>OX419335.1:34882818-34947818 GCA_948470475.1 Galaxea fascicularis | reverse complement strand
TCAATGGCGAAAATCTCATTTTCTTTACCGAGATGTTTATTAGCCTCTAGAAGCTTTTTTAGCGTTTAAGTGGTGACAGTCGATATCTCGGTTAAACGAACAAATCCATCACTAATCAGAATTAACTTGAACTTAGCTCTCAACCAGTTTAATAAATGAAAATTAAAACATATATTGCTTAAATAAATTTAACGTGAAAATATTAAACAGTTCTGGCCGTGTATGTCGTCAATACACCGTACCTATACCTAACAAATTTCGCTCCTTATTTGTATCATCTCTTGAAACCTGTCAAATCAAAACTGATCTAGACGTTGTACCACTGCAAAGCGTACAACTTAGCACAATGCATGAGAGTTACGGCGTCGAAATTGAGCACCTGCAAATCGTGCCAACCTCGTTCCCTCTGGGGTGGGGGTGATGAAGGACCCTGGGAACAAGGCTGCAATTCGTGCCTCTGACTGTTGCAAATTCAGGGCAAACTTATAGTATGCTAACAAGATGTCGTGAAAATTCTACTCAGAATGTCTGACGTACCATGTAATTTTAACTGAAAAGAAAAACAAATAGTTTAATAACTGAAACATTAAACGTTTCGTTGTCCGGTTACATTCATGCTTCACGACTTCGCGGTAAAAGCCATAGTGTTAGCTTATGATTCAGTGGGAAAGCGCTGCTTCAACTTGGGGCTTCGCTACGTCTCAGCTCAAAACTTTGAAAACTCTACATGAATCTACAGTGCTGTAGAACGGGAGAAACAACTTCTTTCCACAACTTTCCTCTAACAAAATCTGCTCGCGATTTTTAAAAAGCTGACTGATTCCGCGATCACATGACCCACCCCACCCTTTCGAAAAAACCGGTCTGGAGTGTTGAAGTAAAACTTTCTGACCTGGTTGTATGACCAAGATCTCGATCGTAACATTCGATATTTGGTAACCAAGTAAGGCTGCCTCCTATTAGGGGACGAGCCAAAAGAGGGACCGCCCTGAACTCCAGGAAAGTGAGCGGGGCGTGGTCTCCGTAACCGTTGTTGACTGGTCTCCCACCGACATGTATACAGGAAACAAAACCACAACAGACGTTATTAAAACACTGAGAATCAGGTCAACACTACAACATGACAGTCATGACTTTAATTTTAAACTTGATCTTATTCTAACATAAGCGCATCATGATGCTTAAGAAATTTGAGCGTTTTTCAGCGTGCGAGATGTACACACGCCCTTTCCAGGTACAGTAAAAGCCACATCCTTGTAACACGCCACCCCGGCATCGCTTGTACGCAGATGAGGCTTCACTTGTTCCCAAATCTGCCAAAGAAAAAATGGGAGGTATACAATCTCCAAGTAAGTAAAGCATCTCAAATAAACAAACCACCTCAAGTAGGACAAAAAATTAAGGAAATAAAGCGAAGAATATTACGATTAGAAGAGTGTACAGGTATTATCTATGAGGGCGACTACTAAATGGCATGTAACATTTCAAGTATAATAGGCGAAACGAGACTTACGCCTACAAGCCAGAAAAAGTATAGCCATTTTCGTGGTTAAAAAGGTGCCTCTTTATGACAGTTACCGAAAGCGATACTTCTAACGAAACTGAAGATGGTATCTATCACCTATGGTAATCCTGGTTTGGTTCCTACAACTCTCAATAATTGAAACTCGGCCAAAAATGGGCGAAAATGTTTTGCAAAATACCACCCATTAACGCTATCGAGTAAACCAATGGCTGTATCCACCTTTTTCTTGGGGTTCAACTGATTATCAGGATCTCCAGGGTAACCTTCAAATGTTACTCTGTCACCAGCAACACTGCCATCCGGAGCATCCAGCAACTCAAATGTCTTTCCGTCTTCTGTCGATGAACACATCACCATGGCTTGTGATGTTATGCCTCTCATTCTGCGAAAAATAAAAATGATTGTATTTTAAAATCAAACCTACCTAAAATCGCCTTATGATGACTTCCCCAAGCCACTATTGCAAAACAAGAGGACAAATAACCCCACACCTGCCCCACCGGGTACGAATCCCTGGGAAAGAGGACCCATGAAGCGCGAAGCGTCGAAAGCGTGTAAAGTCAGAAAACACAGCATGCGCTCGTACAACGAAAAAAACTACGGACTGTCTGGCGTGCTACGCCCCCTACGTTGGGAAATCTCGTCCAACAAAATTAGAAAAACTGACCTCCTACATTTAAATCGCTGAGGAGCTAACATAATTTGCATATGTGATACATACACGTAGTCCTTTTGGGTTTCAAAAAAAAAATCTCGCATTCTCTCAAAACTTGCAAACCGAAATACAGAATACAGAATACAGTACACATAATTTTGGCTTGTTTTGTGTCCTTAATCAACACTATTTGAAACAAAATAATTATTTTGAAACGAACACACAATGCCCTTTGCAGCTTATGCAGAATATTTCTTAGATACGGTCCACAATAAGAACCTAGGATATCGTAATTTCTTACTTGACTGGCTTCAAGTTACACATCACTATCACCACGCGATCCTGGAGGGCAAAAGAAGAAGTTTAAAACTAAACAAGCTCGCATTTGGCTTGAGTTTTTGGGAGCAATACACGTCAAGTATCACGAAGTTATAGATCTGAATCCTGTCTGAATCCACTGTGACAGCTCAAGTTGCCGGAATTTAACCTCATGCAAGACCCCAGTAGACAGCTTGCTTGCAGGTTACTGTAGAGGACTGTCACTCATAAAAAAAATAAATGAAGGTCTTAAATATGAAATCTAAAGCACTAAATCCTTACCGATGCTCAATATTTATGCTCCACAGTGACTCAAGGTATCATGGTAGTGGGGAGGGGATGGGTTAGGAGGGGGGGGGGGGTTGGGTGGGAAAGGGTAATCTCACAAATTAGATATACCAGAGAAAGTGCCCCTGTCACAAGAATGGTCTAAAGCAGTAGTTGTCAGTCTGGAATGCGGTATAGAAATCAGAGTTGTACTCTAAAATAGATATCACCTGCAAAGAAACATTCATTGATTAGTGTTGAGAATGACCGTCTCAGTCCAGAAAAGTGACTGAGACAAAACTTTGAAAGAAAAAAATTTGCCTGTGCTGTGGATGGTGCTGTTACTACTTATTAACTGAGAGTGAGGTCATTACAGGGAAATCTCAGATTACTGATGCATTGATGTATTGACCGAGTGATAGCACAGTCAATTACCAATGCCGAGTTCTGAGATTTCCCAGTAATGACCGAACAGATGGGGTTGATAAGTTATTTATCATATGGCTTTTTATTGAAATAGAAATTAAGAAAGAACTGCATTGCAACGGAAGTTGTACAGTTTGGCATGTTCTTCCTCTCAAAAACAATAGAACCCATTACCTGAACATTCCTTGTCATTCCTAATTTTTAAAGGTCGAGATATTTTCGTCTCACTTAAATGCAGCTATTATTGAGAGAAAAGGTTTCGCTATGAGTTTCGTTGCTGTACTTGCGAGAATCACCAGGCAAAGAAAATTTACAAGGAAATCTGGCCTACTCAGGAGTCAATCAAATCGCTTGAACTATTTTTTCCCAATTGAAGGGCTCAGTGGAAGAAGGGCATAAGTGACGATTTTGACCGTTTTTAAAATGTCGTCCAAATGAGTTGAATTTTTGCATGTGGCCTTTGATTCAGTAGAAAAACATTACTCTGTGTTTTTTTGCACAAATTTCTGCTTTATTTTCAAGAAAAACCGTATGCAAAACACACGTCGGCATTCTTTGCATCCTTTTATATTCAAAGCGAAAACAAAAGTGTAACAATTCCGAGACATTAGATGCCATGAAGTATGATACACATCATTCACTGCTTTTACCTGCATGTAGCAGCAAAGAAAACAAGTCTAACCTGAAGCTCCTCCAACTGAACAGAGCCCACCAGGCCACTACAAACTGTTCTGGGAGATTCCTCTCCTACATCAACTGAAAACAACACATGTACAAACTAACATTAATTTTACAACCACTGAACACTCATCAACAATGCACGATACAATGAGTTGCAGTAAAAGGTGGAGCTCTGCTGTACTCAACATAAACTCACTTTCTTCCACAAACAGTGTATCTGCATCAGGGTGTTTCTTTGCTGTCAAAATTTTACCAACACGGAAGTCAACATGATGGACATCTGGTTCCACGCTGGTAGGCTGTTCTGGAGAAGGAAAGGAGAAATGCCAAGCAATCAATGAGCAGTAAACAGCAGAAATCAAAGGCTGTTATTTTGTGTACGGATCATGCAGGTATACACATAAGCTCCCAGCAGCTAGTTTGGGAGAGTTTTGGGAAATTTGGGAAATGTAACTTGTAAAACAATAATTTGCAAACTAAAAAGCCTGTATGGAGCAAAAAATAAGAGACTTCACGCAAATCTACTGAAAAACATACTCCACACAAGGAACATAATTTCACTACATAAACAGACATTTCACATGAAAACAAAACGATAAAGACTATATCAAGAGTTGAACCACTACTTTGCTTCCAGCTGTTAATCATGTTAAGTATTAACAATGGGTTTTTGTATAACTGTGAGCAAGAACTGGAAGTGCTATATGAAAATACAAACAAAAACAAATCGCAGCATGGACCAGCTAATACAGTGTAACACTACAGTGACCCTTTAAACCCTACCGTAATTTCCGGGCGATTACCCGCGGGTAATGTGTTAATTTTTCCGCTAACAGTTGTTGGTGCGGGTTATAGGAAGGTGCGGGTAATGTGATAATTTTTAAATCTTTGGTATAGTTTTAAAACCGTAAGTAGGGGGAAAATATAAAAGTCATTAGAGAAACTGTTCCTAAAAACTATGTATTGCCTCATTTATCCCACTTAAATTGCCTGATAGACTTTAACCCTCTCGATGAAAACCAATGCAAATTGAAAACATATCAACAGGTATCATTGGCAATCCAAATCCGCGTGTGATATCACTTTCTTACCTCGCTAATTTCAAAGCTTTTTTCTTTGTTTAGTTTAAAATGAAAACATTATTCACTAACTGGGATAATAAACTCAAAACCAAAAAATTAAAAAATGTGAAAGAGCAGCTTTTTAAAGTAATTCGCACACAAAATACTGATCAGCATCAAATTTCTCCTTCTAATATCAACAGAGTAGTCACGAGAATTAAGGACAGGGTCAATCATGATGAATTTACTTGATATTTCAACAACTCCTCCCCACTAATTCTATAGGAAATGTGTAGCAGCAACAAATGACAAACATATCTAAATTTTCATCTTAGGGTTTAAATGGTTAATAAGTGAGCCACATATCTTGTACCTCCACCACTGGTATTCTTCTCTTTTGCTTTCTTCTCTGCTTTCGCCTTCTTTGGTTTCCTTTCAGCTGGCTTCTCCTCTTTTTTCACCACTTCAGGTTTAACCTCTGCTGGCTCAGCTGACTTAACACCCACCCTTCCTTGTACTTCGGAAGATGATGGTGGTTTTAAGTTTGGGAGAGACACTTGTTTCACTGAGAGGAAAAAAATCAGGATGCTTTAACTAAGCCTGATATCAGCATGGCTAATCAATATTATTACCTTATCGCCTCACTGTTAATAACTTTAAGAAAACAAGACATATTTAGACAGTTTCCACAGCCATCGCCAGAAGTAAAATAATCTATTAACAACAGTTGATTAGCATACAGAAATAAAAATGACTGTGTGAATATGTGATGATGATAATACCAAAATTTGTTTTCAGTTTCTTCAGAAACACCCTTTTAACACTGAGTTATACAACAAATTCATTAAAACAAAATACAGTGAAAGGCAAAGAGTATTTTTAAAGGTCAGCAGGGGTTTTGTTAATATTTGAATATTTAATAGGAAGGTATAGAATCTATAGGTGGGTTGACCCCTAAGCCACATCCACACAAGCAAATTTTTCTGTGACAACTTTTTATCTGTGACAGATATGTGCTCTAGAGGTGCCCAGTCACCCCTGGCGACTTATTTGTCTTCGGGTGACTAGGAAGGGTGTCCTGGATTTCATAGGTTTAGAGATTTTGGGTGCCCAACTACTTTTGGTAGAGCACAGCCTTGTGTGACAATTTTTATTAATTGTGATTATTTGCTGATGTGTACACAAGAAAATTTGCCTCAATTTTATGCAACAAAATTCATTTGCTGAAAAACGGACATCAAAGAAAAGTTGTCACAGAAAATTTGCTTGTGTGGATGTGGCTTTAGATTTCTTTGGTTTGCCCTTTTCAAAACCTTAACGGCAAAGGCAGATACTGTGTTTCGGTACCCAGGTCCTGGATTCCAATAACAACCAAAGGTCACAGCTGCATCACATTTCACCTTGTAATTTCAGAGCTTTATAAAACAGACTGGTCACAAGAATTAAGGACGGGATCACTCAAGATTGCTTGATATTATAACTTCTCCCCACTATTTCTACAAACTGTACTGGAAATGTGTGGGGTAACAAATGAAAGTTTAAATTTTCATCTTCGGGTTTTTAAAAGGGTTAACTGTGACAGAGCTATAACTGCTAAAACTATGTTACAGGTTAAATTTGATCTCAGGTCATTTTTGATTTAACCTACGTCAAAATGAAATTCCTTTCTCTTCTCATGAATAATTAGGGTTAGGAGACAAAGGAATTTCATTTTGACCTAGGTTAACTCAAAAATGACCTGAGATCAAATTTAACCTGTAACAACTATATTAGACTAATACTTACGTCCATTCCTAACCTCCCAGTATTCCAGTTCTGCTTTCAGTTTCTCAGCTTCTCCCCTCAGACTCTCATTTTCTTGCTTGAGAGCTGAAATATAATCCTTCAAGGCAACATACAGGAAATCTACTGGTACTCAACTTCAAATGTTTTTACACTGTAGTAAAACACAGTCAATCTCCTACAGCAGGGGGTTCCCCTAGTAACATTCACTCTTGCAATTATGTGAAAAAACCTATTAGACTTGTGGTTTCATTTACACTGTGGGTCTCATCACCATTTATATCTTTTGCCCTGTAATTCTATGTTCTGTCATGTTTTCTGTAATGTTTGTGGTATGGCAAAAAAAAAAAATAATGAATAGATGTCATGACTTGTATAGTAGCATTTCAATGTTGTTTGTCCTGTAATTTTGAGAGCAGCTTGTATCCAGCTCTTAATACATGTACTGTATGTAAGAATTAAATGAACAACGTTACTAGAGCACAGTGTAACTGTTAGTGATTAAAAATCTCCCTCAATACAAGTAGATGGTATTGTCACCATAATCAAAACAGGTAAAATCCAGATGTTAATAAAAATAAGCCATTGCTAATCACTAAATCTTTGAGAATTAGTGAAAGTATTAAAGAGCTAGTTTATGCGAAATGTGGGATATGAAAAACATCAAAGTGTATCATTCTATTAAAGTACAGAACAGTTTATCTATCAAAGTATTGGATTTGCTCTGACGAAGGGCTAATGCTTGAAACGTCAGTTTTTAGAATCCCTGTACGGTGGTCAATTTACATTACAAACTCCATTGATAAAACCAGATTTGTGTGTACTACTTTCCCACCAACATGGCACCCCAGTTTCTTTAGAAACCCCCTTATCTATCAAAGTAGCCAGGGCTTGAACTGAAAACAACCTGGGAGTTTTGTGGTCTCTTACTCTTGATCAGTAAACAAAGCAAGCAGCAAGAATGCTGTTTGACAACTGGGTAAGAAAGCTTACTTGCTGACTAGACTTACTGTAACAACTTCACCAATGAAGATAATGAACAAACCTTTATTCCAACTGACTCGGTTTTTCTCTCTAAATGATAAAGCACAATTAATAAATTCAGGAAATAATAATGTTAAATGCAAGTAAAAAAAATAATAACAGTTATTACTGAGAACATTAAAGAATAAAGAATTGGATTCAGTTTGCTTGTGGCCTGCAGAGTGCACATTCATAACCTTCACACATGTAGCTCAAAATGCATTTATGCATGGGAAAGATAGAGTGCTGGGACTCAGAACCTTGCAGTCCCTCTTTTCACTCGTAACAGGCGCCCACGAAACTACCGGCTCGCGGATTCCCCGCTCGTATAGCGCGTTCGTTCCACAGATTTTAGAGCAAAAGCGAAACCGGACATCGACGTACAGACACAGCCAACTTTTTTTTTTAACTGGACTTACTGTCGTTAAAATATAACATCAAAATATGAAATAAGTCAAGTATCACAAACTAATTCCTTCCATCGGTCGTCTTCTATCAAACCGCATCCCATTGCATTGCACAAGCTGACCATAATTTTTAAGCAGTATAAGACTTACCTGCTGCTTTCTTCAAAAGCATCAACTGAGACTGAAGAAGGGAGATCGTCTCTTCCGCTTCAACTGCACGCTTCTCGAGCGTAACTGTATCATCTCCACCTGTAAACATGTTTACTCTTGCCTGGAAAATTACTCGAAGAATGTTGTATTTGGTAAAAATGTGTCTATTTCCTCTACAGAATGGGACACGGAACATGAATTCCAGAATCAAAATCAAGGCAGAGTGTCAGCGGTGTTAGTAGATATGTCATGTAGGAATACATGATTTGTAACACAAAAGTCAAGACCGGCGCAGAGAACGCCTGGTGAAAAATAGCGGGTCGATAGACCGGTGGACATATAACTTCTCACTTCTCGTGGTTGTATAATTTGCTTCAGTGATGACGGATCTACTTAAATTCATGACTTTAGTAGGAAAGCTCAAGTCTACGAAACGCACAGGCTGGGTTTATCGCGGAGTGAATTCTCCAGAAAGTGTTTCTGACCATATGTACCGAATGGCTGTCATGAGCTTTCTTTTGAGTGGGAGCAACAAAGCCGCTAACATCAACCGAGATCATTGTATTAAACTCGCACTGGTCCATGACATGGCGGAATGCATCGTCGGTGATATCACCCCGTTTGATGGAGTCAGCAAAGAGGAGAAACACAAGCGTGAAGAGGAAGCGATGGAGTATTTATCGAGTTTGGTCGGTGAAGATGTTGGGAAGGAATTCTTCTCCTTGTGGCAGGAATATGAATCACAGCAGACCGAAGAAGCGAAGTTTGTTAAGGATTTGGATCGCTTTGAAATGATTCTACAGGCTCACGAATACGAGGAAAGTGAGGGAAGGTCTGGCACAGGCTGGCTGCAGGAATTCTTTGACGTCACGAAAGACAAATTTCAACACCCTTTAGTCAAAGACTGGGTGAAACAAATTAACGAGTTACGCGATCAAACAAAGAAATAAGGGCGTTTAGACAACGGCTTAATATGCTGTTATCACAGTATATATACTGTAACATTTTAGGCCAATAACTTCTAGGCCAATAACTAACGGCTTAATTTGGAACCACAATAAAAATTATTAATACATACTGTAACGTTTTAGGCCAATAACTAACGGCTTAATTTGGAACCACACTTATTCCATACTGTAACATTTTAGGCCAACAACTGACGGCATATGATTAGCGTCGGTATTATAGGGGTTGTATAAATCCGACGATGTTAATGGCTTAAAATGTTACAGTATATATACTGTATTACTATAATATGTACTGCCAAGAAGTAATGGAGGGTCGTTGTCAAAAGGTTAGGGTAGGAAAGGAATGCTTGCATTTGAAAGCCAACAGAATTTGCAAGTGATGGTATAATTTAATTTGTGTTTCAATGTATTTAATTATTTTGAATGGGAATTAAGTACCCCAGATTTCAAGTGACGGAGATGATCGAATGGTGGCAAAATCAAAACTAAAACACATCCCTTGGGTTTCCAGAAAAACACCAAAAAAACCCTGGACCAAAACTTGACCCCAAAAAACTCCCATGCCAAATCTCCATGCCTTAAAAATTTCCAAAAAGGATTGAAATAATGATATAGAGTGTGTTCACATGACACCACAGCAGCCATGTTGGAAGAGCAAAAGAAAGGAATGATGGTCATGTTGGAGGAAATAACCAGTCTTTCAGGAATTGTACTCTATTTTAGCAATATCTTACTTTTGTTTCAAAAAACCAATATGGCCACTGGTCAAGTGAGCAAACCCTCTCTGTAAGATAAAAAAGCCATTGGAAAGTGAACTAGGGCACAACCACGAATCTTCCGATTGTTTAAAATACTCAATAAAATTCCTACTGAAATTAAGTCACACAAAAAAATACTTGCTAGAATTCCCTACCAAAAACATCCTTGGATCATCCCTGTCACTTGAAATCCACTCTCTATCAGTTGATATATATTTACTAACAGAACATCTTTACGTCTGCTTGTTTATCCCTATATTTTTGCTGTTCAGCTTTGGCCTCACTATCAACATTCTTTTCCTGCTTCATTCCCTCATACTCAAAGAGGTAGCCTGAATATCAGGCCCTATCAGGCAGAAACGCCTGATACTCAGGCTATCAAAGAGGAAAATGTCCTCCTATTTTGGGCATAGTATACTAAACAGGGAGAAATTCACACATTTCAATTCAAAAAAGCTTTTGAACAACAAAGTTCAGAAGAAGAGATTTTATTTCAAAACAAAACCACCATATCATTTCTTTGTTGAATGAATAGTAACATCAAGATGACGGTACACTTGGATTCTACCAAATCTGATGGTAGAGTTATGGCAAACTAACAATCAAGAACAACCTTGAGTTTGCCATCTAAATAATAAGTAGGTTGAGTATGACACTGGTCAACATTCTACCAATAGTGAGACTACAAGGAAAGCAGCAGACAAAAATTAACCCTTTAACTCCCAGAAGCGATTAGCATGTAACTTCTCCTTAAAATATCAATACATCATCCAGCAGACAGGTGATGAGAATAGACAAACCAAGACCGACACCCTTGTTTGAAAATCCGAGACCAAGACCAAACATGCAAGACTTTAAGACCAAAATTAATGCACCATAAACAAGACTTTGAGACCCTTTGCTGTCAAGATTTCGAAATCAGATGAAAAGTTTACGAGGTACCATTCACGACCCCTACAAACTTATCAGCCAGAGGGTGTTATCTTGATATAACTCCACATTCTCCTAATGTACAAGGAACTGTATAGCAGCTAGAAAGGACAGTTAGTAATAATTATAATAATTAGATCTTGGGAGCTAAAAGGTTAATACAAGTTTCAGTCTTTTGGCAACTTTACACAGTCAACTAAAAGTAAAAAGCATGTACTAAATAACTTAGCAATGCAAAAAATTGTGGTTGCCTTACAACACAATAATATACTTAACAATTAGACCCATAGCCCACAAGGGATATAGGTCAATAGCCCATGAGGCAAAACCGAATGGGCTATTGACCCGTGGCTCTCGAGAGCGAAGGGTGTAATTGTTTTAGTATCACCCAACTAGTTGGACAGAAAAGGCAATAATAAAGTTAGCAAATGCAAGTTGAAGAAATATTTATTTGGGAATAAAATGAAAGAAAGTGTCACACTCAACTGCTACTCAAGGACTGTTACTAATAGTCCTCTAGTAGTAGAGCCAATCAAAATGCAGGATTTGCATTAGTCCACTAGTTGGGTGATACTAATGTGTTTTAGAAAAATTAATATTTAAATACCTAATTTCTATTTTGTTGAAACAAGGAATGTTCCAATGTCCTGATTATTTAGCCTTGGAAATCACTTACCAAATACTCCATTGTTCTTTAATTGCCAGGATAACAGTCAAGAGGCATAAATATATGTGCCAACTAGTGGAAGCCATTTGTTTAGGAACTCCCTTTATGTACATCATAAATGGCGAGGGGTGTCTTAAGACCTTTTCACAGTATTAAGTCAGTATTAAGTTTGTGCAGTGACAGCACAAAATTCAAAGCTAAATAATAATCGATTCTTGTTGGGACTTTGTTCACTCTAGTTAAAAAAAGAAAATAAACAATAGTGTGGCGGGTCAATATTTTAACTGTTTGGCCCAGTGGGGTTTTGCCCACACATTGCATTGTACCTTAGTTTGAAACTTGGTTTGCCACTTTCAGGGTTGCCACTTACAGGGATAGAAAAAAAAATTCCCTGACTTTTCACTGATCATCCAAGACAAGACCCTGGGCAATAAAGCCAGCAGTGGATCTACAAAAAAAAATCCTTTGCAGGAATTCTTTTAAATGACAACGCCTTTACTACCATGGAATCTCCTTACGAAACCTAATGGCTAGTCAAAAGTAAAATTCCCTGACTTTTCTTTGACTTTCAGACAGAATTTAGAATTTCCCTGACTTTTCCCCGACCTTGAAAAACATCTGTTTTCCCTGATTTCTCCAGAGCATGGCAACCCTGACTGTGTTTTCATGATTACCCATAAATCACTTAATAAATACGTATGCATAACGGAGTACAGCAGAGTACCAGTATTTCCTTCAGAGAGTCACATCCCACACACAGTGCTCAAATAAATCTTACCGGTAATTACTTTAATATTTGCATCATGCATTAAGGCTGCCTGTGATTGGCAAGAGATAAGCAGAACAGAAACAGAAAAAGTGTTATGTATTTATTAAATTAAATAGCACTCCATGCTTTTTGGGTAGGTTGTTTAAAGCTAAGAATAACTATGTCAAATAATTTATTTTACAGCTAGTTCTCAAATGAAAACTTCAAGTATACAGTCATGCCTGCATGAAGTTTTTAACATGTTGTGCAATGTTAAACAATAAAACTGTGAAGTTAGGGTAATTATACCCATTTGATCCACAGTCGGGAGCTTGTGAGAATAGAAAATTATGGTTTAAGGAAGACAACTTTCATATGCACAAATCATTCACTCTGGATGAAGCACTCTCAAAGAGCTGAAAACCAGCAGCAGAACCTCAAGTTCAGATGAGCTTTTAGTCTATACGAAAGTCACATTGTAAAAGGGTAACACTATTCTCCAGTGACACACTCTGCAACTACATAAGAGAAGGAAATGTAGACCCATTACTGTCTGACAAAGACAGTTGAACAATAATAAATTATTGGTATAAAAAAGAGAGCATTATTCCTCTCTTCTTCTAAAAATAATGCCACTCAAATTTATATTTTGTAGAGAAAATATTAATACATTCTTCAGATGTTCTTTAAGCCCAGTGAAAGAAACAAAGAAGTGAATTACAGAAAAAATAAGAAAAGCAAATTGACTTAAAATAATTAATGTCAACCAATTAATTTTTACTGAAAGTATAATTCTATGACAAAAACTGTTGGGCACTAGAAAATAATTTTACTGCTACAAGTAGCACTGAGCAACGGCTAACAGGTGTGAATTGCCTTTGCTTGTAATCAATTATTTGCTTCATCCTTTACAATATATCACCTTAACTTACAATCCAAACCAGTCCTCACAGCAGACCACACCTGGTATACACCCCACCCCACTTCTCTCACTTGGGAGAGCTGCAAGGATTTAATACACAATTATTAATATAATTATTTCTTAAATAAGTCTAATAATAATAACAACTACGATTCAGGTTCTGTTTTCTCCACTGCAATTCTTTCCCTTCTTGCACCATCAACAGCTTGTAAATTGAGAATATATGACTCTAATGCCTGTGTCACTTTCTTCTGAGAGCTGTATTTTTCTTCCAGGCTCTAAAAAGATACAAGATGATTTAAACTTATTAATTAAAACCTGTATCACTGATGCAATTATTGAGTTTTGATTGGATTAGCAACCATGCCAGATTAATGGTTGCTCTTGCAAATTGAATCCATCAAAATCCAGCAATGTGTTTTCTTGGTTGCTGTTAATAAAACCCTGTCTCATGCTTGTTGAATGGGGCATGATTACAGTCAATGCATCCCTATCTAGCATACACTTGTGCCGCAATAATAATTATTATTATAGCTGGGCTACCCACCACAGAGATCCCAGTCTGAAGCTACCTTTTGTGTCTCCAGTTTTCTCCTACATCACAAATTTTGATCATTTTGCACCCGAGTAGTTTTTCTCTAATGTCCCAAATTTTGGTCACCCACATACAAAATGACTTAGATGCAAAACCCAGTGTTCTCCTTTTCAGGTGGTAACCGGTAAAATTTACTGCCTGTAATACCACTTATTACCACCTAACATTGCTTTAAAGCAGACCCAATAAAGAGAGCTTTCTGTGAAGAAACTATAGAGTTACGTTGTTAAAAAAGGGGAAGCCCTACAGGACCCAGAATCTGCTTCATCAATCACACTATTAGAAACACCCACTTCTTTCATCACAACTGGAATACACTGTATACAGTTTTACACCTTCAAGTTTAACTATTAACTATTTTCCCTCATACAAATGTATCATAAAAAACAATGAAAACAGTTACACAGCACTTAGTGGGGTAAATTTACCTGTATCTTCCCAACATATGTTCCTTTTAATCCTTCTGTGAATTTTTTCATTTCTCTTATTTCAAACTCCTGCAAAGTTAAAAACAACATTTAACAATAAAAAGGATGAAGTTATAGACATTTCCAGAAGGTTGTTTTTTCAAGGCCTCTTTCAAATTCAGTTCAGGTCACCCCTTGTCACTCCCAGTGAATCATAACTAAAAGGCTGAAAGAACTATCACCACAATATCTATCCTAATCTCTTGGATCTCGTCACCTTTAAGCTTGGATTTCACTGTTCTTGCCAATTTGTTTTGAGCCTCTCTGGCTTTTATATCCCTGCTGGTATCCATCTCAGGCCTAAGAATGGCATGTGCTCTTGGGGCCTCATTGTACTTGGTAAATGGCCCAACCCTGTGCTTACCAGAGCCACATCTTCCCATAGCCCAAAGCAACTCTAGATAACCTGTGCTGCATTCTGGTAATGTAAATTCCTTGTTGGTGAAAATCTTCCTATCCCTTATAGGTTAAAGTGTACCTTCCATCAAAATACGGGATGAAGATTGTGGGAGCGAAGTGGTGGAATAACGAAACCACACAAAGGTTGTATTTTCTCCTGATCAATGAATGAACTGAAATGAACTGATCAGCTGATTGATTGATTGATTGATTGATTGATTGATTGATTGATTGATTGATTGATTGATTGATTGGTTGATTGATTGATTCATTCCCTGGTTGATTAATACTTGATACCAAATTCCTTAGTTCCTTCTAGTATAAATTATTTAGTACTGAATAACAAAAAAAAAACCTTGTTAGAAACCAATGTTTCCATATCTGCTAGTTTGGCAGTCAATGCTTCCAGTTCATCTTTCTGTCTTTTCACTGTTTGCTTTGCAGCTGGCAAAAAAGACAAGCTGGGTCACAACTTGGGTCATCTTAGTACATGTATGTAGTTTTCCATCAAGATTATACTATTTATTAGTATTATTAACATAAAATTATGCTAAGGCTAGCAACAATACTTCCTTGACAATTCCACATTATTTTTAAGTTATAATCTGTATTCATAAGCTCTCTTATTCAGAATCTAAATACACTACAAGCGGTTTCTTTCCTCTCATAGTTCAGTAAAATGCATTGGATTTTAAATACAACAAGGTGTGAAGCTGTGAGAAGCTATAAGATAATGTGTTGGGAAGGAAGAAGAAAGAGTCAGACTACAAAGGATCTTTGATCTAATTTTCCAGCATTGATATCTTTGATTAAAAGTTCATGTCTTGGATTTTCAGAACTGGGTTCTCACAGAACTGACAAGATTAATTCAAAACATTCCCTCCTGGAAATGAATGGCTTTTCACTTTTGCAAAATAATTTATCTTTCCAATATGATTCTCGTGTAAGTGTTGGGGAATGCCTGCCCATTTCGTTAAAGCAGTTCTCTTGTGTTTCTATGACAGTAGAGCGCTGATTTGTTGGACAACTTGACACTAGGTAATTAACCACTTCGTATTTTCCTTTTTCAGGGACAGCAATTTGAATAAGAAAGGAACCTCTGCACTTATACTTTCCCCTTCCTCTCCCCTTGTTCTCTCCCTTAATTTGTATTATCACAATTTACACAACTGATCTTAGAATCAGTCTTCAAGCTCTGATAACAGGATTAAGAAATAATCTATATCGCTTAAGGTTAGTTTTTGGGTAACAAAGACTAACCAGCTCTAGCCTCCACTCTCACCTGCCAGTTCTCTTTGACAGCCATGTAACTGCATATTGCTTTCAGGATTCTGTCCCTCAACAGCAGTCAATTTTTTAATGGCATCTTTTTGTTGTTGGTTTAATTCACCCATTACCAGAAGCTCCTTGACAAGATGATTGACCTTTACAAAATGGAAGATTAGCACTTCGCTTTAGCTTTGAACAAACAAGTTAAAGCACCATATCTCTAGCTCTTTTGCAAGTCAAATTGAAATTCAGGTAACCGTTGAAATTTTGTTTATCTCCTAACCCTAATCATTCATGATTGATAATTAGGGTTAGGTGAAGAGGAAGATAATTGAGAATCAACAGGAATAGGTTGAAATCGTTAACTGAATTTCAATTTGAATCTCAACATCTCCTTGAACAAGGTCCCTTCCAAAACACCCACTTTGAATCTGTCAGTAGCAACTGAAAAATAAGCCCTCCCTTTCAAGTTCCCTTCCCCTCACTGTTATAAATAACATTTTCCTCTCATTTAAGACAAGAACATGTATTGCAAGGAATTTTCTATTATGGACACCCAGTACTTATCACCACTCATCAAACAAACACACAAACTAGCTACAAGAACAAAATAATGATCACCACAGCTAAAAATTGCCTAATAGATGTTAAAACAAATAGCTATCATTTTCCTAGTTAGCAACCAGTGACAAATATGCACAACATACATGTTCATGCCAGGTTCTGCCTCTGACCACTTTGAAGAAACTCAGAGCCTCCTTTCTGTTGGAGGTAGGATGGCTGAGTGGTTTAGGGCGCTGGATTTCAATGCAGTGACCTAGGTTCAAATCCCGCTCTGACCACTAGTGGGTGTTGTTCTGGGTAAGTGCCTGGTTCAACTCTTCAGCATAGGCGTACAGGTAATTTTTTACTAGGGGGGGCGGTGAACCATTTGCCCAAAAAATTCTTACAAGTTGCCCAAATTTTAGGAAACAGTCGAAAGGAAACGAGGGTCATACGATGCACTAACAATGGCCTACATATGAATAAATAAATAATTGGCTTTGCCCAAATTTCTCTTGCTGCCCAAAAAATCTAGGTTGCCCAAAATTTGGGGGGGCTGCAGCCCGCCCCCCTGGCCCGTACGCCTATGCTCCTCAGTCACCCTTGTAAATAGCCAACTGGTTTGCCTCCCCTCAGTTGGGAGTCTTATCATGTTATGTTTATTTGAATTATTTGTTTCTTGGAATTTAAGCAGAGTGCCTGTAAACTAGCTGCTTAGCTAACCTGGGCACTTTCACTATAAACATGGCTTTATATTATATATATATTTTTAAGAAAGACTTAATCTAATAACAGAAGTTAGGTATTGACCTGTTTTGAAAGCTGCTCTTTTTCTGATGCCTTGACTCTGAGCAGATCAACTTCATTTTCTAATGTGAAGATTTTTGCCTTTAACTGTTGAATTTCCTGAAATGTATATTAAGTAATCAATTAAAGACAGCAGGAGAGGAACAAATTGATAAAAACTGTTTTTCATGTAGAAACAAAAGCAGAAAAAAAAAACACAGTTCTATCACTTACTGTATGTTTTGTATCATAATCTTTCTGCTGGGTTTCAAGTGTCTTCATGAGCTCTGTTTCTTTGGATTTCAGTTGAGCATTCTCATTCAGCAAATTTCTAAAGAGAAATAAAGGAAAAAGTAAACTTGTATCAATAGTTTCAATGAGACAAAATGAAACATAATAGTGTAGGTTTCCCACAATGAGGAGAAATTCACAGGAAACCAAGCACAATCTACACACCATGTTACACATGTCTGTTTTGCAACAACATAGTACAACAATAAAATCTCTTAAAAACTCCTCATAGGGGCCTTCCAGTGAGCAATACATTTGCAGTGCAGTTCAATTCAAGAAGAACAGGTAAAGAAAACAAGAGAAAGTAGCCAATAAGAGCCAACCAGACAGGGTACACAAAGCAAAAAAATCTGTCTAGTACATGTACATCTTCTCTGGTGTCTGGACAATGAAGTGTCCATCAAACAACTGCATAACCATTCATGATGAAATACAGTTAAAACCCACCAAGTAAGAAACTAGTTTTTAAGAGCCTGTTAGGCTAAAATTTGCCAGTTAGACCCCCTCTGTACAAGAATCTCTTTAGCCTAAACATTTGAAACAGGTTCTTATTCTATGTAAAACTAAATTTGCACACTTGGGCAAAGAATAGGTCAACATTTTGGACCCATTTTTCCATAAATACCTACTTGGTATGCAGATTTATATAAAGAGTTATAGCAAACAGGCTGAATACCACTAAATTCTATAAGCTACCATCTTTTGCAAAATTTTTCTTCAGAAAATAAGAGCCCATTTTAAGAGCCTACATAACCTAAATGTTTTTGTTAAATACCATTTAAGTAAGAACCTGTTTAGCTTAACTTTGGAAAATACAGGTTCTTACTCATGGGTTTTTAAAACCCTGTGAAATCATACCTAAGTTCAATCCTTTGATTGCTTTCCCAGCTGGAAGTTATGGATTTAAATTTCCTAGGAAACAAGAACAAAAAACTTATAGTTTAGCAATGAAATGAAATACATTTCAACCCCTATTAAGCAAGAACCCTTGGGCAAATTTATGGATAATGGCCACTTAAATGTTTGCTGGCCCCTAAATAGAGACGTAAAACACAAAAGGAGAACCCTCTGGACTAGCTACTTAATAATAAGCTTATTAAGCTTCTATCCTTAAGGGGTGGCCATTATATTTTTAGTAGGTGGCTGCTTCATGGTAACCCAACTGTACTAATAATTAGTAAAAAGTGTTAACAGTGGTGAACTTCTGATAAGAGCCAATAACCACAGCTTAATTGTTTAGAAGACTTGCTGGACTGCCTATGCTTTTGGCCCTTCTCTCTTTTCATTATTAATGTTAATATCCAATATCATTTAGGGGTGCACCCAGTACACTGGAAGCAGGAAATTGTTTTTTAGTTGTGTCTTGTTTATATTTTTTTTCTAGTGACATTCTCTGCATCAGACGCAAGTACAAAACCGCATCATTTTTAAATCTTGTGTTATGCATTGTATGTGGACAGCATTTACCACAGTTCAAGGAGAAAAATGGATGGATGGATGGATGGACAAACAGATAGAACGGCAGTTGGATATTCACAAAATACCTGCTCTCCTCCATTTGCTTGTTAAGGGCGTCAGTCAGTTCTCTCATTTTATCTTCTTGCAGCCTCAGCTGATCTTTCTGTTACCACAAAAAACAGCGAGTAAGGATAGGATAGCATATTCTAAGGGGGAATTAGATTTATATTTACTGCTGCTGGGGGGCTTTAGTGTTGATATCATTGTGAGTTCAACCCGCAAGACCCAGGTTCAAACCCTATTGAACTCCTGAACTTTCTCAGGCTTCTTTATGCAACTGCATAAAATTGCTTTCACAACTTTGAGGATTATCCTTCACTTGATTTCATTACTGCAGTTCATATATGATTTATTTCATATACATAATTCTCATTATTGTGAGTGGCAATAATATCCTAGATGCAAAGCATTAAGAACAATTATTAACTGACAACTCTTCATCCAGCAGTTCATGCAACATGAGAATCATGCCCATCAGCTTGAAAAATGATTTGTTACAGGACATAAAAAATATAACAAAAAATTATATGCTATAAAAACACTGATGTTCAGGCTTCAGCACAGCCCACCATTTAAGTTGTTGGCCTTGTGCCCAGTATAGGCTCACCTCCAATGGAAAGGTAACAGAAATCTATACATACACTTAATCTCTGTGGGGAAGCAGGGCACATAATCCCCAATAGATGGACTTTCATTGGCAGGGATGGGGGGGGGGATAAACTGTTAAGGGTACACCAGTAAGGTAATTGGCAAAAGGTACTGTGGAGTCATTATCATGTGGTGAAGGTAAATCTAATAAACTGACGTAATTAAGAAGTGTTGCTCAGGGGAAGGGAGGACAATAAGACTTAACTTTAAAGCTACACTGTAAAACATCATAGATTTTCCAAAAGGTGACTTTAATATTACAATAAAAAGTCAGAAAAAATAACATAAGATATTAATACAATAGGCTTTGAACCTTGCTGACACAATCCTTAGTTCCAGCTTATATGCATACTAATTATGTTCTCTGGTAACGCATTCCAGTTTCTAATTTTGCAGTGTAATAATCCAAACTTGGTGCTATCCACCTTAGTTACACCTTGTACATTGTAATTACTCTTTTTGGCATTAACAAGATGATTTATTTTAGCCAGTGCACTCCTCTGAAAACAACTGTTTATGGTAAGTAACATTATCCTGGATCCTATGGATTTCCAGAGTACTCATCTGTAAGCCTTATATCCACTTTACTATGGTAAACTATGGTAAGATTTGGATTTGTCCTTATAACCACTAAAAACATGTTTTTGTGCAGAGAAACAAGTTAATAGTTAATGTTTGTGAGCCCATTTGATTTCAAATTCATTACAACAAAAAACAAAAATATCAAAAAAAGTTGTTCTATGTGTTGTAGGTAAAAATTCAGGTAAACATTTTTTAACCTATGTTGAATCTCAATTTCCTTTGTCTCCTAACCCTAACTATTCATACCAGTAATTAAGGTTAGGAGACAAAGGACATAGAGCTTTAACATAGGTTATAAAATGTTTACCTAAATTTCATTTTTGCCTACCACACATGCTTGTCTTGTCAAAAGTTTTGTTCAAAAGCACATCCAATGAAGTAGCAAGAACTTTGTCTAACAGTACAGTAATACTCTCACCTGACCCTTGCAACTCATGTAAATATCAAGTGAGCACGCCATATGACAACTCACAAAGGACTATGTCCTCTTCTCTTGTAAAATTCAGATTTGGGTATACTCATGTCCCAAAGTAGTTCAATTAGTGTTCAAAATACAAGACAACTTATGACATGTGACACACTGAAGGGATCAGCTGACATGAGTCTGCTGGTAATTGGCATGTGAATGACCTGAGACTGACAAGTTGAGGACAAGAGTTCAATTTAAAGCAGATATTAACAGAGTCAAAGGCTCTTCAATGTTTCAATATTAAACTTTATAGCAGTCTCTCCAGGATTTATTTTAAATGTATTGATGTCACAGGAAACACTATGACCTGTCTTGAAAGATGAGCCATCAACTAAAACACAGGGGTCTACTGTGTATAATGTGGAGAGGGCAAAGACAACTTGACCTCATGAAACATGATCCCTACATGTAGAGTCTTATGACATGTGCCTGATAATTTGATACAATGTGGCCTAACACCCAATCTGTTAAAGGTATTTCAAAACAGTTACCGGTTACAACCATGTATTTGACAAATTTGCATCTTTTTACCAGAGAATTGTTATATCTGCCTTACACAAATATGACTTATCTACTGTTTAGTAATCCTCTATTCCTTGTATACACTCAAAACTGTTGTCTGTGTATTTGCCTTAGTCTCTCCTTAGAGTAACACTGCTCAATCAAACGAAGGTTGTGTGAAAAAAGGAAAGGATATAAGGACTCCTGATCATTACCATGGGAAATGTATGGAGAACAGTATAGAGAATATACATGCTGCAATATTAGGGTTTGGAGGGTTAAAACAAGGTAAACTGTAAAATAAGTACTTTACAAAAGTTTAATGTAAAAAAGGCATTCCACTCATTTGATGAGATTATCAATAATCAGAGTTAACTGGGAGATCTGCTGTTGGCCAGCGGATGATCGCCGCGGGCATGCGTAGTTGTGCCATTGCTCTGCTCTTTGCCCTCGTGGTTTTTGCTTGGCCTTTTGCATTGTCGCCTTGCCTTGGGTTTGCCCCACTGTTTCGCCGATTTATTCGTTTGCTGCTCGTTCAAGATTGCTCTGGTGTTTTTCGCTCCGTGTTCCTTTCACTTAATCGCAGTCTCTTCGGCCGTCATGCCGCCTCGACGTACGAGAAATAGTTTGGAGAGCTCTGTGCCGCCTGCAGTTTCTTCAGCTCCACCGTCCACCGTTTCGGTCTCTACTAATGCTGTTCTGACATCCGTGCAAGCGTCTCGTTCCCCTACGAATGCTTCCATATCGCCAGAATTTCTAGCCGAAGTGATTCAGGCCATCCAAACGCCGATTTCAGCTATTGTGCAAAAGTCGTTATCTGCCGTGGTCGGCGCTCATTCAGTTTCTCAAGGCCTTCCCGCCATTTCCGCCCAAGGTCCTTCCCTCGCTACTCGTGCGGTTCACTTGGATGCACAGGGCAGTCATCAACCCTGGTCTTCTTCGGCTGCTGCCGGGTTTTTGCCTTCGACTTCTACGTCCAGTTCTCCTCCAGTACCAGTGGCTACGCCAACGAACGTATCGACAGGTATGTTGTCGTCTCTTGTCGTCCCTTCTTTCGTTCCGGTTTTTTCCGCGGCCCCCTTGTCCTCCCTAGCACATTGTTCTTCAGTGGTTCACAGCCTACCGGCTACTGTTAACTCTGCTCTTGCTTCTCAACCAATTGTATGTCCTACGTCGGTTCCCTCGCTGACAGCCTTACCTCTTCAACAGCCTTTCGTTGTCGGCCCCGGCTACTCGCCAGTACCTTTCAAGGTTGTTTCTCAAATCACGGCGGGAAAGTTCGTTAATCTGGAAGATTTACTAGCAGAAAACATTACCATGCCCGAGCAAGAGCCGCAACTCTGGTTCAATGGCCAGTTAGTGTTATCGCACACCCCTAAAAAACGGAAGCGCCTGATAACGGACATCGCTTCGTGGATGGAAGCCTTTTCCATTTTTTATCTCATTCTCTGCTCGTCTTTCCCGCATCGATGGCGAGATCTGACAAGCTACAAGCTTTTAATTCTACGGACATATCGTCAATTTAGCGGTTTTTGTTGGCTGGACTACGACCGGGCCTTCCGGGAGCACGCGGCTGCTGAAAAAGTCACCGACTGGTCCAAGATGCATGTTCAGCTCTTCAACTACCATACGGCTGGCGCCCAAGTTCGCACTCGCCCAGCCTCATCCAGTGTTGTCTCTTCCCAGGCTGAGGCCTCTGGTAATGCTTCTAGCAAAGTCATTTGCCACTCTTGGAATGCTGGTCACTGCATTGCAGTTAATCCACAGTGTCGGTTTCGCCATGCTTGTAGTAGGTGCTGGGGCACTCATCGTGCTACTTCTTGTACTTCTTCGCAGTCATCTCGCACTCGCTCACCGGATTCTGATGAGCCAAAGCGTCGCAAGCGCCATTAACTGTCTTACTCTTGTTGTTACCCAGTCAAATACTGAGCTGAATTAATTAATGTTGTCATTCTTTCGTCGGGTTGCTTAGTGGATGCTATTTGTGCCTCTACCCTTATCTTGAATATATTATCATTTGTCTTAGTTGTAGCCTACTTTACTACTAGAATTTGTTATTGTTTCTATTTTCTTCCTAGGCTCCTCTTTGACATTGCCAGCTGTTAGGGATGTTTCTCCACTAAACTTTGAGTTATTTGAAGCCGAATTGACTCTCTATCCGGATCGGGCAAAGGCAAACTTTGTCCTTCAGGGTATCAAGGAAGGATTTAGACTTGGTTGTGATAAACCTGTAACTTTGAAATCAGCTAGAAGAAATAAATTGTCTGCTTACCAACATTCCGGGGTGATCGACATGTATTTAGCTACTGAGGTCCGGCTAGGCCGTGTTGCGGGCCCCTTTGATGTCCCCCCAGTGCCAGACCTTCATGTAAGCAGTTTTGGGGTGATTCCTAAGAAAGGGCAGCCGGGCAAATGGCGCCTTATCGTGGACCTATCCTCGCCTCTAGGCCACAGTGTCAACGATGGAATTGATCCAGAATCCTGGCATCTCCAGTACATCAAGATGGATGATATTATTAAGATGGTTTCTAAATTTGGGCCGGGGGCCCTCGTGGCTAAATTTGACATTGAGTCTGCATACCGGAATATTGCCATTCATCCTTCGGACCGCCATCTATTGGGCCTGAAGTGGCGCAATGCTTATTACATTGATCTCGCTTTACCATTTGGGCTTCGTTCAGCTCCAGCTATTTTCAACTCAGTCGCAGAATTGGTCGAGTGGATTTTGGTCCATAACTATGGCATTCTGGACTTATTGCATTATTTAGATGATTTCATCTTGGCTGCCCCAGCAAACTCAGTGGTCTGTGCCTCCAACCTTCAAATAGCCGTAGCAGTGGTTGCCAGGTTGGGTCTCCCTTTGCATCCTCAGAAGTGCGTGGGTCCAGCATCATGCATAGTGGTCTTGGGAATCGAATTAGATACAGCAGCTCAGATTGCACGCCTTCCTGCTGATAAGTTTTCTGCTTTGCAAGAGGCACTCTCCCACTGGTCAACCCGCAAATGCTGTTCTAAAAAAGATCTTCAATCTTTGATCGGTCGGTTGCATCATGCCTGCATGGTGGTGTGGCCAGGTCGCACCTTTCTTCGCCGGATGATCAATTTATTGTCTTGTTTCCGCAATGATTCTCATCCAATACGTCTTAACGTGGAATTTAGAAAGGACTTGGCTTGGTGGGTAGAATTTTTTGGTCAGTGGAATGGAATATCCTTTTTCCTTTTTCCCTCTCTTGAGCCCTTGCCTGACTTTTCCGTCAGTTCTGATGCATCTGGTGCTATTGGTTATGGTGCTTTTTTGGACAACGAATGGTTCAATGGTCGGTGGTCTACCCTTCAATTTCCACTGTCCATTGCTTACAAGGAACTTTTTCCAGTTGTTTTAGCAGCCCATGTTTGGGGTCCTGGTTGGTCCCGCAGGCGTATCTTGTTTCACGTTGATAACGAAGCTGTTGTTCACATTCTTAACTCGCGGACATCTCCAGACCCCAATATTATGCATTTGTTGCGTAGCTTACTCAAAGCTGCAGCCTGCTTCAGTTTTACATTTGCTGCCATTCATGTTCCAGGAAGAAATAACGGCATAGCTGACGCCTTGTCTCGCTTCAATTTTCAGGCCTTTTTTACTCAAGCGCCACAGGCCAAGAAGTTTCCAATCTTCATCCCTCCTCCGCTCCTAGCCCAGCTTTCTATAGTCATTTAGAAGCTCGCTGCCATTCGTTCATGTACCAAGGTCTTGCTTCCTCAACTCGCCGCACCTATTCTTGTGCACAGGAAAAGTTTGTAAACTTCTGCATCATGACTGGACACCTCAGCCCCTATGGTTCTCCATGCCCAGCTTCGGAATGGACCCTCTGCCTTTTTGCCACATTCCTGGCTGATTCCCTGAGACACTCTTCTATTAAAGTGTACCTATCTGCAGTGCGGTCTCTTCATGTCGATCAAGGATTCCCTGACCCCCTGGAGAACTGCCTTCGGCTTCAAAGAGTTGTTAGAGGAATCAAGCGTTCTCAGGGTGCCCTACCTTCCAGGCCACGCCTACCAGTTTCCAGTAACATTCTTCGCATAATTTACTCTGCCATCGATCTCAAGTCTTTTGACGACGTTATGTTTTGGGCCGCCTGTCTTTTGGCTTATTTTGGTTTTTTGCGGTCTGCTGAGTTCACTGTCCCTAGCTTATCAGCCTTCAATCCAAGTGTCCATCTGTCTGTGTCCGATGTTTCTGTGGATGTTCCTCTCAATCCATCTTGCCTTCAAGTTTTTATCAAGGCTTCTAAAACTGACCCCTTTCGAAAAGGGTGTAACATTTTGATTGGATTGGGTTCGCCGCCTTTATGTGCTGTCCAAGCTGTGGTCTCCTACTTGGCACGTCGTGGTCACCGTCCTGGCCCCTTGTTCCTTTTAGAAAATGGTCTTCCGCTAACTCGCTCACTGGTCACAGACAGGTTAAGAGCCATTCTCCTTTCTGTGGGTCTGTCTGGTGATTTTTCCAGCCACAGTTTTCGAATTGGGGCTGCCACCTCTGCAGCGAAGGCCGGTGTTCCAGATCACCTTATTCAGGTCCTGGGTCGGTGGAAAAGTGATGCTTATAAACAATATATTAGAACCCCACCTGATGTTCTAATTCGCGCAGCCAAATCATTGGTGGAATAGTTTGGTGAGTGCCATTTAGTTTAGTTTTGTCGGGGTATTTTTGCCTCTTGCTTCAGTTAGCGTATTTACTTGTTGCTTGTTGCGGTTGGTTTTCTGCCTGCTTTCTTGTTGACCAGGGTGCGTTAATTGTTTGGCTGTTGCCCATTGCTCTCCTGCTGGTTTGCATTTGCCTTGCTTGGAGGGGGTGCCTCCCTGCAGTTACGTACTTGGAGATTCATCGTTTGGAGGGTCGGCCCCCATGGCTGCCTCCTCCCATCGGGTCCTCCTTTCTCCAAGCACTTAAATCTTTCTTGGAGTTCCTTTATCTTTGGAGGTGACCCGTGGGAGGTTGCCATGGTTACCCCCCTTTATTTGCATTTTGCCCACATTTGCTCATTAGCTGCTTTGCGGTCAATTGGCACCTTCCCTCCATTTTGAATATTGCTTATCGACAAGTTAAATGAGATTATCAATAATCAGAGTTAACTGGGAGATCTGCTGTTGGCCAGCGGATGATCGCCGCGGGCATGCGTAGTTGTGCCATTGCTCTGCTCTTTGCCCTCGTGGTTTTTGCTTGGCCTTTTGCATTGTCGCCTTGCCTTGGGTTTGCCCCATCCCACCCACCTCGTGGTTCATGGGGGGGGGGGGCTTGTGTCTAGGTAAGTATACTTATTCTCCACTGAGAACTCAGTGTGACAGGTGCCTGGGGGAGGTGACCCGTGGGAGGTTGCCATGGTTACCCCCCTTTATTTGCATTTTGCCCACATTTGCTCATTAGCTGCTTTGCGGTCAATTGGCACCTTCCCTCCATTTTGAATATTGCTTATCGACAAGTTAACTAAAGAATGGAAACCAAGTTGTTTCAGCATAAACAGTGCTGTAATCTCTTGTATCACTGGGTAATTGATGCAAATTGGGGAATAAGATCCAACAAATTCAACATGATAATTTAGAGATTTGGGAGAAAAATTCAGGTATGGTTTTACAGTGTACTTTAAAACTGATACTTACAGTGGCAAGAAGTTCCTCTTGGTATTGGACAGCTTTGAACGTCTTGCCAATAAGTCTTCTGTTACGAATGGCATGCAGATCACATTTGTGTCGCTCAAACAAGAGTTGGTTATGCAACAATTTAACTTGTCCTCTAAGAATCTCAACTTCATCTGCTGGAGGATCACCTAACAAATAAACAAAAATCCACATAAATTTGTTCAAATAAAGGTAACATCTTCAAACAGCTGATTGTCATAAGTATTTATTAAATAAATAAATAAATAAATAAATATATAAATATTAATGAAAAAGATATATTAGTGAAATGGTAGATTTGACTAATTAGGAAATCTGAGAGTTAAATTAAATTGGAAGTCAGCCAGCAAGTGCTACATGTATTTACATTATAAATCCTGTTGCAAGAATAGCTAATGATTCATAACAGAACACAATTTATTGCTTATTACACAAGACTGGTGACATTCGCTGTTATGCAATCAAAAGGACACTCAACAAACAGGGGCCAAAGAGGCCTAATGGAGGTCTTTTCCATGCTCAAAGATCATTCTTTCAGAGCTCTTCGATCAGTAATTATGGCCCAGCTATCAATAGACTGATTCTACATGCGCTCGATCTGATCTGAACTCTTTTGGCACAGATCATCAACAGGTAGGACAAAATCCAATTGAAAGAAAGGTTAAAAGAGAAACAGACAGTCCCCAAAGGCATTTACCTTCTTCTTGCTAATTTAATGTGCACTTAATTTTTTGAAAAATTTAAGACATGTTTCACAAGTTTCACAATTGAAAGAAAGGTTGAAAGAGAAACAGACGGTCCCCAAAGGCATTTGCCTTATTCTTACTAATTTAATGTGCACTTAATTATGTGAAAAATTTAAGACATGTTTCACAAGTTTTCAAGGGAAAAAAGTCAAGGAGAAATTTGATGCTGATCACTCTCGGAGTTTAAAGGATTAACCACACAAAAACCCAGTTAATTTAGAAGACAATTCATTATTTAACTGTTCCAGCAGCATGGTAACAGAAGCAAGTTAGTAAGGACATAAAAACTTCCATGAATACCAATTATTATAGCAAGCATTAAATTTTGCAGCTGTCTTGAAATAATAATTATTGATAGCATTAGTACTTGTGAAAATAATTAGTAATTTGAATAAGAAACTTCAAAACAACTTTCAGTTATTTTTTTATACTTTACCTCCAAAATGTGTCCAGACTGTACCAGTTTGGCTAACAAGAGGCACCCTGTAAAGCAAAAAAGTTGTTAACCAGGGGCCAGTTGTTCGAAAGCCGATTAACATAATCCAGCATTAGCGTAAACTTTTATTGCAGTTTTTAACTATTGAATGAAGTTGTTTTCGCTGCTTTATGTTTTTCAGGATTGACTTTCCCTAATCTAAAATTTTGCAGAATATCGGCATTGAACAACGTTTGGGGACAGAGAAATAAGCTCCTTGATTAATATTTAATCCTGGATTAGCATTAATCGGCTTTCGAACAACCGGGCCCAGGGCTTCATTAAGGTCAGGCACCATTCAAATTGGCTAGCTGTTATCATTAGTTTTGCCAGCTACCATGAGCACATCAGGTTACATCCAAACACATTTGCCCCCTGAAAAAACCAAACAGATATTTTACCTTCTTGTGAAAGGTTATTGCCATTCTGGGTAACTACAGAGTTTGTTAAATTTAAGGAAGTGTAGCGATTCTTAATTTATACAACCTTTGGGATTGTAACTTGGGCTTTCATGAATGGCTTCTTCTTTTCTTGCTAAGTGACTACATCATTTTTTTATTATTGCAACAGATTTTAAGAATCTGGGAACCTAAACATAAATGAGAAAATGAAGAGAGGTTTTGTTGGCATATGCATTAATGCTTGCAACCTAACAAAGACGAGTGAGAAACCACTTTTCAATCAAACATTTTTTTTTATCAAGAGGTATAATCAATTGGGCCAGAAGGAATTGACCAAATTTACACTAGGCCAAGGGCAATGATGTACCTGATGACAGATCAAACAAATCATTGATAATTTACCAAAGGTTTAAGTGCTATTACCTTGAAAGTTCACCATAGTGTAAACTGCTTCCCGTCTTCAAATAGTTATCAAGGACTTCCACTGGGCTGGCTGTGCAAGACAACAAATGATTCTGATTTCTGGAGAAGCTACCTTCTTCACCATCTGATATGGGACTGTTCTGATCGTGCTCACCTCTAATTAAATGCAGCAGATGTGGAAAAGCTGTGAGCAAGTCACACGTGTGAGAGGGATGGTAAGTTTGTTGTGTGCCAGGAGTTATGCTGTGGCATTTTGATGAGTCTAATGAAGTTTCAACAGATGCTAAACTAGATTCACTCTTACTGACTTCTAAACTCTTGTGACCTTTGTCTAAATCAGCACTGACTCGCTGATCCTGTATCTCTCCGCTCTGCAGGAGTCTATCAGAGTCAGAGCATGGTTGCAATCTTGCATCCTGAGATTCGTTTGTTTCTGTTGCTGTACAACTCTTAAATTCACCAGATGAGTTTACTAATGTTATGGTGTCCATTGCCTGATCACCTGCTGGTGCAGATCCTGGTGTTGGGGGCTCAGGCAACAAATCAGCAGTAATGCCATCACGCTGTGATCCAGGAGTTTTGTACTCGTCAGTTTCCAAGGCAAAATCTCCTTCGCCCAAGTCTCTATATTCCTCCTTTGGCAAAATGTTAACACTGGTACTGCCAAATTTCTCCAAGCTACATGCAGTTCTTGGCACAGTGCCCTTTGCCTCTTTGCCATGGGCTTCAAAAGTGATTAAAGAACCTCTGGGTGAGGTTTCTCCATTACAACTAGCTCCTTCCTTCTGACTTTCAATCTTGTCATCTTCCTCGTATTTCCCTGGTTCTTTTGGTGTTGATGTCTGATGTCCGCCAACTGAAGCTGGGGCAGACTCGTGACTGTGCTGAGCTAAGGCAGCCAACAAAGCTCTTGATAACTGCCCATCATGGCTGGCAGCTTTTCCACCCCTGACTGGGGTTCCTCTGCCACTATATGTTCCTCCCACTGTACCACTCTTTCCTTTACTCCCAGAGACAGATGGTGAATTTGAATAGCCCTGGTTATAGGCTACGTCATCACCAAGTGACGTTGTGGGGGACTGCCCTGGGGTATACATCACTGCATGTGTACAACAGTGAGGGTGAATGGTGAGAGATGACACCAAATCAGGATTGCTAGTTGATGGCGACATCCGTGATGATGGTGGAGTGCTAAGCTGGCAAATTTCTGATGGGCTCCACTCAGCTGGGATATTGTCAGAACAAATAACAGGCAAACTGCAGGACTCTGTACCACTGTCACCACTCTGCAATGATTTTCCAGTCTGAGTCGCTGAGTCTGACATGCGGCGCTCCTTTGATCTTAGCACCTCTGGTCCTTGACTGTCGTATGATGCAGTGAGGATGGAGCCAATCGATTTATCAGCAAACAGTTCGTGATGACTGTGCCTATACATTGATGAAGACATGAAAGTTCCTTTTTCTTGTATTCTGTCAAGAGGGTCTAAAGATAGTTTCATGCATTCTATAACAATGTCATGTGGCTCTTTCTGTTTCCACCTAGCATAGAAAATAAAAATAAGAAAATTAACATAACAGAGCAAACCACATGAAATAGGCTACTGGGCGATATCAGTAATATTGATGGAATTACTCAATCCATACAATATTTCCTACATACGGCCTGTGTGACACTATATACATTTTTGTCTCCTCTGGTACTAATGATTTAGGATGACTGGTAATTTTTTTTTTCCATATCATTTAAATGCTTCAGTTCCAATCCACTTTTGATTAACCTCTAACAGTGACCAGTATATACAAGTAGATACATGGATCACTTCATTAAGATACATACAGGTCATAAAAGAGAAAATCGTCATCACATACAAAACGTATCTCTCTACTGTCACTAAGATTTTACTTTAAAAAATTTGCAAGATAAATGGAGATTTTGGGGGCATATTCAGATATTTGGAGTGATTTTTAGAGAAAAGGGTGAATTTCCAGATACATTTTTAGAGCATTTTTTTTTTATTTTTGTATCTAGGCCTAACAAGAATCAAACTGCTGACCTATGTTTTTCTGTCTCTGTCTGTGGTGTCTCTGTGATAACACATGGATGAAGTCGCACATGTTCCAGCATTGGCTATAAATATAAAAAACAAAGTTATCTAGTACAGTATGTAGCCATGAGGTTTGAGATAAAATAGACATTTACAAGAGAGAATGCACGCTAAACTACTAACTACATATTACTGTTACAGTATGAGGAAAATAACCATACTCTCACGATAGATCAATAAAACCTATGTTTCTCTTGCCTTGATCGTGTCCTGAAAGAGACCCTGTTTTGAAGGTTCACCATTTAGTGCTCTCAGGTACAGCATGAAGTTGTTCGGGTACATGGCATAGAGTCGGTGAAAAAACAAGTACACCGCAACATGAAGATGAAGGAGATACACTTCTGGTGCATTGCCTTGAAAAGACAAATAAAAAAGGCTCACCAGTGTGTAGTTTTAACTGGCAGCTAAGTGTAACATAATTTTTTTTGCCCAAAGATTTTGGTATTATCAACAGAGTTGATAAATGTAAATTGACCACCGTACAGGGATTCTAAAAGCTGACGTTTCGAGCGCTAGCCCTTCGTCTTCCCTTGGATTCGCTCTGACGAAGGGCTAGCGCTCGAAACGTCAGCTTTTAGAATCCCTGTACGGTGGTCAATTTACATTTATCAACTCTGTTGATAATACCAAAATCTTTGTGTACTACTTCCCCACCGACGCAGCACCACAGTTTCTTTAGAAACTATCCCCTTTATAATTTTTTTTGGATTGTTCTAGAAAATATCCCAACCCCCTTCTCACCCCCTTGAAATACTCTACCCAGTGACCACCAGATGGTATAGATATAAATTATTTTCTGGATTACACATTGATTTACAGGATTAAAAGGCAACAACATCAACAAAATGGAGGATAAAGGCAGAGAGTTTCCAAGCAATGTCTGAAGTCATTAGTACCTGTCTTTTTACAGAAAGAAAGCTGTTAAATTTAAGGCTCTTTCCATTAGTACTGGTAAATAAACCACCCCTTCCTTACTTGCTTTGTTGTATAGACACTACTACAGATCTGAACTACAAAGAAACCATCAGAACTGAGTCCCTAAGAGGTATCAAGACTACATGACCTTTGGCATGCTGTTGGGTAACCTGCTCAAAGGTAAAATGCATGTATTTTTCAGAAAGCTTGTAGTCTACATGTAATCATTCCCTCAAACCAGTGCATTATACTAATTACTAGCCAGTCAATCTAAAACTTTATTTCTCAAAAAATGGACATAAATATGTATCCACCTCCATCAGAAAAGATAGCACTGGACAGGACTAATACTGCAGCTGAAAATTGAATAACCAGTAAAAGGCAAATCTTAGACAGACAGACTCACAAAACATTGTTCAAAAGCCCCAAGCAACTGGGCTTTGGGAACCACTGCATAATCATCTCCAGCTGTATAAACAAATGTTTCCAAAATACAAAATCCGACAGCATCAAGAACAACATCTTACCTTTACGATGGGCTCTGAAAGACGAGAGTCTGGTGAATATGTCAAACAAGTCATGGAGCCAAGGTCCAATGGAGGCTGGAACCAGTGGTAACAGGGTGGTAATAGTCAAAATACCGCTTGTTAAAACCACAACATCACTATCACTCTGAGTTAATAAACAAAGCAGTAAGTCTCAGTAGTTTCAAAATGAAACTGTATCTTTAGTAAATGAAAATGGAAAAGGGTCATAGTATCACTCTAACTTAACAACATAATGATACATATGATAATGAAACATAACTATATAGTGCATTTTTAGTTGGTCACAAAAAGGACATATTGAAATTATGTGTGGGGGGGAAGCCTTTCCTCAGCCAAATAATACCACTGACAATTACATGTAGATAAGACAATTTATTAATCAAATTCTCCATATTAAATGTAGTCCCAGGGGGGATACTCTGGATTTTGAGTGATGGGGATGACCGAATAGGGGGAAAATCAAAACTCCAAAAAATCCCTTGACCAAAAGCTAAACCCCCCAAAAAACTCCCATGCTGAATCTCTGAGCCATAAAAATTTCAAAAAAGGATTAAGTAATATCAGACGAAGAAACCATTAGAAATTGAACTACCAGTATGAGGACGAGATAAGCGGAAACTACCCAGGGGCACTACTACAAGTCTTCTGATTGTTTTGAATACCCAAAACATCCCTACTAAAATCAAGGCCTCCCCCAAAAAATATTTGCCAAATTTTCCTACCCAAAAAATCCCAGAATTGAAATACTTCAAACCCCAACAAATCCTTCAATCATCCCTGTCACTTGAAATCTGGAGAACCCCCACCCCCCTGGGCATGAAATACCATGTGAAACTTTGGGGAACAGAGAGAAGAATATGTACTTGTTTATCACGACTAAATGGAATGATCATAATTACCAGCTGCCAGTGGGAGTACATTAAAATGAATATTTTTGAAAGGTTGGAATCATTACGATATTAACACATACATGTATTAATTTATGCTTTTTTTAATATTCCCTTTTTGATTTTAGGATGATGACTGTAAGGGGAAATTAGCTATTGGTCAGTATAATTATGTAAGTTTCCCAGCTCATACAGCTGTACATGTAATTATCAGGTAATCATGGGAGACAAGATACATGTACATCACAATCTGCCTTGCATACAGTATATATTATTTGAAAATGATGCAGTCAAGAATTCAAGAAACAACACTTTGCATTTAAATTATAACTACATAGGAGAGTACAGAACATGAATCCAATCTATATTCTCTACCTTCATACACTTGAGAAGAGTGTCAAATAAGGGTGTTTTGAGCACCTTGTACAACCAGGAAGGCTGAAAATAAAAAAAAATTGCTATAGTTACAAGCAAAGCTAGCGGATGGAACCTCAGAAGGAAACAGCAAAAAAATATGTACAATGCACATACAAAATTTAATTTGGACACAAGAGAGTTCATTTATGAGGGGACATGGGCAGAACTGATATGATTAAAGACAATGCATTCAAAGGCCAGAACATTTTGACATTATGGAGTAAAACAATAGAAAATTGTTACATATCTTAATCACTCATCTGAGATAATTTGGAAATTTTCCACCATTCAGGGCAGGGCACTACAAGTGGAGTTACTGAAGGGTTTATGGTACATTGTGTGACAAAAAATAATAATTTATCACCAGATCCCAAAACTGCAGGCTACATCAGCCATGCTACATGCAAATACTTAATACTTTTGATACCATATTGGTTCAAGAAACAATACCAACAATAACATTGTCTTCAGCAGAACGAGATGTAGCATGACTCCTCCACAAATCAAAAAAATTTAAGACTCTTGTTCAATGCATGAATGCACAATCAAGTACAGGCTCATACCAAATATGTCCACGAAATTCACATTATACTGTGGGTCAAAGAGCAAAAGTTACAATAACTGAAATCAAGCTGTGCTCTCTTGCATGCAACGAAATAAAAAACAGTGTCACTGAAAAAGAATTTTCAAAGAGATGAATCGGAAACCTTGAAGATTCTGTAAAAACATGCTGTATGAGCTGAAATGTCAAAAAAACTGCCAAACACGATACACGTAAAAAATACGTGTTCGGAACATCCGGTGTGTCCAAACATAGAACACAATCATACACGTGTGCGAACAGAAGGAAAACTCAATAATTTTAGAGCCTGTCCCTGAAATTGACAACGAATTCAAACTAATTCTATGTTAATATTTGCAAAGAAACTGACACTTCGTTCGGAGTGAAGTAATAAGATATTGATTGATTGTGTGATTAAAGTACCTGTTTGCGAACAATATGTCCCAACAATGTTAAGGTATCCGAACGAGAGACTCTGTGTTTAATACACTCGTTCATTTTCTCAAACAGTGCCTTTGGAGAAAAAAGATGTACAACTCAGGTGAAATCCAGGAACACATCTTTAACCATATAATGGATTGCCGCAACAGAAAAGAAGCGACTGACAAGTTTAAGTATCGTCTTACAGTGAAGTAAGCATTGGTACCTGTGCTCGAGCTTCGTGTACACCACTCAATATCTGCAGACACGCATGCGAACGAGTTTTTAAATAATACTCCACCGTGGCGTGTAACAATCCTGGATCACGGGATGAATGAAGATTTTCGTGTATAAGGGCTTTGGTTTCTTCTACTATCTTTATGTTATCTGCATCGAGCAGGGAGAACAGGTCTCCTTGATTCGACGGAGACGAAGTCTCTGTGGTCGAGGTCATGGTCCGCTAAAGCACTGCTTGGACGTTCCGTGGGAGTATCATGGAAGGTGTATAAAGCTGAGACATCGCTCAAAGCGGCAACAGCCTGGTTGCCTTCATTCATCGCCGAAAAACGCAAATACTTGTAGCACGTATTTCCACACTGGACGTATCAGCCGCCATTTTTGTTTGAGTTTTCTAAGTCACGTGCTGACAGTGCACACATTTTAGGCAAAAACCGCTGCATGGGCAATGAAGGGAATCGCGCGGAAACAATCGCGCGTGGGTGTCGTCTTTGTCAGACTCCACAGGGAAACACAGGCAGCCGGCAGCCTATGATATTTTCCATAGGTTTAGTCAAAATAAAAAAAGCAGTTTTTTTGTTTTATATTATGGTTTCCTCAGTTGCGCTGTGTACTTCTTAGCCGGTCTGAATTGCCGAAGAAAAACTGAAAGGAATACGAAATAAACCATTCTTATCTTTATTTCATTGTATCTTGGTATGAAGTCTATTGAATTGAAATCTATAATTGAAATCTATGATTGAGAAACGAAGAGCAGCACTTATTAAATATGGGAAAGATTCACCAAATTATAAGCTCTGGCGGAATAGAGTCCAAGGTGCTATTAAAACAGCGAAGCGCTCTTATTATAGCAACAAAGTGGACGGTCTGGCTGAAACTAACCCCAAGAAATAGCGGAAAGACATCAAATCTCTGACAGGACAGGACACATCTGGTAAACAGGAATGGTGCCATCAATTCCTAAGTGACGTTATCAATAGTCCTGCAGAACTGGCTACTCAAATTAACGGTTTCTTCACTAATATAACCCAGGAGTTTGAACCTTTGATGTCAGCCCAAACTCCGCCCAACGTAATTCCACCAGATTTGCTTGTTTCCTTAGAGGAGGTTTCATCTGACTTGCGCAGATTGTCTATACATAAAGCAGTCGAACCAGATGGAATATCGAATAAATTGTTGAAGCAATTTGCACCCGAATTAGCACCATTAACTCGAGATATTTACAATCAATCATTGAGGGAAGGGTTTGTGCCTGACACTTTACTCAGTCAATTATTTCACCAGACCCTAAAGTTTGCCCCCCTCAAAACATTAAATCAGACTTGAGACCAATTGCACTTACAAGCTGTTTGGCAAAAGTACTAGAGGGTTTTACAAACAGAGGACTGTGTCTGATTCTATTGACCCACGTCAATATGCACGCCATGGACACTCTACAGTGCACGCATTGATTTACTTAATGCAAGCGATACACGAGGCTATTGATTCAGGTAACTGCTCTGTTCGGATATTTTTTGCTGATTTTACTAAAGGTTTTGATATCATAGACCACTCAGTATTACTAGATGAACTCAGATCCTTTAACATCGATCAAATTCTGTTTTTTTTTTTTTGGATACGTTCCTTTCTTACCAACCGAACACAGGCTGTGCGTGTCGGCTCCTCCCTGAAGTCAATGGTGGCGTCCCACAGGGAACAAAACTCGGATTAACGCTCTTTGCTGTTATGATAAACAAGCTCCTCAGTAATTGGCATATGCGCACGAAGTATGTTGATGACATTACTGCGTTTGAGATTATTCCAAGGAACTCTATTAGTATGCTAGATGTAGTTGTCAGAGAAATCCACGACTATTGCATAGAACACAGGATGAAACTAAATCCAAAAAAATGTAAAGAAATGTACGTAAATTTCATGAAGAATTCGATTACTGCAATGAGACCTACCCGGGGAGACCTATAACTGTTGGAAATCAAGAAGTAGAGCGAGTAGGAACTTATGAGCTTTTAGGAGTTATAATTAGAGAGGACCTTAAATGGAATACTCACGTTGAATATGTAATTGCCAAGGCAGCTAAGAGATTATACGCTCTTAGGTTGCTGAAACGCGCGGGAGTCATGCCAGAAGATATGCTCAAGGTATATACTTGTAATATTAGATCAGTCCTTGAGTATGCTGCGGAAGTGTGGCAAGACATTCCTGCATACCTTTCTGATGCTATTGAATCTATACAAAGAAGACCTTTAAAAATAATATTTCCAAATTTTAGTTATCAACAAGCCCTAGATCAAGCAAATTTGACATTGTTAGTAAATCGTAGGATATCCATTTGTAAAATGTTGATGGCAGATATGAGGAATGAAGAACACCCCATATCTTTCTTAGCTCCGCAAGCTATGACAAGATTTATACCATATCAGTTAAGATCAGGAAATACCAAAGCCATTACAACAGTGAAAAGAACAAAAAGAGCAAATGACTTTTGTTTACTTTTAGGTATTCGTAATCCCAATTATTATTGTAATACTTATTATTGTGAATAGACTGAATTATTATCCAGTAAGATTAATATTAATATTAGTATTCTTGTTATATTACACTGTTTATTCAGTTTTTTTTTTTAACTGCTAGAAGTGTCATGCTCTGGCTGGTTTACCCGCAACCTCGGGCCATCTCTTCAATATGGCTTTATATCTATATCTACATGGTTTCAGCACTCGGCAAATTCCAAGTTGACCTATGGCTCTTTATGCGTGTGGTCTCATTCCTCATTCATCATAAGCCTTTTTTTGCACGCCAAGCCGGCCACTTGCGCTGAAGATTGACACTGGGAGTGGTCACAGTCAGGGATCGTTACGTCCCTAGTGGTTCTTTAACGTACCACATAATCAATTATGAAGAGTTGTGAGACGGGACCTCCGTCCTTATCCGAGAAGACTAGAAAGTCCAAGCATTTGCAGATGTCATTGCAAAGGAAGCACTTTCTCCTCAGTTATTGAGACCCTGAGTGTTGGTCCGGCCGGGGTTTAAAACCACGACCTCCCGAACGTTGGTCGGGATCTCTACCAACTGAGCTAACCGGTCGGTTTCAACTGGTCGATTCAATCTTTGCAGTTTTTATGGGCAAACGCCCCGAAATTAGACTGTTTAGTGCAGAGGGAAACTATGGAAACCACAATGAAAAGATAACTGCTTTTTTATTTCGACTATATCTATGGAAAATACCACCAAAATCTGTAGCTTTTAATCCGTAACTAACCCCAGGTCTTACATAGTACGCCTGCATGGGCTGCTCGAGGGAACAAAGCTCTTTCCTTCTTTCAGTTTGTGTGTGCCGATGTTTTTTTGTGGCTAAATCAGCTTTGTGTGAACCAACTTTCAACAAATTTTCAAACGTCCTTTTCCGACTCACAGCAACGGCCATAGCTCCAATTCACTATATTTGTGAGTTAAAATTCAAATTTGCAAAAGCCTTTCTCGAACAGTTCAGCCATGCCGATCATCTGTTTAAAACGCTCCAACCCCTCGTTAAAAGACACGGAATGATCATCCTAACCGATAATAGCTGGATATCCGTACAGAATCCTATTAACTGTGGACGCCTAAAACAAACATACAAGTAAGAAAATGCTGTTGCGAAAACACCTATGAGTTTCAATTTTTTCCTGCTGGAATATCTTTCGCGTCCTTACACCGGAATAGAATTTGTAAGACTTGTTGTGCAACCTAAAACTGTTTTAAGGTCAAAAGCGCTTCGTTTTCCTTCGACTTGAAATATGACAAATATGCCTACGCGCGCAAGTGCTTGAAAGTAGCCTCGTTCCAACATACTTTACGTAGGTTCGCTTAAAGGGACCTTAGTTGCCAATACTTAACACGAATCATCAAAGAAATAAAGATTTGAGGGGTGGGGGGGGGGGGGGGCGGGGAAGGGGTAGGGAGACGCGACCAAAGAGACCGCAACCTGGATACAAGTTAAGTTAATTTAATTTTCGTTATTATTAATTTGTGACGTCACTATCACGTAACAAACGGTGTCAAGTCGGATGATCCAAAGAGCACGGTGATTCAGTGTTGACATTTTTCGAAGCTAGTTTTCAAAAGAGAAGCGATGGGAAAGTTCAAGACAATCTTTGTGACTTGCCTTGGTCTCGGTTTAGCAGCTGGTGCTGGTTACTACCTTTACAAGAGATTTGTTCGCAAAGAAGGAGAGCAAGAAGAAGGAGAAAGCAACAGCTCCACGCAGGTAAAGCTGAATCACAGGCTGGAACGAACAGAATTCACGCCAATGTTTCATTTTAGTGATCTTTAAAAACCATTTGTAAGGCCCACTTTGAAAACAGTTTTTCTTTAAGCGTCAACCACGAATGAAATTTTTCGCCTTCTTTTGTTGCAGAGTGGTATTGAGAATGTGGAGAACAAAAATAAAGACTGGGATAAAAATCCAAAAGGTCAGGAAAGCAGCGAGGTCCTGACACATGTTGCCGACGGCAAAACAGAGGAAAAAGATCCAAAAGGTCGTGAAAACAAAGAGGTTGTGGCTGACACATCGACTCAAGATGATAGCAAAGGCACGACTAAGGCAGCGGAAAAGGAAAGCTCGCTTCAGCCAAAAGTGATAAATGGCCCAAAGGGGCAGACAGCAGTTAAGAAGGGGAGGAAGGGCAATTTCGGAGGATTTAAGAAAGGGTTTCTCCTTTAAAATACTCGTTATCCAAATGTTTTTATTTCTTTGTCAATTTTGTAAATATATAAGCTTAGTTAGGAGATTTGTCTAGGCACTCAGTTACTGAGGAATAAAATGTATATAGATTGTAGTTAATTGTTATGCGATTTTTAAATAAACATGTTGCAATGTAGGTACGTACAGCATATCCGTGTATATGCGATGCGTGTTTTTCTGTCGTGAATGAATCATAAGTCTTTATAATGCCAACATGACAATATAGGCCAGTGCTTCTTAATCTCTGTTTTGTTCATACTCAAGGAAATTATCTTTGGCTTCTAACACATCACCCAAACAGAAGTATCGTATCCCCTTGATAGTCTTTTCGGAAGGCTCTACTGCACTTACGTCAAGGCGAATCTCGCTGTTGCGATATACCTACTTAATTTTCCATCACATGGGAAATCATTTGATTGGCATGTTGAGTGCGGAAAAGGAAAAACAGGCGGAACGCCACTTGGTAAATTCAGGCAATAGAATTGTTTCCCATGATTTTCTGATTCAGGAGCGCCGCTAACCGGACTAGATCAGGTCCTTCCTCCTTATATTCCTATTAAATGGATTCTATTTTATGACAAGCCTTCATGCCTGGCAGGACTGTGTTATTCACAATGAGCAATGCAACAAATAAGCAAAATCGTTCACTGAGAAAGACGTCTTCTTGGAGTAGATTCTTCAACTCACCTTTTAGGAAGCAACACCGATAAAAAACGCTAACAATGCTGCCACAGTGATTGAAGCAAGTGCTGTTGCGATAACAACTATGGATTTCAATCTTTTCCCGCTGGAATATGTTTCATGTTCTTACGCCAGAACAAGTAAGTAACATTTGTTGCGCAACCCAAATGTGAATCAGAGGCAAAAATGCTCTATTTTCCTTCGTGGAATATGCGTGCGCGCGCAAAATCATCATCCTATGAAATGGCTTTGTTTCAACATGCGTCTCTTGGGCACGCTAAAAGGGACTAGGGAGAGGCAACCAAAGAGACTCCGACCTGGATACGAGTAGCGAGTTCAGGATAATTATTCAGTTATCATTAGTTTTAATTTGTCGCATTACTATTACGCAACAGACGGTGTCAAAGTAGATGGTCCAAAGAGCACGGTGATTCAGTGTTGACATTTTTCGAAGCTAGTTTTCAAAAGACAAGCGATGGGAAAGTTCAAGACAATCTTTATGACTTGCCTTGGTCTCGGTTTAGCAGCTGGTGCTGGTTACTATCTTTACAAGAGACTTGTTCGCAGAGAAGGAGAGCAAGAAGAAGGAGAAAGCAACAGCTCGGCACAGGTAAAGCTGAATCACAAGCTAACGAAAAAGGACTTTCGAGAAGAGTAGAAATTCACGCGTGATGCACACTCTTGAAGATGGAATTTCTTGACAAATGATTAAGCACGAATCACACACAGACGCCACAGACGACAAAAGTTTGGATATGAATAAAGATCCAAACGGCCGTGAAAACAAAGAGGCCGCAGCAAGCATCGCTAGCACATCGACTGACGATGACAGCATTGGCGCGGCCAAGGCAGTGAAAAAAGAAAGCTCACTTCAGCCAAAAGGGACAGATGACAAAGAGGGGAAGACAAAGCCTACAGTAAAGAAGAGGAAGAAGTAGTTTAACTTTGGAGGATTTAAGAAAGGATTCCTCCTCTAAAATACAAGTTTTCAGAATGTTTTCATAATTTTAGTCATTTTGTAAATACATAAGCTTACTTAGGTTTTCAGTTCTAAGGAGTAGAATATATTAGATTGTAGTAAATTTTTTTGAGCTTGTTTTAAATAAACATGTTACGATATGCTATCTGCATACGCATGTTTTCTGGATGATATATAATTTTAGCCAAGCCTAACAACGGAGCTCCACGGCTATTTCTTTCTTGGATATTACTGTCTGCTTATGACATGTCGCGTTTTCCAGGCCCGCTAACGCTGTGCTATATATAGAAACTGAAAAGTGTGAAAAGGTGACGTGAACCGACCCCGAGACACTGACACTCAAACTGGAGTACGTCATTCCATTAGATAATCTTAAGGTCGGCTCTTGTTGGAAGAATGCAGAATTTTTTAGGCCTTCCAAGGGGTGGTCTGGTGTGTGTTCGTTTATGATTCTGTCTGTAACCTGTTTGGTTAGTGACAAATGTCACTGTAAACAAGAAAACAAATAGAAAGTGAAATGTCTTCGTCCCTTCCGCAAACTGTCGCGCTTTTTGAGGAAGGCTGTCGCCTGTTTTGGGCCGCGCCATGTCGCTTGTCGCTTCTACCCCTTGGAAGGCCTCATTTTTTGCAGAGTATGTTTGTGACGGTATAGAGAAAAATTACATCTCTCAGGATGATCTGTGTTAAATTACTGAAACAAGTCTCAGCTGCTTACTGTGAATTTTGGTTCAGATTTCTTACGCGGTACTCGCCTTTCCTTTGTGACTTCATAGGAAAGAGCTTACGCCAACAGTCTAAGCGAGCTCGAGTCGAGGGATTCGGCGAAGTGTTAGCGAGGTGTCGAGTGAGGGATAATACAGACGAGAAACCTTGGCTAGTGAGAGTCAGAGACATAACACGTGGCAAAATGCCAGCTGTGTGGGATGCCTGTGCAGCATACTTTTGCTATCATGATTGAAAGTCTTGAAATATATTTTTTGGTTACCAAAGTTGCATGTAGGAGAGCAGAGTATTGACGAATAATCAGCGCTCCAAGCTCATTTTTTCAATAAGTCGCCTTTTGGCGACCTTCATTTTTAAAATGGTCGCCAATGGAAAATTTCGGTCGCCAAAAAACGCAAGACACTTCATGCTACTTACATGAAGGAGCTACTGCTGAACGCTGTGTACGGAAATAAATCGTGTTTTTAACACTCCATTGTTACTTGCCTGCGGGTTGTAAACGCAGTACAAGATGACAAAAGCAGGCAAAGACATTTATGAGAGGTAACCAGAACAATTTACTACAAAGTCGGATGCTGAGTTTTCAAATTGGCCGCTCAATGAATTCGAAGCTGCGATACGCAGATCCTTATGCCAGAACTGTACACATGTCTTGCCATGCAAGAGAAACAGATTCGTCATTGAATTTACACAGAAGAAAAGCTTGGTAATATTTCTTTAATTTAACGATGATTCAGTTAAAAAGCGATAAAACGTGAAGTCAACTTTATTCTTTTGAGCTTATATCCTTTGGTCGCCAAATGGCGACTTTCGCCGATAATTCAGTCGCCAATTTTTTTTTTCACTCGCCATGGCGACCAAAATGGTCGCAGCTTGGAGCGCTGGAATTCTTCATTTTTCTTAGTGTATTTCAGAAATTTATAAAAATTTGACAGAAAATTATGAACATTTTTACAAATTAAATAAATGTATAAACGCCATCGACAGTGTTACAGCTAAAAATGCCTACTTTTACATATGCATATTACATGTAATTTTCATGTATGCACATTCGCAAGCCTTTACAAAAGGCAATGCTATTAATATTATTTCATTTGTTTACGTTTAATAATCTAAATTTAGATTAGCTGTTTTGGTAAAACAAAAGGAGAGATATTGAATTTAATTAGTCAGAAAAGGCCCTCTAACCAATCAGACCGAAAGGCACAAATAGCACCATTCCGACGCTAAGTTCACGATGCGTAATTTCCTGCGCTTTATACCGATTACGGTTTCCTCCACCTAGTGTAGTATAGAAGTTCGTTTCTATAAATGTGCAGTTTCGGTTACGCAAATTTCCCTTTCGTAAACGGTCGTTGCCATTTTTTTTCAATTGGAAGAGAAAGTCTTCCTTATTAAAAAATAGAAATTTTAATCCAGAATTGAACCTGAACCATTCGCTTGCTATGCTCTTTCCATAACCACTACGCTACCCTGCTGATCAGCCACAGACCCCAAAAATTTTAAGTATATTTAACAATTATTCCTCGAGCCCGAATGGGCTCGAGGAATAATTGTTTTAGCAAAATCCAACTAGTTGGTCCAAAAAAATATCGAGACAAAACATCTTTCGCTAGTTAAAGCTAGACTTTAATTCTTATTTGCCGCCAAAACAAAGACGATAGAAATAGTAGTTGCAAATGGAGTCAAATTTACGGTAACATTTATCAACACTTCAAATTTATTTTGTGCATTTCTACCGTTAAATAACTTCATTCCATATCCATATTCTTTGTAGATTTTGGTACAGATTTATCTAATAATGAGCTCAAATACTCGTCCAAAACTTAAGCAAAACGCGATTCAGCCGCCATTGTTTTGCCTTTGAAAGCCGGCGCTTTTCGCTACTAGTGGGCTATAACAAATAGCCTACTAGTAGCTCAACCAATCAGAACGCAGCATTGATAATAGACCACTAGTTGGATCTTGCTAAAATGTAGTTAACTGGCTTTCATAACTGATACATCTATAACAGGTCACCCTATCCTTATCCCGAAATACTACTGACGCAATTTAATTAGGGCCTAAACGTCGCGCTTTCTAAGACGATTTAAAAAGTTCCAATTGCCTTCTTATAACACAATCCAGAGTCCAGAGCAAATAATTACATCTGCCCTACTAAAGGCTTGGTTACAAATGATGGCATCGACTGTTAATAATGGCAACGACCGTTTACTAAAGGGAAATAGGCTTCGGTTACCAAAAGACCGTTAGTTAAATCACCTGACGAGGGGATTCCACGTTAAATCACGCGAAAAACCGATATCACACGAAAAGTGCGATACAGATTTTTCAAGTGAAAATTGAATGAGAAATTCGGGAGTCAGATGCTTAATTTTTCTTGAATCGCATAGCTTACTTCTTATTTATAAAAGAAAACCAAGCCGAGTTTCCCTTGAGAGAATGCTGTGGCATTCAATGAGCGCTCAGAACGCCATTTCAAATTAACTGTCACAACTGTCAAGAGTCAGCGAATAGGAATCAATGCAAACGTACAAAACTTCATTTGAACTTCGTGTTTTACAAACCCTAGTTTTTTTAACTTTCACAGAGGCTTTAAATGATATTTTGACGGTAAAAATCATTGAACAGAATGCGCTGGGCGCTTTTATCATTAGACATCGGTTCGTCTCGTTTTCAAATCTCAATTCCATTCTGGATACCTCGCTTCGATAGCCAGTCAGATGGCGAGAATTCATCTAGCTGTGCGATTCTACTCCGTATTACACAGCCTTGGACTGAAATTTCAATAACTCATTTCTATAGGCCAATGTGACTTCATGAGATTACAATCTAGACCATAGTCTCCAATAACTTCATTTGTCAATATGACGGTACTCATTTTTCTTCAGCAGATTATCCGTGTCGAGACAACTTCCATTTATAACAGCAGCTCGAATGTCAGTATATAGAACGTGGCCGTCGCCGTCGTCGCGAGCATTATAAGGAATCCAACTCTGTAATGAAAAAAGTTCAAATGCTGATTTTAAACTAAGGAATGAACCACGACCACAATCAGTCACTGTCATAGTTAGCAATAATCCATAATCACTATCACAATAACAATCTCAATGGCAATGGCAGTCAATAATCAGAATCATAATCATAATTTTTCAGTCAGTGAAATCGCTATATTTCTTTGAGAGTTCTTGGCCGCGGCATCTTTTCTATTTGCGTCTTGGAATGTTTAATTTTAAAACACGTCACTCTGTTAACTACAGGCAGTAGTTTTCGTTAAAAGAAGCTTCAACTAGCGTTAAGAACCATATTAAAAAGAACGAGTAAAAGCGCTTACTTGAAGAAACTATTAAAAGTGATTGGATACCCATACTGCTCGGCGAGCCCAGCGCACACGACATTAGCTGAAGCACCAATCAGAGTCCCGTTTCCTGTGACACAACAAATGACACTGAAAGATTCACCACAACTCTACAAAAGAATAACTACTAACTAAAGAGTGATTTAAAGGAAGAGAGGACGCTCAACGTATTTCTTGAAAACAAGAAATACGCGACGCTATTCGGGTTTCCAGCGACTGTTTAATATCATGTTTTATTGGAGCGGTTTTCATTTCAGCGTCGAATGGTCATTGCGTTAAATTACGTTTTGCATTGCTCCGCTCTGTGATTGGCCAGCAAACTTCGCAGCCCTTTTTCAACCAATGAAAAGAAAAATCAAAACCAATCGCGACTCGCACGCGCATTTTTTCCCGCGCTTGGCGCTGGTACATGTAATTGCTTTTAATTCTGATTGACTCATTGCAGTCTCGGTCTGTTGTGATTATACGACACTCAATTGAAAACCACCCTATTCAACATCTTGTTCGCACGTCATTGGTTCAAACACATCACGTGACTGAATATACCCAGCTAAAATTGGGGAATATCATCGGATATTCCCCAATTTTCAAACCTTCAGGGCTTTAGGTTTCAGTAAAAATCAATGTCGTTATGTAAGAATGGCTTGCTTTTGTATCAGAAGAAGAAATCAACCTGCTGGTCGATAAAGCGGTTCCAGAAAACACCAAACAATCTACTTCGCACGCTGTAAATGGTTTTGACGGCAAGCTGTTTGTAAACGTTTATACACGGGCTCTTTGCGAGATTTTTGCATGGTTTCATCTAAGTTTCCCTCCATTCAGCAGTGCTTGGATTAAAAATGTGACAAAAAGTTATTAGCCCGTCTCAGTCTAGAGTATTTATAATTTGCTTTTAGCCTGGCGAAAGGAGAAAGCCATCAACAAGCCATTAAACGAGTTTACGAAAGAAGAGCTCGTAAACATTACGTCGAAGCTCGCTCATACTCACACGCGTGTTGCGATAAATATTTGAAGAATCATAAAGACAATAGCCTCCATTTGCCTTTAAAAATATGCTCGGATATTCGTCCTTGGACAAATATCCCTCTGTTCCTCGAAGCTCACAGTTTTCCGAGACCGAAGCTCGAGGACGAGCTTCGAGGAACAGATAATGTCCGCGGATAAATATCCGAGCATACTTTTAAAGCCAAATTGAGGCTATTGTTTATATATACGTAATTTCGTCTGTTGTGGAGAATAATGACAGACTTAACAGCTCTTGTCCAAAACTGAAAACCCAGTAACTTATGCTTTGTTATCAGTGTGTTGAATAACAAACAAATTATCCCGCTCAAGCGAAGGAACTATCTCCTGATTTTAGCCAACTCAGCCTACGGCCTCGTCGGTTAATTAAAGGGGCTCTGTCATGTTCCGGCAGAAACTTCACATAAATGCTACTTAATGACTTTTTCTCACGCCGAAACATTTCTTGAAATGTCGATTTTTTGCAGCAAAAGCCATCCATAGCACATTTTTGGCCATGGCTTCTTTCCATTCTTACCATCCGTAACAGAAGAAGACAGTATTTAGTCTCAGGGCAGTAACACAGTCCTGAGTAAATAACCTGCTTCATTATTTTTGACTTTTTCCTGATTTAAAGTCATTTTTTGGCATCTTACAGTAAACCGAAATAGCAGGACAGTTGTTAATTAAAATATTGAACAACTGTTCCACGAGCGCGCTTTGATCGAATATAACCAAGGAGAAGCTTTCATCCAAAAAGCGAAGTGGAATAATAGTATTACGAGTACAAACGTTGTTAGATCTCGGTCTGGATTGTTTTTTCCCCCACTAAAAAAAAAATAAACATCCCCAAAATGGAACTAAACTCTTGCAATTTCTATCCTGTTTGGCAAAGAAAGGAATCTAAACTTACCCCCTAAACAGGCTCCCATCGCAAGAGCCCAAACCAGCGGTTTAAGATCAAGGTGATTCTTCTCATGCAGTTGTAAGACAACAGGAATCTGGTAGGTCAAAAGAGAGGGTTTCAGCACCTCATTTTAAAACACTGTCTTGATGTGTTTCTGGCTAAACTAGACAATGCCGCGAAGACGACGAAGGATGAAGACCAAAGTCCGTGCTGGGTTGTGTACATAAAATTCAAGGAGTATTCAAGGTGTATTCAAGCACCAAAAACCGAGTTTTCAAGGAGTATTCAAAGTACGCTTACCTTGTCTTGTACTGCCCCCGATTCGCCATGAAAACATCTGCGATTAATCCTTGAATTATTTTGATATAATCCTATATCATTTCCCATCCCAACAAAAATTCAAGGAGTTTTCATTATTTACAAGCACTTTCAGCACAAATTCTCCTTTCCACGGACATTTCAAGCGCCCTTGAAATCTAAAATTAAATTCCAGGATTTCAAGGACAAGCACGAACCATGGAAGACGAAAACGAAGGAGAAGACAAAAAAGAAGAAGACGACGACGACGGAGGCTGAGGAGGCACAGCAGCAGCAGTAGCAGCAGCAGCAGAGGAAGAAGACGAAAACGACGACGACAACGACAATGGAGGCGGAGGAGGAGGAACAGTAACAGCAGCAGAAGAAAAAGAAGACGAAAAAGACGACGACAACGGCAAGGGAGGCGGAGGGGGAGGAACAGTAACAGCAGCAGCAGCAGCAGAAGAAGAAGAAGAAGAAGAAGAAGAAAAAGACGACAAGAGAGGCAGAGGAGGAGGAACAGTAGCAGCAGAAGAAGAAGAAGACAACGACGACGCAGGAGGAGCAAATGGAACAGCACCAGCACCAGCACCAGCAGCGGCAGAAAAAGAGGAAGAAGACGACGATGAAAACGACGACGACGACGACGACAAGAACTTATGAGATCATGGACCGTGTACTTGTTTGCAACAGCGTAGCTAGGAGGGTGGGGGGGGGGGGTCCTGGGGTGCCCGAGACGCTCCCTTTGTAAACCTTTTTTTTAAGCAAACAATCTACAATATTCAGGTGACAATCTGGTGATTATCCTGTGTTCGAAAAAGTGCGATCCCCCTTTGAAAAATCCTGGCTACGCCCATGCTTGTTTTCGAGCCCGTTTGTGCCTTGTTTTCTACTATCTTTACGGGATCATCACAGATAAGAGATTCCGTCTTTTATAATATGTCTAATGTAAATAATTACAAACAAGAGAAAGACGTGTGGCTTTCTTACCATAGCTGTTGTGAAAGGAATATTGTCTATGAACGATGACGCCAATGCTGCAACCCACAAGATGACAATCGTAGCGATGCCCAGTTTACTCTACGAGGAACCAAAATCGCAAGCTGTAAGTCAGCGATTATGTTCCACTCCAGCTTAAGTATTTGGGAAAAAAAAGCGATGTCAATAAATTACCGTGTCTGAACAGCCATGTGCTAGGTCCTGAAAATTTAAATGGACAGATTAAAAGTGAAGCATTGGATTGCATTACATGAAAACCGCGGGGATTAGCAAGCTTTATAGTATAGCTAACAAATCGATGTAATAAATTCAGTTCACAAACACGTGTTGATGGCGAAAGCAAGTTACTCGAACTGTTCCTTGCTTTGCCAACCGAAATGTTTTTCTTGTACGAGCGTCCTGCCTTGCTCAAATACAAACAAAACATCTTACGCCCTGAATTTCATAATCATTATGCATACCAGTTGACGAAGGTGCGTAAGTGTGACACGTTTTCATTATATAGATTCGCTCGCGTACGGTTGTGTATTTTTCAAATTTTCTTTCTCCGGCTGTTGTCAAGCTACTTTCCCATTGTCCCCTCAAGAAGTCAGAGTTTCTCTCGACTACTCTTACGCTTCTCTCGTGAACTCCAAACTTCCTGCGTGCATCATAACTCAATATACGCTAATTTACCTTATCACTAAAGGACAAAATTACTGAACGCTGAGAGGCTGAGAAAGAGGGCATTTTTTGGTAATCATTTTTCGTAATCAAACTTTGTTTTGTTTTTCGCCAGGACTGTTCAGTGTGACTTTGGTTGAGAATAAATCTCATTGAATCGACTGGTTAGTTAAACGATTTCTGAAAACACGCGTGATGATTAATCCTTAATTTTAGTCGGGCCCATGCGATTACTGACAAGAAGCACGTCGTCACAACGGAAAGACCTATCACGCGCAATTACGCAATCAATGTCGAAAGTCCATCGGCTTGGAAGTGAGGAGGAGGGCGAAGTAACCAATGAGAAAACGCGCAAAAAGTACCTCGATCAAATCTGACGTTTTGTTGCCAAGATAATCCATAAGTCCCAGTTCCTCCAGAGACTAGTAAGGAAAACAGACGCATGTGTCAGATAAGAAGAACCAAATCTAAAGAATGTAAGATAGTTAGCAATATACAATGGATACTGTAACCTCGCGCTTTGATTGGTCTAAGGAGTTTGCGACTTAAGTATAAACGCACAAGTGACGTAACGAGTCGAAGAGTGATAAAAGCAGTGTATGAAAGAAATAGATACCATTTGTCACTAGTGACGTGCGTTTGTACTCTGATACCTCACGGAGGACGTCAAAACGTGGCAAGAGCATCAGTGGCGCTACTCGCCTGCGGCTTGTTTCACTTATACTTCTTTATTCTTATCACGTTTTGACGTCATCCAAGTCATAAGGGCTCTCATGACCAAGTAAAAATTGAAGATCGGAGTCATAAGCTCGACCGATCCGGAATCGGAAGAATCAGAACGTTTCCATTTCGTTCTTCCGACTCCGCTTATGACTCCGTCGCTTATGATTCAGTGAAAACTACATATGTTGTCGAAGTGTGAAGCAGAAGCGGAGGAAGAACCAACGAGAACAATCATGCTTGTTCTAACGCTTTCCGATTACAGTTTGATACCCAAATAGTGCTTGCGACTCCGACAATCTAGTTTTCACTAGAATACAAGCGACGGAATCATAAGCGGAATAGCCTGCTGCTTCTGACTCCGTCAGTTTGATTTTAACTAGAACATAACGCTCTACGCTTCTGATTACGACTCCGTCTCCGACTCCGACATTGTCGCCAGTGAAAACCAGCCTTTAAGCTACCAAAGGGTTGTTGTCGAAGAAAACATGAATAGTGCTCTTCTGTGGTGCTTCTAGCCTGTCCTCTCTTTTTGATAAGTGATCATTCAAACTCACGTGCATTAAGACGAATAAGCCGCTAAAGAACACCAGGGTTGTCCACTCGACTTGTTCCATGAGATCCTCAAAATGAGTGATATCTGCCAACAAGATCAGAAGTACGGCCCCAAGCATGGCTATCCACCCTGGCAAGAAAAGGCGCCGTAAAGTCTTTTCAGCAAACAACTTTGTGTAAGGGTGTGAAGAAATATTGACAATTTTGTTTTGTGTCTGACACTGAGTATACTCTCACTTTCAAAGATGACCCGAAAGTATCAAGACTGATTTGACCAGTACGGCTTGACAAAATCAGATACACCTTGGCATCACGAGCCATCTAATGGCCCACTCTTTTACGGTTCAATAGCTCGCCTTTTTGGGCTAAATATATCACTTTTAACAACTGCGTTGCGAAGTGGAGGTTGGGTGCCTGTGATACCCAGCAGCTTCCACCATTGGCAGCCAGCTCCTAGATGGAGACATATATCACTTTCATATTTTCACATTGTATTAGAGGGTTCAATTGCAAGCCCCTCCCTGGCCACTAGCTAGTGCTCGTCTGGGTAGTCCCTGGTTTAACTCCTCGGTCATCCTTGGAAAGAGCCAACTGGTTTGCCTCCGGTCATGTATGTTTATCTGAATTATTTGTCTCATGTATCTGCTCGGCTCCACTAGCCTTTGTGTGCTATAAATACTGCTGAGGCTATATAAAGGTCATTTATTCATTTCTTTTTTATCTAAGGCTACCAACATATGACCAACGAGGCAAATGAACAACACATATTAAACTTTACCAAGAGGTTACAACACGGTGCAAGAATAAACTGGAAACAACCAAGATTACAGGAAACATACCTATATCAAGATGCACAAGCAAATCATGGATGAAAAACAAAACTATAACCGCACAGATGACAAGCGAGCTCTTCATCAACAGTTCTTTATCCCTGATGATATACTGAGTGAACAAAATTTGATTACTTGTCTGTCCATACGGTGATCCCACGAACGACTTATGATTTTAAAAGATTATCACTAGGTAAAAATAAATACACTACAGCGACTCGGACTTCCTCGTTCTAACTACTCGAGTAAATAAAGCCTTCAGTTTCTCAAATCCTAAGCGTATTTTCCCCTTTCTTGAATTGAGTCTACAATTATGTTTCAATGGGGTACTCAGCGTTAAATATATCTTATTTACCGCATAGCCGCCGGAGTATAAGTAATACTAGTAGGCGTAGTGGATAGAACCCGCTGTAAAACCGTAGCAGGGCTATCATAAAGAGTATTAAGGGCCGGGAGCCGGCGATTTCCCCCAGAAATTCTTAGTCGGATTCCCGCGGGCTACTTTGACAGCAAAATAACATATTGGCTACATATACTTCAAACATTTCTGACACCCCTCACCAAATAAAAAAATACTCTTTGGAGGGAGGGGTTGGGGAGTAGGTAGCAAAAATAAGCACAGATATCCAACCGAGCTTCTGTAATGTGATGTAATTTGTTTACCCACGTAACACCAAAGAGCTCAAGAGAACTCGTTCAAAAACAAAACAAACTCAACCCACACATGGCGCCGAGAACGGGAATCGAACCCGGGCCACATTGGTGGGAGGCAAGTGCTCTGACCACTGTTCCACCCCTTTCTGTGAGAAACCAATAATGTAAAAGGGCACTGATGTTGTGTTGTTATCCGTCACGTACAAGCAAGCGAAGTATTAGCCCCAGCAATGAAAGTGAGATGCTGACTTTCGACATGCGTACTGATGCCTTCCTTCTTCCGCGGGGGGGTGGTGGTTGTAGTGTTTGTATATCTAGTAGTGGTAGCTGAGTATCAGTAGCAGTAGCAGCAATAGTTCGCCTTTGTCACACGGCGGCCATATTGTCCCGGGAGACCAAAAAAGCTTTGTTTTACCACGCCAAGCCTCGCCCTCACGGTTTCGACTGCGAGGCTTGGCGTGGTAACACAAAGCTTTTTTGGTCTACCGGGACAATATGGCCGCCGTGTGACAAAGGCGAGTTAAGAGACAAACGAAGACCATCTTCAAAGAAGCTCAGATAGATATTAATTACCTTTCTCTCAAGTTCGTGTAGACTTCTCTCAAAAGCCTCTTGTCTGGAACTGACAACAAACCCGTGGACGTTAATTCATGCAAATAAATTAATTTTGAATTTTAACTCAACTGTTCCCTGGTGATCATTTGCTGTATTCTCATAACATGTATTACAGACGAAGTAGTAATACGGCAAAGAGACGTCAGATGTTGGTCATTACTGGTATATCAAAGAATACAAAAGCGACCCGTACGTTCGTTGTTTCATGTTCCTGACGGTGTTCTCCAATTGCATCGCCTTCTGCATCAACAGCAGTTTGACAGTTTTCTCCTCTGCTGTGAAAACTAGAAGCCGATCGGCAGATCTCTTCCAGATCTCCGCTTCTCTTTTCATCTCTTCAGAAAAAAGAATAAAAGATATGTTCAGCTACGCAGGCATCCCAAACCAGAGTTTCCGAACAAAGCAACAGGTTAGCCTGCTCGCAGCGTGATACTACGCGTCACAGGTATCCCAAACTCATGTTTTTGAATAAAGCAACCGGACAGCCTGCTACGGCCACATGTATCCCAAACTCGTGTTTTTGAATAAAGCAACTGGACAGCCTGCTGCAAAGTGATACTACGCGCCACATCTCAGTTGTAAATCACTCGCCTACGACTCGTATTTTACAAGCTTTTCTCGTGTTCTCCCAACATTCCATGTGGGCTTATTGTGCCGGGAAACCAATAGAAACTGCAGTCTATTGCATCAGTACCTTCGATAATCGGTGGATCATCCTTGACGAGTTTCACATTCCGATAGAGAAGCCTGTGAGAGAGAAAGAGAGAGGAAAGGAGAGGGAAAGAGATTGAGAACTATACACTAGTGTCATAAATCGCATGATGAAATAATAGGCTTCAAGGAAGTGGAACTTTATTACGTGCGCACCCTCAAACTTGGTTTCTTTGGCTTCCCTAAAACTCAAGAGTTTCAAAAATGTTTGCTAAGAATGAAAACGTTTTGAAACATTCAAAGTTGTAACACCATTCAAAAGCCTAAGAATTCCTGTGAAACATAAAGCAATTGTTAATATACCATCCGCTGAGTTTCTGTGAAGCAGTTTAGGTGCTAATACACCTCCAACGAAGGAAGCTTACTTGAAAACGTTGCAGGGAGAATGTTTAATTATCAGGATTATGGTTTATTGAGCAAATCACATAAACCATTAAAGAAACGCACTGTTCACATAAAAATCCTTCCACGGGACGTTTCTCAACGCCCATCTTTTCATTTGTAGAAAGACGAACCTTGAATTCTCATTACCTCAGCACCAAATACGCTACCAAAAGGCACATGAATACTCCTCCTATAAGGTGTTTTGTGAAATCTCCAAAGTTGATTCTGTTCTAAAAGACAAATAGCACTGCCACGTTGTTTTGTACACTGGGGTAGCAAGCTGTTATTAAGACATTTTACAGAAGTACCAAACATTGCATGTGTAAGACGAATTGTTATATACTATGGCGAGATTTCGCATTTTGTGGAAACGGTAGTAAGTTTCACCACGCGACTATCATGACTTGGTGAGGAGCAATCACCAGGATGAGAGCTGTCCAGGGAAGGAGTGAGAGCTTTGACACTGACTAAAGCATCGACAACGTCAACTGAAGTGTATGACATTCGGTAAAAGTGAAAGTGATCGCCGGCAGCTCAGTCGCAGCCTGCATACCGGAATAAAACACTTCAGTTCCTTGCTTAACGGGGTGACACACTAGGCGATTTTATACGCCGATCGCCATATAAATATCTTTCTCGAGTCTACCACTGTCATCGCCCTTAACTAAGATTTCTATCTTGTATCTTATATGTTTTAGTGGTGTTTAAGGAGTTGTGTCTCGCATGGGTCTCGTTATCCCGCTTTGCGAATTCTCACTGGACCTGTCGTTTTGTTCATTGTCGTTTTTTCCTTTTCTTTTTACTTGACATGTACTGATTTATTTTGATGTGTCTAATAAAGCGGAAAAAACAAGACAAAACAAAGCAAAATCGACGTAAATTTAGAATTTCAGTAACATACCGCTTTGAGGTCCTCGTTAGAAACCAAAATTACATTTGGAGGATCACCAATCCCTGTACAAAAACAAAAACCAACAACGCAAGACGGTTTGCAATTTATCATCTGGGTATTTCGGTTAGTAACAAAGCACTGAAATAAAAAAGCCACCAACAAGAAGCTTCTAGGGGCGCGGCTGTTTTGGGACTGCAGTCAGACCTCTCGTAAGCGAACACCCTCGAGTACGAGCACGTTGCCTACTTTCAGGAGGTTGAAAGACTAAATGCACCGCGAAGGTGGGGGGGAGGGGTGGGGTGTAGATTGTGCCAGTCAAATCTTCAACTGGAATGCGCAAGTCAAGGTTGCATGACAAAACAAAACAGCGGATTTGTTTTAGCAATATGACGTCAAAAACATATGAGGACTGGACTTTGCCGCTAAATGAAGCAACAAATCGACAGGGTTGTGATACAAATGGGATAATTACGGCCGTTTGAGATCGATTTTCAAGAGATCTGTCGGTGGTGCTTCAACGACGTGTCCGCTTACGAGGCGTCCCAGTACAGATTCAATGGGGAAATCGCACGCACCATGGTTTGGTGTAGGGAGGTGTCCGAAAGCAGAGTTCGATTGTAATCCAGACGGTGCTCGTGATCTTTTGCTGCATTACCCAAACTTGCAAACAAAAAACGGATCCGTACGAACCAACGCGATTTGTGTTTGCACTCCGGCGTAACTGGCAACCACATGAACAATCATTGCGTTTCGTAACAAAACAGAACCTCGCAATCATGATTTTTACGACCTCATCGCGATTTTACGAAGAACAGTACTACATTCATTACCTGTTGCTGTTCCGCCAATGTTGGAAAATACTACTTCGGCTATAAGGATAGGCGTAGGATTGAGATTCAGTACTTGACATAACCTGGTAAACGAGAATGTTATATCATTTTGTGAAACACTGAAAAAACAAAACATGATAGGAAAATTGTGTAAACGTCATATGATGTCCACAGTCCTTTTGAGCATTGTGAACTAATCCTATAACCATATGTACGTCTAAAGTATCCTTGTACCCCGCGTGTCTTGAGTTTTCCTTTAAGTGCCTTTTTCGAGTTTTAGCCCATGGACTAATGTTGTTTTTAGTGTTAAATTCATTATTAGGGAGCTTAAACAACGACAACCGAGACGGCAACGAAAACGTCATTTCAAAATTTAACTTCTCGTTTTTGTAACTTTTGCGGTCATTCCAATTCGCCGGTTTAACTTGGAAAAAATGCTGGCGAACGCTTCTGGGATTAAGTTAAATGTCAAAGTAAGGGAAAAGAAAGAAATATTTAAGGCAAGGTGTCAAGTGACAAATGACACTTAGAAAATAGGAAAATAGGAATGACAGTGGCCAAAAAAAGGAAATAAATAGGAATTCTCACCCCAAAATAGGAAAAAAAATAGGAGGATTTCTTTGAGTTCTATCCTCTTAACACTCCCAACAGCAACTCTGTTCCACAACCCAACGCTTAAATATTTAACAGGCACCATGGCATACATCCACAATTCATTGCCGTATAAACAAAAACAAGTGTTACCACCTGTGTTACCGAGCACAACTCATCCTACAACAATTACCAGATTCCAAATTTCATTAGATACTTCACAAGATGATGATTTATTAGTCCTTTAAAACTGTGAGAATGATAAGCAACAATAATTTTTTTGACAAACTGAAGCAATATCAAAGTTCACTGTCACCAAATGTATGTCTTCCTTACAATAAAAGCCAACCACGGCTTTTGAACATCAACAATCAAAAGCACTGAGAAAGTCTGGGCACGAGTTTCAGAAGAAATCACTATAAAGGCTTCAAACTGGTCTTTTTTTGACATGAAGTTTCAGTTTTTTGTAGAATTTATCAATTTTACTGGCAATTTTATTTCAAATATTTCAAAATGTTTCTGTGTACCTAGTAAGACCCTAAAAAAATAGGAAAAACTAGGAATTTCATGAAAAAAATAGGAGAAAATAGGAGGCAGGCCACAAAATAGGAAAAAATAGGAACTTGACACCCTGTTAAGGTCCACACGGCAAAGGGAAAGAGGAGAAGGAGAAAACAGGAACCATCCCAGACTGATGAATTCTAGATATTAGAGGCAAATGGTAAAAAAGCTAATTAGTTTAGACAATGAATAAGATAATGAACGACACTGCCAAAAAGTTACTTTAACGGGTTTTAAAACTCTAAATGGAATAAACGAATTAATCGACCAATGGACGAACAGGCGGGTGAGCAGACCAGCGGATGTGTAGCTCGAAAGGTTTGAAGGATGCAAGCCTGGCAGTCAAGAGTTGATTTCTTCGTCTGCAAGAGCCCAGGCTAAACAAAAGCTTTAATACTTAAACGGACGAACATACGCATGAACGCATGAACAAAGAACGAAATCACGTAAGAAAGAGAAACAAATGATCAAGGAAACCAGCAAACAAATGAACAGACGAGCAAACCGTTTGTAAATAGAATATTACATAAATAAGTTAAGGCACGGACTCAAAGCGCACGAATAAGGTAAACAAACGATAACCGAGAGAAAGAACAAGTACGCGACCTAATTAACAAAGATACGAACAGGAAAAATAAAAGAAGGGATGGTACTACTTACGTGACCGTTACAGGTGTAAAAAGAAGAATGACAGTCACATTATCCTAAAAGTATGTCAGTAAAATAAAAAGTAAGAGTGCTTTCGTTTGGCCAAAACAAAGAAAGGAAGGCACCAACTCCACGCTATGGCTTCCTTGCTGGCGTTGGTTACACGGTTGATTAAGGGTCTGGCTAAACTAGGACACATGGTTGCGAAAACACGCAAATTTTGCTTCCGAAACAAATGCTTCGTAGTTTAGCCACCTGAGCAGCAATCCCAAGGAAACAATGTTTCCTAGTTTAGCCAGGCCCTACCTGACTGACTGGCTGATTAGCTAACCAGCGGACTGAATATACTACGTTAATTAGTTAATTGAAAGTGTGAAACTTGTGGGATGAGCCTTAGGCCCGATTCAAACGTCGAACTTCACATGTGCCGAATCTAATGCAAATGAGAAAAATCTATTGTTTTCCCTCATTTGCGTTAGATTTGGCACATGTAAAGTTCGACGTTTGAACCGGGCCTTAGAGTGACAAGAAAACCTAACAAATTAATTACTCCATGCTGATGAGGCCTGACAAGGCCCAAACAGCTGCCCGTGGCTGCTAATGCTCGGGCTCAAAACTTTATTTGGTGGATTTAAAGGGTAATGCCTGCCCGCTACCACGTGGCCATAATGCCTAATGAGTGGCTTTCAGCTTACCTAGACACATTCACTTGTTTTGTTAATCTATGCTTGTCAACTGTTACATACTACGACAGTGTTTCCTTACCAAGACTGCTGAAATAAGTGCCGTACAGGCACACAGAAGAGTAATAAGCCACCACACGTGCCCCCTTGACAGCTTGTATGCCTAAACACCGTACATAAACGTTAAAACAATACAACAGCACCAAGTGTATGCAATAGAATGGGTGAAGGAGACGACGGAATCGTTTTCTGTGTGCATAATAAACGCGACGTTTGCAGCTAAAAATCCACGATTTACCATGCAGTCAACGGTGCTATCTCTGCTTCGTCGCAACCGTGGAAAATCACATCAAAATGCCAAGGCAATCAGTTGACACTGATCTATACGATACAAGAACATACTCACAAAACACAAAAATACATGTTATAAAAAACGAATGGCCGGCTTTTAATTTCATTCCAAAACTAACCAGCTCCGAAAATAATTTGAAATCATTTTACTCAGTGGCGTTAGTAACAAATCTGATGCAACAACCTCTATTAAACACTTCACAACGCCTTATATGCAAACTACATTCTGAAACTAAATCGAGGATAAATCTCACTGCATATTATTTGCCACGATGAGCCGTATCACCTCTGGTCTGATTTCAGGGCCTTCTGCGCCGCGAGAGGACCAAGTTTTCAGGAATTGTATTATTAAAGTACCAAGTTTGCTCTCCTATTTTGTTACATTCAAACCCTACTCTAGTCAAATATAATTAATGCTAAGCATCATAAGAACGCTTTATCCAACCTTCAGTGCTACGTAGTCAAAAAATCCAGTTTTAGCAAAAACAGCAACAAGAATCATCTACAAAGACAAAAAGGGAAGGAAAAAAAATTTTTTGCCTTTTTTATTCCCCAAAATGTTCGCAAAACTATACAGTAGTTCCTTTAGTTAAAGTGTCCCACTTAAACCCCATTTTACGACAAAAAAAGAAAACACTTTGTCCTCCCCTTTCCTCCACCTCTGACCCTAATTGAAACAAACGGGTCTTTGGGAACCGACCGCGTGGCTGTTACAACAACCATAACATTAAAAAGACACGCAGCTAATTACAACATTGCAAGTTTCTTTTGCACTGAAAGGATTCTCTTCAACATTCTGTGGGTTTACACTAGACATTTTAAGTGCACTTGAATTGTGTTTGAAGTGCACTTGAGATGAACTTGTGAGTGAACGGTTCTCGTTTCACTTGTATGACTGATCGTACTTAGTCCCCACTTGAAAGTGCACTTGAACTCAAGTACACTTGAAGTGCATTTGAGGGTCTAGTGCGAACCCACCTATTATCTCCCGGATGTAATAATCTGTTTAACCCTTTACCCCCTAAATATCAGTATTCATATTCTCCACAGTGTTCTACATACATTTTGTATGGTGATGATGGTGAGAATTTGTTAAACAATCAAGACCATTGTCACTTGTTGATCACTTCCTTTTTTCTCAGAACCTTAATGTTTGACTAAACAGTGTTGCCATGAGGAGAAATTAAACATTGATCACTCTTGGAGGTTAAAGGGGTTAACTAGTCTGTGAGTTAGCTATACGTTCGCATGCAGGTAGCCATATGTTCAGATCTCAGGCCCAGCCAGGGGAAGTAGTGGGATACCAATATACCTGAAAATCATGATACTTAATACCTAAAATTATTTTGAAACGATACTAAATACCTGAAAATGAATAAGTAAAATCTTAATCTGAATACCTAAAATACAGGAAAAACTAAATACTTTATACCCGAATCTTGACCAAAAAATACCATATACCTGAATTAAAACGGCCCGGGATACCGTATACCCAAAACCCCTGGCCGGGCCTGAGATCTAAAGCGACCTACCATTCCAAACAAAAGAGAAAGAGTCTCCCACTCAACCCAAGTTAAAACGGTCTTCAGCGATGGTCTCTGAAGTGTAAACAAAGTGCAACGTTACTACGACACCAATTGATACTATGCAAGGTGTGTTACGGATCTGTATATTCAAAGCACCAACCTTTTACTTGAAAAATCAGTCCAAGAGCAATAGCAAGATTTTGACCACTAAGGAAAGCATGCATTCAGAATGCTCTCCTTTATTGATAACCAGATAAGGTATAAGGATGATGATATTACAAGTCTATAACAACATGCTGTACACAAACAATAATTAAACAATAGTAATGAAATTTTACCTTGCCGATGTATGATAGAACAGATAACGCACCAAGGGAGCCCAGCATTGCTGCAGTTGCTCTGTGCACAAGCTGTGACAAAGTAATAATTATTGCAAAATGACACATTTTTCTCACAAACATGAATCTTGGTAATTAGCAAGTTAATGCAGTTGCAAAACTGTTCATTGAGAAAACTGTGAAATTACCTTTACTTTTTCTGCAGGGGCGGATTTAGTGGGGGGGGCGAGGCGGTCGCAGCCCCCCCTTTCAGTTCATCAGAGATTTTTTTTTGTCAAAATATACAATAATTTTATCATTTTGTCAATTATAGTGCAATTGCATTTAGTCAATCATGTTTGATTAGCTCCCATATTATGGTTAGATATCGTTTCTTCATTTGTTTCTTCCAAGGCTGTTGTGACTTTGGAGTGAAGAGTCACAAACCATGCATCATTATAACCACAACTTATAATTTTATTCAATATGGAATCCTGATCTTTTACGTTCCAGATTGCACCAGAGTGCATGTAAGAGTACCCAAACCCCCTAGACCCCCCTAGAAAGTAGCACCAATCGGCCCCCACTTTCAAAAGATGCTAGATCCGCCCCTGTTCTGTGCTTTTTTTTTTTGCACATGTGATTACTTATTTTATAATGTTAAGAATTCCACCTGTGAAGTTCAAGGAAAATCTGAAATACATTCACGTTTGCTACATTATTCCACAAGCACACACTGGATTTGAGATGGCATATTGCAGACAAGACAAGCTGGCTTTAACCATCTCATATCCAACCAGCACAACTGTTAATTGTTTTATCACAACACAAATTATGAAAAACAAAATAGGGCATGGTACAATGGTTCATATACCATGATGGCTAAGCCAATCAAAACTCCAGAATTGCATTATTCAGTGATCTAGTTTTTAACAGTACAAATGATATCCCCATTCAAACTATTGTACCTCAAATATGATAAGCACGTAGACTCCAACTAAGATGACAATTGCAACTGTTATAACCTGCATCAAAGAAACCTTACTTATCACAGACCACCAACTTTACATGTACATTGAACAAGAGATTTAAAATAACTCTTGCACTCAAGAGTTTATATATATAATACACCGATACAACATAGAAACAAATAGGTCCGCAATGCGTACATGTGTGGCTTACTAGACCACTTAACAGGTGCTCGACTCTCGTGGACAAATAAATAAATCTGATTGTGCCATAATGTGGCTACACACTTTGTGTAAACCACACAAAAACTACTAAAAAGAAACACTGCCATCCATTTTTAGCCCGAGGTGTAGATCCAAAGACATCCAATGTTTCTCTATGGCAGCTGCTCAACAATAACAGCCAAATTATTTTTATACACCCATAAAATCTTTTAAGCTATGGGATGGTCAAGGTGCAAATGTGGCACCAACTTGATTTCCAAATTATTCTTAGCTTCACTTCACTTCTTTTATTGATGTAACCTCGTTCACATATGAATGATATAATTTACATCTCGGGTTAGCGGGTTCCTAGAGAAACATAGATAACAATAATTTGCGGAACTTAGCATCGTCCGCAATTTCTACAACATTATGTGGTAGATTATTCCAATCTCTAATTGTGCGTGGCACAAAACTGAATTTCAATACGTTAGTGAGAGAATAAACCATGGAGTAACATCTATTGTGCATATGTCTAGTCTTTCTGGCCGGCTTTGATAATTCATCCAGGGGCAGGATTGCGTTGTTCTCTAAACCCTTTTTGAGAAGACAGTCTGTCTACTTCCCTCCTGATCTTTAGCGACTTCCAACTGAGATCCGTTAAAAGTGTAGGGACACTGCCAAGTTTACAATTCTGGTAATCAGATGTCACAAAGCGCGCAGCACGCCCCTGTATCTTTTCGATCATGTTTGATAGGTTATCCGTATATGGATCCCATGCTTGGCTCACATACTGAAGTAATAGTGAATTAGAAAGTAATTTTGTGGCCCATTCCTTATGTTCCAAATTTCACTTTGACATTTTACTTTTCTGTCAATCCACTGGTAGTTTAAATAGAAGAAACTTCTTATTATCATGTAACTTTACCAAAATCTTCACCAAAACATGAATGAAGATTCTCTTGGCACATCCCTTTTAAAAATCTAAAACACCAAAGAAGTGATTGCTTACATTATGACTACTTGTCACAGACTCTACATAGTATTTCATGGAGATAGCAATTGGATATGAAGTGTTCAAAGCCAACATCAAATCGGTCACTCTATAATAAAGTACAAAAACACAAAAACTAAGTCAACACAAAATCATTGACTGCAGAATTTTGTGGTGTGAAATATAAAATGTGCATAATTGTGAAAAACATCCAATAGGAAATCTGAAATCTTAAAACATTTGAAGATCATCAAAAACAATCATGGAACACTTGAGTCAACAATAACAGTAATAAAAAGCAATAAAAGCAATAAATATTTAAAACACTTATTTGGAACATGGGGTATACAAACTGCATGTCAAATTACCATTTAATTTTAAATAAGCTTAAAACTGTAAACTCGCTTGGGGGAACAAATGGGGAAAGTGTAAGTTAATGTTCAAGTAAGCTGTTATGGATTATATGCCAAAAGAAAAAACAATCGAGGTCTGAAAAAAGACAAACTGAAACATTGTATCAGTCACTTGTGATTTTTTTTTCTGTCAGCTTCAAACTGCGCACACTAATACTGGTAAACTGGCTTTGACACTTCATTCCAGGAGACAAGGCCCATTATTTTTATCAGTTTGCACAAGATTTTGAAAAACTGAGTGGCCCTTATTCAGCCCACCGTTGAGCCCTTTTGCACCTCAAGTTCTTTGGCAACAGCTGTCCATAGCTACAATGGAGAGTCATTTTTCTCCCCGCAATGTAGCCTTGATGCTAGTTTTTCAGGGATCAGACTCGCTAATGGCAACAGTGACCAAAACATTCAAACAGAATTTTCAACAAAGTGGACAGACATTCAGTCAGACAAAAGTACTTATCATACACTAATAGCTTTAAATTATAAATAACTAAATAGGCAAAAATATTATTAGTACAGAAGAAGATACTGACTCATCTGTTGCAGAAAAGTTTAGTGTCTTTTCTACATCAATTAGTGTCTGGTCCTTTTCATTGGTTGCGGAAGAACAGTTGACTCTTGCAACCTGAATTACCAGTACAAAAAATCATGGGTTCTTAAGTGTATCAGCTTGATCAGGCTGGAAGCAGCATATTCATGAACAGGGGAATGTGAATGCAGCTTTAAAAATGTTCCAGCAACTGAACATGTATTCTAGATTTGTGAGTCAAACATGCACTCTCAGCTAGATTACTGGCAGCTTTGGAAAACCGTCAAGAGCATTCTGCACAATGTTCAACAATAATGTACATCTCCATAGATACAGAAAAAAACAGGACATTAATCTTGGGGTGTTAAGGTCAGACAATGGTAGACACTCCCACTGTCTATAAATTATAGAGAACAACTGCTTTCTGCTACTTGAACATTGTTTCCCAGAACCCAGTGGTTTGCAGAAAGTCATTTCTACCTAACCAGTGGAAAAAGGGTACAATTTAATATTTAATAATGTACAGTATGAGATCAGCTCCTTGACTGTCTATTTTCCTGAAAATCAGTTGACAAAACCAGAACCCTTCAGTTAATTCCCCAGATTTATCAACCTAATTAAGTTATTAACAATTTTTTTGGAACTTTTTTAACCTTGCAAAAATATTGGCTTTCTTAATTCCCAGCAGTTATAAATTAATTAAATCCCTTCTTGCAAATTAGTACTGACAATGTATGTGTCAACTTGATTTAGTTATAAATGTGTTTTTTTATTTTACCTTGAAAAACTGAAAGTTGCCAAAAAAAAAGATGTCAAAAAGTCTTAAACCAATCAAAACCTATACCAATAATTAAAATAACAATGGCACATGCATATGTATAGTGCATATAATTCAATCATGTAACCACTACAGGAAACAGAATTACCTTTTGACTAACTAACTTTGTCACATTATCATTTCTGCTAATAAGAGCAATGGTGAGGTTATGCCCACTTGATACTTCTGGATCTTGAAAAGAGAACATCAGCTGTTAACTTCACAGACAATACTTGATGGTCACTTGATGGGGGGGGAGGGCTGGGATAACATAGAGGTGACAGCACTCGCCTCCCACAAATGTGGCTCAGGTTCAATTCTCCGATCCGGCATCTCATGTGGGCTGAGTTCGTCCCCAAAACCAACATTTCTCCTATACACACCCCACAAGCTTTACCTTTTTGTCACAGTGTTGCTTTCATTTGATAGCTGGCAAGAAATCTCTCTATTTGGTTCTCTCTTATTTTATTTCAGGCACAAGAAAATTGGGGGTGACAATTGGCTGTTTTCACTATCTCATAATGCAACACGTTTTGGGGGGTTCTTTACATAAAAACAATACAAGTTATTTACTCTTGGGACTGTATCATGCTTCAGTGAACTGATTGTCCATTGTTTTAATGCAAATACCCCCCCAAAATGAACTGTACTATGGGATCGGTGAAAAAAGCGAATGAGAGAAGGAGAGCTTACTGTGATGACTGAAGAATTTTCTTTTCCACTCCAGAAAC
>OX419335.1:34790318-34880318 GCA_948470475.1 Galaxea fascicularis | reverse complement strand
ATTTGAAACAGAGTTTAAAGAATTTAAAAGTTGTCGGGTGTCATAACTTACTGCAAAGGTCACACCCAGGAGAAAGAAGAACCACGGCTTCACCTTCTTAGCTGCATATCTACAAAAAAAAATTGCACAGATGTGTCCTCTAATCATCACAGCAATCATCGCCATCATCTTTATCATAGCACAAGCTACAATTAGCTGCAAAATAGTTGAGATACTATATGCACACAAAGAGTGCAAAAAAAAAAATAATCCCACCAAACAAAAAACGACTCTCACTCCCTCTGCGCCCCCGCCCCTTCATTAGGGAGTTTTAGCAACTAGGACGGCAACGGCAACGGGAACGCCACAAAATAATAGGCTTAATGAGCAAAAACAATGGCATGTACTAAAACCAGGAACACCAGAACACCGGAACACCGGAACACCCCGGAACACCCCGGAAAATCCCGAAACACCGAATTTGACGGTGTTGTTCTGTTTTCCCATTACGGACCCTGTCAAAAATTAAATATCAATGTAATTTGTTTACCCACGCATAACGAAAGAGCCTAGGAGAAGCGGAGAACCCGGAGAAAAACAAACAAACTCTACCTTGATATGACGGCGGGTCAGGGGAGTGAACCTGGGTCACATTGGTGGGAGACGAGTGCCATTCCACCATTCCAGCTCCCCCTATGTGATCATAGTCTTGAGAAACTTTCAATTAGTCGCGTGAATATGAATATTTTTTTCCCTGAGAATATCACGTGGTCTGTAATGGGAAAACAAAACAACACCGTCAAATTCGGTGTTTCGGGATTTTTCGGCTGTTCCGGGCCGTTCCAAAGTTGTTCCGGGGTGTTCCGGGGTGTTCCGGTGTTCCGGTGTTCCGGTCTTCCTGGTTTTAGTACATGCCAAAAACAATCGCTTTGCACGTGCGTTTTACAGTATTGTACATTTCTTTGCCGTCATCTGCAAAACAACAACGTCAAATGACCAAATTTTATGTTTTCTTGAGAACGTGAGCGCAAGGCGGCAAAGTTTTCTTTCTTTTTCCTTGCTTTAACATGGTTCATAGTAATTTAGTTCCTTGACAGTTCGTCAGCATTTTCCAAGTTAAACAAATTTCAAAGCGTCACAGAAACGAGAAGTTATAGTTTGTTATATGACGTTTTCGTTGCCGTCGCCGTCGTCGTTGCTAAAACTCCCTATTATACAAGAAAAAATTCAAGCCTCCCTTACCTGATGCGCCTCCACACTGACACCTTTTCGAGTTCAAAACTCGAAAAACTACCAGAGATATGAAGAGACATGGAACGCTCGTCTTGGTTCGCCGCTGCAGATGTGCCATAATGATTCTCGTGTGTTATCAACGGTGTTATTTCAGACGCCTCAGTATTTTCACGACGGATTGTATCGTCTTGTGGGCTCAACGACCGCGGAGAGTGAAAAACTGGGCTGCCTGAGCCGGCGTAACTATTGCCAGGCGACGAACGGTCGGCTGCAGAGTCGAAGAATCCGCGGGAAGCCATGATATTGCAGCGATTCAGCTACTGTAAAACACAAATTTGTAATGCAGGATCGATACAAATTAGAGTACAAATCGTTTGCATGACATTTCTTCAACGCACTGCACCAGTTCTGGGAAAGACAAGCCTCCGAGCAAGCTCCAGGGGCTGTGGCTTCCGGCTGCCTGAGCTGTCAAAATTTGACCAATCAGCGCACACCGCACAATCGAACAAGAAAGGACACGAAAGAATCGAGGTGCCTCTGTAGATCTAATCCGGAGGTCGTGGGTTCGATTCCCACCGTGGTCATAAGAATTTTTTCTTTGCCTCGTGTGGTTCCCTGATACCCCTTACTAGGGCTAACGCCCAGTGGGTTTTTCATGGGTTTCTCTTAACACTTTATTTTACACTTCAGAGTTAATTCTCTGTTCCACCACTTGTACCCGGTCAAAGAAGGATTGCGAAGAGAAGATCGCATCAGACATCCCCTTAACGGGCTTCGGCGACCTGGTCGTCGATAATGCTTTGAAGTGGGGAAACAACCAATACTCAGGGCCCGTTTATATGGAGAAAAGTTGTCCCTGGTAGAAGGGTCACCCGCCTTGCCGAGCCAACACGACTGTTTACATGAGTAAAGTTGTCCCGGTTGACCGAGTCAAAGTTGACCCTACTTAATTATTCATTGGCCTCGCTTAATAATTCATAACTTCAATATCCCTCTTTCCGCTGGATTTCCATTTTTTAAATCACTCACACCGGTCACTGTTGACTTAGATTTAACTTCTTTGATAGCAATTTAAGCCACAATGTTCATTTTAAAGACAAAACACGGACTTCAATTTCCGTGGAGTTGTCCCGGCTGACCGAGCCAAAGTGATTATATGGAGAAAAGTTGGCCCGGCTAGGAGGGTGACCCGTACCATCTAAAGAGGGTGACCCGGCTAGGAGGGTCACCCTTCTAGCCAAGCCAACTTTTTGTTTCTCGTGTAAACAGTTCGCCAAGTTTTGTAAGGAAATGTATGAAAAGTTGGTTCGCCCAAGGTAGCTCGGGTAGGCGGGTGACCCTTCTACCCGGGACAACCTTTCTCCATATAAACGGAGTCTCAGATTATTGTCTGACGACGTATCCGCTTGATCGCAGCGGCGGCAGGAAAAACTTGATAAATGATACTTTTGCCCCTGGACTTTTGCCTACCCTGCGAGCAGAGTCTCCTTATAATTAAGACCGAAGGAGACTCCGCTTGCAGGGTACCTTTTGCTAAATCCTGTAGGCAAAAACAGCGAGAACAACTTTGCTTTGAAGTAAGTCATCGACTGCCAGACCCCGTTCTGGGGCCTGTTTCCCGAAACTCCCGAAAACTTTTCTGGCCCGAAAAGCCATTTGCAAAATTGCGATCCGCTTATTCTAAAAAGTTGACCTTTTACTATAATTGCAAGATGAGAAAGGGCAAATTTGTTGCAAAATTTCATGCCTGGAAATTTCTTCGTTTGTAAGATACGAAGGAAATTATGGCACCCGAAATACTCCCGAAAAGTTTCGGGAGTTTCGAGAAACGCACCTCTGGGCTCAAATCTAACAGACAGTTCAGATGTTTCAAGAAATTCTCGCAAGCTTCGCGTATACAAATGCCCCGCCTTTTACGACCAAAAACCGGCAAACTCAAACCGCGCAGTCAAAGCTCGATGATAGGTCACGTCATCACCCGATGAAATCAGCTAATCAGCATTTTGGACGCAGAAATTCAAATCTACGAGACACGAGTGCAAGCTCAGCTTATGCTCTCCTTTCCTCCCCCACCCCCTACCCCCCGGTAGAGCTTGCTCGCAGGCTGGACAAGTCAAGGGGCGCGATCCATTCAACCAAAATTTTCGGAAATTTCGGTCCAAAACTCAGTGGATCAGTTTGGTCCACCTGGAATTTTTTGGCAAAAACGGGTCCACCTTTCGAGGTTGACCTGTTGTTTCGGTTGGACCGGTCGGACGGGAAAATTGCTGTTCCATTTGACATTTCCAATAAATTGGCCGTTCCGAAATTCAAAAGGGAACTGGGGAGAATCAAAATTAGAGATCTAGTTTGTATGGATTTTGAGCTATGTTTCAAGGTCCATAACTTGGTCTCTGTTCAACCTAAAAGAGTCAAACTTGATCAAACGACCAATCTCAATGTTATCTTTCATGTGACGGTGTCAATTTATCGATTTCAAATTTGAAACTCGCCCCAGTTCCCTTTTGAATTTCGGAACGGCCAATCGGTGGCAGTAAGTCAATAATGCTGTTTTTTTCTGTCAACATGTAACTGATAATTTCCGCAGCCTTTGGTCCTATAGTGACACCTCTGACTCAGTATGGAGCATCTTTTCATATTACTGTATGAGGTCCGAACGGTTGAGGGTTATCACCCTTGTATTTCATCTTTTCAGTTACTGTTGGTCAAAAACGATTATTCAGAAGGAAAGTTTTTCAATTCACAATGATTTAGTGGTGGTTCCCTGTAAACCTCCTGGGAAGCAGATCAGCCTACTCACTTACAGCTTGTAGTTCCTTTTAATTGTCTTGCTGACATAAGCCAGGAGACTTTCCCTCCAAAATGCATGCACGGGGTAAGTTCCTAAACTAGCTAGCTGGCTTGTACAATCAACTTAAACTACAACATATTATTACATTATAGCCATGGCAGCTAGGATCTCTACAGTATAGGAGTTTGATTATGCAGGACATTTAAGGTACAGCATAAATATCAAACCATGGCACAAGGACACAGCGCATTTGTTTATGAATTAATTAGACTTAGTACTGCTTCACACACCCCTATGAAGCAATTTATAATGGAACTGAAAACATCGTGTTGATACATAGTGCATAGTTACGTCTGGTCTACGTGTGGTTTTCCAAGCTCTAGTCTCGCCCCAATCCCTCCCAACACAATGAAACAAACTAAAAAGCACGCAGCTAAGATTAATGACCCGTGCGGCCTTAGAGGCAACACGTTTCATTTTGACTAGCATTTGTTCGTAATATTGACTGCGGCTTTGTCCGGTAATAATATGACATGTCTTTCAACGAAATCGTATGTGTGATGTTATTGCTGCCGCGGACCTTATTTGTTCCTTGCCTACATCTCATGCGGATCGTCACTGATAACACTCGCATTTCTGGTGGCTGGAAGAACCCGAAGGAAAACTTTGACCATCCATGAGGGGGAACCTTAAAATAAAATGCTTTATACTGTAAGGGTCATGGCTGATGGCCGGTAAATAATGACCGGTTCCTTTCCCGCGCTAGAGGGGAATCCATGCTATGAGGTATGTCAGGTTGCAGTGTGGGGAAATTCACTCACACGATGACTAACGCACTCACTCCATTCCTATTAATTACGTGGAATGCCGATGGCAGGCCCATGTAGAAAATTGGGCTCCGAATTCCTTTGTTTTCATTGTGTAGAAAAATAATTCCCATGGAACGTTTTGTCGTTTTGCGGGATTTCATTGGCTTCGGCTATTTATGATGTAACAAGGACAAATATGTCTCTTTTTCTTTCGATGAATACAATATTTTTGCAGACCCGAGTTAAGGTTTATTCTGGTCTTTTGTTCACCATTTAATATTATCTCTTTGGAAGATCTAAAATAGTTCCTACACAAAACTAACTACCGGCCAACAAAGAATATTTGGGTCATTTGTCGGACGAAATCGAGAAGCTACGTTGACAAACTACTACGTCCAGCAGAAAACCCTTTCACATCATATCGCAAACATGCAATCGATTTCACGATGATAGCATCGCACTACTGCAGCAAACGAATGTTTGGCGAGCGCATTCATTAATCCACAATTACTACTGGTATATTAAATGATCTAACGTCCACAATTAATTTTGCGGGAGAGAGGATGGCACTCGTCTCAAATCAATGTAGCCTGGGTTCGAATCTCGGTCTCGACACGATGTGTGGGTTGTTGTTGGTCCTCGCACTTGCTTCGACAGGTTTCTTTCCCCTCTCCTCAAAAACCAACATTTCCAAACTCCAATTCAATCCCGAACTCGAGGGCCACCGGTTTCTCAGTCTCAGAATGTTAAGTTCCACCCTACAATATGACCAGAATGAAATAGACCTCCTTTTTAAAATATTTGCGTATGAGGGTGATCTAAACACAGTACATGTACAGTACTTTTTAAACATGTTGTAAGCGGAGTTACATTTCAGTTCCATTGAATGTCAAGGATATCATGCATACGCAGGACAAAAATTTATTTAGTAAAGCCAGGGCTCTAAGCCATCATCCGTTAAATGAAATTCTACCGGAGCATAAACCCCAGCAACATAATTTACGTCGCAAGGTTTGCCTCCGCCGAAAGATTACCACCGAATGTTTCAAGAACACATTTGTAAAACAAAGTGTCTAAATGGCCGGCAGCCGGTCAAGGTTGTAAAAACACTAAATGGCCGGCAGTCCGATTCGGGCTGCCTTTCAAGGGCTTTGTTTTCCTTAGACTTGGTACTTCGGGGAGATTTAGTGTGTTTTAGGTTAGGGATTAGGGCTAGGAGTCAAGGAATATGGACGTTTGTTTTTAGGCTTGAAGATTTTGACCGGCTGCCGGTCATTTAGACGATTTGTACTTTGATAGTTTATATTAATAAAACTGCATCGCTTTCTTAACGGTTACTTCGATAGTTAAGTCTGTAAATGTCGTCTTTTGTTGAAAATGTCATAAATTCCTCAGTTTTTTCTGAATTTGTCAAGGAAATATCGGACTGCCGGTCATTTAGTGTTTTTACAACCTTGACCGGCTGCCGGCCATTTAGACACAGCCTTTGTAAAAAGACTCGTTTTTGAACAGAACCTGTTATAATTACATAATTTAATTTTAGCCATAAGTAGACTATTGTAATTTCATAGCTCTCGTTTACGTAACATAGGATACGTATTTTTTTTTATCTTATGGTTTATTAAAGACATCAACAACAACAAACGTGGACTTTTCCGGCGCACTGAATGGCTCGTTGCTATTGTCTGTGAGAATGGAACACGAGAATTTGCTTTATCAACCGAGTTATGATCATGTCAATTTCTCACTGCAGATTTGAAAATATGAGAAAATCCGGGAAAAGTACCTTAAAAAGTATTTAACTTGGCCTTGGAAGACGGAAGTATAAAATGGTATAGAGCATAACCACCGGCCATTCTTGGGCCAAGCGTCTATCAACCATTATCTCTTTTCATAAGTAGTTCTTTGATCGCTTTCCGAAGAACTGAACTTCTCCAGCAGTAAATGATAGGATTACAGAGCGAGTTGACCAGAAAACAAGACAGCAAAAGAGGTTTGAAACTAATGAACAGATTTCCAAAATAATAATCAACGGGGAATGGACCGATAAATCTATAAACTGCTGATGGCACGAAGGAAAATAACACGAAACCGATGATGATAGTGGTAGTTATGGCAGCTTTTTTCTCCTTCAATAATTTGGCTTTGGCGTCTTGGGCAACTTGCTCGGATTTGATTTGTCTCATGTGACGGCGAGTGACGAAATACACTGAAATATGACAGTAAACGATAACAACTAGGCTTGAACAAACCAGCACGACCGTTATGCTTAGAGCTTGGTAGGGCAATGAGGCGGTGATAACGAAAATCGATGGAATGACAGCAGCTGTTCCGCAACAAACGACTGCGATGGTTAGACGAGTCTTCGTCATGATCAGCTCGTACCTCAGGGAGTATTTCATGGCGAAATAACGCTCTATACTCAGCAGCGCAAGTAGAAGCAGTGATGCTACGCACGGGCTGAGAAAAGAAAATATGGCTTGGTTGTAGCGAGCGCAATACACTGGTAACGAGGCACCTGTTATCAGATACATCTCTCCGACGATGAAACTTGGTTGGACGACAGCTCCTACCAGGAGATCTGCTACCGCTAAGCAAGCCAGCAGAATGTTGTAGTTGGTCTGAAGTCTACGCTTTGTTGTCACAGCTACAATCACCAGTACGTTGATGAACACTGTTAAGGGTGAAGTTAACATGTTCACGATTATGGCTGCCACTGTGGATACGTAATTTTCCTGCTGGTATTCCTTTTTCCAAACTCGACAATCTGCCTCAGGTAAGGATAAAGGAGTGATTGAGCTGTTTGTGATGTCCGAGAAGTTCATGATCAATTCTTCAGCACCAGTCTCGATCCGGTCTCTTTCTGAAAACTGCAAGCGACAAGAACGGTCACGACCACCAAATATGAAGGAGACTCTTGGAAGCCTTAAATATAGTGAAGGTTTCTCGTTATGGGAACAGAATTTTCTTCCATTTTACACTCGCAGCGTGGGCTTTATAACAATCTGCTTTAGTATTTATTCCGCAATTTAACGCCATTAAATTGCGCCTTTTCTTTGAGTTGTTGTTGGTAGATTAACTGAGAGGTCGATTCTACAAAATTTTTAATGAGTTCGGCCAACGCTTTTACTGAAAAGTCGGAGAAGTTGATGAAAAAGGAATTTGAAGCAAAGCAATCTGTTTCAAGATTAATGATAATCTACGTATCTACCGATGTCCAGTCACTTTTTTTCTTGGAACAAAGTGCTAATAAAAAGCAAAATATATCAGATGGAAAAACTTTTGAATTTTCACATCCCAAAAACAGGTGATTGTTGATCCTTACCAATGCACGGCAGTTAAGAAAAATTTTCCCTTTTTTAATTCATTTATTCAGCTTTTACTTGCACACAAGTTCGTTGGTCTGGACACTTGTTTACAAGTGACCAACAAATTAGGTTTCACAAGGATGTTAAACTTGTTCCTTCTGTTTCGGGTTCAAATTGGCAGTTTTTTGTGGGTATCGAACCGACAACACAATAAATATTTAATAAAACAAGTTTGGTCGGTTAAAATGTGAGGTTCTTGCGAGCAATCCAACATAACTTTAATACAAAATATATGATCTAAAAAGCAGAGGATTTGGAAATTGCTTAAGTTGTTTAAAGCCGTTTTGGACGAAACCTTCGGTTTCGGTAAAATCAAGAGCCATAATAGGACTTTTAGTAAAATTTAATAAAATGGAGATTAGAAAAAATTAATATGTTCAGAATCTAAAAACAAAGAAAGAATTAGATCGGCAGAACTAGTCAAATTCGAAAAACACTATTTTATTTTGAGTTGACCTTGAAAATGAAAAAGCGGAGCGTTTCACGAACTAATCAATTGTACGACGGCTCGTTTCATTTATGACTCTGTTTCACACAATTTTTCATGATAACCTCCTTGAAAATAATAAAAATATCTCATTCAAGTCATAAAATCCACAATTTGCTCCGCCGAACGGAGTGTTTTATTTCTTAATACGAAAACACACTTTTTATTTCAGTCTCGACTTAGAGGCTTACATGCAACAGAATAGTTATGTTGTGTGCTCTTACAGTCATTTCGAATTCGCCTTAGTGCATCAGATCGATTATTAAAACTGGACTGCTTTTTACAAACGTTACATGTTCAGTTATTGCATCCTCTTGACTGTTTTCTGTGGTTGAGTACTTGATCAGCTTGTAGGCCACACCAGTCAGCTTTTGTTGAGTTTATTGCAAATAATTGGATATTTTTACTCAAATAACTGTAACCTGCGATCAGGCGTCCTTTCCTTGTTCTTTGTATGGCGTGGGACAGGAAGGACGCCGATTCATTTATAGCATGACGCACCATAACATCGGTGTCGACAGGTAAGCATCCGAGGGGCGGCAGACGACTTGTAAAGTAAATGTATTAGGCGCTTATTTTTTTCGTTTCTTATTCGCAAACAAAAAAACGCTTGATCGCAGGTTAAAATAACTGCGACGTGGTCTTTAGATGACGCGTACGTTTATTTTACTAAAAATCAAAATTCATTAAAAATTCAGGATTGAGCATAATAGGCCATATTCGTATTCTCGGTATTGAACTGGATCTAACATGAGGTGGAGGCTCTTGCGGGGGAATCTTTTCATATGTAAATGTATCCCCTGCAAGAGCCTCCACTTCATGCTAGATCCAGGTCAATACTGAGAATACGAATATGGCTCATGATAATTTAATGTAATTGGTTATTTCCACGCTCTGACGACCACAGCACTGGAAGTTAATGCACAACCTTTCCGTTGTCACTCGAGGTTCAGTGGTTTGTGAAGCCTCCAATTCCACTGGGTGCGGGGCAGGGAAGGATTTCTCTGGACTGGAGCAAGCGACTGCCGTTCTCGTCTGTTTCGGGATCTAGGGTATTTAGGGCGATCGATGAAAACTGAAGAAAATTTAGCGGGTGGGAAGGCCCTTCCCCTTGTCTACGCTCGACTTTCGCAGCCTGGTTCGCTGCCTATTAAAACGAAAAACAGTTTGAGAAACCCTTTCAGTTGTAGGCTAGTGAAAGCGTCAGGACGCCAAACAGTATAGGGATGCTGTATTGAAGACGCATATCAAATTGCTGCGAGGTTACCGCTGGTTTACAGTCACGATTTGTCGGCTTCCAAAAAGAAATAACATAAAAAGGCAAAGGCGAGCTTGGTTTTTTAAGGCGCCAAAACCAAGATTAAATGAAGATCGGTAAACTTGCTGACGTTGTGAATATTATATGATCCCACGACAACATTACCATAGTCTTGTTTTGTTCTTCAACGGGCCGTTTTTCACTACATAAAGGAAACTATTGACATCAAAACAACTATACTCTGCTCACACTTGTTAATATATTATACAACCTTACAAGTTCTAAATAATTGTTTAACTTAAAATTTCTACGTTCTTTTGGACAGTTTTTCCGCACATCTACTTCTCGGCAATAATAATCTGAATAATTTTCTAACAAACACGTTAAGTGTGGTTCAGTAATTCACAGTAGAACATTGTTAAACCGCCGATCCAAGCAAAGCTGAAGATTTGACTGGAGGGCTAGTATCACGGTTCGGGGCATGTGCAAGCAATGACGCAAGTCATTCAATTTCAATCCTTAAAATCCAACAATGGAAGCGGATAGACAACTCGTGTCTGCTACCCGAAGGGGTTCGCAGATCATTCTTTAAGTTGAATGTCTTTTAGACTAAATAGATTTTTCATTTTTCAACCAGTTAAGTATGAGACCCTCTATCGGTAAGCCGTTCGCGAGTAAGATCCACGCGCGCGGAGCCTTTTGCCTTCATCGCCAGACAGTCTTCTCACACGCAACTTTCCAACTTGCGTCCTTGCTAGCGGACTACTGTACTACGGTGTTGCCTTAAAAATGACTTAACATACTTAAACCCGAATATCCGACTATATGAGAGATTCCAAAGAGCGTTGGTGAAGCCTATTGGTGGTTATCAGTATTTCATTGTAATGCACCCTTACTATTATATCAGCAGCTTTCTGCCAACTATACCTTAATAGGGATTAGCAAATTTATTCTTAATAATGACTGCACGCACTATGGTTATCTGTAAGTGATGACTTCAAGCGACAGAAACATGGTTATCATCGCTGGTATGTGGTAACATTCTAAAGTATTGCAAGTCTACTGATAAAAGGATGACTTGGCGAAATTTCACTTTGGCCATTTGACAGTTTTCCTGTCAAACACCGTCATGTCGTCGTCTTCTTCTTCTTCCATGCCCCTTTCAAGTGGCTCCGTCTCCCCATTGCCATGAATAACACCATACCTGGCAAAATAGTACAAATGTTTAATAGAACATCAGACTGAGAACAGTCCCTGTAATGCAAGTAATAACCCCTTGGGATACTTGTCGAACGGGTCTGAAAACTAACAAATAGTAATTAGTTTAATACGACTTATAATAAGAGTACCTCTTGCTTTTCTGCAATCTTTCCTCTCCAAGGAGAGATTGCATGACCAGCCAAACGAATGTCTGCTAGGAGGCTGGTTAACCAATCACAGAGCAAAGTGACGCAAAACCAAAGCAAACATGAATAACTGAAAACTGCTCCAACTACATGAAACACTGATTTTTTTACTGCACAATGTACTTGCCAATCAGTGATGAGAATTGACAATTACAATTAATTTTAGAGACTTGGCTAGTCAGAAGCCACTTAATTTAACCAAAATACAATAAGCAAAATAAAATATTAATTCAGTATGTAAGTGCACAATTTACAGTGCGACTACTTCAACCAAGGCCACCCAGGAAAATTTTCCACAAACTAGCCAATGAGAATCTTATATCGGAACAATGGATTTTATCAAAATTAATTATGTATGCCAAATTTACCCACTATCGAAGCACAACAAAATTCAAATTGTGGCTATTTTGTTGTTTCATCACTCGAACACTGTTGGCCAATTTGTAAAAAAAATTATGATGGTTCCAACTTACTTCTTGGCCTTCCTCCTGCCTCTTGTTTTTACTGCACGCACAATAAAATAAATTGCAACAATTGCACTGATCCCAACAGCCTGTAACAAAAATTTACAGCAGCTGCAAATACCAGTAAATAATGATATTGCAATTTAAAATGTTAACCACGTAAGAATGATGAAAACAATGAAGACGTGAAAGACCTTAACAACTGTTGTGACTGCTACTTACATGGCAGTGAAAAGAAAGCAAAAGAATTTTTATTTCAGGCTTTCATTGATACCATACTCTAGTAGTACTCACAACTGCAAACATACTGGTACAGTCGAACCTCGATTATTTAAACTTTTTTCTCTAGTCCCATTTTTTCATGAATATTAATTAGTTAAAATCTTGAAAACTCAAAGTCGCAAAAAGCCCAATAATCCTTTCAAAAGACTATTGAAACAACGTATTATCCTGTGCACTTTTCAGAAATCGCAAGTGCAATGAGAAAAAGAAATATTCTAATGCGTTCAGCTGATATATACATACTGACTGTGTAGATTTCACAATTAAACTGTTTTCCTTGCTGTATACCTTTTGTTTACATGCCTATCTCATTAATATTCATATTTTCGATTATCCGGACTCTCGATTATCCGGACTATTTACCGAGGTCCCGACGAGTCGGGATAATCGAGGTTTGACTGTACTTGTACTTCCCAGCTTCACACTTAAAACAGTGGTTCATTATAAGACTTCATACTGTACATGCAGATTCTTTCAACCCTTGATATGCAGTGTGCCCAGCATAAGAACAATAATTTATTATTATTATGCCAGGGGCCACTGAGCTCTGCTAGAGCACAGCCCTGTCTTCTGTGATTAGTTAGCTATACTCATGTCATATTCTTAACCAATGCAAAGTAACCTGAAAAAATCGCAACTCAAGTGAAAGTTGGTGCTTTTTTTCAAATTCAACTTCAGTGCTTCGTTCCAGGTACAATAATTAACATGACAAATTAAGCAAATTCTCACACCAGTTCTAAATATTTCATTCATGGCACTTTGTTGTAGTCGGAGTGTGTTTTAAAAATCAGAGCATTTTATCTTTGAGGACCATTAACCTCAGAGCTCTTAGTTTTCCTCAAACTTTGCTCTTGGAAAACTGTTCGCTTCTCTGAACAGATACATGTAATTTCTGCGGACAAATCCAAGCATATTTTCATGTCGAATGGAGACTATTGTTTATATAATTGTAATATTACCTACATGTACATGTACTGGCAACCTTGCAGTTGATTTAACTTGAGGATATTGCCAGTTATAATCCATCAAGTATTGCGATTGGTCTAAATGCATCACATGACTGAATATGCCCTAGCTAAAACTGGGGAATAACTGGGGAATATCCGGTGATATTCCCCAAATGCATGCTGTGAAAAGTATTTGAAGGATAACAAACAATAGTCTCCATTTGGCTTTAAAAAATATGCTCGGATATTTGTCCTTGGACATTATCAGTTCCTCAGAGCTCACAATTTTCCTCCTGCTTTTTCGTACCAAATGGAGACTATTATTTATTTACCTTATCTACATGTATATTGTCCTAATCATTTTGCTAAGCAAATGCCCTCCCCTACTTCCTGCGATTTAAAGTAACTTATCTGCTCAAACAAACCATCTTTCTTCACTTTGCAAACTCTCTGTGATAAAAGCTCATCCTATCCCCAGAAGAAACAAGGTCACCTTTTTTTTCAAGCAAGATTGACTGCATACCAATGCCTACTATTATGTTAAATAGCAGTGCAAACACAGGGAGTTAATACAAGTTTTACATAGTACTTCTGATTACAAATTTATGAATGGCCCATAAGGAATACTCTTTGAAGTTCTGCTAACAAGATTTTGGTAATGTTGGGATAACAACAGATTGATTCTACATGACTATCCTTTAATGCTGTTATCCTTTAGCTTAATTAAATTGTCAACTTGCAATAATAGCTCTACAGCAAATTTGTTATGAACAAAGGTTATCACCTACCACATACAGTGACCTCTGCAACAAACCACTGTTGTCTTTGGGTGGAAAACTATGTGAACCATCGTTGTCTGTGGATGGAGAGCTACCATTGTTCTTTTCAGACTTTCCATGGGTAGGTGATGTGATATTTGGGTTTGCTGTGGTAGAAGTTGAGACATTGAGCTCATTCTTTTCTGTTGTAGGTATTGAAGTTGGTGTTGTCCCATTTGCAGATGTTGCTTCTTCAGTTGGTTGGGGGGTTCCTTCATAGCCTGTCCATGTAAAAAACTATTTATCAGTCAAAAGCAATGTGTATAGAACTATTATTACCAGTTCTTAACATCTTTTTGTTCATCACTTTGATAGACAGGCAAAAACATACATTGTACGGTACTGATTTAAAAAAGGTGCTTTGAAAAGTGATACAGGATGGTCACTGTAAATTCTAATCTTTACAAGGAATGCAGCATTAATTGCTCAGGCTTCCTGGGGAGAGCCCAAGTCAAAAAATGCTCTCTATTGGTCTTCTATTGTCCACAAAGCTCGCCTCAAGCATATTCGTGCAAGCATGAATGTAGAACAACAGCCATATTACATCACAGAGAATTCTGAGAGAATCAACATATGGAAGAGAAGATGCAAGTAACTTCTTTTCTTTTAACGACTACTATGATCGTTATTTTACAAACTTTTAGTGAATTATCAGCTCTATCGGTTTCCTATGTAGTGTTTTGGTTTATGTGTAATTTCGTACAGGTCTTTGCATACTTTACCTGAATAATTTTTATGTTATAAACATATGCAATGCACATAAGCTTAAGACTTCCTTGAAAAATGCAATTAGAGAGGGTAATGCAATTCTCTGATACTGTAGTAACAATAAAATACAGAAAGGAATTCAGATCTTGTTATGCTATGTTTGTGTATTATAGTTACAATTGTATAACTAAGTGAATCAGTGAAGAGGCAAATTTTAATTTCGGAAATTAAATTGGAAGGCCAAGTGGCCAAAATGGCTTCTAGTTCAATGAATTTTTAGACTTTGCAATGTGCACTTTTTAATCTTGCAAGCAACTAAGTGTAACATCAAACTTAGTGAATAGTAGGGAGAGTTTAAAAATAAAGCACAATGTGCCAACATGACCACTGGGGAAATTTGCATTCTTTATGCCCCCCAATCCTTTTGTTCATATATAAACAACTTTCATTACTCATATTTTTTTAAACCTCATTCTTGTGTTTCACAGGTACTGTTTACAAAATAGAAGTGATCACTATGACCTCCGCAAGCACAATACTCATAGTATACCAAAATACCCCTCGTATTTTAAGCTATGTCCCCGGCTACTTTGATATAAAACCAGCATCATGACTTCACTACAGCAACTCTAATCTCCGGCTATTTTTTGTATATTCCCACCTACTTCAAAAATTAGTGACATCCCTGGTGTAGGCAGTAAAATTAATGTAACAAGTATACAGTAGAAAATGTTATCACGAAGGGTTGGCGAGAAGGACCTGTGGCATTACCTTTTGAGATTCTATTTTACACCTGCCTTAATAATTATTTTAATACAGGTCACAACACTATGTACATCACACCTAGACCCTTGGTCCAGTGCTTTCAATAGGACCCGGCACCCGCCGGAGCTCCGGCGGGTATTCTGTTGAAAGTCGGCGGGTATTTCACCGCGTTCAAGTCGAAAATTCGGTTGAAATTCTCCTGGGCTTCTCAAATTACTCTGGCGGGTGCTGTTCCGAGGTAGCCACCTATTTCAAATCTTATTGAAAGCACTGTTGGTCGTTGATCAATTTTGTTTGTTCATCATGTGCATCTTGTCAACTACAAAGCCAAGCAATTGAAATAAATTTAAAGACCACCTCACAGTGCTACGAGGGTCTCCTATACCACTTTGGAAAATGCATTCACGCAAAAATATTGCGACTGTTCACGCGTCACGGATAATTCCCAAACTTCGTTCACGTTCACAATAAAATCAAATATCGGCAATCACGAATCATGAATGAAAAATAAACCTAAATCACGTTTCACGAAGTAAAAAATAGTCCCAATCACGTGCCAATCATGAAAAAAGTATAGGGGACCCTCTGCTACAACCAGCCTCCAAGTAAGTACACAAAAAACATTAAAAATCTTCGGTAACAAATAATGCAACGATAACTGTAAGCTTACATGTAGCTTATGTAAAACTCGAATTGAAGTCAACTCTCCGAAGAAAAAGCTGACCTAAACAGAAACTTGACCTTTTCAATAGTCATGTGCAATGTTTTATATTTGTTGGTCCGCAGAAAAGAGCTTAGTGTTAAGCTTAAACAAATACTTTAACATCCACGACAGGAATACAGTTACCCTGGCTCCAGAGGCCCGTTGAGAAAATATCCCTGAAAACTAATACAGAAAGGCGAGAGACCTCTTGCCAAACGAAAGAAACAACCTTTCGCACTCAAGGTAAGGCGAGGCAAGCCGAAAGAAACTTTCACAGGACGAAAGAAATAGGTATTTCGGAATTTTAACAATCGTATATTGACATTTTCGATTTTAGCTTAATTATTCATGGTCGATGGAACGGGTTAGTGGTAAATGTATTGCAAAATTAGCATGTAAGTACCAGAAAAGAGACAATCAAACCGACACAACTGTCGATACAACTACTTAAAATGCGAACACGTCACTGCACAACAGTGTGCACAAGTTGCACGCAAATTCACCAAAGACGTAGCGTATACGTACCTTGCAAAAGAACAAACGACACGAAGGAAATAACCAACACCTGCTTCACGCAGGAATTCATGATATTTCAGCTTCTGATAGCAGTTTCTTAGATATTCCGTTGCTCCTCCTAAAACACGTAGAACACCACGATCTGAATACTTTGTAACCACCCCTCCAACTGGCGATAATTGAGGTCGCTATGGATTGTGGTCCGCACTTTCTCTTTTACACTCGGGCGGAAGGACTCTATGTATCAAATGTGTTAGCGGAATTTAGCTGCAACATACAAGGTGTACTTTAGGGAGAGAACGCTAATAGTCCGTAAAGGTAAGCAAAAAACAAAAACAAACAAACAAAAATCGAAAAGAAAAAGAACTTCCAGGTTCACTGAATTTGTTTTACTTTCGCATGGTTAAACCCGGAAGTTGTGTTCAATACATTTTGATGCACAAATGCCAGGTTGTAGGTACTAAACTATGACCGATAAATTACCCACAATGACCCGAAACTACATCATTTAAACCTCCATGTACAATCTATATGTGTTGACCGAATGGGGTTGCAAGGCATACGTGACGAAAAGTAACGAGATTTCGCAGTTCTTGGAAACGGTGTCAATATGTTAAGTCATAAAAGGCGCAAACAAGGCTTAAAGTGAATGTGTGGGGTTTTGGCCGACTTTGAACCGCTGTAAGCCGCAAAGAAGTGCATTTTCATCATTTGAAACAATTTTTACTAATTTTATTGATCTCGTTCATCCAACAGAAAAATTAGGCCAGCAAAGAATGTACGGCGTCAATAATTTGGAATCTTGGCTTCTAATTTCGCTGAATTTGCATATTTTTGATTAGAAGGGTTTCCACGAAATCTTAAAAATTCATTTACGGTTATTGTAGACTTGCTGCCAAGTCAACATGTTGTAGCCCGAATCTGTTCTCTATACTTCATGGAAATAATCTCTGTACAAGATAATCTCGCTGTCAAAATACTGTCCCCGCGGCGGAGTTACAGGGGTTCAAAGTGGGCCAAAATCCAATACATTTCCTGTAATTTTATCCGTCTCCCCCCACCCCAACAAAGATGGCGTCATAAGCCATGGAAAGGTCTATTGCTTTGGAGTAACTTGTCTCCTGTGTCAAGCATGGGTCGGGAACTACCGACTTGTGGACTCGCCATGAAAGCTTTTTTTATGGTAAACCTAAATAGCTTTATATCATGTTTGCTTAGGGATCGCTCTCATTCCAAGTCATGCCATTGGAAACACTTTCCCTCAAATGCCCCTGTGGCTATATCAAACATGACGTCATGTGCTTGGGCGAATGGCAGAATTATGGTCAGCGGATACTCAAATTTTGTGGCGGGCTCTTCATCGTGGATTCAAGTGGTGAGGGGGTCTCGTGCCGCAAGTGTAACAAGAGGGCCAAGGAAATTGATTTTCATTGTTCGTTCTGTGACAGAAGGACCGTTATTGGTGTAGAGTACCGAGTAAAGAAGAGCAGCGGACGTGCAGTCTCCATGCAGATGTCCGTGCATAAAACTGTAGTGTTCTTTAATTAACTTTGAAAGCCTTGGGTACGATGTCTACAGTATTCCACTTCAGCTTTAAGTATAGACAGTATAGTCAACTATCATGTAAACGGCGACTGAAAAAAAACTTCTAACAAAGTAGCATTCGAAGGTTACACGTTTACAGTTTGAAGGCCACTTACGTAAAGTTGGTATAAATAGTTCATTATAACAGCATTTACAACATTCCACAGAGAGAGAAACTACGAACGATCGAGATATATACTGTAGCTGGTGGTTACAAAATGAATGTGAAGGAGATATGGAGATTAGTTGTAGAAAATAAACCTCAAGGAATTCCTGTTGTAAATTTGAATTTCTCGTAATTTTGTCAAGAAGAGTACGGTTTCACAGCTGCTCGCATGTTAGCTTCAGCAAACAAAATATCTTGAAGTTCTTCTTTTATCCTAAAATATGCATTTAAAAAATATTATAAAATATTACTAACAGTCAGTATGAGCGATATAAGCTCTCAAAAACTAAATCTGGAGACATCTATATACACTGTAAAAACAGTCCTACAGGCCAGCGTGCCATCCACATATAACATATCAGCGGTGACTTGCAGCTTGTGCATTCCCGCCTTTTCTAGCTTTTGTTTTGTGTAGATCACAGCCTCGTTTGCAAACAATCTGATACCAAACGGAGAGGGCTGGACGGTAAACGTGTAGTCAAACTGGTAGTAAAATTGAAGCGAGGTCATGTATGGCGGGAAAAATGGGATTAACCGTGCAATGTCGGTATTGGCGGGAAAATCCAGCGGCAACGGAAGCACCTCTTGGCGGACAGCTTGAGGAGCGCAGTAGCCGAGGCCCTGGCATTGGTTTACACAGAATCTTGAAAGACAAAAGGAGAATTGAAACATGTCAGGCGACTTGAAACGTTTTCCAAAATACGAGAAATAACATTTTTAATAATACACTTGAAAAAATTACTCGATTGTGATTGGCTGAGAGCAGTGCAGTTCAAGTGTAACACCAGTGCAAAAAAGTGTAACACCAGTGCAAAAATGTAACACGAGTGCAAATTACAACGAAGACTTCCGAAGTTAAAACGAAGACTCGAAGACTTCCGAAGACCAACCGATGTATTTCGAAGACCGCCGAATATCGTGCGAAACCTTCCGAAGATTTCCGAAGAACACACGAAGATTTCTGAAGATCGCCGAATACTTCCGACGATCACCCAAATGCATCCGACGATCACCCGAACACTCCCGAAGATTACCCGAACACTACCGAAGATTTTCGAAGATTACCGAACACTTCCGGTGATCTCCGGATATTTTCGAAGCTTCTCCAAGTTTCGGAAGATCGAGGGCAATGCCTTCTGCGTACCTCAGTAGTCAATGTATGGGCTTGAAGCTTAAAAAGTAGTCTATTTTTTCAAGTGTATTATTAATAAGTAATCACATTATTTTTCTCGTGCAATTTGGAATAAATGAGCACTCGTAAATTTTTTCAAAGACCACAAATTGCACTCGCCCTACGGGCTCGTGCAATTTTGTTGGTCTTTGAAAAAATTTACTCGTGCTTATTTATTCCAAATTGCACTCGGAATCATGTGATTACCTATACAAATACAAACAGTATGGAATTCGGTAACATTTAAAGTACCGGATTCATAGGTTAAACAGGCGGATGTCAGACTTCAAAAGTAATTACTTCGTGTGAACTACCAGACGTTACCACCGGACTTTTTTGTATGTCAAACATCCGAACCTTTGCGTCCGGCATACGGCCTCAAAGGAGACCCCTGAAACAGTACACCACTCCCTTTAAAACTGCATAATATACCTACAAACACAGCAGTGAACACATGGGTTAAAATGCAATGGAAATTTGCGCCCAAATTAAGATTCATTGATTAGTCTGACTTCAAAGGACGCTTTCAGAAATTTCACACCTCATCACGCGTAGCATACACAACGACTATCATGATATTAACACTCGAACTAGAAACACGAAATCGGCTTCCATCAATTATTCCGATCAAAAATCGCCGTTACACGTTCGTGACTGTTCGATTCTACTCACCCGCCTCCGACTTGGTGATACTGTTGAGGGCATGCTGAAGGCAGGCAGTGATAACTTCCTCTAGTATTATAACACTGATTCTGGTGACACGGCCCGTTCGTCAGGACACATTCATCTACGTCTAAGAAGAAAAAGAAGAAAAAAAAGAAAGAAAAACAAACAAAAAATATAAGTTTACGATCTACAAGTTGATAAAGCTGGGAAAATACTTATAAGAATAGAGTATGTTCGCTTTAAATGTGTCCTAATAGTTCACCATTTCAGGCTTTCTTAGTTTTCGCGCGTTCATAACTGGGACGATCATTGACATTCTCATTTCCCCAATCCGCAGTTCAATATAAGATCTTTATATATTCATATTCATTTATTTCATCACTCACGAATTTATTACAAACCAACAAAATTACCAGCTCTGAGTTGGCGCCTTAGCTCAGTTGATAAAGCACTACACTAGAATCGCAGAGGTCATGGGTTCCACTCTCTCACAAACCTGAAACCTCCAACACAAGCCTTTTTTTCAGGGCTTTATTTTCACTACAACTTAAGTAGAGTTCATAACTGCGAGGATCGTCCACGTCTTTATTTATCTAATTCGCAAATCAATAAATGATCTTCATATATTCATGTTCATTTATAGTTTACCATCCCCGCCCATCGATATCACTTATTGTTTTTCTTTTCATTGTTAAAACAATTATCCACAAGCGAGTTAGATAAGAGGTGACAAATGGCCAACGAGCGTAGCAAGTTGGCGACAATCTCATGTCCAACAAGCACGAATGAAATAATTATTAAAAACATCCAAGAAACTGCCAGATCTGGCTGATTTCATTTTGAAAAATGAACAGAAAAGGATTAAATGGCACAAAAGTAATCGCATCATCCAATGACCTAATTTGATAAATTATCTAAATTCAGTCAGCACTGTTCGAATAACGAGCGAAAAATAACAGTATTTCACTCAAATTAATCTGCAGATAGTTTCTCGTCTGTATTTCGTCCGATGGGCGGGTGCGGGGCTAGGGGGTGGGGGGGGGGGGATGAGTTAAGCCTCACACAGATTACCTTGACATGTCTTGCCGTCAGCACTGAGATGGTATCCTACAGGACACTCGCACTTGTAACTACCGAGCGTGTTGACACAGGCAAACTGGCACGAGTTTGTACTGTTGGATACACACTCATCCAAATCTGGTGGAAAGCGAAAAGAAAACAAATCTATCAATCAGTCAAGCAAGCAAGCAAGCAAACAAGAAAGAAACTGTTACGAATGGAGACTGACAGCGTGGATAAATGAAAGGAAGGATTGACGGAACAGCGACGTTCAGTGTAGGTCAAAGTAAACCACAGTCGAATTACAGCAAAACGTTTGTAAGCTTTACCCTCGGAGCCTATGAACTCCATGAGATATTGCTTCAAAACCTAAAACAATCTCACGGATATAGCAATAGTACCAGTCATATGTCCAGCGTGCAGCACCAGATGCATGCTTACGATCTTAACGTCTGGAAAACAAATACTCCTTGACTATAAAGACTAAAAAAGTGTGGAATAGAAGGGAGTTGTAGGACTAATTTTTACCAACACAATCCTGTTTGTTGTCGGCCAGTCGGTATCCGCGCGCACAGGAACACTTATACCCATGCACTGAAAAGTCACACCGCTGTTCACATTTCAAGTTCTGGAGGGCACAACCGTCGACACCTGCAGAAAAACATTAGTTGATTTCCTTCTAGTGAAATCGAAGTCTGGTGAAGATGGATAATGAATATAACTGAAGAGGTGCGATTGCTTTGCCAGGTTTGCGACCAGGTATCGAACTACAAAAATCGTAAAAGAGAAATTATGAACGGAGACGTCAACCAGGGACTGGATGACGGCAGGGAACAATTCTCCTCCTATACACCTGTGTTGTTTGTCACCGTGACTTAGTTACAAATTATGTTGTTGTCGTTTCACTGTAGAGTGATTGGACAACAATGCCTGGCTTTGACTACGTTGATGTTGAAATGGCAGAACTTGAGAGAGAACTAGAGAGAGAACTAAAAAAAGACGAACAAGTCAGACAAAAGGGAAACAGTACCGGAACATGTGCGTTGATCTGGGTTGAGGACGCCTCCCGCTGGGCATCGACACTCAAAACTGCCGATTGTGTTTACACACTGGAACTCACATATGCCTTGAAACTGCTCGCATTCATCCACATCTGCAAAAAAAAAACCAAAAAAACAGTTTAATTAACAGATTAGTAAGACGCGCCTGGTTTGAAAACAACGTGAGAAATGGGGAGGGGGAGGGCTGTATTGCTCATCCTTGCAATTCGTGCGCTTTGAAACGACAAGAAAAGGAGCAAACACGACTACTGTGTAGATCTAAATTAAGGAGTCAACAATAAAACAAGTTGGTCTTATATTTCGGTAAGATCAATAAAAATCGAGAGGAAAATTGCTTGTGCCCTTTTTGACCCATTTACTGCCAGAGACTTAAAATTCTTCCTGTTTAAGTGGAAGGCCAGTCCTCTTTCAGCAGTGCTTTCCATTGCTGTTGTTTATCACGCTAAAAAAAGGCACTTGAAATTACATGCGAGTGGATGGAAACCTAAATCGAAGTAACACAATTTTAAACAATTTTTATTATGATTTATTACACCTTATTATTAAAGATGGATCTTCAGTACTGCTTCACAGTGTTGTAGCTGTCGTATATAACAAAACTCAGTGTGCGCCTGATTATGGAATGGCAGACCACAAGCAAATCCCTGAAGCGTTCTTGACAGCCACCAAAACTAGCTCTCACCTTGACAAGGCGACTGGGCTCTGCTGGCCGAATAACCTCTGGGGCAAATGCAATAGAAGCTGCCGTAAGTGTTCATACACATCTGATTCATCTTGCAGTTGTGTTTGGCCTCTCTACACTCATTGACATCTGATGATGGGAACAAAACAAACGCGCAAATAAAAGAAAAAAGATATAGCGAGTATAATGTTAGAGCTACTCAAGTCAACACCAGACACAGTAACCTTGTTCCACTGTTGAAAACGACTTGACTACACAGAACGCCACGAGCAAGGAAAAAACTCTGAGTGGGAAACATAGAGGCGTCGATTACTTTCTCTTCGTCAGAATATGCCCACCAGATCGGCCAGTTTGAAAACGGACTGGGAAACTCCAAGTACAAATCCGGCAGTATCTGGGCAACTGGGTACCCACCCCTCCCCTAACACAACATAGACACTAGCTTATTAACTTATTGTAACTTGTTGTGTTAGGGAAGGGGTAGGCACGCAGCTGCCCAGATACTGACCAGATCAATGTCAGTATCTGGGCAACTGGGCACCCACCACTCCCCTAACCCAACATTGACACTTACTTATTAACTTATTGTAACTTGCTGGGTTAGGGGAGGGGTAGGTACTGACATTGATCCCAAATCTCCATGTCAGCACTTCCACTTCCTGTCTATCAATTTCAAGATTCGACATTGTTTTGCAGCTGGCCCTTAGACCAAAGCAGTCCTTTTACAAGTAATAACCGTTCTTGCCGAACACGAAAACTGTTCTTCGCAATCGAGCGCCCTAAAACAGGCTTATAGATCAACGCAAAATGCTGTGCGCTGTAACCAAGGCACGAAGTTGGGATACAATGTTAACCGGTATATTCTGGATCAGTCTTAATTTTCGCACCTAGAACTTTAGCCAGTTAATCTAATCACCATATAGTGAGAGAGGCAGGTACGGCACGTCCATTAGAAATCACCACTGTCCGGTTTTGTTTTAAGGCACAAGACGACCACAGTACCATCCTGACACGACATGTTATGCAGAATAAAGAACGTATCTTACCCACACATTCTTTATCATCCATGGTTCTTTTAAAGCCCACGTCACACTTTCCTAAACACTGAAAGCTGCCAGGTACGTTCGCACACTGAAGATCGCCACATAATGTGCTGTTCTCAGAACATTCGTTAACATCTATGAAAATAAAGGTATTACCAAACAAAAAACAAAGAAAACAAAGTCAGTCGACCGAAGAGGACAGTAAGTACAATCATGATATTACACAGATTGGACGGTAACGACGTATCGCAAAATGTTCCGTTTACAATTTTTGCTTGGACTGAACTAAGCTTGATCCACTACCGGTGGAAAAAATCTTTTTTTACACCGCTGGTAACTTTTTATAATGTAAAACAGTACGACTAAGCATACCACGAGAAAAATAAAAAATTTCACCAGATTCTTTGTAAAATTAAATAAAGGGCAAGGTTAAGAATGAATGCCGCAAGAATTGAGATAACCGCACTTCTCAGGGCACAAAAACAGACTGTAACCGTGTCAGAAAAATGGCTGATGTTCAGAAAACACCAGCAGCAGAAATTTATCTTCTTACGAAACATAATTTTTACTCACCCAGACACTGATCGTCAGCTATGTAACGATATCCTTGATAACAGAAGCAACGGTAACTTCCGTTTTTATTTTCGCAGCCTTGATCACAAACTCTGGTAGCACACTCATCAACATCTGAAACAGTTATCACGATGCACTTTAGCAGCTCTAATATAGAACGTCCAATAGCTCTGACTACATAACAAGTGTTTTAGGGGTCACCTTCCACCTTGGATAATTGAAATGCATATTAACACCATCCCTTCCCCAATCAGATTCAATGATTGAAAAAAGGGCGCGTTTTGGTTTGCTTCGGGGGAAAGACGTTTCATTTCTCTTTTTGTTCCGTCCAAGACTGTGGCTTCTATAAAGTACAATAAGGACAAATAAACCATCTATGAAGATAAGGAAATTCAATTCATTAAAATTTAATTGACATTTCAAGTCGACTAGGATCACTTGCTGTACATAATCAATGGTAATGCTTGTTTTCCCTTCAATTTGTTTTGCGCGCCAACTCCTGCTTTGTTCGCTGCACTATTTACAACTGATTACATGTTACTAGCACCGTGGCTTTGCTCTCAACACGAGCGTGAAAACTGAAGTGCCTTACTTACCCCTAATTTACCCTTCATACCTTCACACTGGTTTTCTCTTAGTTGATATCCGTCATTGCAGGAACATTTGAAAAATCCTGGAAAATTCTCACACTTGTGCAGACATGGATCGTTTTGTTGTAAAGAGGCTTTAGACTCACACTCATTGATATCTAAGGGACATTAGACCACAGGATACGTCATGTTATAATGCAGTATTCAAAGGGAATGAACAGTCTGTCTGCACAACAGAACAAGCCTCACGACCTGCCTCTAATTCAGTTTTATGTACAATAACTTCATTAGACAATACAAATTGCTCAAAAGAGTTACATTAGGGAGCAACGTAATCCTCATTTGACACCATAAATGTAGCACTGCTACTAAAACTACTGCGAAGTACTGCTCTCTGTTGCTATCTAAGACGAAGTTCAAGGTGTTTTATTTTTGAGTCTGAGAATGAAATCCTTTGGTGTGACCATGTGTGCGTGATAACGCACGGATCGGATGACGCCAAAACGTGGTAAGAATCGTGTTGATGTCCTCCGTGCGTTATCAGAGTACTAGTCTCCAGGCTTTCAGTGGAGACGCGGCTGGAGGCGCGCAAACGAGAACGAGCGCAGAGCGCCCGTCGCAAGAGTCCCTCCTTTTTTCATCCCTTTATTAATTTTCGTGTCCCGTTTACTCACTGAACTCCTGTAATCCTGCTATCGCCATCAAACTACACACGCACTGACAAATGGAATCTGTTTGTTTTACATACTGCTATTTTTTACTTTCTCTGACTCGTGACGTCATTCGTCCGTCTGGATTTTAATGGAAAACTCGTCTAGACCAATCAATGCGCGAGGTTTACATTGTCCATTGTATAACACCGTTTATCTTTACGTACGAGGTAATTGTTGCGCCTTTTGCAAGACACTGATGAGTTTCGTTTTCCTTTTTTTTTGTTTTTTGTTTTGGTGGGGATCGGTACTCTCCGTTTATGGGTGCGTGAAACGACACAAGGACTGAGACGGAAATCATAAGAAAAAAAAAATCAAGCATTACCAACACACGTTTCATTGCCACTCATAACAAAGCCATCGGGACACGCGACACGACAGCGATATGATCCAACAGAGTTGACACACTTGAAACCTGACGGACAAGAGGCATTGCCGAGGACACATTCGTCTAAATCTACAAGACAAAGAGATAATAAACTGGCTCAGCAAATTTACAAGACAGTTTTAAACTCGTCTGATACGCAGGATAATAAAATGCATTATTGTTGTCCCAAACTCGTCGTTAGTCCTGCCTATGACGCGCACAAAACGCCTTCATTATAGTTTTAGACGTAATCTTAGCGATTGGTTCCGACTTTCGAAATTCACATTTTAATTTGGAGATTCCTTCAGCCCGAACCTCAATGTTCAGAAACAGTTCTGTTTTCACGGGTGCATCGATGTGGAATGCTTTACCAGTTTATATGAAACAACTACTATCCGTTAGTGCTTTTGAAAAGAAAATTAAGATTTTCAAGTTTGCATCGACAACACCGGGGTAAATAATTTCTTCGTCATTCTCCAATTTTTAAGTGTTGGAATGTCTTGCATATACGCCTTTTACGTAGAAAAGATTTACTATGTACAATATACATATGTAAAACCGTGTTTAAATAAAGTTTCCCTAAAGTTGTAAGACGTCAGAGAAAGAAACCGCACATTCGACAATAAATGACATGCAATCCATCAAAGAAATACGGCTAACTACTTGAAAACAATACTGGGGTGATCCAAAGACGACCATTAAAAACAGTAATACACACTTCAGAATACTTCACCTTCACATGTTTTGTTATCTGAAGACAGCGCATAACCCATGGGACACGAACAGCGGAATGATCCGAAGAAGTTCTCGCAAAAATGAGAGCAAAGTCGTGGAACAGCTGAGCACTCATTCAGATCTAAATCACAGCACAATTTACCATTAAGTGCAAGGATAAAAAACAAAAAAAAAAGGCAATGAGTTGTCCAAACGAGTTAGCATAAACTACAATTATACAAAACGAAATTATATCAGAAAAACATCATTACCTTGGCAATACTGAGTTGACGGATCCTCAACCAGTCCTTCTAGGCACGGGTCAGAAGATGACGCTAAAACAAACAAGCCAATGAAATACAAAGTAACTAAAAAAACAGGATGGAGAGAGAGAGAGAGAGCATATTGAAAAACATTAATGAAGGCCCCTTGGGGCATAACAGCCTACAACGCGACTTTCTTTTGGTTCGTCACACAATCTCTCCTTGCGTGACGAGCACAAAGAATATCTGCGCAGGAGGCAAGGGGCATAATCACCTAGCCTGTTTAAGGGATTTTACCCTGCTTGTATTTTTGCTCAGATTTGCCTCAGTTCATTTGCATGAGAGCATAAGACCTACAATTGGTTCAAGAACTTTTTCCCAACACCGTTATACCTTCAGTAAAATTAAAACCAAAATGAATTATCAGCAGCTGTTGTGAACAAAAGTACAGTGAAACGACATGCTGCCATTATATAAGTGGAAAAAACTGCCCTTATAGAAATGACGGCCGGACTAGACAAAAGCTGTCGGGATACGTTTCTTGAATGGATTAGAAACAAGAACGAAAAAGAACGTAAACTTTGACATTCAGTTGTTAAGGCCCGCTTCACACCTTTTTCGACAGACGAAGTCATCTCAATTCTAAGTGCATCTGTTTCACGCGCTTGGCTCACATCCACAGCAGTTACTTGCACTGTGTTATACAAAGATCCATTTTGGTTGTCCTCGGAAGTGTAGTTTACGGTAGAATTACTCGAGAAAGGAATGGTTTTACCATCCACAATCATCAGTAACCTGCGACAACACAAAGGCACAGCATCGAGTCAAGAACCGGTGACTGAACAAATTGTCTCCTCAGTGAAAACAATTAAAAGCCAATCTGCATTATACAAGGGAAACATTCCTGGACATGAACTTGGGAGTAGTTTCGACGTGTCTAGAAGGCTTTATCCTTTCACATAACAGTGACGACTGGTTTAAGATGTTTTTATTGATTCTACTCGCACTGACGGAAAGGTACTATTAAGCTTTAAATGTTGACTAAAAGTAAAAGCAACCCTAACAAACTCACTGTGAAGACGAGCTCATCTGACCCACTCCAGTCTTGACAAAAACCTCCTCAAAGTCTGGGAATTTCACTCTAGCGTTGGATGGCAGCTTAGGTGTTCTTCCCGTAACGTCAACATCCACCACAAACACACCCTTCTCGTTCACGCCGTGTCCGCGATGCACGATCAACAATGTCTCTCCAGAATTGAAATTTACCCTCGTTTTGAACACGAAACGCCCTTTAGTGATATTCAGACCATTCTGGGCACCAGGCTTCGCTCGCGCTGTAACCCAATAGACCGGGGTGGTTAACGGGATTGCTACAGACTTGAGCCAGTTTCGAATCGGTCCCGGCATGCCGCTGATGGAGAAGGACACGTGAGTCTCATTGGTTGGAGTCTCGGTCAGGTTGGCCAATAGAAGAAGGGTTGGTAGCATGACGTTGTTGACTGTACCATGGACTTGACCAATCGCTACTTCAACACTATCTGCAATCAAAACAAAATTGACATTCTTGAAAGACCCTTAATTCATAACGCGCTGGTTGTCACGTCTTATTTCAATTCATGGAAGGGCTTTCTGTAGTTCTGTTCTTGAACAATTTTCAATTCCAATATCGATGTCAAAAAATATACAGGAATGGGCGTTTATTGTCCTGAAACGATTTTCTAACACTGGCCATATACATAAGAGAAACAAAACCATGCGACGGAAGGAGGAATGAAAGTGAAAAGGTGAAACAAGACATCAGATCTTTGTTGAACATACCTGGATGACTAAAGAAGCAGCAATATATTGATAACGCATGGTTTAATTTCTTAGACACCACTAACACAACAACAGCGAGTGACAATACAAAATAAGGTGACTGGCATTGCACATCACGGCAACACTCTTTAATGATGCCGGATGTCAAATTTTGCTGGTCACGGTCTGCTCCGGAGGAAGCCGGCACGGTTTAGCGGCAAAATGACACAAATGACAATTCGTATTTTTCTGCTGCACTCTCGTTATAGACAAAGACTCTTTTAAGCTACTAAAAAAATGCTGTAAATAAATCCCAGTAGAGTTCGAATTTCAGCACTTTAAAACAAAGCAACAGGAAGAAACACGCCCCTTATGTGCATGTTGTGGTTCAATTTTATCCTTGGTTTTAATTTTATTTCCCTTTGTTTAAAAATTCATTATCATGCATTACCATACCCAAAAACAACGGAAAATAAAATTAATAACAAGGACAAAAGCCACAATATGTACATGAATACAAAGCAAACCAGGTCTCACCTGAACAGACAAAAGTGTTGCAAGGGTTAGATTCAATCTTGTCTCCCTCGCATTCTTTACCACCATGTAGCGGAGCTGGGTTATTGCACTCACGATATCGGAATTGTTCTCCGCCATTGCAGAGTTTAGAGCAACGCGTCCAGGCTGTCCACACCGACCAGTTACCGTCAACTGGAAAGGCCACGAAAGAGGAAAACAACCAGTAAGTCGAATCTGAGGGACAAACTGGTGAGCTCCACAAACATTACTGTTCATTACTCATTTGAAACAGTGCAGTCACCCATGCAGTCGGTTTTTTTAGAGAATTATTATTTCACCTGCTCAACGACTCCCCTAAAAACGACTGTGTACAATGCTATCCTTAGTACACGACACGAACGCGTTGTTTCTATGACTGGAAATGGTGGTTGAAAGGTCACAAATACCAAGGCGCATTGAAATTGAGGATTTAAATTTGTCCCATGCAATCAATTCCGTGACGATGGACAATGTCCCGGGTTAACCTCGTCCCCAGGGTTCTCTAGTACGAGGTTGTAATCCGTGTTTCCGTTTATAGAAGCAGTTTGTGGCAGTGTATCAATCTCTAAACGGACCATAGTTTCTAGAGCTTAATGTTAGAGAAATATTAGCAGTAAGACATAATGTTGCCTGAGAACTCAATACACAGCCATTTCTAACCACTGCACCACTAGTTACAGTACGTCTCACAGTTGAACACAACTGGCTTCCACTGTCAGTTACTGGAATTATTACTTTATGAATAAAGGGAGTAGTTTCTAAAGAAACTGTGGTGCTGCGTCGGTGGGGAAGTAGTTCACAAAAATTTGGTTTTATCAACGGAGTTAATAATGTGAATTGACCACCGTACAGGGATTCTGTACGATGATCAAATTACATTATCAACTCCGTTGATAAAACCAAATTTTTATTACTTCATGGTTAGACGTGACAGCCACAGTTACTCACAATAGGAAATGATGGACTCATATATCAGTGGTTCGATTCATGTAGTGAAAAATATATGAAAAGTGTCAGAAATGTTTCTTAAGAACACAGACGTTTCGGGTATATGACCCTTCTTCAGTGTCGACAAAAACCGTCAAATGAACTGATCTTAACTAATGTGCACTTGCGCACTGCAATCCAAAGAAAATTACCCACCAAAACACTTATCATCTCATCTGACATTCACCTGATGTTAGTCTCACCTGGACAGGATTGTACATTACATAGCTGTGACTCGACATCACTCCCTGGACAGGGTTTGCCGCCATTACTGGGAACAGGATTGTCACATGTTCTGAATCGATACTGGAACCCAGATCCACATGAGCTAGTGCACGGCTCCCATTCTTGCCACTTGCTCCAGTTTCCGTTAACTACGAAAAAGTACAAGGAAAATGAACGAAAAAAATAAGCTTGTACCGCAAGCTGCAATGACTGGGTACTACAACAGAGCGTTTGACAACAAATACACTGTACGACCCGAAAATACACTGTACGACCCGAATTTGAGCAAGACGCCATGTGAAGAGGTTTTCTGCGCTACTCCAGCCGGCTATATGCTTACACGTCCTCAAACTAATTGGTTTGCGAAACTGCCTTTACGTCTACTAATTATTAACAAATACTGTTGCCTTTTGGTCGCACAATTTCACCCAGTACATTTTAGAGAAGGATAAATTTCTGCTCAGTGTTTTTAAGAGGAAATGAAAACGAGTTGGAAGTATTCGTGCCACAGGTTCCTTATTGCACCGTGCAATGTATAACATGTAGACAGCACGACACTAATTGCTAGGCTTAGTTTCACATGTACGAGGGCACGCTTATAAACAAAGCGGAAGGTGTGGTGAGAGTAAAACTTGGTCTTAGATAAAGCACTATATAACCATAGCCCTCGTGTCCTTCAAGTGCGACTTTATTCGTGAAGTTATGTTTGATTTTTGAGACACTGACGAACGAAAGAACAAAGAAACAATAAATCATAACTGTGTGAAGTAGGATCGTCCGGACAACTGTAGTCCCGAGAAGGACTGTTTAAGACCATCTACCGACGTTACACAAATCACTTGATTCTGATGACGACTTCCGCTCAGGTTGTCGAAACGTAAGTCAATGTCACCTCAAACAGTCCTTCTCAGGACTACACTCGTCCGGACGATCGTACTTCACTAAGTTAAGATATGACTCCTGAATTCAAACCATTTACGAAACAATAAATGCTCCTTACTTCTGACCCGAAGCTCGGCTTGCACAGCTTGTTCGCCATTCCTGTTACTCGCATAGCACTGATACTGACCTGCATCCTCTGGCTTCACTCCTCTTATTATCAAGCTGTTATTGGCTAAGATATTTATGTGCCCAGGGTATCCAGGAAACAGGGCTACGCCTTCCTTTTTCCACTCCATCGTGGGTGTTGGTGTTCCTGTGGCAGTACAGTCCCAGGTGAAAGTTGAGCCTGCATCTGCTTCTGAATCCAGCGGTGTGAAGACAAACTCTGAAGAAACAAGGACATTCTTCAAAGATGCCACCAAAATGTTTGAAGACTATTACGACATTGTACACTACAGTAATCGATGTTAAAGACAAATACACCCATTTTTTAAAAACAGCCAAAGGATATACTAGACATTTGAAATGTTGCCACTGTGGTTCAATTTTAAATAATAAACCAATGAGCTTTAGGGTCAATGTGGTGCCAATTCAGTGCAATATGCCAGTGAGAACTACTTTTTTTATTTAAACATATTTACTGGCAAAGTTGGCCCTAAGAGTTACAGTGCTTAGTGAGAGGGCTCACTTCAAAAATGAAAATGAGAACTACTTTGCAGTCAGGTAATCTTCATAAATTACACTAAAAGTTCGAAAGTACAAACAACGAACGATAAATGTTATATAATTGCTTACAATAAAACCGATCTAAAACACTATTATGCCAATATTAAAACCTGGTTTCCATGAATGCCGTGCCTCCATTACTTAAGTAATTATTTAAAGCAGTTCGAAATTCACTCAGAGATTCTGCTTTCCTGACATTAAGGGGTAGACTGTTCCAGAGAGCCGCTCCACTATAATAAAAGCTATTACGAAAATAGTTTGTGCGTGGCAAAGGAACAGAAAGTTTATTGGCAGAATCACGGAGTGGGTATGGGGTGATATCATCACGGTTCAAAAATTTGGAACGTCAATACTCCGGGGGAGGGCCATGAATGGATTTATAGACCAACAAAGCTTTTTGTAAATTACGCTGAGTACTAAGATTTTTCCATCCCACAGACTCGAAAAGAACAGAAGCATCAGTATCAAAGCTGCAGTAGGTCAACACCCTGGCTGCACGATTTTGGAGCTTTTGTAGTTTATCGGAAAGTTTTAGGAACAATTTCCCCAGACGACACTACAATAATCGAAGTGTGGTTAAATTAAAACATTGTAAATGCAGAGAAGGGTCGACGGAGGGACAAACTGTCTCACCCGTTTAAGGGCTGCAATACTGAATGCGATCTTTTTGGCCAATTTATTGGTATGATCGTTCCACGTAAGATTTTCATCGACGAGAACTCCCAGAGATTTTCTTGTAGAGACTTGGTTAACGGGAGCTCCACTAATTAGAAGGGCTGGAGATGAAGTGAAGGTGCCAAGCCTTTGCCTCGAACCGATTAACATGAATTCGGTCTTAGCCATGTTCAACGTAAGCTTGTTGGCAACAAGCCACTTTCTGATGTTTTCCAAGTCAATGTTATGGACATCTTGAATGGCATTCATATCAACACCAGCACAAGTAAGATGCGTATCGTCTGCATGCATTCTGGGCTGGGAATGATATAGACAATTAGGTAGGTCATTTATGCATAATAAGAACAAAAGAGGACTTAGTATGGTTCCCTGAGGAACACCCAATTGAAGGGAACAAATTTTAGAAAGAGAGCCATTAACAAAGCATTTTGAGGTTCGATTATAAAGATATGACTCAAGCCAACTGTGAGCGTTTCCCTGAATTCCATAGGGGCGAAGTTTAGACAGTAAGATGTGATCAACCGTGTCGAAAGCTTCCTTTAGATCCAAAAACACTACAGCATTAACGTTACCAAGGTCAATGTTGAGAGCCCAATTGTCGGTAGCCTCAACTAAAGATGTAACTGTAGAGTGCATGGAGCGAAAGCCTGATTGACATTGGGAAATCAAGTTGTTTTCAGAAAGATACGCGTACAGCTCATCATAGGTTATTCGTTCAAACACTTTGGCCACAATCGAGATAACCGAAATTGGACGATAACTGTTAATATCATTTAGCTTTCCTTGTTTGAATGAAGGAGTAACTTTGGCACATTTCCAGTCGTCTGGGAAAATGCCTGGAATTAACAAATTAAAGATCTTGCAAATAGGAATGCAGATCAGATCAGCGCATTCTCGAATAAGCCTGGCAGATATTTTGTCAAGACCTGTTGCTTTCGATTTGCTAAGCTTATTCAAGAGAGAAAGAACTTGATTGCTGTTAATTGCACTGGATTGAAACCTTTTGTCAGTGGCAGAAAGATATTTGAGATGATTATTGTTTTGATTGTTTAACAATGGAATTTCATCAGCGAGTTTAGGACCAATGGTTGAAAAATGTTCATTGGATGCATCGATAAATCGGGTGAATTGGTGATAGAAACACCATCAATTACTAATTCTTTTACAGAGACTTTGTTAGATTTACGAGAAGTAAGCTCATTAATTGTCTTCCAGGTCCGCCGAGAATCACCTTTGTATTCGTCGAAGGAATTTTTGTAATAACGCGCCTTAGCAAGTTTGATTTCATAATTCACTCTATTGCGTAGCCTTTTGAAAGTGGCCCAACCAAGTGAATTCTTAGAACGTATAGCCTTTAATTTTGCTATGTCGCGATCATGCATCCGTCTCTTCAAATCTGACGCAATCCATAGAGAATTGTTTGGTCGAACACGTTTAGTGCGTATTGGTGCATGACTTTCGACTATAGCTAAAAATTTAGTTTTCCAATCAGCCCACATAACATATGGGTCGTGAAAAGTATCTAAACTATCCCAGTTTTGGCATAAGATATCATTACGAAAGCACCTTCGATTGAAATTTTTGAAAATTCTGCAGGTTATAGTGTTATGCCGTTTACAAAGAGATTCAATAGATAGCTTTCGATTAACATAGCCTAAACTGTGATCGCTGATGCTGACATGGGAAACTCCGGAACAGACTACCCTGTCGGGAAAATTGGTATAAATTACGGCAATTAAAGTAGATGTAACTTCAGTGATACGTGTAGGTGTACTTATCAGCTGCTGAAGATCATAAATACCAGCTATATCTGACAGCAGACGAGAATTGTTGTCACACACTGAATTCATATTGCAATTCATATCTCCCATTACATAATATTCGATGTTTTCGGAATCAAGTTGCCCAAGAAGGGTTTCAAATGATGCGAACTTTTCGACGGCAGAATTAGGTGGCCTGTACCAAGTAACAACAATAAAAGGTTTAGATTTAGGTTTTCTTATTTAAAGACATAAATTTACAAGGTTTCAAGCCTTATGGTATCTCTTGGTTTTACGATTATATTCTACATCTAATAAGAATGATACAATAAGAATAATACCAGGCTTTCCAGTCTGAGCAACGCTTTCGTCACTTCCTAAAAAACACAAAGACAAAAGGACATTTAGCGATTCCGTTATTCCTGGAAGTGGACAGGAATCAGAATGAACTTGGACGGCAATAGCAACAAAAACTTGCCAAACAAATAACAATGGGGAATTTGTACTCTTTTCAACAATCATAACATCCCTGGGGTTGGGCATTTGAACAGAAAAAATGAAGCGAGGTCAAATCCCCCCCCCCCCCCCCAATGCCCAGCTTCCCCTGCGGCTTAACATAGATAGGTGCATAAATAACAGAAATAGACTGCTGCACATCTAACAATTTCGAATGAGCAGTAGCGATCGATTCTTTGGGGTGATTAGCCGGAGCAATTAACTCTGTTATCTTCTTTTAACTCAGAAAACTTGAGGGGAATAAGTAAGGAACGCACACTGTCGCTTTTCGCTTCCAGAATTTAATTTCTCAGAACTTCTCGCGTACACAACAAGGTTAGGTCTCTGACTGACTAGAACTACATTCAATTGTTCCCTTATCTTATGGATACACCTTGATCAAACGTAAGCTGATTGCCTATAAAGTTCTTTCACGCAAAAGATAAACAAACTTATTCTTCAGAGCAGACAGAAGGTGACGCTCGATTTCCGGGCAGATATTTCGCAATCATTATATCAATATTAGCTTAATCAATACTAAAAAAAATTATCCTGTTTCCGGCAAACTGAACACGATTCTCCGTAGATTTTAAGATGTCAGAAGAGCTACCAAAAATGTTTGCACAGGACTAAAATACCTCTGGCACACACTAACCTTTGTTCACCGTCACATGAGCACTGGCAGACACAGTTCCTGCTGGATTTTTCGCCTCACAGCGGTAAAGACCTTCATGCTGTAACCTTCTGGCACTGTTAATCTCCACTAGTGAACCGTTAGTTAGAAAAGCACTGTCGTTCAGATACCATGTTATCTGAGGAACAGGAAAACCAAGGGCCTCACACTCTAAGATGATCGTGTCTCCCTCGTCAATGGAAATGCTCTGAGGATACTTGATAATTTTTGGAGGAACTGAAACACGGAGCAGCAAAAGAAAGATAAGATAGGTTTTTTGGGGAAATGCAAGAGTAATAAAAAATGCATTTCAATTGTATGGATCCCATTCACGCAACTGTTTTCCCTTTTGTTGAAGAGGAAACTTCACCAAAATTTCAGGGCAACGTACAATGGCCCAAAATACAGTACACAATGTATCATCATTCCCTTCTTATCGCTGAATTCTCTATTAACTCAGCAAATGCAACGATGTATGTTTAAGTCGGTGTTTACTTTAGTTAATTGCTTGAGTGATTCGGGAGGAAATATGCCCACTTAAGAAACGAGTAAGGGCCTGCGAACGAATCCGAACTTTATTGAAATGGTTTCCCGCATGAAAGCAGTTTCAGCAAGTTTGAGCATGTTTGGTTGAAAAGCCACAAGCCGGGAATAAAAAACAGGAAATTCCCATACAACTGTCTCAAGTGCGTCCCACTTCACCGAAGTCTGTATTTTTCACTATTTCCATGAGCCTATGCAACTAGACAAGCTCAAAGTTGGTAACGTGACCATTTTTTGAGATGCTCTTCCGTGTCGCTGAAACAATCGATAAATTTCTAGTTCCCAGGCCCCTACTCGTTTCTATAAAGAACCCAATATGTCCATGGAAACATTTACTGCAAAGCTGATTATGGTCTTACTTTGTACTGACAGCTCCACGGGGTGGCGTGCATCACCAAGGGGATTCGACGCCTCACAAGAGTAGATTCCGCTGTCTGACAGTGCCACACCCAGAATACGCAGACTTCCTGATGGCAGAATAACATACCTAGGAAGACTAGTATTAATGGGTACCCTCTCTCTGAACCAGCTCACAGAGGGCTTCGGGTAACCAGTCGCATTACATGTTAGTTCAATCCAGCTTCCAGCCAACACCCTGACCAGTGACTTGGGCTCTAGTATTACGGGCGCAGCTGTGGATTAATTGAAAAATGACTGATGTGACCGTGCGATTCAATGTACCAAACAGCGGCAAAGGATCAGGTTTTCTGAATCGGGCAGAAGCGATTGTTTCCTTCTACAAAAACAGAATCAGAATCAGGGTACGATCAGTACAGTACAGTACTGTACTTGGTTGTGAGAGAGAAGTCCTTTTTCGTCAAGATCTTAAGTTCAGTGCTTGTAAAGTGACAGTAAAGTTTGGAAGAATGAATAAACTTTATAAACGTTTCCGGAACCCATGGCCTTCGCCTTTCACTTACGATCCAGGAGATCCAATTCTTAACAATCACAAACAAAATTTTATTTACGGTTTATTTCAGGAGCAAAATCTGAGAAAGGAGTAGTTTTCGTGGCAGTACCTCGACTGGCAGTAGTTTACAAGTGATGGAACAGAGAATTAACTCTGAAGTGTAAATTCAAGTGCTAATAGAAACCCATGAAAAACCCACTGGGCGTTAGCCCTAGTAAAGGGTATCAGGGAACCACACGAGGCAAAGAAAAAATTCTTATGACCTCGGTGGGAATCCATTAGCACTTGAATTTACACTTCAGAGTTAATTCTCTGTTCCATCACTTGTATGTGTTTATAGTGCTACGCGGCACAACATATATATGTACCCTTACTTTCTCTTCGCCGCGATTCACCATCTCAATCGTCCCCGACTTTCTCTGTCCGACCTCGTAGCTTAGTCGGCAGAGCAACGGTAGATCTAATCCGGAGGTCGTGGGTTCGATTCCCACCGAGGTCATAAGAATTTTTTCTTTGCCTCGTGTGGTTCCCTGATACCCTTTACTAGGGCTAACGCCCAGTGGGTTTTTCATGGGTTTCCATTAGCACTTGAATTTACACTTCAGAGTTAATTCTCTGTTCCATCACTTGCATGTGTTTATAGTGCTACGCGGCACAACATATATATGGCAGTAGTTTAGTCTAGTTTTAGGGAAGACCTCTATACATTATTATTCAAGGGTCAAGGTTAGCCCACACATCAGTTTTCTGAGTTCCGAATTGTTTCGTCTTCTGGATTGATTGTTGATGTGACTTCTCGTTGTAGGCATGCTTGGGAATTCCTGCTAACCTTGGCTGGGACCTTAATGAGTTCTGGTTAACTGTTAAGCCCTCTTTTCTAAGTCATTCTTCTAACGTTTTCACGGGAAGTCCACTATTAGTTTGTGTGATCGCGTTGGTAAGTTTAAGTATTCCTGAATGAGCAATGTCTTGAATTCTACACTCCCACGGTCCGTAAACAAGTCTACAGATTTAGTATTTAACTCTGAACTTTCAAGGTTGTACTTAACTTAGAGCGAGGTGCATGTGAGAGAACTCAGAGATACCATTAGAGATCAGAGATTACAGGGTATGTTACAGCGTGGTTGAACAAGTAAATACTAAACTAACTGTTGGAGTAACAGTGCAGTCTTGGCACCTATTTGTTAACCCGGGGCAGCCTACCATTTAACTGCCAATTTAATATTATGAATGTTCCATTTTAGACCAATTTTCTTCTAAAGAAATCAGACAAATTCTCCAAACCACAACCGTTTGTTTTTAAACGAATATCAGGATGGGAATAATATAGACATACCTCTAACAGCCAGAACAGCAGTAGCAGTTGCATTTCCAACCATATTCTCAGCCACACAGCGATATATACCAGTGTGCCGTGAGGATACCGCTGGTATTTCAATCACTGATCCATTGAATCGAGTACGTTGATCATTCTGAAACCAATGGATTTGTGGAATGGGAAATCCACGTGCTACGCATTCCATCAGTATGGAATCTCCTTCATCTACGGCCAGGTTTGGCGGTGGTCTGATTATTTCTGGAGAAACTTAAGTGGTCAAAGCAAAAAGTGTAAAATTATGCGCAGTATCTGTGTTTCAAGAAAGCGCAGATTTCCATGTCGGACCGCGAGTCCATCTGCGAGTGGTATGGTGAAATACAATTACCAAGTAGATGTACAAACTTACCAGGTTCCCTGCAAATGCATGAACGTTAGCTATAAATTAGAATTGTAGCTCTTTCCCACGCCAATGTAATATTGACCCCCCCCCCCCCCCCACACCAAAAAAAAAAAAAAAAGAATATAAATTGTGTATCAGGTTGAATCAAATTTTGAGAAATTCGTCTTAAGTCCGAAATAGGGCCCCGAATTTTAAATCTTCTGAGAAGACAAAAAAAAGAAAAGAAAAAAAAAAAGAGACCCTTGTTTGTACTACGTTAGAAAGGTGAACCTTCCAATCGTTTGATTTTTTTTAAAGATCGAATTCCCGTTACACCAATTTCTGACTTCAACAACTCCAAACTGGACTTACTATATACGTGAAGTGTGAGGATGAGAAAGTCTTGTCCCGTGGGGTTCTTTGCTGTGCACAAGTAGGTTCCAGAATCAAAAGGCAGCAGAGACGTTATCACCAATGCTCCTGAATCCTTCTGTTTGAATTTAATACCATCAATCGAAACAGGCCTATGGTTCTTACGCCAAGTGATAGTAGGCTGTGGGTTGCCGATTGCCGGACACTTTAGCTCAACTGATTTTCCTCTGTCGCTGATAATGGTGGTTTCGTCTGGTTTGAGAATTGTGGGTGGAGCTGAGGGATTGGACAAGAAAAATACAGTCACGTGATAGGATAGTAATCAGAGGACATACTTGACGCGAACAACCGACCACAGCAATGTAATAAACCTTATCTTCCGTACATTCTCTCGCCTGAGGTGTAAGCATCAGGGGGCATTACAGAGGCTAAATGGCAAACGAACTACCGCTCAAAACAAAGTTGGTGCTCAACTTACTCAGGCCTGTAAGGATGAGAAGGACTTGAACTGTATCTCTCCCCAGACTATTCTCTGCCACGCACTCATATCTCCCAGCATCCTTGAGTTGTATATTCTGTATGAAGAGATCTCCTGAAGATAAAACGGTGGTTCTGGGGTCTGTATCCGCTGCTATGCCTAAATTGTTCCGCCATGTGATCTGTGGTTTAGGTAAGCCCTCAGCTCGACATGTGAAGGTTACATTTCCGCCAAAGATGACCGTTTTGTCAGATGGAGGATGTGTTATCCTGGGTGGAACTAATGAGGCAGAGTGGCATGAAGTGAAAAGAAGTCGCTCTCAAAAGATTGTTCTAGAAGACGATTCTAGTACAATTTTACTATAAGCCAGATAAGTTGTCTAAACCTTTCAGGTCTCTAGTGCAGCACGTTAAAACCTTCATGCAAAACAGCAACAATGGCAACTAACAATAAAATACCGTTGTTGTTGAAGATGTGAAAACAAGACTATGTTAATATCTTTTGAATATTCATAACTTGAGGAGTTTCATCTGCTAGAAACCTCAAGCTCGTGCCCTCTTCCTTAAACAGTTGTTGGTTGTGCAAGTCAGCAGTCCCACGATTTACTGGACTTCCAAAATCCCTTAAGATCTTGCACGGGCTCTTAGTATTTTGACTTTGGTGAAAGAAAGGGCTTATTAAGTTCCTCAATACGGGCAATATAAAACGTTATAAAATGTTGATCGAGTTACGCGCGCTGTGATTGGTCGAATCGAGTTCATTATATCCCGATAAAGCACGCGCTCTACGTCACACGCGTGCACTGTTGAGTTATAATGCACGCTGCCTACGTCACAAGCTCGTGCGCGAGCAAATAGGTATGAAAGCTCGCTTAAATCTCCGGGACATTTTATAAAAGAAATAAAAAACTTGTTCCTCGTTCATTGTTGAGTTATATAAGCACTTGGGAATTTTTAAGAACACTCGAGAAGTGCCAGAAGCACTCGCCTTCGGCTCGTGCTTCTCTAGGCACTTCTCTCGTGTTCTTAAAAATTCCCGCGTGCTTATATAACTCAACAATGCACTCGGCGCGTTTTTTTATTACTTTATTATTATACGTGTGGTCCGCTGTTTACGGTGCCTCTTCCCAGTAAAGTGTTCACTTTTGTTCAACAAACCTCCTTCACCCCACAATACAACAAGTGCAGTGGCTGTTCCAGCAGGACTCTTCCCGACACACTGATACTCTCCCACATCCTGAGAGACAGCACTCCTGATGACAAGTGTTCCATCTGCACTGACGTTCACTCTGGCAGTGACCTGGATGAGCTTGTTGTCCTTCAGCCATAAGATGCTTGGTGTTGGCACACCAACAGTGGCGCAGTGTAACTCTATGGTCTTACCAAGCATCACAGGCACTTCCTCACGGTCTACTGTTACACGAGGAGGGACTGCAGAATACCGTTTCCATTATTAACAATATTACACAAGAGCATTGCATAATTCCACAAAATGAGCAAACAAATGAGCAAACAACCAGTCGCGATATGGAGCTCAAGTTTCAGATGACATAACACGAGACAGGCTGTGTATTTTTTTTGGAACAAAAGAACTGGAGGGTGACTGAAAAAACGACTGCCCCACCCCTGCCTTTATGGGGGGACTCCAACGGTCAGGAATGGGTGGACACCAATAACATTCTTGAAGAGACTGATGTTGGAAATGGCTTGAGCCACGTAAAATTGGATAGAAGGACAGACGCGAACTATATAAAGGAGTAAGAGATTGTTTAAGATTTCTGAATACTTCAGGCAGGTTAAGATATTGCAAGGTCGTGTAACAGATTATTTTTCAAAGTATTTGATAAATCCCTCTGAAGATGAAATGGCAACCAAAAACAATAGCATTGCACAGTAAAGGAAAGCCATTAAACTGACCAGACATTCAACTTACCTTGCACTTGAATGCCAATAGTCAACGAGTCCTCACCGGCAATATTGTCAGCCAGACATATGTAATACCCTTGATCACTCATCTTGATGGCATTGATTAGAAGATGTCCTTGGCTGCTAACAGCGATACGAGGGCTGGACATTATTTTATTACGACCCTTGTACCAAGACATCCGTGCCAGTGGTGTTCCATTGGCGGTACAATGGATTATGACAGTTTCACCTGCATTAGCAGTCACCTCCTCATGGTCGATAAACACCGACGGTGGAACTGAGGAGAGAAAAATCCTGAGTGTGTTATGTGTTGATTAATCTCGCATCGAGAAATTCTTTAGTGTCATCACTTAAGGCCCTGGCAAACGAGGACACATTGTTGCCGACACAAATGTTTCCCTGTTTGCCTGCGCGAGCAACATTTGTTGCGGACACAAATATTGTGTCCGGGACACAAAAAATGTTTCTGATTTTGTTCAGAAACATTTTGTGTCCGTAACAAATGTTTCCCAGTTTGCGCGCCCAAGAAACATCACTGAGCAACAATGTGTCCGCAACAATATGTCCTCGTTTGCCACGGCCTTAAAGCAATGTTTGCTTAAACCTTTTACTCCCTGAATTAACGTAGTTAAAGTTGGAGCTAGAGTGTACGGCACAAGACGTCAAATGCGAATGCAACACGTGGGACGACTGATATGTAGAATATTCACTAGTCGCATAACCATGCTTTAACCTCAGCTGGATGCTTTGGATTCAAATAAAGAAATAGGTAAATAAACCAACACTTAATGGACCACTCCCCATGAAGAGATTTTCAGGGACGATGAAACAAATAATACAAATGAACACAACAGAGTTAAGAATCCAACTGGTGGGAGGCAAACCAGATGGATATTTACAAGAGCAGCTGAGGAGTTGAACCAAGGACTACCCAGAAAGACACTTCAGGTGTAACCATTGGTTTTGCATATAATGGGTGAACTAAACTCCACTGAACTAAAGTTTAACATTGACTGTGTTCAATCAGAAACTTGTCATCCATGGATACCGCCTTGTCAGTCCTGCGACTTCCTCAGACAACTGCTGTTTCTATTGAGGGTTTGGTTAATATGAGTCTGATACGTTACATTTTCACTTTGAAATGAAAACAAGGACTGGACGTTAATGACATTACTTTGGCCTCTGTACTAAGTAAAATAGGGTTAAATGCAATTTTACTTAGTTAACGACTAGGAGCAAGTTGCTCTGTTTGTTGTGGCATGGCGTGGCGTTAGCGTTAGTGGGTTATTAGTATTTTTTGGGGTGTTGTCTGCGGTTCTTTTGCACATTATGCGTGCGCCTTTGCATCTCCTCGTGGTTTTGTTTAGCTCAGTATTCAGTGTGTTGGCGCTCGCGGGCTTTCGAGTATTTCCCCTCCCTACTCTCTCTATTGGGGATTGTTTTTTCCATTGAACTTACTGTTCAGTGTGACGGGTGCTTGTTTTGGGGTCTGTTGTGTTGGGCGGGTCTCGTAGCTGGGTTGCGGGTAGGGCAGGCTTATGGGGTGTTCCACCGACCAGGGGTTGGGTTGTTGGTACCAGTCCCCAGATCCTTGAGCACCCAACCTCCATTTGCGACACAGACGTTAATATCTGGTATTAAATATTAGCTAGTTAAAGCTGATTAAGATTGAATGTTGTTTACCAGTGTACACAAGCCTAACTTTTGCACGCTCCTGTCCTGCGATATTCCACACAGTACATTCATACTCCCCAGCATCCGACGGCTGTGCATCGCCTATAACAAGCGCACTCTCCTCTAAATTGATCCTCTCATCCAAGTCCAGCTGTGTGCCATCTTTGTACCACAGGATTGAAGGTGCAGGAAACCCATTCACCTGACACATGATTGACACTGTGTCTCTAGATTGATAACTCATAGAAGGGGGATCAATTGTAGCAGATGGCTGCACTGGGAACACAATAAGAAACATAATAAAATACTGAGACATCACAATTGAAGTAGTTGCATGAAGACACTTCTCCTTCTGGTCTTGATAATAGCTCATGGCTCCAATAATTATGGTCGCCAAATTATTTGTTTATGCCGACTCCATTTTATTTACAGTAGAACCCTACCATACGACCACCTTGTTATTACGACCACTTTTTTTTTAACTGCATAAGCTCACTTATTTTCTTATTTTGAAAGCCCCGTTAATCCGACCAAAGTTTCATGGCCCGGCGGTGGTCGTATTAACAGGGTTCCATTGTACTTTCCACTGAACTTTTGCCCAAGTTACCTCAGTTTAGTTAACTCAGTTAGACAGTTAATATTACAGTGATATGCTCCTCTCGACTTCATACTACTCACCAAAAACCACAACATCTACTGCCAGCACCTCCTCCTTTCTTGGGCTTGTAACAACACACTCATATCTGCCACTGTCATTTCTGCTATGGACGTGAAGTAGGAGGGAATTATTTGCTTGAGGTGACAGGATACTGTCTTCTTTCCGCCACTTGATATTGAAGGGTGGTTCGCTATCCGGCACACAAGTGAAAATGACAGCATCACCAGTTATCAGTGTTAGGTTTGTGTAGGGCTGATCAATGACAATCTTGCGGGGAACTAGAAAAGTAAATGCATGTAGTTTCATTTGGTGGTCAACCGTTCACACAGCTGAGAAGTACGCTCATTAATATGTGGCTTATCATAACTCGTCAACATTGTTTGATCAGAGTCCACAAAAGCCGTAATTGAGGTCAAGACTTGTTTATTTCTAACCACCCTCTACAGCTTTAGGTTCGGTTTTTGATGCGATTGAAGACGCCAAGAGCAGTTTAAAAATTCATGTGTATCACAAATAAAATGCCAATAAACACATCATAACACACGTCTCTTGCCTTCTCTGTGCCGACTTTTCCTATGTCCTTTTCAAGATTATGAACATTACTTTCCTTGTGATCCTTTACACACGTCAGATGTTCACTGGAAGTTAGGGGTCACAACGGAAACAGAGCAAAGATTGATTCTAGCAGTAGCAGCAGAGTAACGGCATATGCTGTGAGGATGGGCACATCTGTCTTCTAATGAAGAAGCAGCTGAGAAAATCGATGCATATGAAGCCGCAACAACTAGCAGATTTTCTTACGTTAGTTTCCTACGGGAGGTGATAACGCTGAAGTTTGCGGCCATAATGCTGGCGCTGAAAGCATGAGCACGTGACTTGGTTTAGATTGCCTGCTTAAAATATAAAGGCCTGTTTTCGTTATTTTAAGCATGTAAATTTCAAAATAATAAAACCCTAGAAAATTGGTCCCTGATCCGAGACACTGTATCGTTAAGTAGGAAAGATCCATGTCTTCTGACCCTTAAAAATCTTTTATGATCCCCGGACTCTGACAGTTATCTACAACACTGACTTCTAGGATCTGAGGAATTTTAACATGTGAAGTTTGGTTTTGTCTCAGTGGTCACAAATCACCTACCTTTAGCTGCAACCAAAGTTACCGCCAAAGTTGTTCCACCAACATTACTAGCAACACATGAATATGGTCCTTCAGTGTTGCTTGTGACAGAAGGAATGGTATGAGTGATGTTTACTTCACCAATTCTTGTCAGAACAGGGCCCAGTGTTTTCCCATTCATGGTCCACTGTACCTTTGCAGGTGCCCTTGTCTTGATGGTGCACAAAAGTTTAACTCTGGAGCCAGACAGCACTTCTACAGTGGCAGGAGATGTTACCTTGGGAGGTTCTGAGGAGAAAAGGATTTCACAAAAAGGGTAAAAGAACATAATTATTAAGTCTAGAGTAATTGACCAATGTTTCAATCTGAACGTGTACGTTACTAAATTAATACAAGTTTTGTGACTTAGTGTTAAGGTTTATGGGTTCAACAACAACAAAACTTTATTTAACAAGAATGAAAAAGAAAATGAACTGCCCCATAATTAGCATTTCCTAATCTAGGCGGGACAGACATAAATATATTACTGTCAAAGCTTTTTGCGACAAATTCATCAGGTACTATGTTAATTCTTCCCCATTAAAAAGTCTCAATGTATTGGTCAACCACGAGAAAAGCACCATCTTCTGTCGCTTGCCAAGTGTCTTAACAGATGGGGTAAACAAAAGACCTCTAACATTAGAAATATCATTACAAACCAAACAAGCAAGACTACAAACCTGGCAACACAGCACTAAGTGCAGTTGAACTTGCCCTGTAAAAGACATTACCAGCATCATCCCCACCAACCACACGAAGGTAGAACAGTCCTTGAGGTGGCTCAAAATTTGACCAATCAAAAGCAGACTTGTCTGTACTACGAGGTTTGAACAAAACCTCACCAATCAAACGTCCTTGCAAATCTAGTGTTTGAACTCTTCTGACTACTGCAGATGGTTGAAGCCCATTCACCTTCACAAGGACAAAGTTCCTAAAACCTGAAACAATAAACTAATTATGAACAATCAAAAGTTTCATCAAACCTGTACCGGTAGTAGCAAATAATTTTTGGAAGATGTGATGTTGTGGAGAGCCAGAGGGCAGGTAAGATAGCATGAAGGAAAATGCCCTGAATATAAGCTTATTCTAATCATCAAACTAGGGACAACAGAGAAGGAAAAACACACTGCCCAAAACCGTTGCCCTTAATAATGTTACAGCTATCATGTTGGTGCTTTGACAATTGTAAATATTTTGTGCAGTGCTACATTTTCCTATTTGTCCCACCCTCACCACCTCACAAAAAATATCATTGTTGTCATTCCTCTTTCCTCCTCAACATAGGTACTGTAAACTACATGTTACTAACCAGCAAATGGTCGTGGCATGGCTTTATCCTGGCTTTTAACTGGCTCCCTTCCAAAGCCACTGGTAAGAAAGACAGAGCTTAAACCAGTAATTCTTAGGGTGTGACTCCCACTGCTGCTTGCCGTTACTTTCCACAGACCTGGTGTAGGGTTCTTGACGGCGATTATTCTTGCATCTTTTACATTCAACAGGTTCACAAGTCCTCTTTCTTTGTTGAACAAACTGCCTAATGCAGACAAACATTACAATAACTGTAAGTAACTACCTCTGTATTATTTTATTAATGTCTTTTTTGTGGCATCTAAGCCAAAAAGGGGAAGAGGTTAAAGTTGTTCCTCTGACCAGAATATGCCATTAATAGTCACTTTACTACAACATTTCAGATATTGCTCTTAAAACATCAAGAAGAGGGTTAAAAAGACAAAGTGGAACAGTTCTGTTTGGTATCAAATTGTGCAAAGATACTGAATCTGGAGGAAAACTGTTGATCAATGAGAAAGTTGTCTTAGCATTGCTACAGACTAACTACAGCTAACACACAAAGGAAATGATTATCAAACATCTAGAACCACAAGGACTCTACAAGGGGACAGTACTACACATGGAAAGGGTATTTGTGGATTAACTGGCAGATATATGTTTAAAGGGTTTCCAGTTCACATCCAGGGAACTATGTGGATACACTCCTGTTAACAGTGCTTAATCGCTGACCAACAGTATTAGTTATGCTTTACACAAGGACAATTTTAAAGCAGATTTCCCTGAAAAATAACTCGTTTGAAATGAATGAATCTCAAATCCTATCACTCTTGGGATAAGAAAATATCTTTACCTGTTCCTTATTTCTTGAATGAGAGCAGTACAGTGTAAATGGGATTTCATTGAAGGAGGTTGCTTACAAACTTGGTCACTCAAAAAGTCAATTGCATCTTCCTAACAACCTCTTCTCACTGCATTTTACTCTCAGCAATCTAGTGTTAATAATATTGACCATTTCCAACAACAAACCTACCTTTCCTGAACCAAATTAGGGTGGTTACTTACAGGCCATAAATTATAAATACATTTACCACTGTAGTATTTACCATTAGGATGATAAAGTTTCAACACGGCATCCTTTCCACTTAAGGCAATAGTCAGTTCCTCTAGAGTATTATCCACAGGGATGATGTGTGTGCTGTTTGCTGCCTCTCCATTGTCCACTGAAATAAGATTCACTCTGTTGGAATGCACTGACTGCTCCACAAACTTAAGCATTTGGTTAACATCTTTCTTTTTCAAGTAGAAAACTTGTCCAGAGCTTGCAGCAGAGATCAGCTCATAAGGTGTTACACCCTCCGAGATGGTCTGGTTACCACAGTCCCCCGTAATGACAAAAAGAACCTGGCTTTTCTTTTGCTGAATCAACTTAAGCACCTGGGAAAGAGCATAGAATGCTGGAATGTACCCAATAATGTATGTGCATGCATCTGTTTTGCATACCAACTACTTAACGCATATGCAGCCTCACCTGCACACACAGGGGTGCATTGCGAGCCACTTTGTTTGTTTTTGGAGGGGGGAGGAACAGAATAGGGAGGAGGGAGAAATGGCCCAAAAAAAGTTGGGAGGAGGGAGAAATAGGGGGAAAAAGTAGGGAGGAGGGAGAAAAAGAAAAGTGGGGAGTAGGGAGAATTGAACTGGATGGACCTGGATGAGTAGGGGAGGAGGGAGAAATTGGCTCAGAAAGTAGGGAGAAGGGAGATTTACTCCCCTGTTCCTCTCCCCTCTTTTTGGATCCTGTTATTGTTGTTATAAACCAAGTCATGATATTGAAGTTTAGACATGAACCAGGGTTTTACAAAATGTCATAACTGCAACATGGTTGTAATAATGACATTTGACATCCCTTCCCCTGAAAGAACAATTTTGGCCTAAAAAAGAATCTTCACTTTATTCAGTAAAAATTGAGCATGTATTGCTCCAAAGACTAGGAATTTTGGTTGCAATGACCAACATTGGAAGAGAGCACCTTGTAATGAAAAAAAAAAAAGGCCCACAATCTCCGCTGATACCGTAGTTTAACTATGCCCTTACTGTGAAAATTAGAAAACTGTGAAATATTTATGGAATTTTATCATGTTTGTTGGCGGTAAAAATTAAATTGAGGCAAAAGGTTTTAACCTGGGTGGATTCTCAAATGCCTTTGTCTCCTGAGCCTAAGTATTCAAAATTAGGGTTATGAGACAATTAAGGAAATTGATTTTCAAACTAGATTAAAATATTTTAACCTGAATTTAATTTTTAACTGCAACATGTTTCCAATAAAAAAGCCAATCACGCACAAGAAAACTAAACCACCAACAGTTATGGTAATTAGTTTGTGGTTTCAGTTCGCTTCTGGTTGTTTGCTGTACAATGGAAAATTTCAAAATCAAAGTGTTCATGGTTTTTGGATTTGTACAGTAAAAGCTTGTTGTAACCTTTGTTATTATTTACCTTTTGAGCTTGATCAAAATCTTTAGCTGTTGCATCAGTGAAGACGTATATAAACGAACCAGGCAAACTTATCTCTAGTGCTAAAATGATAGCATTCAGAGACATCTCAGGGCAGTCTCCTCCACCCTGAACAAACACATTGTCCAGCTCCTCCTGAAACTTCTCAGCGCTTGTTGTCACTGTGGCAGGACCTATGTCTGGGGAAAGAAAAGCTACATGTTAAAGGCTGAACATCGTCATCATCATCAATCCCTTTCCCGCAGGTTTTCACATGACGTTTTTACCATAAAAGCAATGGTGCCTGTGAGTAAAGAAAAATAAACACCAACCCTTTTCTCAAATTTGATACAAATAATAAAGGTGAACTGTCAAAGGAGGTCAGACTTGGTACCTGTACAGAATGTACAGCTCCATAAAATATCCATGCCCCCTCCCTCCCCCCCCCACAGAAGGTTATTTTGGTTTGCACCCCCCACCCCTCCAGAAATTTCAATTTAGCTCCATACTTTTCCCTTAAAACTTTTGCTTCCCCCCCCCCTCCCCTGGAATTCCATTGACCTTCCACAGGGGAGATATGGATATTATGTGGAACAGCACAAGAGGTATTTAGTGAATGTTATATTCATTATTTACTGGGGAAGAAGGGGCGAGGGCTGGCAATATTACCCACACTTCAATTCAGGCTTTTAGCCAGACATTGGAAACTGGCCGTCCAGAAGGGAATGTTTTCCCATAAAAGTAAAAGAGATTAAATGAATTTTCGTTGAATTTCTTCTAAAAGTGGCCGTCCAAAAGACGGCCGGACGGCCACCTGGCTAAAAGCCTGCTTCAATTAATATGTGTGTTTCCTAACCCTTACTTTCATTCTTGAAAATAAATGCATAACTCCTGTTTCAGACACAAACTTCATAATCTTAGCAGAGCTTTGCACTCTGAAGGTTGTGCATAAAGCACCATGACCAGAGTTGCCAACCTCTGGAGATTTCAAATCTAGATATTTTTCTTTTTCTTTTCTTACCATATTTTCACGTCTTCTGTGATCTATTACTGATTATAAAATGTTGGAAGAGTTACGCGCGCTGTGATTGGTCGAATCAAGTTCATTATATCCCGATAAAGCACGCCGCCTACATCACAAGCTCGTGCACGAGCAAATAGGTATGAAAGCTCGCTTAAATCACCGGGACATTTTATAAAAGAAATAAAAAACTTGTTCCTCGTACATTGTTGAGTTATATAAGCACTTGGGAATTTTTAAGAACACTCGAGAAGTGCCAGAAGCACTTCTCTCGTGTTCTTAAAAATTCCCGTGTGCTTATATGACTCAACAATGCACTCGGCGCGTTTTTTATTACTTTAATAGATTCCATGTTGCATGGCAACATGGAATCTATTTGTTTTATATAGTGGTAATAAAGAAACATTTTGTGTTTCAGTTAGTGGTACTCAACTAAGACCACTACAAAAAAACATGGTTGTTTTCTTCTTCTGGCTTTTGGAATTTGTCCACATCCTCAGCAAGACTTTTTTCTATGTCTTTGTTCACCCAATCTGGTAAAATTCCCTCTAAATGTCAGAAACTTTCCTCCATTTTAGAAAAAGCAGGGGGAAAAAGTTTGAAGTGATGATGTCATTGTCCGTGCATCTGTCCTCTAATAGATCATAAGTAAGAACCAGTCAAAATGCATGCATAATGCAGCTGATAAAAAACAGACATTTGCCAAAAAGTTGACAATAAAATTAAAAAAAATATATATTGTGAACCAGTAAGAATCAGCATTTAGATGTTAAGAACTGCAAAATGAGTTGGCTGGCCTTGCTGCTGTTACAGTGAATGGATCTGGAAGAGAAAAGCTTGAAAGGCAAGACCACTTACCGTTAAATTCCAGATTAAAAATAGCTGTAAGTTTAAAGCGTCACATAATGCAATCGAATAATCGCGTGACAACAAAAATTATGTCACAAAAAAACAGAGCAGAAGGTGAAAGTTCATTTTGAAGACCTCACAGAACGAGAAGTACGTGCATAAAAGACTTTTTTATAAATTAATCTTTTTGGAATTTTTTAACACGTCAGATTGAGCGTGATAGCGAATACATCACCAACAAGGGAAATTGCCACCATCTGTTCATACGGACTAATAATTTACTTAACATATAAATAAACCGGTACTCCATTCATTTTGATACGATTACAAGGCACCGACAAGGCGACACTCCACAGGAATCGACTCAGTCGATTGATTAACTGCGCGTCTTCTGAGGTCATTTAATATTCCGCCGGTGACCTTGTGTTTACCTTTCATTAACGTAAACAAAAGCTATCTAACACCAAACACCCGCTAACATAATCAATGTAAAGGAGAAATTCCTCGTCACGTCTGGGGCACTTACTCTTGATAAGAACGAATCATTAAAACAGAGAACAATCCTAACTTACCTGGGTCATGAAAAGGAATCAGCACATAATTATACAACGGCTTCACTTTCCTCTCCAAAGTTGTGGATAGAATTTTAGAAGCTCCAGCTCGCACTTGGACAAGGTCGTCGTACATGCTTCCTGTTGTGTCGAACACAAACACAAGCGAGGCAGCACCGTCGGGAATTCCAGTTTGGGAGTTGGAAAAGCTGAAGTACAAAAGGACAACAAGGACTGCGTGAAGGCTCCTTGTAAGCGTTTCCATTAGTCTTATGTTTTTAAATGCCAAGTCAACGAGTGAAGGCTGTACTCGCTGTGAAAACTTCAGCTACAAACTTGAAAAGTGCGATTGAAGATCCTCCCAGACCAACGTAAACACAACTCCCCCAGCCAGCCAAAAGGGAGACGATTGTCGCTTGGAAAATCTCTCAATTGGGGCCGCTGTCTCAAAATCGTCGCCACTGTAGTTCCTAGGTAAATCTGATCATTTGCCTCAGCCAAATAGATTACAAGCAGATGAAAAAGCTCAATCCTTTACACGCTACGGAGAAAAGTCCGAAAGATTATACACCGCGATCTCAAGTTTTGAGGTCGTAATAGAAAGCTGGTCTTACAGATCTAGATAAATGTCAGAGCAGATTTTCGCACATTTGTATCTCTTGTCTCAGGAAGCACGCACACTAATCACGTTACTCGAAATGATACTCGTTGGGAATAAACTGCTGTCATCCGATACCTTGTGGTTTGACATGACCTCGCCAAATGAAAAGTACTTCTTCTGTTGCGGTCGATACACAAAGCACAAAGCCATGCATGTGTCTGTGTACCGCTCCGATTATAGAATGAAGGACTGCATGTCAAGCACTTTGTTGACGGAGAAGATAACATCTTTCTTATCAGCAATTCCTCCACTGATTGTAAGGATGAATGTATAAGCTGACGGGTAAGTTTCTTACCTCCCGCCAAGAATTGGATAAAGCTAAAAGCGCGCCAAATTTTTCGTAAAATGTAGAAGGGGGGGGGGGGGGGGGAATGGGGAGCGAGAAAACGAGCTGGGGCCATGCAGGCTTCGCCAAATTTCAAACCTGGATCACATCGGATCACATCTTAGAAACGAATTTAAGGCAAATTCAAACGTTCTCTCCGCCATGTGCATAGCTGAAAATTGAAAGAATGTAACATTAGTGGCAATTCACCTTAGTACTGCCCTGGATGCCAGAGGTTACTCTCCTCGTGCCAATACAGCCTGAGGCATAAAACGCCGACAAAAAGAGCGAACGAAATAACCTCTGGCGCCCAAGGTACCGGTTTCCACCATCCAAGTGCTGGCCACGAGGAGCGATGAGGATAGCCTCCCACGCAGTCGTTTTTAGGGGAGTCGTATTTCACCTCCACCCCACGACTCCCCTAAAAAGGACTGCGTGGGAGGCTACGGTGAGGAGAACCATTTTTCATTTTTGGGGGAAACCGCAGAGAAACATATGAGCCCGCTGAACACTCAAGCGACGCGAAAAATAAAAGAGAACCGAGGGGGAGGCAGTGTAAAGGGTATGGAGAAACGCCGGTTTTGTTGTCAAACATTTTCCGGTTGGGCATGAAATCTGACGACCCTGAATCGGACAAGGTAGTGTCCATCAGTAAAATCCAACCGCTCGTTTCTCGTAAACTTCCTCGCGTGATCAGCCCCATTCCCGGGGAGAAGACGCAGAAAGAAAGCGGCATTGATGGCGTTGCTAGGGCCATTGTGACCCATTCGGAAAGCGGCACAAAAGATCGGAGAAAACCGAGAAAGCTGGTCTCCGAGCTCGCCTTAGAGGAAAAGAGAAGGAAAGGAAGGGGGAGAAGAAGAAAACCCGGTCAAGGGCCGTCCGTGGATACATCCCGAGCGAGAGCAAGTTGCGATGTTGTGCGTCTTGCTATACGGGAGTTGGGTTGGCGCGAGGTTGGTTCATTTTTTATTGATTTGTGTTATTTGATGGCGTTTGGTTTCGGCCATACCACGATACGTTAAGATCCACTGGGACACCTGTAAGTCATAGAACATACAGATATAGAAAAACTCTTCGCTTAATTTTAAGTGCTAAATAAGCTTACATAAATATTTTATTGCAAGCCTTGTTCCGATCCGAATCTTTGATCTCAATGGTACACAAATGAACAATGGCTCTATTTCAATAAATCGATGTATGTACAGCGAAGGTAAACATTGAAACAATGTTGACTGGAAATTCGGTTAGCTGTTTTCTTGCTGATAACTTCTTTCTCAAAGTACATAGTGTGAGTTTTCCGATTTTATTCGTGCATTTTTTTTCTAACAGTACATTCTTCCGAACCAGACAAAGAGGCGTAACTTCGTGTTGTATATGTCACTTAATTCTCACCATCTACGATTTTGTCTGGTCTCAGGTGGTTGTACATTCACTTTCCGATATTAATGTTGGGAAAAGTTAAGAGAGGACTTCATATAATTCGCTCAGCTCACACAGAATTACTGTTATGAGCATGACAGTTATAATTATAATTAAATAAAAATATGAATAATACAAATTAGAGTAGTTATTCATGAATTAAATCTCTTCTCCTTTTAAGCTTCCTGTGGGCCGACGAACTGGGTGTGACTTTTATTGGCTTGGTGGACAATTTGAGATGCCAGACTATCCAGAAACTGGGCAACTTAACAAATTTTTTGGTAAGATAATACCAAATATTTCACTTTAATTTACCCACTGATGCAGAATCCTGGTTTTGCTAGAAGCTAAACCCCTCATCTCTAACTATTTAGTTGCTGTGATTAGATGCTTATCTGACCAGGGACCCATTTCTCAAAACTTTTCAGGCGCATTTCGGATGCCATAATTTCCATCGTATCTTAAAAACAGACATTTCTAGGCATGCAATTTTGCAACTTATATAGTACACTCAGCAAAATTACTCAATTCTGATTGGTTGAGAGCAGTGCAAATCAATCTTAAATAGTACTCGGCAGGAGTAATTAAGTTTCCTTGGCAACAGCACATAAGAATCACCAAACATTGCAAATTTTAATGTTTTGATAGGTGAAACTGGACGAAAAGGAATGTAAACCGAAGTTACCATTCTCTGAAATGATTTGTTGGACTAATTTATTAAAATTTGCAATAATTTACAAGTTGCGAGACTTCACACAATTCCTAGTTTTGCTGAGCGAACTATAAATAAAAAATCACACAACCTTCTTGTACAATCAGTGATTAAAAGGTACAAGTGATTTTGAAAGTTCTCAAATTGCACTCGCCTAAAGGCTTGTGCAACTTTAAGAACTTTCAAAATCACTTGCACCTATTAATCATGAATTGTACTCAAGGTCGTACAATTTCCTATACAAATTTGCCTTTTGTATCTTGAAATCATAGAAAAAGACCAGCTTTTTAGAATTATAAACGGATCGCAGTCTTTGAAATGGCTTTTCGGGCCCGAAAAGTTTACGAGACTTTCTCGGCACCCTGCTTAAAGTGCTAGTATGATGAAATTTGCATATTTCCCATCTGAGCCATTTTAGAATACAAACAAGTAGACTGTACAAGAAGAAGAATGCTGTTTACTATCTCTTTTTGTTCAAGAGATATTCAAGTTTTTAAAATATGCAAATTAGCCAAGTGATGACATCATAAACTCAACCAAATTTTAATCAAATATGATGAAAAAAGATATGTCTGCCAATTTGTATCAGACACCCTTGACTTTTTGCAGTAACATTCCACCAGTGTGCTCAATAATATGAGCTTACAAGTTTTGTTACCATGGCAACATACTGGGTTCCAGACCTCCCTGATACTCATGGCTTTGCTGGCCACATTTGGCATTCTGTTTTGATATTTGCCGATATAAAATGGTGCCTCATCTGCACGATCCAGCAAGCATATAAATATATTAGGTCGAGCTCCTGGCCTTGCTAAAATTTTTTTCAAGCTGAAAATCACTAAAATATTAAAATCAGATTGGACAGGACTGGAGAAGAGTGACTTGCCACAGGAACCGAATTTTCTATAGCCGTAGGTGTGTTGCTTGTAGAACTATTAGCCTACCAAGTTTCAATGGTCTCTGCTTCAAATTGACCGAGATAGCGTTATTTATCTACTTGATGTAATATTGGGTTGAGTGTATGACATCATCAGTCCCCTCATTTGTGTTTTCTATACATTTTTCCAACTCAGATATCTCCAGAACTAATGCAGATATTTGAAAACGGAAAACAGTGTTTTAAATCCTTCCTGGAATTCTATGTGAGGAGCCTAAAATTTCAAGGGGTAAAAATTTGATCATAGTAGCACTTCAAGAAAGCCTCTGCTGGCATGGTGGTGACTCAGTGGACTCTTTGAAGATGTGATTCTCATCCCTCGTGAAGCATTGACTCACTTTCATTTGAGAATTCCAAATTCATCCTTGACTTTGAGGGGAAAGCACATTCCATCAACCTTTATTTTATTCTGTTTTTTAATATCAGGGCTTAATGGGTTAAAAACACTGCTTGATTGATTGAAAACAAAACTCCTTCAAATTTTGTTAACACTTAGGTGACACTGAACATGACAAGGATTTGTTGTATAATTTTGTTTACATAGGCATGTCAGAAGCTGCCCACAAGGTGGAACTGACAAGACAAATCAGCCGTCTCCAGTTGCTTTTCCCTCAAGAATTCTCCTTCTATCCCAAAACATGGATCTTGCCAGAGGAATATGGTGAGCTTCTTGCATATGCATCTAAGGAAAAGAAATCACCAACTTTCATCTCAAAGCCTGATGGTGGATCACAGGGTGATGGAATATTCCTGATGCAAAATGTTCGTGATGTACATCTAAGTCCTGCCCTAGCTAAGTCATCCATTATACAAGAATATATAGCAGAACCATATCTTCTGGAGAAGTTTAAATTTGATCTCAGGATTTATGTCGTGTTAAAGAGCTTGGAGCCTTTACAAGTGTACATTTGTCGGGAGGGTATGGCACGCTTCTGTACTGAACACTATCATCCGCCGACACCTAAGAACATATTCAAGACATACATGCATTTAACAAACTATTCTCTTAACAAGCATAGCCCGGGATATGTACAAAGCGACTCTGGTGATAAGGGGAGTAAGCGAAAGCTTAGTGCTGTCTTCAAGCAATTGGAGAAGGAAGGTTGCAATATAAAGGGCCTATGGGCCGAAATAGACAAAGTTGCCTGTCAAACTATCATTGCACTTGTGCCCATTCTAAAGCTCCAGAATCAGGTCATAAGTGCAGAGTTGAAGCAAAAGCTGAGTTGTTTTCAAATCTTAGGATTTGACATATTATTGGACAAAAATCTCAAGCCAATCCTTCTTGAGGTGAATTCAAGCCCAAGTTTGAGGATTGATCATGAAGAAGAAGTTAGCCCTGGAAAAGTGGAGTACTTTGTAAGCACAACTGATATGGAAATCAAACTACCAATAATCAAAGACTCCATGTTGCTAGCATGGCAGCACAAGAGAGTGTAAGTAGATTCATCCTAGCTGAATGTACAGTAAGTTTGAATATTGAAACATTCAAGTTACTTTAATTTTAAGATTTTTAGTCGTGGTGGATTACAGAAATACCAAACAAATCCTCAAAAAAGCTTTTGCAAGAGAGCTAATGGTCATGCACAGTATACATGTAAGACATATCTTAGCATAAATTTATGCCATGAAAACACTGCCAGGACAGATGAAAAGTTGTCTACCCCACCTACCCCTCCCATCAAAAAGTGGTTCATCCCTTTCTACAGTTTAACATTGCCACTCCCTGCCCCCCTACCCTTCCAAAAAAAAGGTGTGATCAGCAACCTTGGTCTGAGTGATGTCAGGTTGTACTAACAGCAGAATATGAATAATAATGTGATTGTTCTCATCATTTTAGAGATGAAAGTCCTCCGGAAATTTCAGGTTGCCTTCACCAAATTTATCCCAAGCTTGCTTCACAGTTGGATCACATGAGAGTTGTGGAGAGATGTGTGACACTCTTTAGACACTTTGTAGGTGTCCGTGCTTCCAGCAAGATGGGTCCTACTTCTTTCAGAATGATGGCAAGGTAAATTATGCAGGTCTGGCCATGTCATGACAGTCTTCTTAGTAACATCAAGTTGGCCCTGATTTCTAGTATCACAAATATTGTTAGGTGAGAAATAAACAGAGCAGTTTGGAGAATGGGAATTAAGGGCTGAATCTGAGAGAGAATTACATGCAGCCCATCAGTCAATATTTCCCTGGACTAAATTAGTCTTTCTTCTGGCTGAGAGCTTATTTATAGGAAGCCAGTTGAATCCAGAGCAGTGTGCTCATTCTTGGGATCACCATCCACACCATGCAACCAACCATGAAAGCCACGACCATGGTTTGTTGGCCATGTTTGTAGAAAAAACAAATGGTATACAACCATGCCAGTATATATGCATACTATGTGTACAGTGCTTGTCAGAATAATATTATATGCATCTATTCTCATCATTTTAATAGGCGGTGTCATCTAACAGACTTTGGCTTCACCCTTGCTGCATTTGACATAATGTTCATCAACATGAGCCGCCGTTATCCAGCATGTGATTCAGGTCGAACTCTCAACTTCAATGGCTTCTGTGCATCTCTTATTGCAATAGGGCATAAGAAATTCACACTGAGCATGAGACGAGAGCCTGTACAAATATTACTCAATGTTTTGAAACATTGTGAGCAGCATTTGCAGTTACCAGCAGGAAAAACAATGGATGCAACCTCTCATCAAAGAATGTATATTAGATCACCTTCCAAGCTGATTGGTCACAGGATGCAGAGTTGCTTTAAGTTGCCCATAAGTCCTCTGATCAAAGACAGTCTTTTATAAACAGACAGTTCGACCATCAGATCGAGGTGTTAACAATGCTGATTACGTTTTATTTCAGAAACTCAGTTTGATTGGATAAAACTCTCAGAAAGTCTGATCAATTGCATTATTACCTAGTATGTTACAGCCACTGTGGCAATTAATGCTTGCAAAAGGTCTTGATAGCAGCAGGCATAACGAAATTCGCAGAAACAACATGACAGTACTTTGTACTTTCTGCGAATTTTGTTATCCACGTTAACAGTAAAATGGTCAAACAACTCAAAATATTAACAAATTTATTTTAACAGTTGTGAAAGTCGGGTCTTACACGGAAACGGCAAACTTTGGCGATTATCCAGGAGATTTGAGACTCTAAGCTGGAGACTGGGAGATCTACAGTCCAAAATCTGGAGTCTCCTGGATTATCCGGGAGGGTTGACAGCCCTGATGAAGAAAACAATAATTTAAAACACTGACAAGAGAGATGTTGGCACCTAGTTCTTACACCTAGAGTATTATATTATTAATTTTGTTTGAGCCAAGAGTTCAAGGTTTTTGTCAGTTGGTTTTCAGAAGCTGACAAATTCAATTCAATCTTTCAGTAACATTTAATAATATTAAAGAATGGTTGTGTCATCCAAGAGGGATGCAACCAGGCTATACTGTCTAGTCATCTGTCCTATCTCAGAATTGTCAGCAACAGCTGCAGCTGTAAAAGACAGATTATTGATAGAAATTTATATGGGTAAATGAACAATGTACATAAATTTGGGGATAAAAAAATGACAAATTAAATTCAATAGACAATATTTTGTTCATAAAAATGCGCAGCAATAATTACCGCACATTTCATACTAATATTATATAAAATTATATCACTGCTTGTAATTCAAAATGACAACAAAGGTACAGTCCATCCCAATGGGTATATAGGACACCCAAGAAACCACGGAACCTGTAAGAGATTGGAAAGCATTCTCCTTCATTGAATGCAATTCAAGTGCCATACAAAAACTTGTCCTGCTCCTCTCCCCTCATCAGGGAAATATGTAAGGGAGGTTCAGAGTTTCTACTGGTCAGACACACCCCTAACAAACCACCATGAATCATTTTCTTTAATTCCTTCAAGAACTCCGAAAAATTTTAAGCAATCACTTCACCACCGCTTAAACTACTATGGTTCACAAAATTCACAAATAAATGACTCCACTGAGAGACCCTTTTGACAACTGAATAGCATTTGAAAAGTTTGTCACAACTTTTAAAAACCTGGCCCGATTGTTCAAACGTTGGATAGCACTATCCACCGGATAAATCACTATCCATTGGATAAGTAATGGGAAAGCTAATTGCACTATACACTGGATAGATATTTATCTGGTCCCAGTTGTTCAAAAGTTGGATAGCCCTATCCACCAGATAAATCACTATCCAGCGGATAAGTAATGGGAAAACTAATTGCACTATCCACTGGATAGATATTTATCCGGTGGATAGCGCTATCCAGCCTTTGAACAACCGGGGCCTGGTGGATAGCGCTATCCAGCCTTTGAACAACTGGGGCCAGGTGTGTAATTCTCACAACCCCCTTTTTGGGCCTATTTTGGGTGCCATAATTTCCTAGATATCTTACTGAAGATGTTTTGAGGCATGAAATTTTGCAACAAATTTGCCCTTTTGTATCAAAATCATATTAAAGACCAGCTTTCTAAATTAAGCAGATAAATGCCTTTAGGGGCTCAAAAAGTGTTTGGGATTTTCAAGAAACAGGCCCTTGGTAAATAAATATTAAAAGAAAAAAATGCACACCATGCATTCACTACAAGCAGTCAGAGTGACATCAGTTTCAAAACATACTTTATTATTCTCAGCAGAGTTTGTCATGACATCACTTGGTACCATTACACTAACCAACACTAATTACGAAAAAACTGCCTTCCTCCAGGTGAAATTTAGGCCAAAATCATTTGACTTCAAAAGCTAAAACTGTACACAATAATTACAGCTGTATTGTCCATTGATCAAACAATTTAAGCTACTAACTTATGACATGACCGTTATTACTACTGCAGCTACTTAATGGTATTGAAGACTATTTTGAAAATTGCCAGGACAATATATACTGTATATCATTAATTAATATTGTATTTAATTTAAACTTCTCAAAACCCCGGTATGTGATATATTGAAGACTACTTTGAAAATTCCCAGAACATTGTCAGTGAAAAGAACTTTAACCCGGCCCCATACAATTGTACATCATTAATATTGTATTTAATTAATTAAAACTCAAAAAAGCCCAGTTATGACATTGTTTAGATGAACATAATGGTACTTGGACCATAGAAGATTCTGTCATTTCCCATGAAAATAAATTTCCTAGTAAAATCTGTGCTTGTTATCCTTCCTGTATTCTACAGCACTTTGCAAAACTCAAGACAGGGGGTCTACAGACAGACTGTACTATACATGTACTGTTAAATAACTGCACAAATTATTTGGACAACTGTTTTAAAACCAAATCTTTTTAACAGTTTCCATAGGTAAATAAGGACCCAAGTCTTGACCCTTCATAAAATGTCAGAAGTGAATGATAATAATATTTTATGCAATTTGTTTTTTTTATAGTTATTGCAACTGTTCATTTCTGTATGGTCATGAGATTCCAGGTGGATTTGACTGTATTGGTATTGGAAATTATTTCAAATTTTTCATGTGACAAATACCTACACTGTAGCTAGATCAAACTCTTCTCATTTTCCCAGTTCATCTTTCCATTCTTTGAGCTTTTTAGCACCATTTTCCAAAGTACTGTCCTCCTGTGATGTAACCCAAAACAAATTTTAAACTCAGCCATAAATTCAGTGTTAGTAACTAATTCATCTCATAGCTACACATTGCTAAAATACTAGCCTCCCAAACTCACCAATCTATAAATGCAACACTTGCCTATGGGACAATGACAGCCATAATAAGACATGGTTTGTTGCTAATTTGGTTTATTAAATTCTAATGAATGTAATGTAACTTAAAAAGTTACAGAAAAGGTTGTTAATTAGTGAGCTTATGAAGGATCCTTGCTGCAGAATTAAATCACCCCTAATGAATCCACACTACGCAAGAGTGTCGCAACTTTTTTTGGGGTCGTGAATTTTAACTTTTTAAGTTACAATCATTAAGTATCATCAAACTATGTCTGATAATGTTGCAGTATGAACCAAAACCTACGTTAACTGCACTAATATTTCATTTTTTACCATCGCACATTTTTCAATATTAGTTACCCACAAGTAGTAGAGCTATTCAAGGTGCAAGAAGGTTTTATAAGTGATTACTGATTATAATACAATGCTTGAAAAAGTAGCAAGAGGAAAGCATCAATAAAAGCAGTAAAAATAAATTACTAAAACGATAACATATAAGTGAAAGATTATTTTGTAGTGCATTTCAAAATGAAATTACAATCACATATGACAGAGGCTGTTAGTTACTTGGAAGATTCCTATTCAAAAAAGTAAATGCATAATCTGAGAGGTGGAAGAGATAATGAGCTCCAGGATTGTATGCCAAGACTAAGCCAAGTAACAAAATGAAGTACTTAGGGATGAGTATCAGTGATTATATCAACATAGTATACACCACAAATTTAACTCAAAATAAAACAGACATTGCAGTGTAGGTTGTGCTTTCCACTAACCTTGATAAAGCAAAACCTAATGTACTTGGCTCCATAGTGTTTGTGCTGCGCAGAATAAAATGCCGTTGGAGGAATAGCAGCAATGCCCTCAACATTGACAAAGAAATTAAAATAGATAAATAAATAAAATAAATAAATGAATATATTTACCCAGGAAGCTCCACTCACCGCGAAGGTGTTTTCAGGGAGGTCCTGCATCCGGATCGAATTGGAATTTAGAAGTGTTGGTTTTTGGGGAGAGGGGAAAACCGGAGTACCCGGAGAAAAACCTCTCGGAGCAGAGTAGAGAACCAACAACAAACTCAACCCACATATGATGTCGACTCCAGGAATCGAACCTGGGCCACATTGGTGGGAGGCGAGTGCACTTACCACTGCGCCAACCCTGCTCCCCTAAACTTTCATACTATACTTTCAATATTGAGGTACTTTCTTTTGCAAGTGAACCCAAATAAAAGTATATTTAAATTTAGTTTCCTGTCAGGTTACTGGTACACATCAATATTCAAAAAGCATGTCAAAGGGGATTAAAAATTCTACCTTCTCTTTGGTTAACCATCGTACAAACTTGTAGTCATGAGGATCATCACTTTTGTCATACTCATCAAAATTTACATCTGCAAAGGAGGATAACAGAGGAATCTGTCAGAAATAAAAAATGCACTTAAAAGGTCAATAATTTTGTGGTTTAAAATGAATAATTATAGTGAGGTACAACAAAATAAGTCCTGTTTTGAAAATAAAATAAAATAATTAAATATAATTATAAATCAATAATAGCACTTGAGGTGACAAAACATTCTAATCACTAGTCATATTTATTAAAATAATAAAACAGCTGACAAAATAAATATTATTTGCAAGCAAAATAGATTGAGAATAACAAAGCAAAAACTATTATTATTATTAACAGTGCATGACTGTTTCCTTCTAACATAAGAGAAGATCATTATGAGAGCACTGTGATCTTTTTATATTTTGGTGAGCTTAGGTTTGGAAGGCCTATATATATAATTATATACTAGGTCTTACTCAGTAACCTGTTTATGGTCATCTTACCAATATCGGACGTGTCAGCCATCATAAAATAGCCTCCCTCTGGAATTGTGGGCTTGAAACCGACCTCTTTTAAAAGCTTGGCCATAAGATCACGTTTTTTCTCCAACATACTACTTAGTTCCTTGAAATATGACTTTTCTGTGCCCACAAGTGGGATTTCATGTTCAAAGGCTTGTGCCAGAGCTTCCTTCAATTGAAGAGGTGAAAGATTGTATGAAAATGTAAGTTGACTCAGTGTTATTTTAATCTAAAAAGAAACTAACAAAGCTGTTACACTGTATGCTACAATAATGCTGGCTGCTCAGAATGTAATCAAGTCTATCACAATTTAATTAGTTTTGAGTCCTACTGTTCAAGAGGCTTTTTAGTTATAGGCCGGGTGAGATGATTTTAATACACTGTATTGACTCCCCGTCACTCAGTCAGCAAAGTAATCCAATAGTTATGAGTTCAAATCTTGTCAATGTCACAGCACAGTTTTTTCCTTTGAAATGTTTGTAGTGTGGGCTCAAAATAATGCAACCATTTACAAAAAAACTTATGCACAGTCTGGAAATTCAAGGCACAAAAAATAAAACTCAGAGGGCAAAACTACATGATTGTATGCTTGCCAGTGATCAAAGCCCGAGAAGCAAGATATCATGATGAGTGTTTGGAAAAGCTATTGTAGGCAGTTGGTAGGTGCCCATGATATTTAGAGTAATAAAAAGAGGATACCTAATACTTAAGATCTGGATGCTGGATTACAGGTACATCAAATAAAATTTTGTGACCATAAGAGAATCTTCCACTGATATGACACCTGATTAAAACTGAAATCCACTTTCAAACAGCTGAGTGAAAATGTTATTATCAACAAAATGAAGCTGGTTACTAGTTTAAAAATAAACGTAGCAGAAACAAATGTTGAGCCACAATTAACCATACCTGTGTAGGGGTGGGTAGGGTGTATGTCACTTGTGACTGAACAATCTGTAAATTTTTTATCAATTCCTTTGGACCTATGGACCAGCCAAGCTGAACATGCAACAAAAAGAAAATCTTAACTCTAAAAGACACTTAAAAACACCAACTTTTGCTGTAGTTTTAATACATGTATTAGTACAGTAATATTACCACTTATTCACTAAAATTTGGCTATTCAAACTGACTAGAAAAAGTAATGCTAGTGAAACTCTTCACATTTTGTCCATTTTCCAATGCATGTCTGTGAAGGGGTGAGTCAAAAATACCTTTATTTGTTTCATGATGTTCACTGTAGTTGTCTGAATAGAATTCTGTATGCCTATGTAATTGAGACCCGTGTCATTATGTTGTTAGTATTAATTATCATGTTATAATGTTATGATACTACCGGTATCTTTTATACTGTACTGTATCTTTGACTTTGAAGGATGAACATCATTGTTGCTATATGATTAGAGTAAGTTACAGTTACTGTTAAAGTACTTTGTTTCTCAAACAACGAAGGAAAGGACTTACCCTTACCCTTACTATTAATCAGTCCAGCAGATGTTTCTTTCAAGCACACCTTCAACTTATTCAGATTTGATTAAACTGTGCTTGTGTTTTTTAAGTACCTTCCATCCTGTGACGCTGAATGTCTTTCCCGCACTGCCAATCGTAATTGTTCTCTCCCACATACCAGGTAGTGTTGCTAGTTATTATAATCAAAATGAAATGGATCACGAGGAAGCAGACACAAACAGATCAAGCTCAAGGTCACTGTCCTGACCAGGATTGTCGTATGATCGTATGGCATAATTAGTTCTAAAAACAATTAAAAGAAAGTTTCTCACCTATCCTGATATGCTCTGCTCCAGCATAAACAAGCCATTCATACACCTCATCACTGATACAAATTACATTGTGCTTTATGCACAAATCTGCAATGAGCTGTAGTTCTTCCAAACTAAAAACCTAGCCAGGATAATATTTGAATAATATTTCAGACCAACAGCATGTTGTGTGCAATTTTTTGTATTCTGCATTTTATTTCTTTATGGAGTTTCCAAGTTGACAAACTGATTTTTATCCTTTTTTGCTATTATCAAATATGAATAAATTAAAAATCAATGCAGCAGAAATTATATTTTTAGTGACTGTAACTGTAACACTGCACAAATTTGTTTATTTCACTTCCCACTTAGGTTTAGATGTAAACAACACTCCTGAAAATAGGCTAATTTAAAGTTATTTCTGAAATTTCTCCAGAAACAATTTCTTAATAACAATTCTTGGCAAAAATTCAAAAATTCTTTAAAAATTATTAAAGCAGATTGTAAATTAATATTATTTTCTTGTATACAGTGTAGCAAAAGCATGATGAACATATACATGTAGCAGTAAAGGATGACTGATAACCATTCCCTTGTCCATTCAATCTCATTCCCACCCTTACCAAAACAAAAGGAATGATATGGGAAAGTTTGGGCCACATCTGACCCATATATGGGAATGGAATGGGAAGGTTTGGTGATGATATGGAACTGGTATGGGGCCATATTTTGCCAAATTTTAAGCTATGGGAAGTATATGGGAAGAAAACCTGACGCTACCCATTATATGGGAGAACTATGGGAATAAGTTTCCCATACCTGCCCCAATTAACAATGAAACATTTTCTTCATATTCTTTATCTATGGGAATTGTATGGGATATCCACACTGTACTGTTCCATAGATTACCCATACCAGCTGACAGAGGTTAAATATGCCCCATAGATTTCCACAGTAGTAATTCTATGGGAACTGTATGGGATAAGCACTCTTTGTAACTGAACTCTTGGAGTTCTCGTTGCCCATAGATTTTCTATGCAATAGTTCTATGGGAAATCTGTAGGTTTAAAATATCTTTTCTTGGTCAGCACCAAGGATATGTTGTCCATTCCACTGGACAAGGGTAATGTTAAAATCCATTTTGAACTTAAGCGTGCACCACAATCTCACATTCTCTAGAGTCAAACTGATGCATTGTACTAATCATGTTCTAATCACCTTTCCAATGGGATTGTGTGGTGTGTTAATTACAATTGCTCGGGTTTTCTCATTGAATGCTGATTCAAGTTCCTTCTTGTCCAAGATCCAGTCCCTAGTTGTTGCAGCATTTTCTTTCTGAAGAAGGAAAAAGGAAGACAAATAAAGCAACACAAAACAAAAACATTAATAAAATTTTATCTGGTTTAAAACTTTCTGACTGATAATTTGTAATTAACAAGGAAAGTTACAGTACTGCCTACAATTATTGACCCCTTTACAGTGGCATTGCTGTGTGACCTCCTGAGGACTTTCCCTTGGTATTCAGTCAGCAGGCCACTTTTTTACCGAGGAAAATCTGCAGTCAGGCTCCAAAGTTGCTGCAGGAAAGTTAACTGAGGTAAAACCAAAGAACATTTAGCGAAAAGAAGTTTCGGCCTGAAATCTTGAACAGGAAGGACAATCGTGGCTATTACATATTAGATTAATACTTTTGTCATTACTAAGAAATAATTCTGTTGTTACAATCCAAAACATGAAAATTCTTTTAGACATAATTATTTTGATTGGAGCGATTATTTTGAAGACTTCGATTAAAGCCAAGCATGTTGATTTCTTTCACGCTCAAACGATTTTAGTAGCCAGTGAACGGCTGAACAATCGCTGAACGGATACATGTGGTTTCAAATGGCTTCAAGTCAATGGCTGAATGGTACAAGTAAACATTTCTTGCGAACAACTGTCAAGAGTAATCAAGGGTTAAAAAAGATTTTTACTGAACCTAAACTTATTTGTGGTAACATTGGTTTGTTTACCTCAAAAAGGTCTAAATATAGGCTGAGCATGTTATCAGACATTCTGATCGATCCACTGATAACAGCATACCACGTGCAAAACTTCCAAACGTCTCTCCAGTAAACCTTATTATGTGGCCCCACTCAACTAGTTTAAAATCTGACATACAAAATCCGGCCGGTGTTACGGAGGTTATAGGTTCGATTTCTGCATGGGACTCTGATTTCTTTTCAGTTGTCCTTTTGCCTGTTGCCAAGCAACTAGCATATCAACAAAATATCACTAATTCTGCATTTAACTATACAAGACATCATTTATTGATTTCCTTAAATAAAGAGTACTGTATTGATCCATACAGTATGGTTGTTAAATCAGATACATGAGGCTAGTAACAAAATAAAAGACAATCTTCAGTCTAAATCTTTACTCACAGGTTTCAGAGTGACAAACTTTGGAATTCCACCAGCAAATGATATTTGGGGCACATAGCAATCAAAGAATGGCTCAATAATTATGACCTGTAAATACACTGTAGTTTAAAATGGTATACGTAACATTATTTAACACCTGTGTCGCAAATGGAGGTTGGGTGCTCAAGGATCTGGGGACTGGTACCAACGACCCAACCCCAGGTGGGTAGAACACCCCATAAGCCTGCCCTACCCACAACCCAGCCATGAGCCCTGCCCAACACACCACACCCCAAATCAAGCACCCGTCACAATGGAAAATAATCCCCAATAGGGAGAGGAGGGAGGGAAAATACTTGAAAGCATACGAGCACCAACACACCGAATACTGAGCTAAACAAAACCATGAGGACATGCGAAGGTGCAAACATAATGTGCAAAAGAACTGCTGACTGCTAGAACTGCCAGAAGATGCCATGGAGAAGCCCAACATACAAATAACACACACACACGCTAAAAAGTGCTGCAGGCACACCCCAAAAATACTAATAACATACTAACGCTAACGCTACGCAACGCCATGCCAAAACAAACAGAGCAACTTGATCCTAGTCATCAACTAAATTGCATGTAACCCTATGATACACATTGACTAGATCCAACTCTGTTAATTATTAAAATTGTACAGAAAACATATAGGCTTGTCAAAATACTACAGCACAACTCGTAAAAATACTCTGCAATGCATTTACTACACGCCAAAACATCTAATAAGATATATACTGGTTTATCTTTACACCAGAACGCAAAATTTTATGTATTGGTACAAATTAAAGAGGCGCGCACCACAAGGGTAAGGTGGCCAAGTGGTTGTAGGGCCACAGACTTGAAATCCAGGTCATGTGTTCATCTCCTGCTCCCACTGCTTAATAGTAATTATTATTTCAACTCCTCAACCACAATTTGCCCTTTTTGGTGTTTTGCTAATAATAATGCCACAGGCAGAAGGCCACAAATGAAGACTCAGCCCTTCATACTAATGTACAGGTCTTTTTTATTTCCAATGTGTACTTGTGTGTGTAGCGTGTAACTAACCTCATCTCCAGGGTCTACTAAGGCTTGAAATGAACAATAGAGAGACTCATACGCTCCTCCTGTCACCAAGATCTGGGTACATAAAGTTACACCATGATAATTGCTTGTACAGGGTACTTTGTAATATTGATTCAGAATCAAATATACCAATCAAGCCTAGCATTTTATAGGGTGTCATGACACAGCCGTCTATGTACGTAGTACAGTAAAATGTCAGTTTTTAATGTTACTTCAGCTTGGCAATAAAGAATTAATTCATTCATCACCACCTTTACCAAAATGGTGAAAGACCTCATCATCCTGACCAATACACTTGACAGCCCATGATAAGGAACAAAGAATACATTAAAAGCCTGCAGAAAATAAAATGGAAGAAACTAGAATAACATCAAAAATGTTTTGAGCTCACCTCAGACAGAGGATCGATCTCTCTCTTCAACAACCTTGTGTACAGTTTTCCAAGTGCAGTGACCAATCTTGGATGGCCCTTGTAGTTAGTAAGGATGAAAACATTTTACAAAATTACTATCAGTAGCTATTATTATTATTATGATCAGACTTTGGGGTTATGTAGTTAGATGAACTTTTGAACAGGAACTGATGTAGAAAAAAATGGCCAAGTGGTCAGGAGTGCTTACAGTGTCGATGCCTAGCAAAAAAAGGTTTGCACCTGAATGTAATGGGTCATCTACCACCCAAACTTAAGATCTTACAGCTGTTTGATTATTAACAGTCAGAGTGTTTGCTATAAAGTATTATCCATGTTCTTGGTCATGAGGGCAAACAACAGTGTTCCTTTTCTCTCACCTGACTTCTTGTGTATTGGTCAACAGCGACCTCACTGCTTGCAGCAACATTTCCAAGAGCTTCCTTTACAAAGTGTTTTGGGGGCATATCTGGAAATCCCTGGAAAATGAAAAGTAGGCTATATTCTTATCAATTTAAAAACTCTATTACTAATTAGCCAAAGCTAAAACGACTGACACATGAATAAAGTTACTTACTTAATTACTTTACCAAACATTGATTATATCAAAGGTTCATATATATAAAAATATTCACATTACAAGTAAATGGGTGCTTGTTTGCTGGGGATTTATGGTATGGTATTACATATATTTTTGTCTATTTTTACAACATTTTATCCTTACCTGTCCTAAGTTCACTGCCTTGTAGTTTCTAGCTAAAGCAGTGAACTCAACCCTGCAAGAGTGAAACAGTGGCTTAGGAAATCAATTATGCACGTAATTTTTTGTTTGTGCAGGTCATACATGTTTAAAAAATTGTTGGGTACACAGTGAATGAAAAATATTGCACCACGCAGCTATCCTCACACAGGGAACGTTGAACAACAAAACAAGTCCCAGAAAATTCCACGCAAGTCAAACTTTTTGCAAAGGAGGGTTTTGCATCCTTATCTACTATACAAGGGTGATTACAGCTGCATGTAGATGTGATTTTGCTGTGTGCTGGCAACACGACTCTTACATATGATTTAATTATTACATCTTAATGAACCTAGTCTTTGAGTCTTAACTGCCACTGGTTAAATGGCTGTCACAATTTTTTGCTTCTGTAACATTGCAATTCAATATGACTTTATCTTACATACCACACATTTTTGTCATGGCCAACAAGTCTCTCAGCTGGTTTATATATATCTTTTGAGCTCATTTTTCTCTGCAAAAAAAAAACGAACAAACTCATAAACAAAGTTAAACAAGCAAAAGCATTAGTATGAATACACTGTACCTATATATATATTACATAATATAAAATTATGTGAAGTTCTGTGATAAAAGGATTTGATCAACTTGACTACATTCTGTTCCTTTGAGGCTGAAATGCAAGTTGTCTCCCTTTCTTCACTGCACAAGAAATTCTGACACACAGTGTACATTTATATCTTCAAAGGTTTTGTTTTGTGTGTTAAAGTTCTGCCCTTTCTTCTTGGCCAGATATAAGTGTAAGGTCTACTTTAAACTGTTGAAACCAAATTAACACTAGAGCAAACAGAGATTCTTTAGCTGGAATCCTTTCTGGCAATGATGATTAAAATTTCCGTGGGGCTGACTGCATCATTTTCACTGTTTCAAAATTAATGGTTGGGTCCTGAACTTTTTCACAGAAACCCTATCAAAATTTGAAGCAGCAAGAGATACTTCAATGATTTTTCAGCTAGCAACTAATATCCTGTTAAGACAGTTGGTACATGCTTACAAATGCAGTGCATTTGTCTTGGTTGTCTATATTACCGACAAATGTAAAACCCAAAGGGGATGTGAAAGAACCTTAAAAACTGTCCATGAAGAGCACAGAATGTAGGCTGTAGTGTGATGACTGTGGGTGGAGTAGGGGCTGGAAAATGGGCAAACCCCCTGTCCCCTGGAAAGCCTTGGTTGATTATAGAATTTACATTATCAACTCTGTTGAAGAAAAAAAATTGTTGGGTACCACTTCCTCACTGACTCAGCACCACAGTTTCTTTAGAAACTAATATTCAGTATTTTAAATTCACTAGGATTTCAACTTCTATCCATACCTAAATCCATACCAACAGAGTGTACTGAATAATTAATAAGGTATCTTCAAGGCAGACACTGACAGTATAATTATTAATAGTGCTTTACTAAACTGCCTGAGTAAATTGTCATTTCTTATTCAAATAAAATTCAAAATGGTGACAGTCAAAAGGAGAGGATACCTAGAACCAGAAAATATCCATACCCCTTCCCCCCACAGAAGGGTCAGTAGAAATCCCAAGGGGGAGGGGGTGGCAAAAGCAAAAGTTCTTAAACAAAAGAATGGAGCTAAATTGGAATTTCCTGAGGGATGGGGGGTACAAACCAAAAAACCTTCCATGGGGGATGTGCAGATATTTTTTGGAATCCCACTCACATGATAATAATAATTGTTTCAAACATCTTGCCCAGGGGTTTACACGGACACATAAAAGTTCGGTCCTGAATGTTCCAATTTGAGTTCTTCCGCATTGAGAAAAAGGTCAATAGGCCATTTCCGAGTTCATGTCTGCCTCCTCTTCAAAGCGAGTGAAGTGCGAAGTTTTTGTTATGAAAATTAGTTTTCATTCATATGTAAAGTAGAACTAATTACCATCACAAAAACTTCGCACTTAGACTCGCTTTGAAGAGGAGGCAGACATGAACTCGGAAATGGCCTATTTTGTGCTCGCTCCTAAGCATTCCGAAAATTTAAAAGTAGAGTAAGCTTATAGACCTCTTTCATAATGGCGGCCAAATAAAATATTCTTTTGTTTTAATGCTGATAAGCCTTTCTAACCTCGCTGCTGTGTGCAAAATACAAAAGAATATTTGCGCTAAAATGAGGCCAGTAAGTCTAATTAACATAGATACAAAAGAATAATACCATCGGCGGCCATTATGAAAGTGGTCTATACATACAACACGTCATGCGCCCGCGGAGTCACGTGAAATTGAACAGCCAGCTATACTTTTAACACTGGTTGTTTCGAAAGTTTCTCAGAAAACTCGTCAAAAGGTGAGGAGAAATTCCCGCAAACATATGTTAGAGTAGGCTTAACTGCAGAATACCCGGCCACTCCAAAACATATCTAGAATGTGTGGCTACGCGGCCACGTGACTACGTAGGCACTTCGCCACGTAGCCACTCTTTCTGAACAATCCGCCAAAGCTCGTGGTTTCCGCGCGCCTGGCGCAACCTGACGATACAAATGTCTGGCGCAGTCTGCACTGTTTCAGACAGCAACCCGGTTTCTGTTTGAGAAATATCAACTTCTCAACAACGAACTGGAGGAAAACAAAATTGAGAAAGCTTTCAAACGTCATCTTAAGAACAGAGAAGCTACCTTCTTTTCTTTTCCGTCAGACACTTTCCTTTTACGCGCTGCGCTCGTTTGAACCCGAGGAGAGAACTCTGAGCCCACATTGTTTGCAAACAGCGTACCCAATAAGCCCAGAGTACTTTGCGCGGTGATTGTCGTACGCGAAGGCCTTACCAGGTTTACTGTTGAGGTTTACTTGATATGCGGCCGGATATGCGCGCAAAAATTCGCACATAGGCCCTGGGTCGCGCCGCAGCACGAGCTGCAAAGCCGCGAGAAACGAGCAGCGTCTTTGAGAGCCTACTCGCAGGGTAGGCGGGAGACGACAATGTAGACTGGACATTCGCCGTTCCAGTCAGAGCCCCCTTTTCTAGCAAACTTGTTGCAATTTTTTTATATTGTCGTTCCTCAGACAGTCAGAATCTCAAGCCAGTGATCACAATGGGGCGTACTTCGTTACCTTACGTCATCAGTGCTATTTGATATCAGAAAACTTACTGTGGTCTGTGCACCCGAACTGACCCGAAACCTGGAACCTAGCTGGTGAAGAGGTAGATTGATGAAATAAAAAAATCTATCTCTTCGTTCGGGAGCCCATGGGCTCCTGGTGGCACTAGCGTAAGTTAATTTGATGAAGAGACAGTTTTGGACTCAGTCTGCATTTTATAATAATAATAATACAGTAATAATAATAATATTACGATATTCTACGATCAGCCTTGCTGTGTCTCAGAGGAACCAGGAGAAAGAGAAGAGCAGCCAATATATCAGACATTGACATTACATCGGAAAGTGCGCAAGCCAGAATTTAAGTAGTAACTTTTTTGTCAGTCTGAATTATTTTTAGATAGTTTTTTATTTTTTTATTAACTTCTTGATTCTTTTTATAATTGTTATTAGTAATTTATAAAAAATTATTATTATTATTATTATTATAAAGAATGAGTATAGTAGATGAATTTTTTAAATTATTATTATGCAGTAAAACTATCTGTATGCACAGTGTTAGAAAGCAGCACAGGGCGCATATTATTATTATTATTATTATTATTATTATTATTATTACAGACACCTCTATAATGCGGACCCTCTATTATACGGACAACGGACTCGAAATCATATATATGTAACCTTAGCAGGAGTGAGTTTGAGAAGGTAAACAAATATCAAGACCTGGCTTTGGAATTACGAAAGATTATGGAGATGAAAGAGCAAATAATGGTAATTAAGTGGCCGCCACCTTTAAATTTCGGAAACGCCCCCTTTACGCCTTCCATTGAACTCGCCTCAGTTCTTTTTGCGCAAAGGACGTTCACTTCACAAAGCTGAAAGATTTGCGAGACGCTTGCTTTCGGAAAGGCAATTCACCAACCCTGTACATATTTAACGCGTTATTTGAAAGCATATTAGAAAATGTTCCACGTGGAATAAAGATGGTCTTGTCTGGTCTGGATACAATAAACACTTGGTGATAGAGACTAGAATTTGTACCGCTTGGAAGACAGGAACTATTCGAATTCCTGTCAGGATGAGATCATATGATCGATCATAAATTAACATCATATATTTGTCCTAGCCGGAGGATTGATGTCTTTTAAAAGCTTAAGAGTAATCTGCCGTGGCACTACTGTGATTGTTACAAGTTTACTCAAAACTTGGTGAGAAGGAAATATCTTACGGTTTGCTGATGTGCATATTTCCGTTCTTCGCTGCATAATTTTGACAATAACGGTAGTGCAGTTTGCCTTCCAATCCTGAAGCCGCTTTCAGCTCTTTTAAGCAGCTGTCTTCCTCTGTAAAGAGCCATGATCGTATTTATCAATAACAGGCGAAAGCGTTCTCATAGATGGCCAAAATAAACTACTGATTGCGTGATAACTCACGTCTGTTTCGTGACTGTTTACATCATGTCAAGCCGACGCGAAAATTTCGGCTAATTACCAGTCCTCTCTCCGATTTTCATGATACCGACTCTCATGCAAAAAGACGAATCTGTTGCAGGAGAAACCCACAAAATAACCAATGGAGAAAAATCGCACAGCATTCACACATAGGAGGGATAAAACGTCTTGACAAGGCTGAGCAAGAACAACGAGATGTCTTTGAAAAATCGAGTAGCCGTGTTGTCGATTCTGGGCGTGTTAATTAGCCAAATCAACTGGGCAAGTGGTAGCAACGGCAATTCTTCACCGAATAACTCCGCTAGTGATCATGAACACGGAGATCCACCTCCTCTCAAAGTAGCCAAGTTTGATTTTGATCATGTAGAAGGACCTCTGATCATTATCGTCTGGATTCTGATAGCAAGTCTTGCAAAACTAGGTAATTAAGAACTCACAAGCTGGCGTCGACGATTCTTGGTTGGCTGGATGATCCCATGCATATTCTCAGTGTTCGTTTCAATGATCGATGCTAATTTTGACTTATCTTTCTTTTAAAGGGTTCCATTTATCTCACAAGCTATCGTCAGTGGTTCCAGAATCATGGTAAGTTCGAATAACTTTTAGTCGTTTCGAATTCTTGATCAAATCGAAGTACCCTTTTCTGCTGAATAATCACCTCATGAGCTGGTTGCCTGCGGCTTTATAATTAAACAAACGTGGACAACGATGACACCAATACGGAGACCGCAGTTTTTTTTCATTCAGACGTTGTGAACACGAAATTGAAATTCAAGATTCACCAGTGTGTGTGAAAGAAAAAATAATTGTATATTTTGCACCTGGCCCAAAATTTAATTGTTAGATATGCAGATCACTAAATGCAGTGAAAGCAGACTTGAGCTAATATAAGTCAGGTACGATGATGGTTCCAGAGAGTAATTGTGACAATTTTCGAAATTACATCGATTGTTTCTTTCAGTCATTGAAAAACAAGCGTTCAAAAAAATAAACAATGTTTAGTTCAACAACAACAGCTAAAGCTGCACAAGATAGCCGCAATAAGACGGACACCCAATGTCAACTACTCCGGTTTGCAAACGTTTATTTCTTACTCAACACACGTTCAATATTTTCCTTAAGCCCAAATCGAGCTAAACACACACGCATATATACTTTATGGAAATCTAGAATATTCTGAAAGCGTCTCTGCATATATTATGGTTCCCGGACAATGCAGACTAATGAACTACGCTCAACTATGCTGCCAAACACCTAAAAGGCGACAAAATGAATTTCATTACGTAAGAGTTATGTAACACCCAAAACTTTTTAAATGTACATATACTGTCAGTAGCTCTCATCGAGGGAGAACGAATTTTAACGTTTTTGATACTAGACTGTCCATTCCATCACCAACGCACAGTGTACTTTATATGTAAATTAAGCTAAGTTGTCAAGATATTGATAAGATTGAAAAGATAATTATCTCGAAAATACTTAATCAGGCTCAAAGTTACAGAGTGAACAGCTTTATTCACAGTTTTGGTCCTCAGAATTTAGGGCTCATCTCAGTGTAAGAACCATTGGCTAGGGTTTCTTTGTTTTAGTGAGCTATTGCTTTACAGTTGTTGTTTGGAACCTTTTGTTGTCATTCCTGACATTCACAGTTCTTACACCAAGGTAGAGCTAAAATTTGGGCTAAAAATTCAAATTATATCACAAAACAAATTATGATTCCCCACAAACTGTAATCAGGATTTTGGGTTAGAAAATAAACTGCAAGAAGTTTTGAGGCTTATTGTCTTTAATTTATCCTTGTGCCTGTTTCTCCCATCTGTTATTCGTGGTGTAACTAAATTGCCTTATCTAGGTACTAATAATAATGACAAATTCAAACCAACCAACTTAATACTAGGTGTTAATCTACTCATTAGATCTGCTCACAGGCTGGCCGTAGACAACATGTTACCATATATATATAGGTTGTAAATCTGTTATCTCTGGTACCTTTGTGCACTTTGTAAGCGATGAACCTTCAAGGTACAAATGCATTTATAATCATTATGGTAATTAACAGCCATAATGTGCCCATGAGAAATAAAGATGATATGCTAGTTTCTTGGCAACGGGCAAAAGGACAACTGAAAAGGAAATCAGAGTCCCTGCAGGCAGGGATCAAACCTACGAACCTACCAGTGTTATGGATATCATAGGTTTGATTCCTGCCTGGGACTCTGATTGTACGACAACTTGCCAAGCAACTAGCACAAGTGCCCTTTCCATGAAGATGCACTCTGTCGTCACTTCTCCAGTTGCTTGATGTTGATAGAAATGGTGAAAAATATTTGGCTTATAAGAGTACGCTTAACATGTAACAAACATCTAGATCTTTTTCATGTCTTTCAGTTTGGTTATAGTCCTTGGAGTTGTAATAGGAGGAATTATGAAGTGAGTAGTGTTAATTAAACCTGCGCCTAACAAAGAATAAGTACACTGTATATCATTACTGGTCTGCATTTTCAAAGATGGGTATGAATGATCAGGACGTTTAAGGCTATGTCCAGTCAAGAACGAATTAAACCAGTAATTGAACGATGTTCTCTTTTATTATCATAAAAATTATTTCAAAAAAATTTGGAAAGTATGTCTTAAGGGTCGTGAAATTGAAAATTAAATGTCAATTTAAGAGGCCTATTAAGGGGTGATCAGGGGCACTTACCATTTACACGATCCATCCAGGTGGCAATTTTATGTGTAAATATTCAATGCTGCAGCTTGTCTACACACAAAATGGATAAATCACAAAATGTACTGGTATTAGTCGGGAAGCTAAAAAATGACAGGAAAAGTGCATTGATTAAACCATTGGCCCATGATTTCTGAAACTTTCCACATGTAATGGTATGCACAATTTGAATTTCCATTCAGAATTTCCGGATTTTCCGTGAAAATGGTAAGTACCCCTGGTGTCACTTTGTCACTTGTTTACGACTCTGTCTGTCGCTTGTTTGGTTAGGAACAAAATGCACTGTAATGTCAAAAATAGATTCAGTCCCTGTCGCAAATTGTTGTACATTTTCTGCCAGTTTATGCCAGTTGTTGGTGTTTTGGGAGAAGATTGTTACCTGTTTTTGGAGCTATATCACTTGTCGCTTCTTCTCATTGGAAGGCCTCATTTAAGTTTTGGTTGCTATTAATTTTATTATATTTGTTTGCTGATAACAGCCCTTTAGAGGAGTAAATAATAATTAATAGTAATTATAGTACTAATGTTATGTTCAATAATTACTTTTTAGGGGAGCGGGAATAGATATTCCTACCTTCTCGTCTCGCACATTCTTTTTGTTTATGTTGCCACCGTAAGTAATTTCTCGATAAATTCTTTTAAAAAGCGTATTCCAGATAGCAGATGTAATACTGTGCAACTGCCAAGTCTCAATTTTCTAGGCTTGGTGGAAATTATTTTGGAGATAACCAAGAAGCAGTTTAAATAACCAGTTGATTACCTTGGTTTAGTCAGTCAGTCAGTGACACAGTCAGTCAGTAAATCAAACAATCAGTCAATGGGTCAGCCAGCCAGTCAGTCAGTCAAAGATTTTGTTCAGTTAATTAATCAATATTTTGGTCTGTGTTAATTTATTCATAGTTAGTAATAATAATTATTTTATTTTTCAGAAGTTTGTCTGCTCATCAAACATTTAGTCATTTGGAAATTTATTAAGTCATATCAAACATAACATTTGTGTATCAGTCAGTCAGTTTGTATGGTGCTCAGTCACTGTTATTACTCTATCCAAGTAGCAGCCTTTCCATTTAATAATCAATTGGACAGTCAATTTGACAAAGGAAAGCTATTCTAATATGACTTAAGACCTTAATATCTTCTAATGGTATTTTTGCAAAAACCTGAAGAATCATTTCCTCTCTACTTTTTCCACCCCAGTATTGTTCTGGAAGCTGGCTATTTTCTTCAAGACAGAGCATTTTTTGACAACATAGGAACAATATTGCTGTATGCTGTTGTGGTAGGTGCATGTTCTCAGAAATGATTACATTCTTGTTCATATCAAATTTTGAAAATTTATAATTATTTTCAATTTATCAGGTAACTTTGATGAAAGTTCTTTCTGGGCAACTTGACTTGTTGTTAATCAAATTTTGTGTAGTTCCTTAGTGCTTACTTAAACATTGCTTGTAAATTTGGTTTCTTTGTTTTGTTCTGTGTAGGGGACAATTTTTAATACTTTTACAGTAGGTAAGTGATAAAAACATTTTTAATATCATACACCGTGATTACACAGCATAACATATAAATGCATGATTAAACTGTCTGCAATGCAACTGTGTTTAATTTGGCACCCTCTCCTCCCCCAAAATTGCTGACATTGTAACAATGATCTTGGTTGTTTGAACCCACAAATCCATTAATCATAACTATCTTTTCAATTTTTATGTTAAAAGCTAGTGACAATATTGTTCCCCATAAGCCAAGTTGGCTAAAATCAAGGGATATTCCACAAGATTGGACAATTTTATTATAGAACGATTTTCAATTGAGTGTCAATTACAGCTGTAAGTAATTTCTGTTTGCTTCAGTGTTGCTTAATACTTCGCTCTGTGTTAGGTTGACAAAACTCACACCACTTTCCCAGCCAATGAGAAGCAAACCCAAAAGTAAAAATTATTGCAAGTTGCATGTGTGCATTTTCCCATGCTTGGTACCAGTTGTGTGTAATTACTGCAAATTCTGATTGGTTCACTGAGCTCTTGTGATTGGTCGCAGTAATTGCCTTGGTTTTGATTTTGTGACACTCAATTGAAAACCACACTCTAGGACAACATACTGATAGCAAAACACAGTTTCCTAATTGTATCACAGAAAAAATAATGGAAAACCGTCTGTTTGTTAACTGACATATGATGTTAGATAATTATATGTCGCAGGATATCTGTCAAGTACACATGACTACAGTGTGACCATATTTAGCAATTATTCGCTCTGATGAAGGGGTAATGCTCAAAATGTCAGCTTTTAGAATCCTTGTACAATGGTCAATTTACATTATCAACTCTGTTGATATTAATTATTGTAAATAAATTATCCATTTAGGACTCTCCCTGCTTGGAGTGGCTCCGGGGATGGGAATCAACCTGCCTCCTATGCATGCATTGACATTCTCATCACTCATAGCTGCTGTAGATCCAGTTGCTGTAAGTAATTCAGTGTATTCTTTCTTAATAGTACCGGAGTTAAACTCATCACCAGAGATTATGCAAAAGGCAGTATTCAGACAGGTGCTTCACAGTAACCATACATGTACACTGTACATAGCAATCACACCAGGGCCTCCTTAACCTATGCACTCGTCGCACTGATCAATGGAAAACCTTTTAATACTTACCTGCATTTGTACTTGTACTGGTGTGCTTCTGGTGTGATGTTACAGCTTCAGGCTGTAGTTGTGATCATATTAATAATACAATTCATTTAATTAAAATGTCAGGGTACATTACCACATTAAAACCGTTATTGTTACTGTAGGTGCTGGCTGTGTTTGAAGAGATCCATGTTAATGTCATGCTTTATATCCTGGTGTTTGGGGAATCACTCTTGAATGGTAAGGAAGTTACCTTCATTCAATTTAGTTTTCAATTTTGTGGTTGAGTGACAATCAGTGGATTGTGCTATAGATTGAAATATTTTAATTCACAAACTAAAAAAAACCTCCTTGATTTTGTCTCTTCAGACGCAGTGACTGTGGTGTTATATCATCTGTTTGAAAGCTTAGCACTGTTTGATAAAATCACGTATGAAGAGGTATAGTTTTAACTTATTTAGTGAACCCAACTTGATAAGCCTCTCAAACAGGTTGTTTCAAAGACGAAATTACTGATTGGGAGGGCTCCACTCAGTAATCTGTCTGCATCTTAATCTTAAATAACAGCCATATCTTCCTTCTAAACCACAAATGTTGCTATGGGAATCTATTAAGGGGGGGGGGGGGGGGGTAATTTAGCCTTTTAATTGTCTCAGTGGGAGCGGGGAGCTTAACTTCTGTTTACCAGCATCACATACATTATTTGGGAAACAAAGAACAAGATCATGATAAAACAATCATAATAATAATTTATAATAATAATTAAAAATTTATAACACACCTTTTCCATGCAAATATGATCAAAAGTGCATCATGCCTAAGTATTATTTCTTTGCAGCTAGTATTACCCAGCTGCCTAATGCAAATTTCAAACTCAAGAAAACTCTGTCTTCTTTACAGATTCTTAAAGGCTTTGCGTCATTCTTTGTGGTCAGCCTTGGAGGTACATTCCTGGGACTTGTGTTTGGCCTAGTCACAGCTTTTATCACCAAGTACACAGACCATGTTCGAGGTTAGTTTCACAAGCATATTATGAAACGTTTTTATACATTGTGTATGTGTTCAGGGATATCTTGCTTCCTTTTCTGAATAATTTAGACAAGTGAGTGTAAAATCGTCAGGGGCAATCAAAACCAGGTGTTAATCACTATGGAATGCAGGGCTGTGCTCTGGCGGCCCCTGGTGAGTTACTTTTGACATTGGGCGACCAGGAAATATTAGTTTTAGCACCAAACTTATACGCTGGGCACCCTGGATTTCAAGGGTTTAGAGGTTAGGGCACCCAACTACGTTTCTTAGAGCACAGCCTTGGAATGTCATTTATATGACTGTGCTGTTTTATTTTTGCAGTGATTGAACCTGTCTTTGTCTTTGTCATGAGTTACCTGTCATACCTGACTGCAGAAATGTTTCACTTTTCTGGAATCATGAGGTAAAGAAAAGTGACTGCATAATATAGGTGTTTGCCACTTCTTTTTATATATAGGTGCCAATAAATGTGTTATGACTTCATACAACTACATACAAAATAAGATGGTATAAAATGGTGCTGTTGAGTTTCATCTGTTTATCTGCTATAAGTTCCAGACTCTGCTCAATGAAGGGCAAATGTGTAATCTGTGATGGTGTTTGCGACCAAACTTTCTGAAAACCTGACCCTTCTGCTGTGTGTTTCCAAGCAAGGTCGTGATTCGTGATGCCAGAGAATGTGTATATTGAAGTCAAGATACACCGAGGCTGACCCAGATTTTGTTTCTGTATTCAGTATTGTGACCTGTGCGATCATTATGAAGCCATATGTGGAGCTGAATATTTCAAGAAAATCCCACACAACTATCAAGTACTTTCTCAAGATGATGAGGTAATTGTTTAAACTTGTGCTTTCTTCTTTTAGTACTTGGTCAATTATCAGCGCAACTTACCAAAAGCTTTTCCACTTCTTTCACGAGATTACCTTGTATTGAAGCTCTTGACAGTCCCTTTGCAGCCTTTGTTTTTCATTTATACTGTTTAAAAATAGAGGTCTGAGCAGTAGTAACGCAGGGTTGCCACGGTCGGGGAAAAACCACGAAATAAAAAAGATATTTTTCAAGGTCAGAAAAAAACGTCAGGGAATTCTGTATCCGACCGGTTAGCTCAGTTGGTGGAGCACCATACCACCGTGCGGAAGGTCGCAGGGCCAACACTTAGAGTCTTTAAATAATTGAGGAGAAAGTGCTGCCTTTGTAATGACACCTGCGAATGGTTAGAATTTCTAGTCTTCTGTGATAAGGACGGTGAGCCGTAGATCCCGTCTCACAACACATTCTTAAACTCGTGGGACTCCAATGAAACCACACACTGATCGCAACGAGTGTGAAGGTGTTGTGGCCTGGGGTCCACTAATGGGGGAGGGGAGGTACCTCGCATGGGTCCCATGAGGTCCCGTTCGTGCCCATCCCAGTAGGAACAGAGGTCTGTGTCCAGTAAATCTGCTAAATGAACGTATCAATTCGGGGAAATTCTGAGTTAAACCCGAACGTTAGTGAAAAGTTATAGAATTTTAGTTATGGGTATAGCTACTTGGTTTGGGAAGGAGATTCCGTAGAAAAAATAATGTTGTTTCAAAGTTTTCCTGTAAAGGAATTGATTTCCGTGGCTCCACTGTAATTTATCCCAACTGAATACCATTACCAAATCTCAGTAAAACAGTTATGCGAGGATCCATTTCCTCGTTCGCCGTTTTGCGAGCAAGCATGTGGAGGAGAATATTTTTCGGATCCCGTGACAACTTTAAGGTGACGTGGTGAGAAACAAACAATCTCAATTTAAAAATTCTAGCTGCAGATTTACCACTCCAGTGATTTTGATAGTAAAAGCAAGCCTGATTTTCTGAATCTACTGTTTGTATATTTGCAGTTCCAGCAGCGAAACTCTCATTTTTATGTTTCTTGGAGTGCGAGTGGTTACAGAAAATCATGTTTGGAACACGAAGTTTGTCTTTGTGACATTGATATTTATTTTGGTGTTCAGGGCTCTAGGTGAGTTACTATGATTTTCTCCCTCTCTTCAATGTACGCAGTTCACTGCCGTTGGTAGAGTCTCAATTGCTCGTCTTTCCGGTGAAGAAATGTTTATGTTACCTTATTCATCGTCGATGTGTGTGTAGAGGTCTTCAGAAAAGAAGTATGAATTCCATGGCGACATTCGGGGGGGAGGGGAGGGGGGCAAAGACGGTCGGATGACCAGATTTATAGGGAGCTAGAAGTGATAGATGTCTGATTCATCCGTTACATTTTGTTTACTTTTCTTGGAAAGAAATACTGGAGCAGCGAAAGCGCGCCCGCCGCCTCAAGCTGTATGCTGATCTTTCAAAAAGCAAATGCAAATCGTATGGATACAGAGTAGACCACGAGCTCTCGCGGGAAGCGAGAATTGAGAATCGCGCGAGTAGCTAACCACGAGCGATTTTTTGCTTGCGATGGTGATGCGATTTTTCCTAAATTCATCTCGTCGCCAGCGCGAAGTGAAAATTACACGTGTAGCCACCCTCGGGCAAGTGCTGCGATGGCGATAGCTAAAAAATCGCAGGAAAAAAATCGCGGGAAATTCAATGAGTTGAACTTTTCACGACAAAATCACTGACTTTGTCACTCATGTAGCCACCACCGCGCGCCGGCGACACATCACCATCGCACGCATGCAAAAAATCGCTCGTGCAGCTGCGGCCTTAGGCGCGAGTAACATAACGAAAGCTCTTGGAGATAACACCGTTTTCGGTCCTTTCATTATGCGCGCTGTTGTATTTCAAGAAGGTGTCAATCTCTTGCAGTCTTGAACAAGCCAAGCCCAATCAGTAATCAATTGTTGCGGTTTTAAAAGTTACACACGTCACATCTATTGTTCTGTCCTTTTAAATAAACAAATAAATAATAAAGTAAATCTACCTGGATTTTTGAAAACAGGGTCGCAGGAAAGTTATACTAAGCCTTGTTTATTTTAGTACTGAGGTGTGTTTCCCCCTTCTATTCTTCTTCGTCTTTGCTTGTGCTGGGGGGAGCGACGATGGCAATTAGCTGATTAGTAAGAGAAAGTGAACATTGAAAGTTAAAATACGCTCTCTCCCCCCCCCCCCCTACCCTCCCCCTCCTCCCTTTTAATACTCTTTAATTGGTCCCACTCTCTCTCTTTCTTAAGAAAATTCGCATGAATTTGAAATCTTAGCGTAGGCTTAGTTTCAAACGGAGTCAGTATATTTAGCTTTCCTGTCCACTTCCTAGAGCAAAGTTTTCCTTAGAGCATCATGAAGCTCAGTGAGGGAAAAATTCTAGCGAGATGCAGTATCTGCCTCGTCTAATAACCTTCGTGCGTATTTATCTTGTCGGGGCTATGAAGTCGACTGTTAGGCGCAGTGAAGGTTATTGTAGAGCTTTGCTTTCGGAGGTAAGGAGTCTTTAGCCTCAAAACGTAGGTGTCAGGGTTGATTTGTAAGCGCACATGGTGAAATTGGACTTGACTTTTGACCAGGCTAAAGACTTAGTAAAAATTGAGCAAGAAACAAGGGCTTGACGGAAGTTCGCTTGAAATCGGTTTTCAACATCCGGGACTTCAAGTAACTATCAGGCGACGACAAGATTTGCCTCTGTATTTCTGCGCGAAAACCGTAAGTTTTTCCAGTTTCTTGACTTGTTACCGCCCTTGCGGCTTTAGCGATTCTATGCTAGTGATCTGATAAGTGATGTGATAATTTGAAGTGTCATAATGTGTGATTTCCGGCCTCAAATCTAGTCGTAACATTTGCCACATGTTTACGTAGATGTAATTTACCATGAGCTTGCTGTTATTTGTGTTAGCCACCAGGGAATTCGGTTTAAAACGTTGCTTGATTTCGTGCAAATCGATGCCTCTTTCCGACGGCAACTTTGCTCTCGGCAAGGCCGACGTTTCAAAGCAAGATTTGGGCAAAACTGACACTACTGCCCACACGATAGTTCAGGTCAGAGGTTACGTCGATTTCATGTCTAATTATATAGCAAATAGCCATGTTCTCTTTTTTTTTCCTTTCGTCGACACTGTAATCTGGTAATAAGCAAAAAGTTAAGTGTCCTTGTTGAACAACGGAGGTAATAGCAAAGAAAGTTCTAAAAAGCCTCGAATTTTCGTCGACCTGGTTTTCATAAGATCAGGTATAAATACATGTAAATAAATAAACAAATAAGTAAATAAAGACCTTTATTATTGTTACGTGCTTTGTTCGTTGGTCAGTGCGACATCTGACTTAAAAACAAACTTTGTTTTGTTTGTTTTAGGTGTGGTTATCCTTACGTACCTCGCCAACAAATTTGGGCGACTGAACAAGCTCAGTGCTGTGGACCAGTTTATTATGGTACAGAACTAGAACTTGTTGTTGTCGTTGTTGTTTCAACTTTCGAGTCTCCACATGACATCATATCTGGTAACCGTTTTAGGGAAAGCTATCCATAAGTAGCAGTACTTGGTATGGTATGGTACTTTCCTGTGATGCTATTGTTATTCTGTACAACTGCTCTCTAAACTGGAGCCTGTGGGCGAGATCCTAAAGTGAGTAAAGGCCGTTTAGCAGCACATTCCACTATTTATCACTTTAGCATGCGTCGGAGAGGAAAACTTTATGTACGTGGAGACTGAGTTTCACCCGACGGTTGGTTCTTTCGCTCGGGCGTTGAGGCCTGTATTTTGTTCAGTTCAGTTGCTCTCTATTTTCTATAAACGTACAGCTAGTTGTCTACAATCGTGGACAAAACTGTTGAGGCGGCTAAGCTAAATGTACAGTTTTAAATCCAGTCTCATGTATGCTACTTTCCCTGCCCCTTCCTCCCTTTCAATGTTGTTTTGTGGGTTATTTCTCATCGGGAAACATGGTGGTAAAAAAGATAGACCAACAATGACAAGGAAGGTGGAGATGGGTGGTGGTGTTTTTTTCATGTCAGGTGAAAAGGGACGCTTTCATATGTCTGAAAACAAATTGTCTCAACAGGCTTTGTCTACGATTGTAGGCTACACAAGAAATACATTTTAATTTTTATTTCAGTGCTATGGTGGCATACGTGGAGCCGTATCATTTTCTTTGGCCATTCTTCTCACCGAAGAGCATTTCCCTCTCAGGAGTATGTTCGTCACTACAACCATCGTTATCGTACTGTTCACAGTGTTCTTTCAGGTACTCATGTTGAAATATAGGCTCACTAATGCCTGGTTTCCATATGATCGCTACGATCGACCAGTGATCGCTGCAAAAACCAAAATTCAGCAATCGAAATAATTTGCATGTCCGCCGAAATAAAGGCCATTTGGGAAAGTTTGATCGTTGCGATCGCCACGATCGCCGAGATTTTTCTATCTCATGTCTGGTTTCCATATGATCGCTCCGATCGCTGTGATCGCTGAACACGTTTTTCGGCGATCGCAGCGATCGCAGCGATCATATGGAAGCGCCTTGGTCCGTTTCAGTCAGCCATATGGACTTCGTGACACTGTTTAGCTATTAAAGCCTGAGTAATAACACGAGAGGGTTGTAAAGCAGTGAGTTCTCATAAGGTAAATTTAAAACTTTAATTTGAGCATAGTTGATCCCCTCCACTAGCTGAAAAAAATTATGCGCTTTGTGTGTTGATTGAAACAGGTGTTAAGAAAGACCGGCGCGTGTGCTGGTTTTTCAAGCCTTGAAGAAAACAGTAAGGCCAAAACGACGGTGTGCAATTACTAAAAAAAAGTAACACATACAGCGTAACTGAAGTTTGAATAATTCAATGTCCAAGCGTTTCTGAAGCTTGTATTTTGTTTGAATCTTGTCCAGGGAATGACCATTAAACCTCTTGTACGAATTCTTCACGTGAAACTCAGAGGAAAAGAACAGCTGAGCATGTGTGCGGAACTCAACGTAAAGGTGTGTTCGTTTTGTCACAGCCTCCGTCCTTCCCTACGTACCCTTTCGTCTTTCACGTATACTCATATACTCGTTTCATATACTCGTTTCTGAGTGTGTGTGGGGGGGGGGGGGAAGGGGGAGGGGAGGAACTTCTCGGAGACTGGTCTCAAAATTGTTCTCATTTGTAAGTCACTGGAGGAGACGCGAATCGATAGAAGCACTACTGTAATTCAGGAAGAATCACGCACGCGAAGGGTTAATAATTTCTCCACACACTCTGCTCTCTGCTCGTTCAAGACTTTTCCAAGACCGAAACTGTGAAACGTACGCTCTGTTTTGTGGTCTGCTAAAGGCACGCTTCAAAGAAGTTAAGAAGCCCAATCTCTTACCAGCGCAGATGTGAAAAAGCAGTTGGTACAATACCGCGGGAAATATGTGAAATATGGTACAACAATGAAATTCCGTAATATTCTTTAAATGCTTTTTGGCCTACGCCTCTGTTTGCCCTACACCCACCTAAAATATGAGATACACTGTTTGATATTACAAATTGCGGGAAATGAACTTTTAAATAACTATTTTTTGCTGTTTAATCAGTTTTTAGATCACCTTGTTGCTGGAATTGAAGAAATCAGCGGTTATCGAGGTCATGGATATTACTGGGTAAGAAAGCTACCTTGAGTGAATTTCAGCTTCTGTAAGTTCTTGATATGAGGAAGAATTAATAAATACGTTCTTATCTTTGTGGTATTGCTGGTTTGCATGTGACGTCATGGCGGCCATTGTGGTGGTCAAGAATAAAGCCCGTCTCTCCGCTCGGAACTAAACTTTATATTTATGAAAAAATTGTATCGTATTGACCACCAACATGGCCGGCTTGTCACGTGGTTAAAAACCAAGACTAGTCACGGGTTGGTGTGCTTACTGAGGCTTAGCATAAATCGTTGGTTAGTTTTTCCGTACGTAGAACATTTTCAGAATAGAACCTGTAATTAACTTTTCGAACTTCGAACAATTCTCCTGACGAAACTATTCTGATTTGCTTATTCAGTGCTTTCAATAAGCACCGACGGCCGACGAAAAGCGTCGGCTACTTCGCTTACAGAAGTCGGCTACTTTTCCCCCTAAATTTAAGTAATTAAAGAAAGATTCTTTGTATTAAATTAAAGTAAAGTCGATTACCTTTCTCAAACCAGCTGCCTACTTCAAATTTTATTGAAACCCCTGCATATTGTTCTCGAATATAACGCAAACATCACGGACGTGGCCAAAGTTTCACTATATGATTTTTGTGTGGCTTACACGAAGTGTATAGCCACATTATGCTGAGACCAAATTTATTTGTTTATTTATTTGTCCACAAGAGTCGAGCGGCTGTCACGTGGTCTTGTAAGCCAGACATGTACGCATTGCGGACCTATTTTTATTCGTCTGTATAGACTCTTGTGCGTCCGTCAACTATTTCAGTTGTTTGGTTTTTTGACGTGGAGCTGCCTGCGCACGCGTAGTCCCATGGTTGTCGCATGCAGATTTCTATAATTGCCAATAAAAACGGTAATTGACTTGGCTAAGTAGATATATTGGTCGTTGTTATTTTTTTAGGAAATGTTGGAACATTTTCACACAAACTACCTTCGAAGATGGCTCATACGAGACCACAATGCATTCGTTCATGATGAGGATATTTTGCTGGCTTACAGAAGACTAGCTTACAAGTAAGAAACATAAAATGATTGGAAAGAATAGACAACCTGCATATTGCAGAAACGAGTTTTGTGCAAAACGACGTCTCGCTTCTGTCCACTCAGAAAATGGACGGAGACAGCAAAGTTATGTTCATCCCCAGGTTTTGTCCAGTTTTGCCATTTGCCCCTTGTATGACTTCGTGGTGTTTTAACACTGTTTGAATTATCTCTTTCTAAGCCTTTCTGAAAGAGCTTTATGCGAAGCATTTTTTTGTTTATGATGATTTAGGCGGTATTACTTGCAACAAGTAATGTTTATATCAGCTGAGACCTTAGGTATCACACTAAGCAACCCGACATACGGATGAATTTTATCCATTTATTCCCGCCATTTGCACTGTTTCTTTAACACGATTGAGATCGAATTGGTTTTACCATTGCTTTCTTTATGCTTTGTAATCGTGTGAAACAGTCTCATTGGAAGCTCGTTTGTGCATTTTTAAGTCTTTTTTTCGGTTTTGATCGTGGTTCCATTGGCTGATTTGTTTTTTCAGAGATGCTCTGACCCGGCTGGAAAGAGAGGGGAGTGGAGCGGCTTTATTTCAGAGCCCAGCCGGGTAAGAACAACAACTTCTTTGATTGATGTTCCATTCTTATCAATGTCTTGTATTCGACCTCCGGCTACAAACAGGCTTGAACCCTTCAACTCCTAGAAGTGATTAGCACTTAACTTCTCTCTATAATATCAATACATTGTCCAGTAGACAGGTTATGAGAATAGACATATTTATCAGCTAGAAGGTGTTATCTCAATAGTTAGTCTCAGTTTCTGAGAATTTAAGAACCGTCTCCTACAAATGTACCACTTTTTACGTATTTGAAATAACAATTCACTTTGTGTTCCAGGTCACTCCCTCTTGAACTGTTGGCTCGCAGTGCATTTGAGGCCTCAGCCATCACATCTGTGTGAGTTATTAATACTTGCCAGTGGTTACTCTGTTTCCTCTTTAATTTACATTCCTTGCAGTATGTTCGAGTCTTGGGTAGTAGATTGGAGTTAAATAATTCTTAATGACGCTTTTTTTGTTTTTGTTTTTTAGGGAGCCGAGTGAAGAGGAGGACGAATCCAAACCCATGTTAAGGTTACACATCTTTGGTTTATTTCTGTTAATTCAAACGTTTGTTGAGGGTTTTTTATAGTAAGGGGTGTTTAATACCCTCATACGAACACTGAAAAAAGGTTGAGAGATTTCATGAAAATTATTTTTTGTAGGTAACGGAAAAATATGAGAATTATTTGACTTACCAAGTGAAGCCCTTTTTTTTCCATTAACCATCATCATCGGGTCACCCGTGACTTGTATTTTGCCGATGATCCAATTTTTTTTTGTCTGCGTTTACAAACTTTTAAGCTGGTATAAACTAACTTATAAGTGCATGTGTTGCGTAAAAGTAACTCCCGACGCGATTAACAAAGAAAGCTTTTGTGTGACAGAAGGACTCATTAATGACTAAGTTTCGAAAGAAACCAAAAACTGAGGAGTTCAGTGATCGACGTTAACTCTTTAACAAAATAACTCATAGCCCAGTGGAATCTAAAATATACTAGCCAAATGGTGTCATTTAATACTAAGCCAGGTATCGATTTTTAAGAGCAATGTTGCGATTACCGAGCTTGTATCAGAAAATTTTGTGCATTTCTTTTTTTGAAATCACTTAACTCAAACCCAGTTTAATTTTCTTCATCAATATTATCTGTTACAAGTAGCCCAGTGGCTAGTGGTTCTCAAATTTTACTGGCCCAAACGAAACTTCCTCTAGTCCTGGGCTCAGGACTACCGCTTAGGTCGAGCACCGGTCAGTTGCTTTCAGGGAAGCTTGAGACTGTTGTCTTTGTACG
>OX419335.1:34767818-34787818 GCA_948470475.1 Galaxea fascicularis | reverse complement strand
GTACAAGGGAACGATACTTTAGACGTCCAGAAGTATCTTGCACTGCTCTGAATTGTTTTTTTTGTGTGTGTGTGAAGTATATTTAAAAAGGAATTCTCTGGTTTTAATCTGGGAAAATCCGTAGATATCATCTCTGCGCATGCGCGTGGTATATTAACGTCTTCTTACACAACTGAGCTTTGTTACCTGTTGCGTGGATAATATTCGCATGCAAAATTAATTTTATTTATTTAGTACTTGTGTAACTATGAATAAGTGGTCCAGTTCTCAACACCGTGGTTCAGTTTGGGTAAATTGTACTTATGTAGTCTTTGCTTTGCGAATCGAGCCTAAAATATTGATGTCGCTTATCTGTTAGAAATTAAAACGTTTTTCCCTGATTCTACAATTTTTCAGGAAACCAAGAGCAACAGCTTATCAAGATCAAATTTTGGTGAATTCAAAGCCGGTGCACTACCACCACAAACGCAAACCGAGGCACCATAAGCGGCACGGCCATAAACACCACAGACGGCATGACGAGCCACCCAAGAAAAAACTGTCGGCTATATTTGAAGAGACTGACACGGGAGAACAGGTTCGCGCTTGATCTGCTATTTACATCAAATTAATTTATTCATCGCTGTGATAGTTTCCGGTGCCACTGTTATGTAAAGTATAATGCCAATATTACATTTAGGTTCACTGTTTTAAGCAAGAAAGGAAAATTAAAACTAGAAAATGAGATCCTGGTGCCTTTAATGGGAGTTTCCTTTTGTAAGAGCTACCTGCTACCCTCACCTATTCAAACTGATTCTTGTTAAGTCATCAAAATCATCTCATTGCGGTTGCGGGTTAAAACTAACAAACAGTGTGATTTCCTCGAGACTAAGAGGTGTTTGGTAACGCTGGAACACACCCGAAGAGCGTCTTTTGTTGCACAGATAGCGGCAGACAACAGACTAGCTCTTCACTCGTAGAATACTATGTCGACAGAAAAATTTGAGGTTTGAAACGAAGTGTTTTTTTTTACATGTATAGGTTATGTAGTCTTCACGACCGCAGTGGCATAAACAACCTCAGTTACTGTAGCTTGACCGAACAAGGGCCTTATCGTTGTTACTTTACCTACCCCACCCTTATCATGTCCACCCAGCCCACCCCCTTGGATGTTAACAGCTAGGAGCCCATAGGGTACTGGGCTCCTGATGTTAAGAGATAATAAGAGTGTTAACTAGACAATCTGTGCGCTCTATTGAGAATTGAAATTTTTATTACAGAATGGAAAGAGGTCTCCAACATTCGACCACGTGGGGCCGATTCCCAGCAGTGAAGATGATGAACCAGGAATAACATTTGATGCTCCGCCGAGGGGTATTCTGGGCCGGTATCCCTCGTTTGAAAATGATGACGGAGATAACAAGGCAAGGTGGGTGGAGCGCATTTAAATTGCAGTGATTATTAATGGGTTTTTTTTTCAGTGATATCCTAAAGCTACGCGCTACGAGATTGTATAACAGTTGCAAAAAATCCAGTACCGTAAATGATCTTATAAACGTCTTCTCTCTAATGAACGCCTCCTATCTTATTAACGCCCTCCTAAGCTGATAAGTTTTGAATTAAACGCCCCTCTCTAACAAATGCCCCCTGTCTAATAAACGCCCCCCTTCCCTGAAAGCCACACATAAACAGATGTACACGACGAGGACTCGGATGTTGACATTGAGCTATAAGAACTACCGGTACCCTTTTCCGCTACCGTTATGGATTTGTAGACGGTTTAGACTTATCAGCGGACGGACTTGATAGTCTGCTAAAGCTCTGTCATTTAGATTATTATAATACCGTATTTAGGTTACCATGTTACAGTTATTAAAGTAAACGCCTCTTATCTTTTAACCCCCCCCCCCTCCCCCTACTTGGACACTTAAAATTTAATAAAAGCCCCCGGCGTTTATTAGATCATTTACGGTAGTTCTTACTCATTCCACTAAAATTCACTTGTGATCTTCCCCTTAGTTTTAAGGACGTATTTTGTGAATGGGACCGTATTTCATCAAACAACAGGAACTGGATCTTAACCCTTGAAAGCCTAAGATCAAAATTTCAATTCTCATTTGTTGCTCCTACACATTTCCTATAGACGAAGTGGGGAGAAGTTGGTAAAATATCAAGCAAAGTTATCTCGTGTGATCATGTCCTCAATTCTTGTGACCATTCTGGTTCATAAGTAGTAGATAAAATATGAACGGGAGATCTGTATGGGCGTTTACAATGGCTCGCCATTGTAAACGCCCATACAGATCGGACGCGAATATTTTATCCTGCTTGTGAAATGAATACATTAAATTGAATGCAATATTTCATCGCATTTTTTTTTTGTATGTTCTGTTTTAACCTGTAAAATTAAATTCTATGATGAAAATATGTCCATTTTGTTATTCATTTTAATCAGTAGAGATCTGTATCAAAAGTTAATTCTACTGTTGATTTGTATTGGGGTTTACAGTTGTGTACATGTGGTCTGAATACTGTGCTGGGATTGTTTTGCACCCTCATGAATAATTAATGAATTTTACGAGCGTTGATATTACAGGAGAAATTTTATGCTGTTCACTCTTAGGGTTTAATTTGTTAATGCGACTTTTGTTTCAACAGAGGCTCGACTCCCCCTGAGCCTTCTTCCAGTGAGACATCATCTGATAGTGAAGACGACAGTGAACCAGCAAAAGACACTGCAGCAACAGCGAAGAACGACATTCCCTTGGACTCTATTGTTGTGAATATTGAGGACGAAAAGAAGGACGGAAAAGAGGAAGAGAGCGCCATGTAAAAAGCGAACCTAGATCTGTTTGCGAGTAGACTCCCAGGGAGGGGGGAGGGGGGGTACCCCTACATAAGCTATGTAAGTATCTACCGCCCCAAAGGGTATGGTTTTTAAGCCGTTTTGGTCTGAAAACGGGTATAGATTTGAACCATTCTTGTCTTAAGTCGGGTATGGTTTTCAACGCAATCGTATGAACGTGTTTGTCTTTTCAACTGCGAAAGATTAATAGAGAAGGAGGAGTAACCACAATATCATTTGAGCTGAATTTTATCAATTCTTGACTTCCACACTGATGCGAAGCTTAATTACGCGACAACAAAGCTGGTTGGAAAATTTGTAACCGCAACGTCAGGTCTGAAAACGGGTGAGGAATTGGAGAACCGGGCGACACACCTCTACCAAGAATTCCCAGGAGGACCCCCTCCTCCCTTCCCCCCAGTAAGCTTCAGTGAAAACCAGCTGCGAAACTACAACAAGCTGGGAAGCGGAGAATGCCGAGCGCTGAAAAGGCGGTTACATTCAATGATCGTACGGGAATGGTTCTACTTTTTAAAATACTCATCAAACGACAAAAATGAGTCTTTATTAATTTTGCTGAGGAGTAGGTATAGTGCATACAACTTTAAGTCTACCGTTGCATATTCATCAGTTTGAAGCAATTTATGTGGTTGGTTTAGTGAAGCAATTTTACCGGATTTGGAGACCGAAAGTGACTAATTTCACTTGTCCGGTCCGGAGGCCGACAGACTTTAATTAATGCGGGAACGAATTTCTGAACGAGAAAAGGCGGTTTGTGATGCAATTAGTAAAAACAGCCAGAATTGGAGCTTATTTAAATGGTGGTCACCACTGTTCCAGGTCTGCTTTATAATTAGAAAATTTAGGTGAATCTTGTTTAAATTAACGATCCATATTTGTGTGTGAAGAATTAAGGTAGAATCTTAAAAAAGAATGGTTTCTTGAAATCCACTATTTTTGCGAAACGTTGACATGGTGCGTTATTTGTGTGTTGTAAGAAAGAGTAATGTGAATATCATTGGCTATCTAACAAGATCGTCGAGAACTATTTAGTTGGACAAAGTAGTTACCTATTTTTACTAGACTGATCTAATATTAGGTATTGTAATTGTGGTTGGTTTTACTTAGCTTTTTAACAAGATTAACTTGTTTTCGTTTTGATGAAATTGTAGCCAGAACCGACTTAAGAGGACATAATAGCGGCGCTACAATTGGGCCTGGTTACAGCAAGATGTGTATAAAATGTGCTACCTCCAGGCATAAATTAAACTTATTTAATTAGGATGTATTTGTACTTTAAAATCATGTGAAAATTTGAAAAAAAATGAAATGGTTGTACAATAAACCCCCGTCAGTTTGCATCTTTGGAAATTGCACTAATCCGTCTACCCTCACGGGATTTCGTGGATGAATTTTAGTGTGATGTACTTGATGTATCTGTAATGTATTTTTTTTTAACTTCTACAGTATCGTCCTGATGAATTGTAAACGACTGTGCTTGTGCTTGCCGCGCGTTAAAAGTTCGCACGTAAGTACTCACGCAGCGGAACGAAGAAGTCATCAGTGAAGCATTTCAACTTGATAATCTTGCCATGCACTCCAAAACATAGCGTTTATCAAAAGGCCGCCCAAATCAGTAAAAGACGGATTAGCCTCCGTAAAGCACTTCGAATGTCATCTTTTCGAGCATTAGTTCTTCGTCAAAGCGAATCACCTGGTGAGCTAGTCTCCTTTGCAGCCGCTCGGGCGGCAACGCTCCCCCGTTGCAAAGTGGAAAAGATGGTTGTTTACCATTTACCCAAAATTTCTTTTCGGGTAGAGCGTCACGGGTTGTTCACCATTAACCCAAACTTTCCGGATGATGGTTCAGGTGTTGTGCTTAGAGTTTCCGACTGACACGAGGGGATTCTGATAAATTCTGTCGAATTTGCTGAAATCAACTTTATTGCAGCGTTCCCGAGGGACAGCGGATGTGGGGGGAATGGGATGCTTTCTCCCCCCCCCTACCCCCCTACCCCGCACCCCCCGCAATAACTACCACGTTATTTTTAAGGAAGGAAAACCAAAAAAGAAATTTGAAACTCTCTCGACGAAAGGTCTTTCTTTGACTGTAAGACGTATTAAGTGTCTTAGTCCCCGTTCAGACTAGGTGCCTGCTCCCGGTTTTCGGGAACGGGCACTAGTTTGAACATAGCTTTTCGTTGTTGCCCGCGCACACATCCGAGCACCGTGCTTGGACACGGGCACTACCTCCAAGGGTAGTACTCGGGCACCGTTCCCGGGCACGGGAACTTGTCTGAACACGTTTTCATGTGTTCCCGCGTTTTTCCCTTACTCAAAAAAATAAACTGGGCACCAAGCCTTCTGCAGGAGTATGAACATCCTCGGTCCAGGGCAATGAGGTGTCTGAACAGCGTCCTTTTTAGTGCCCGGGAACGGTGCCGTGGAACGGGCACGTAGTCTGAACGGGACCTTAGATGATGGCAGTATAGATCAAACTATGTTGTTTTCATCATCAGAAATTCGTTATTTTTATTGCCAAAATGTGCAAAAATAAATAAAAATATGTCGAAAATGCCCCTCAAAATGCTGGAAAACGCATTTCCAAAGTTCTCAATTTAAAAAATTTCTAGGGGAGGCATGTCCCCGGACCTCCCTAATACTTCCCGACAGAAGTGTTATCACTCAAGTACTTCCCTATGGTTTTGTTAACGGGGCTCTGTCAAGGCAGTTTGCTGTTTTCCGGCAAAAAACTACACAGCTATGCTACTTTTGAGGTCATTAAAATGACCTTAACTCATATCAAAACATTCCATGAAATGTAGGAGAAAGAGGAAAAGTCATCCACGGTTTATTTTGGGCCTTGGCTTCAAGACGATGGGCAAGAATTTGAAGAACTTGGCCTAAATTTTTCAAAAAGCAATCCATTTCCAACCTTACCATCCATAAATAATTGGTCAATTATTTTTATCGGGCTTTTTGATGTGGTTTATCGCGCCGAGTTGTCGCTTGTGCGGTTTCGCAAGTAAAAGACTACACATTCTTCGTTGAAACTGGGAACAATCCGTTGACGGTTTTAAAATTAAAACAACAAAATAATGAACAATCAGTTACTGATAAAAGCCGCTGATAATGTGCCGAGGATGGTGACAAAATATCAATGAGAAAACATTTATTTACTGTGGTACGGTTTGTTTTTGTTTTCAGTTTAAAACAAAAGAAAGGAAGACGCCGAATTAACTACTTTTTGGCCCATTGTTTCAAGACGCGTTTACACTACAGAAACATTTGGGTCCGGACCCGTCAAAAAAGCAGTACGGACCCATAACTTTTGTAAAGAAATACTGGAGTTTCCGCGGGGCCATAGGCGCCTATGGCCCCGCGGAAACGCCAGTGTTTCTTTACAAGAATTATGGGTCCGTACTACTTTTTTGACGGGGTCCGGACCCATTTTCTCTGTAGTGTAAATGGGGCTTCAGTCTTGAAAACTAAGTGCAAAACAATAACACAAAATCAACCCTGGATGCGAGAAATGAGCCATAAGCAAAATGAAACTGAAAATCATCCCAAGAAAGTCACTTAGGCCCCATTCACACTAATGCGTTTTCGTTTGAAAGCGCATAAAACACCCGAAAACGCTGGAGTCTTTCGAAAATGTATCGTTTTGAAGAAACGCCTCGTTTCTGGGATGGCTAGGTGAAAACGCAATTATACATGTCCAAGACATGTAGATAGATAGATAGATAGATAGATAGATAGATAGATAGATAGATAGATGCTTTATTGTCTTAATAACTTACAGCCATAGGCTGAATTACGAAAGACATCACAATAAAAAGTACATTACAATAAAAAAGGGTACAGAATATAACAAATAAAAAGGTAAAAAGAATACACAATACGAAATGAAATCGCTTAGGTCATCCGAAATCAAACATGGCAGATGAAAACATGCTTTTGCCGACGCTACTAGCAAATTTACAGTGTGACCACTTGAACCGGGCCTCTCCGAACAAAGTTAACCAATCAGAGCGTTAATTGAGAACAAAGGATGGCTTCTTTTTTTGTAAACGGGCCAATGAAACTCAAGAAAGCAAACAACGGTTTAACAACAAAAATTGGAAACCCAACAAAGTTGCGTAAGGTTGCAGACGTCTCAGGAAACTTTGTCACTTTTTGATTGGTTCGTTTCGATCCTATCTTTTGAAACTTTTTTCGGCTTTTCAACGGTTTCAAACGGTTTGTGGAGTTTTTCATTTTCTACATATTGCACTAAATCTCCCCCGAGTTTTCATCGAGGTTGCGTTTCTCTCATTTTGGGCATAGACGAGTTGTTTTGATCATAGTCCCTCAAAACGTTTCGCACAAAGTGTCGACTACTTTTTACTTCATTTGCGATCAACTGCGGACTCATTCCATCGTGGTGAAGGTCTAAAACACGCTCTCGTAGCAGTTGCGAAAGTCGACGACCATTATCATATATTCCCCCCACTCGATTCAACCTCAATTGAACGCAGTGGGTAAAGGCCATCGTCAAGATCTTATAATTTACCGAAACCATTTGAAACCGTTGAAAAGCCGAAAAAAGTTTCAAAAGATAGGATCGAAACGAACCAATCAAAAAGTGACAAAGTTTCCTGAGACGTCTGCAACCTTACGCAACTTTGTTGGGTTTCCAATTTTTGTTGTTAAACCGTTGTTTGCTTTCTTGAGTTTCATTGGCCCGTTTACAAAAAAAGAAGCCATCCTTTGTTCTCAATTAACGCTCTGATTGGTTAACTTTGTTCGGAGAGGCCCGGTTCAATTGGTCGCACTGTAATAGCTTGTTTGGAGCTTAACCTTGCTCTATTCAATCTCATCTTGGTTTTCATTGTTTACTGCGGTTTTCAATAACATGCGAACTCTGAAGTTCAAAAGCTAACTCATGTTTGCGCTTTTCGCTGCCGTCAATCATCTTAGCGGACCTCATACGAAACAGAAGTTTACTTCAACGAGTTCAAAAGGTCATGGTTTATGATTGGTGATTGGTGGATTTCGATCCGTTTTGTGTGTTTCTGAATTTCAAGGTTCGTTCCTTGTGATCGAAATTATGATTGACGGCAGCGAAAAACGTAATTGTTAAGGCGACTTTTGAACTTCAGAGTTCGCGTGTTTTTGAAAAGCGCAGTAACCTGCGTCACACCATGTCATTTGGCGTTTTCGGGAGTTTTCGACAGTTGAAAAAATGGTGACTGATTCGCTGAAATTGACTTCAGCTCGTGAAACTGAAGTTGATCGCGAATCTTTGTTGATCGAAGAAATGAATGGTGACTGATTCACTGAAATACTTCAGCTCGTGAAACTGAAGTTGATCATGAGTGTGGCGAAAAAATAACCATTGGAAAAAACCTCTCAGTGACGAGCAATCACCATGAACACTAATAACCTGACAGAATATTGCTTTCGGGTACTCAAACACTTAAATATTTTACCGTACCGGCAGATCTGCAGTTTTTCTAGCAAGGGTATGAACTTCCATCGCAATATGGCAGGCGGCTGACTGACTAGATTTTCTAACTACCACGTATTTAACGAATATTTCGGAAATTTTTTGAATGCAAGAACAATAAAATGTTTAGCACCTTTTTGGTCTCCCCCCTGTTTTGGAGAGCATCGTTAAAGAAATGCCCTTTGAACTAGTCCTCAAATTTAGGCGAAAGAAGACGCAGCCAAACTTTGCTGTTTTTCGGCATTTGCCTACTACAACCAGAACAACTGGAAAAGCAAAACGAATGAATAGTTAAAGAGATTCTCTTAAAACTTTTCGAAACGATCTTTTCTTCCTTTTTCATCCCTTAATTTTTCAAAAAAGCAATGAATGCAATTAATGAATTAAGTTTTTCATTTATCCTCAAACAAGCGTCTGCTCCCTTAATTTATGTTTTAATGTCTGTTTATGATGTCTGATCAAGCATTCATCACCTTCATAAATTAAGGTTTGTTGCGAACCATGAGGCCCTTCACCTCTTCACCAGTCATCGCTCGGTTAATCACTATGAGATCTCTTAAATATCCGTGAAAGGTTACATCTTTATTCGGCTGGTCTCGTTTGAGCCCAATGTCGTATACAGTATGGTCATTCGGGTTTAGATCTATGTTCTTGGTTGGGTCCGTTATGTGTTTGGCGCCCGTTTCTGCTCCGTTTTGATAGAGCTTTGCAATTCGGCCTTCGCGACTCCATGTCAGTGCCACGTGTGTCCACTGGTTGATAGAGATGTTCCTTTGAGCAGAAAAAAAAATGGAAAGAAAAGCTTGAATTTAATCGAACGAAACTGAAACTGAAACGTTCAGAGTCCCAAATGGCAGGAGGCAAAACCCAGTTGTCTACTCATGTATAAATTGCAAGCGTCAGCTAAAGAATTCAGTTAATGAACAGAATTTACTCCAGTTGGAGGGAAAAGTGAAACTTAAATATTGCACCTCTCGATTTTTATTATTATTATTATTATTATTATTATTATTATTATTATTATTATTATTATTTCATGTTTAATTAGGGAACCCACCTCACCAAGGAGGTTTTCAGTGGGGCCATCAATAGTTAATTTATCGCCAAAATGTGTACAAAATAAGTAAAATGAAAACAAATAGAAAGCCGCAATAAATAGTCTGCTCAAAGGAAGTTAATAAACTGAAATAAATAGATATCACAGTTGAAAATTTGTATGAGAATGAGCAACTTGATAAAATTATAGTTAACATTAGTTTCCCAATTAAACATTTGTGGATTGAGATGCCGCACGCCATCAACATCTTATATCTTTTGGCGTCTCTCGACAGAGTGAGCGATCCAGGAAACGGATCGAGTTTAGGTGCTAAAAATATAGTGAAATGTCTGTGAATTAAGAAAACGTACCGAATCAGGATATGTTCTCCGCCACCTAGTAGTTGTTTTTCACACAATTTTTTATCATTTCGGAGGATAGCAAGGAGATGGTTTAGGTCTCGAATTGACAGAGCTAACCCTTACCATTACCTAGCAGCTACTGAACGCTTGTTTAATCAGGCGTGGACTGTAGAAAAGTTATGTCACGGGGAGGGGTGAGGAAAAAAAACAAAACAAAAAATTCATGTAAGAAAAAAGAACACAAAAAAAGAAAGTTGTGTGAAGGAGTTGGTAAAGAAGTCATGCACCTCAAAAAAATCATGTACGGGCAATGGGCGAAAAAAAGTTCGTGTAAGCCTAGACTCCCCCAATCCCCGCTCCTGATTCCGATTTGCGATGCTCACTCAGGTCCCGGTATCATCCCCGAGAGGAAGGAAGGGGAGGGGGGGGGGGGGCGGGGAAAGGGGGTGGAAACGCGGACTCATTTTCCGAAACAGCAGCTGGGAATCGAGGCTAACGTGAGTTTGGAAGTTGTAAAATAGTTAAACTTATAAGCCCAGAACTTGTCGATTGGACTTACCTTCCACATGCCTTGGAGAAGATGCTGTAGATATTCAACCTATCAGCGCTAGGCCCACGAAGGTCTGCGCAAAGCTCTCCTTGAAATATGTAAAACCTGAATTGGTGAGGCTTTGACCAGTCAGAGTAGATATGAAAGGGGGGCTTATTACCAGGCAGAGATAAAACGTTTATCCAGCACAGAATGGAGAAGCTGACTTTTTGTAGTGGAATTGCTGGGGTTTCTGCATAGGAATTACTTCCTTTCAAGAAGAGGACGTTTCGGCCGTCAATGGCTTCATACGAGCCTTGGTACACACTGGCGGTAGAAAAAAAACATGGATGTTTTCAAACGTTTGCATACAATGTTTCTCAGTTTTTGCTTTAATTTGCTTGCACAGTCGTAGGTTGGTAAGGTTGGGCTGTTTAGCTATTTATCTCATCGTCTAAAAGTCCCAACCCATTGCCTATTTTAATAAAATATTTCCTGCCCCGTCGACTGTTATTTTCAGAGAGACTTATACGTAGCATTTGAAGTGGTTTCATTGTGTGCATCCTGTCCTCCGCTGAATGAAGTCAAGATCAATTCGCGGGTTGAGTCTCTCTCTCTCGGTTTCGAAAATTATTTGTCATTTTCCAACGCGATATTTTGAGAATTTGCAGACGAATTTGGACAAACTGTTTCGTTCTTTCCACTCATTCCTACTTGATATTAATGATGAGGAAACGGTTTCCATTGTTCTTACCTTAGAAATGGATCAGATCCGTTAAGCGTCCAGTGGAAAGGAAATCCTTTGTGGAAGAAAAGAACTATCAAGTTATTGTTTTGAGCGAATAGAGCTACCCAGGCTTGATGTTGTAGCATTGGGTTGTATTATGCGTTTGTCTTCCAACTGACAACACGCCAAAACTGCTTCGTTAGCAAACAGCTCAAAATCACAAAAACTTGCACATTAATTGCACCAATTTTAAATTTAAAGTTTATCAGGAAAATGACGGACTCTTGTAATTTGAGGTTGTTTTTCACTAGCGAGGGAGTCGAAACTCGGAGTCGTAAGAGTACTAACGACTTGGTGAAAATCAAAGATCGGAGGCGTAAGCGGATTCAACAGCTGGACGGAATCGGTGTCGGAAGAATCAGAACGTTTCCATATTCTTCCGATTCGGTTTATGACTCCGTCACTTATGATCCAGTGAAAACTAGATTGTTGGAGTCGGAAGCAAGCTGTGGGTGTCTCGATGAGCCCCACCTAGGCCTCACGGCTGCCGCGCTTGCTGGGCTGGACCAATCAGAAGCGAGCCGGCAGAATTCTGGAGGCATAAAATCAAATCTAATTAGTACTGTTCTATAAATTTTGTATTAGTTGGCTTTTCCTCGCCTTCTTTGAGAATTTGGCTCCTCCGTGAGGTGGGAAGAATCGCAGGCGCATCAAGACACCCACGGCTGGAGATAGAGCCAAGTCAGCCAAACCAACCGCAATGCCAGTTCTCAGGCCCTTCGAGTACGGTCTGATACCGATACCGGAAAACCGACAATCTAGTTTTCACTACATCATAATTTGCGCAGTAAATAAGCGGAATCGGTATTCTGCTTCCGATTCCATTGTAAAAGACGAACGTTTTTAAATAAGCGGGTGACACTTTTAGGAATGGCTTTTCGGGCCCGAAAAGTTTACGGGACTTTCGAGAAACGAGATCCAGTGTTACGACTCCGACTCCATTTCCATCGTTAGTGAAAACCAGCCTTTACTTACCAACACATAACAGTCCATCTCCGATGACATCATCGTTACACGTGCAGGTGTAGTTTCCTTCTGTATCTGCGCATGTGGCATTCACGTGACATTTGTGACTTCCAGTTTTACATTCATCTATATCTGTGTATATATCAATATCCAGGAACCACTTATATAATAACAATTAGTTGTTCTTACTTACTTCCCACTAAATAACAATGAATATTGAGAAAAAGATATTGTGGCGAGGGCGTCAGTCTGCGCTAATTGGGCAGGTAAGAGATAAAATAATGAAATGACACTTGTATTTCTCAACTGCTCTTTAAAAACGTTTACGTAAAGGCTGATTTTCACTAGCCACGAGGTCGGAGTTGTAACAGCACTACAACTTAGTGATCAAGTGAAAACAGAAAATTGAAATCGAAAGCGGAGTCATAAGTTCGACAGAATCGGAGTCGGAGGAATCAGGACACATCCATTTTCTTCCGATTCCGCTTATGACTCTGTCAGTTGGTAACCATATTGTCGGAGTCAAAAGCAGTATCGGAAGAATCAATTACAAAAATCACAATGCTAGTTCTCAGGCCCTCCGAGCACATTCTGACACCAGACACTGCTTGCAATAGGCCATTTCCGAGTTCATGTCTGCCTCCTCTTCAAAGCGAGTCTAAGTGCGAAGTTTTTGTTATGAAAATTAGTTTTCATTCATATGTAAAGTAGAACTAATTACCATCACAAAAACTTTGCACTTAGACTCGCTTTGAAGAGGAGGCAGACATGAACTCGGAAATGGCCTATTCTGACAATCTGCAGTTTTCATTTGCTCATATGCGACGAAGTCATAAGCGGAATCGGTATTCTGCTTCCGACTCGCAGGTTGTCAAAAGGTTTTCGAGTAGAAGGAGAATCTAGGAACGTATGCGGCACTCAGGAGGTAAGAATACCATTTTCTCCTACATTTTCTCTTGCTATCGGCGAATCGTAGCCGGCGATACTAAGAAAGTAGCTGGTGATATCGCCGGTCGCCGGCGCTTTTTAAACAATCCTGGACTCCGTCGGTTTGATTTTCCCTATATAATATTGTTCTGCATGCGCTTCTGATTATGACTTCAACTCCATCGTTAGTAAAAACCAGCCTTTTGAGGAACAAGCTCTCAAAGAAAAGATTACTTTAAGGCTTAAAATACATCTTTTTTATGTTGAGCTTTTGCCGAATCATATTCTTTAACTGGTTTAAATAACATACTGCCGAGTGAAGCAAAAAGGCGAACAAGAGCGCCTTCACTGAAAAGAGTTCATCAGATTGGTAAATTTTATAAATCAGTTTTGCTTCACTGACTGAATTTTACAGAATTATTATCGTTTTCACGCAGTTTACTTACTCACGCAAGTCTGGCCATTTCTCGTGAAACCTTGATGGCAGGGACAGATAAATGAGCCAATTGTGTTGGTGCACTGTGCGTGAAGTGGGCATACACTAGATCCGCCAGCAGTGGCACTTAAACACTCATCAACATCTGAAATGAAGGTATTTGAAAAAATAAAAATTTTTCTTCCTCTGCATTTCCCGCTCGCAGTGGAGCATATGCTCGATTACCAGCCACTGTACGGGATAATGAGCCCGCGCTCCCCTCTTCCCAAAATATTCTATCTCAATAGGCCATTTCCGAGTTCGCTTGAGCCTCTATTTCAAAGCGAGTCAAAGTACGAAAGTTTTGTGATGGTAATAAGTTCAGCGTTCCATATGAGCGAAAACTCATTTTTATTACAAAGACTTCGCACTTAGACTCGCTTTGAAATAGAGGCTCAAGCGATGTCGGAAATGGCCTATTTCTATCTCTTCTTGGAGAGGAGAGTCGTACCCGAGGGAGCAGTGGAAATCGAGCCCAAGTGGTGGCCTAGGAGTGAGCAGAAGTGAATATAAAGTAAAGACTGGGGCCAACCCTCAGCGACCAAGACACTTGCTGGTTGATACTATGGTTACTTAAGTCCATCAGATGCAGATTGTTTTTGTATTTACACTTGCCTCATGAATCTGCACCCTCATCATAGACATTCCACTTGTTGATATTTACCTAAGGATATTATATCTTTTTTAATCCAAAATAAAAAGGTTCGTGTTTTTAGTTCCTTGTGCCGGCACGCTCTTGACTCAACCTCGTTCCCAGGGTCTCTCATCTTCCCGCCCAAGCGAGAGAGGAGAGACCCTGGTTGGGTCTGGTCACGTGCTACCTTGACAATTGAGAACGTCAGGGAGGGGTCCTCTTGTAATCAGGCAATTTGTCGCTTTGAGCTTTGTCGAATTCAAAGCGAGGCTGATAGCATCGCGCTGTGTCCGCTAGTACCCGCGATGTTTTACAGTAGCCTTCAGGCAGCAATTTCGAATAGTATTTATTCCAACGTTAATCTAAAGGTTAAGCAAGTGATTTGTCTCGAGGCAATTTACCATGGTCGTGATGTTGTTGCATTCTTACCAACTGGATATGGAAAGTCAGTCATATTTCATCTTCTTCCTTCGTTGTTCCTCGACAAAATCAACTGTGGACGTCGAGCAGCGCAATCGCATCCCGTAGTAATTGTTGTTTCTCCTTTAAATGCGCTGAGAGCACGCGGCTATCCAAAAACAATCATAGAAAGGTCTCTGTCAGGGGTCAACTTTGCCTATAGACAATCGGTTTTAACACAAAACAAAAAAAACTAACGCGAGGGTTCTGCCTTTTGTGACTGCGTACCACCGAGCAGTTAACAGTTTTAAACAGACAATGATGCAACCCCCCATCATGGGGTCTTCAAAATCAGCCATTGTTAAAGACAATTTAATTTGAAACCTCCGATAATATCATACAAAAGAGGTGAATCTCCTAAAGATATGCTTGTCAGGGCAAAAATAGTCCGCGCAGGCCTGTCACTCATTTCCTCTCATGTCATTCTGAAGCTGTGAGAAACTATTTGAGGTGTCACAATCGTGAATCACCATACAAACAACGAAATGAATGGAATGCTGTCGTACCCACGCAGAAGAATTATTAATGACACAAAAATTATATTTTTTCTTTTTCTAACCTCCTTTTCAGTTAAAGACAAGTCTTGTTTATCACCAGCGACGGCGAAATTCAGACCGCGGCGACGACGAGTACTAGTATCGCTGGTATCATCCTTCGCGCCCTTCAGAGTTCGGGGCGCCGACGGTGACACTTCAATACATCTTTTCACTCTATCGCTCCTTTGGAAGTGACTTTGGCTTTCAGTGATCATGGCCCTGAATGCTTTGAAATTATTTAACCGTCGTTCACAAGCTCTACATGGTAGATGCGGCCTTAATTCATTCCGAGGTAGAGTTCCTCGATCCATACACAACCTCAGCCGCTGCGAGCAATTCTCCCGGGAATTCTTCATTTGACTTCTTGAAGAGATTTTTACAATACTTATAGTCCTTAACTGAACCACACAACCTACAGCAACTTTGATTACCGCTATCAGACGATGGATAAGTTTTTTCGGCGTTTGCAAAATATTACCGTCAGACATCGCCGCAGAACAACATATCGTGGAAGCACGTAAAACCAGGTGTATTTTGGTGACAACACATTTCGCACTCACGTAGGCTCAGTATGGACAAAATCAATACTAGGGCGCCCCTCCCTTCAATGATTTAATTGTCATCTCCCAGATTCTGGGAGACACGTGACCAGACCAAACCAGGGTCTCTCCTCTCTCGCTTGGGCGGGAAGATGAGAGACCCTGGGAACGAGGTTGCTCTTGACTTTGAACGCTCAAACTGAATGCATAATGAAACATTATGAAATTCGGCTTACGCATGATAGGGAGAATTAACTACTGATCTGTTTAGGCAGATAACACAAACTTTGACCATGATAGTTCTCGCTATCATGCTCAACTTTATCCAATTATTTATTTATTTAATACATGGTGAGATTAACATTTACATACCCGGTTCACAGTTCCCCATATCTGTCAAGTTAGCCGGGCAGACACAGCGTAACTTTCCTTCTTTATTAGGAATACAAGATGCAGCGGGAGGACACGACATCCCGTCACACAAACTCTAAAAGAAGTAGACATGGTAGAGGTGGCCATTTATATCCTCTGATATTAAGTTTTATTAACTCGTTGGTTTAGTTCTAGTGAAAAGAGTGAAGAGGTTATGATATAAGTGTTTTAAAAATTGCTTCGTAGTTGCAAAGGAGACCAAGACTGAGAGAAAGATTCGTAGTTTCTCAGTTCCACTCGTTGCTCGTCGATTTCTTCGGCTTATTTGTTACTCCTTTTCTTTCTTTATTCTAATTATGTTTAGTATCACCCAACTAGTGGACTAATGCAAATCCTGCATTTTAATTGGCTACGCTATTAAAGGACTATTAGTAATAGTCCTCGAGTAGCAATCGAGCGTGACGTTTGCTTAATAAATAATAATAATAAATTAAAAATTGCTATAGCGCTCTTTCCAGATGTGATCAAAAGCGCTTTACAATTCACATAAATTTAAATACAACATAAAAATTAAGAATTAAATTTAAAATGATTCGTTAAAAAGAAAAGTCTTAATTAATTTCTTAAAACAATTTAAGAAAGCAGCATATTTCTAATGTGAGCAGGTAGTTTGTTCCAAAGTGCAGGAGCAGCAGCAGCAAAGGAGCGAGCACCAAGCGTGGGCAGCATTTTCTGTGTAGGAGGTAGTAGCAGAGTACTGTTGTTTGACCGGAGACTGTAGGTAGATTTAGGTTTGACAGTTATAAGTTCACTGATGTAGGGAGGAGAGAGTCCGTGAATAGCCTTGAAAGTGAGAAGCAGGATCTTGAATTGAATTCGCTTTATGACAGGCAGTCAGTGAAGTTGTCGCAGTGCACGAGTTATATGGGAGAATTTACTAAGGTCAAGAGCAATGCGAGCAGCAGCGTTCTGTACTCTCTGTAATTTTGAAATTTGACACTGCGGGAGGCCATACATGAGACTATTGCAGTAGTCAAGCCGACTTGTGACAAACGCATGGATAAGAGTTACTAGACAGTCTTGTGACAGGTATTTTCTAATCCTTCTGAGGTTATGCAGATAATAAAATCCGGAGCTGTATACTTTGTTAATATGAGTTTCCATAGACAACATGGAGTCAAACCAAGCACCGAGATTTCTGACGCAATTGACGGCTTTTATATCCATTGTTCCAACTCTTAAAGAGAGTGGCTGAACTTTACTCAGTTGTTGACGAGTGCCAATAAGCAGAAATTCCGTCTTGTCATCATTCAGTAACAGATGATCGCTAACCATCCAGTGCCGTATGTCCTCTATACATCGTTCCATTCAGTGCATGAATGGCATCAGTCTAAGAAGACAATCCATCAGCTGGTCTAAAACTAAGATATAACTGAGAATCATCAGCGTAGCAGTGCACATCAGGAAGATGTCGTTGCATGATGTTGAACAACTTTGATGCATAGATGACATAGAGCAATGGACCGAGGCAGGAACCTTGAGGAACACCACAATCAAGATCAAAATTCCGAGATTTCGTTTTATTCCCAAATAAATATTTCTTCAACTTGCATTTGCTAACTTTATTATTACCTTTTCTGTCCGATTAGTTGGGTGATACTAAAACAATGAGACCCTTCGCCCTCAAGGGCACGGGTCAATAGCTCATTCGGCTTCGTCTCATGGGCTATTGACCCGTAGCCCTTTCGGTTAATTAGTCCTCTTCAACGTTAGCACAGGTTTCATCAATCCCTGCGCAAATGATTCGCTTAAAAAGGCCTTGAGGAACAAGGTACAGTGAATAAGAGGTCTTTGAAGTAAATGCAATTGGTGGTCATTTTTTTTGTGAATGTAGCATAACTAATCGCACAAAGTCATGACAAAGTTTTCTCTATTTTATAATGAACATATTAGGGCGTTTAAGCAAAGACTACGACAACGACAACGGCAACGGCAACGGCAACGGCAACGGAATCGTCATTAAGGGGTTTAAGAAACGAGGACGGAAACGGCAACGAGAACGTCATTTAAAAATATAACTTCTTGTTTGCAGACCGACGACGGCCACGAAATGTACTAATTTTCAAATCTGTCAAATTGCATTGTTTGTGGTGATCTCGTTGTCGTTGCCGTACTCGCCACTTTAAAAACTTGTTTATCGCAATACACTGCAGCAGAATTTTAAAACAACGTTCGTAAAAAAACAACAACCCTGTTTTCTTTTCATTCAAACTTACAGTGGTTGGATTATACCAGAAGCCTTCTTCGTAAACCAAATCTTCCGGATGTTCGTGATGGTCTGAGTCACTGAGCTCACAGAGAAATTTGTTACCAGTCCCTTGCGTTCCAAGGTTGTACGAAAGGCACGTTGAATCCAAATAACACCGCAGTTGGCATTGCTTGCCGAGATCAACTGGTGTTGAGTGAATCACATGATGCTTCAAACGTCTGCCTATCCAGGGTTCATGAAACTCTAAAACCCGGCAAGAGCCTAAAGATAATCATTTGAAAATGATTAACAGAATTTATTTGGTTTTCATCAAATTTGATGCCATATCCAACTTTAACGTTTTTTTTTTGTATGAATGTCAGTAAAAAAAAAATGTCAGTTCCAAATATATCTACTGCTATTATTCTACACAATCACAGTGAAGAGTGGCGAGAATAAATGAATGAAATTAGTGGAGGTTGCGAACTGATGGTTAAGAATGGTACTTTTCAATCACGCAGTCAAAAGTATTATTCTTAACGACTTCAAATTATTCCAAAATGATCTCGAGACCGGTAGAATCTTTTCGCAACCTCCACTAAGTTCATTCAAACGCGACCAAAACGTAGGCAACATGCTGATTTTAGTTCGAAGCGCACTTCAAAATTAATGAGCAACCCAACACTTTCAAAATTTAAACGTGCGCGCTCACGGTTCAAAACTTGTCCTTTTATTCTTAACACTTGCAAAATATCGGGAGCAAGATGTACCTCCGCAAATGCCATTTATTGCATAACCTGTACATTATGCAACAAGTTATACATTGACAAGACAGGAAGACGACTAGGCGACCGATTCCGCGAACACCTTCGCGAAGTTGAGAATAAAGACAAGGATGCATTTAAGCCAGTCGCCATAACCACTCCAAACAACTCATGGCTATCTGCGGCCTTTCCCTACATCAACGGGTACCACGGAAAGCTGCAAGAATCTAGAACAAAAGTTCATTATATTTTCCTAATGTATTCCTATTTTTCACGTTGCCATGTTACCACCAATAGCATAGCTCCTCCTCCACTATATAAACTACACAAAACCCATAATTCCTCGCTTTGCCCTGACGAAGGGCTAACGCTCAATTTACATTATATATAAACTCCGTTGATGAAACCAAATTTTTGTGTACTACTTCCCCACCGATGCAGCACCACAGTTTCTTTAGAAACTACCCCTTTTATTCATAGGTTGTGTTTCAGCTGGTTTGCTGCGGCTCAAGTGCAGAGGATTACAACCGGATCTCGCAGAAGTTATGAAGGCGAAACCTGATGATGCTTTCACTTGTTTTCTCTTGCTTACTTAATCTCAGTACGAAAATAGTAATTGTCATGGTTATCCATGTCTTATAACATTGTAATAAAACAAAAAAGTGTTTTTTCCCTCAATTTTACCTTTGGTCAGGTTTAGAGGTGTTGTTTTTTGTTGTACCATCTGCTGGTTCGTTCTCAAATCACAGACTGCGCCTGGAAAGATAGTGCTACAGGCTGTCTCACATTTGTGAGCTGATCATTATTGACATTTCTTGTAATTAATTATTTCGCCTGGAACGATTTCAATTTGTGCGACGTTTGTTTTGCGAATTAAGGAGCAGCATAATCGGCTCCAGTCAGATAATGCGAGCCCTTCCCCGGTTTGTTTTTTACTGTCGCCAAGAACTTAAACACATTTGTTTTTGCTCCCAGTTGTTTGTTAAGCACGTTCGTTTTCGCACCCCGTTGCTTGCTAAAATGCAAACTCTATGGCCTAAGACCTTTCGTGGTG
>OX419335.1:34660318-34762818 GCA_948470475.1 Galaxea fascicularis | reverse complement strand
GGTACAGTGCGACTACTTCAACCAAGGCCTCCCAGGAAAATTTTCTGCAAACTAGCCAATGAGAATCTTATATTGGAACAATGGATTTTCACAAAATTAATTATGAATGACAAATTTACCCATTATCGAAGCACAACAAAATTCAAATTGCGACTATTCTGTTGTTTCATCACTCGAACATTATTGGCCAATTTCTTGGGTGGCCTTGGTCGGAGTAGTTGCACTGTAACACAGTGTGGTCGAAACTCATCACTGAACAACTAAAAAGCTCACATAGGAAACTTTGCTATGTCTCATGACAGTGGTTTCGTAGTTAGCAGAAGGAAATTTAATAATTTAACAGAAAAGCGAGGTGCCAGCTAACATAAATGAAAACTAATTATTGATTACAAGTCAAAGTAATTCTCTCTAACAAGTGAAGGTGAACATACATTTCAGCCATGTCATTGTTGACGTCTGTTAGCCCTTAAAATCTTTTTACTCCTACAGTCCTGTCAAACAAAGTAGGCTGTAAAAATTCTCCTTCTTTGTCCACAAGAAAGAAAAATGTGTGTCCCTTCAACTTTAAAGTCACCTGAGGCTTTGTACCTTCAAAAATAGACAAAAAATGGATGACACAACATAGTGAGGCTACAAACAACAACAGTGATAACTGAGGGAATGATGATCAATGACAATCCGAACGGACAATACTTTCATATACAGTCGTGAACACATTCCACCACAAAGACCAAGCATTGGTTTCACCACACAAAAGGTGTCCTTTAACAGGAGGTTGACAGACTTCAGGCACCATAGGAAGTTGGAGCATCACTCATGCCTCTCATTAGAATTCACTAGTGTGTATTTTGTGAACAAAACCAATGTGTGCATTGTATTAACTTTTTGTATCTATTGGATTATTGATTACTGAACTCATATAATTATTACTATTGGATGCCGGAAACATTTGAGAAGCTGTATGATGTTGCTAAACAGAGAAACAGAAGTGCCAACAAAATTGACTTTATAGAGGTCTATCTGCTGAAGGAAGTTTTTACTGATTTGAGGAGATTATTAAAATAATGAAGTCTTTCAGTGGAGAACTTGCTGGAGTTGGGATTTGAGGTCTGCCTATGGGTTGTGTCTGCTTTTGAAAGGTCAGTATAAGCAGACATTTGACTGTACTTGACAAAATAATAATTACTGAGATGTAAATAATGACAAAATATGCATTTTACAGGACATATGTTGGAATTCCAGTTTTTTGGGGGTTACATTACTTTTGTTGTGGGGCCTGTATATACACTGTACTTACCAATTCTTGATCCTGAACATGACACATCTGACACAGGAACAGTCACAGACCGTGTTCCGCCAAGAGGAGTATGTGTCACCACCCTCACATTGTTTCCTTGAAGCACCAGCCGGTTTACACTCCTGATAGAGAGGAAAACAAAAGTTACCTTTTAACAGCAACCAATATCACTTCTCAAATAACCCCAGTTATCCGTAGGGTAATACACAATAATGATAACAATTTTTGATCAATAGAGTTTGGTGGGAAGAAAATCAACAATGTTAGGGAGCAAAGGCAGAGGATTTGAAATCGTTAAGCCACAAGCTACAATAAGTGAGATCAGCTAATATATATATATTTATTTATTCATTCAGGACTGTCACTAGCAGTTAAAGTAAATAAATGAATTTATCAAAGTACATCCATGGCTACAGATAAAAAATATCTTCAAATTTACAATCTCACAAATATGACTTCCTACATTCTGGGGCAAAAGTAGATGGCACAGAGTGGTCTGACAGTCAGCAGAAATCTGCCAGCTACCGGTTCCTAATGACAACTCTGTTATTTTTTATCTGAATGTTTGTTTGTTTATATATATTTTATATATTTATTAAATATTTAAATTAAATATTTTTAATTCATTTACTGGTGTTTATTCATTTATTTGGTTGCATATTTTTGTTCCTGAGGGATCTGAGAGTGTGCACTTCTCTGGGTTCAGTGTTCATGTATGGTTCAGAGATCAAAATCATCTTGACAAAATGTGGTCTAGGGGAACTGAATTTCACTGCAATCCCTCTCCTGCACAAGTCAAACCTTACAGTATGTATGCCAAACTTCTATGAATGTGAATAAAGCTCTTGAGTATACACCAAATAAATAATGAGAAACTGTGACCATTTAGATAAATGCTATTGTTTTGGTAAATCTGAACTTTCCTAAGGCACATTCTTAGTTTTCTTGAGCCTGTGAATGCTATAGTGTAGCTACTGAAGAAAGGGTTGGACACCTGTTTCTTTTTAAGCTGTACATACACTTTCCTTTGTTTCTTTGGAATAGTAGTACTTATCACAAAATATGCCTCATAAAAAGATTCTGTGTAAATATAGGATTTGAATTAGTGTGAACACTTACATAAAAAAAAAATCAGGAACATGCACTCTTGATAGACTTACAAGGAAGCTGGTTATTTGAGGTCAAACTGCACCTCTTGGTACTATTTGTAATAAATGATTAAGAGTCCTTAATTGCTAGCTACCTGAGACTATAAATCCATCCTGATGTGGTGAAAAACAGCCCCACAGCAACTGCAAAACAAGCCAACACAAGGGGCTGATCCTGAAAAGTAATGTTCAACGACATGAGCCCACATAACCTGTGATTACGCCCTCCTGTGCTGTAGTTGTGTTTGCTGACTCATGCACTGCAAATTTTCATGGTTTCAAAAAAGGAAGGCCTGATTGCAGGTTAGAGCGGATAAGGTCATGTCAGTAGTATTTGCTCAGAAGTTCATTTCTGTGGTACAAAAGAAATATCTTGCACTCAGATGTACAAGTATAGTTACCTGAATAAACAAAACAAAGACCATGTTGAAGACTACTGAGGGAGAAAACTGATAACACCAGTCCTCTATAACAAGTTGCATATTAATGAATATTCGAATAAGGCCTTTAGCTACTGTACTAAATCATCCAACATGCTACTTCAGGACAACATTCAATTTTGACTGCATACTAAATTAACACAAAATCTCAGTGTACAATGCCCTACATTTATATTATTTAAATTTTCATTTGAAGGACTTTTTCAGGAGTCTACTTAAAGAGAACCTAAGGCCTAGTTTATATGTCATCGCGCTATAATCGAATTTAATTCAGATTAATTGAATTCACATTAAATTTGTCAATGTGTCGACATTAATTGCTGTGTGGTTTTAGACCCTGAAATACAGCCGAATTAAATTCTGTGACATAGTGTTTCTGATAAGAGGTTACATTTTGTAATAACAATTTATAATACATTAAAAATAATAATGATAATAATGAATGCATTTAAAGTCCCATTTACACTACAGAGAAAACCCTGTCAAAAAAGAAGTACGGACTGATAATTCTTGTAAAGAAATGCTGGAGTAATTTCCGCAGGGCCATAGGCATCTGTGGCCCCGCAGAAACGCAAGTATTTTTTTTACAAAAGTTATGGGTCCGTACCACTTTTTTGACGGGTCCTGACCCAAATTTTTCTGTAGTGTAAACATGCCTTAAATCTATGCTTCACTAATGCGACGTATAAAGTGAAAATGTGTTACTGATATTTTAATTGTCTTGCCAAGACAGATTAAACATCTTGGATGAATTTCATTTTTTTTAGGAGTCACACTATCATCATATTTAATCAGTTTTGGGACTTTGAATTAAATTCATCTGAATTAAATTTCATGTATAAACTAGTTTGGGAGGACAAAACTAGAACTAATCATATCGTAATCTGTAATGAAAACCCCTGAAAAGCAGCAAGCAAGATTGTTTTGTTTAAACAGTGTCACTCCTGGCATTAACAAATTGTACCACTTCACTGACAGCAAATTCTTACTAACCTCTATGTATCTTACGATTTTCCACATAACTCCGGGTTTTGACGAGACATCAAGAATTTTCTCCTGGGTCTTCTTGCTTTCCCGGTTCAGCAAATCTACAAAATGTAACTTACTAAACTGGAAATAGGCCATCCATGACCAAAACACAAACTGACTGGCACAGGCGAGACCAATCAGGCGGAAGAATTTCTGACGGTTGTAATAATACAGTGTTACATCTTTTACAGCAGTTTCCTTATTCTTTGTATGAGACGAGAGTCTTGCTTTTCTAAAACACTGAAAATAGAATAAAATCTGTCAGCAAGACCCATGTCCAGAGTAAGATAGAAGACTTACACCCCATTCAGACTAAGTGCCCGTTCCACGACACCATTCCCGGGCACTAAAAAGGACGCTTTCCAGACACCTCAGTGCCCTGGACCGAGGATGTTCACACTCGTGCAGAAGATTTGGTTGCCAGTTTATCTTTTTGAGTGCATCGTAGGGAACCATGCCAGGGAACAGTGCCGGACTTCTGTCCTTGGAGGTAGTGCCTGTGCCTGGGTACGGTGCTCAGATTTTTGCGCGGGTACCATCAAAAAGCTATGTTCACACTAGTGCCCGTTCCCGAAGAGTGGGCAATTATAGGCACCTAGTACACCAGTCGAATTTTAGCGCAGTTAGGAACCTCAGATTTTCACATCAAAATTCTTTGGCTAGTAACTTCAGTTTCCAATTCCTAAATTTTTCTACATTCAAGGCCTTTACAAGTTATTTGACATCGTATAAATACCGTTATTTCCGAGGCGTTTGCCTACCCGTCAAGATGGCGTCGGAAACTGTGACAAAGTCTATTAATTGGAAAGACATCACTACCATAGTTGAAAAACGCTAGTGTTAAATCATGCAGTTTAGAGTCTAATCTGTTAAGGTGATCAATAACATGGATTGTAGAGAGTAAAGGGAGAATTAACTGTTTTATTGGCTCAATTGCTCGCCAACTGACCAAGCTGTGAGGAGGCGAGCGAGCGAGAGCCCTCTGTGAGCTTCGGACAAAATTATGGATATCAGCAAATAGATACCTCTAAACACCTCACGCGCCTTGAGACCGTTAATAAGATCTTCTTTCGATAGCTAAGAATGGAGAAGACTAGCATAATTGCTGCAAATATAGCCTGTATTGGCTTTTAACGCCATCACCTCTCACCATTGCCTCCATCTCTGTCCACCATTTTGTCATACCTAGACCTAGTCTCTGCGCGACTCTCGTGAGCCGCGCGACAGTACTTACCTTACAAGGACCGCTTAAAACCGCTCTCAGAAGTCTAAAGTAATTTATAAGGCCGGTTGCTGGAGCTACAGTGATTTTTATATTCGTATGACAAAAAGAAGACTTCATGACAGGAAAACTGAACATTTCAAGGCCCTTGCTAAACTGACAACACATCAGCTATTGCTGACCAAGTTAAAACCACTGGACACAACATCAAGTGGGATCATTTTGACATTTTAGCGTCGGGCAAAACCGTTTATCATTGCAAAATTAAGGAAACCTTATTCATCCAAGAACTTAAGCCAGCTTTTAACGTAAAAATCAGTAGTGACAAGTTGTTGCTTTATTAATAAGTTGACATATTTACTGTTAAGATAGTTTTTCCTAATCTCGTTTCCAGACCCCTATATTCAAAGTACTGTATGTAATTGTAACGATCACTTTCAGGACTCCGCTGTTTATGTTTTATTTACAGCGGCTCAAGTTTTAGCTACTGTTGTTACCTACGACTGCTTTACAAACTTTTCGTGATATAATGACTGAATTGAAAGCTTCTTCTTTTAGTCCAGATGAACTTAAACACAAAAAGCTGCAGTCGGTTCAGATGAAACCAATTTTCCATGTTGCGACTGTCATTGTAGCTTAACACTTCAGGCGGCTCTGTTATTAGGGAGCTTACGGTGGCTCAAAACAGTTTTTCGACCGAGGGAGGTGTGGAAGGAATACGCGCGTCGTCGCGCGAGATTTAAAGTCTGAAAATCCAAAACAAATATGGCGGCTCGGCGAGGGATTTTTCACTTTTCACACTTACGTAGCCTAATAGCGAGACGTCCTATCAAAGCGAATGCACTACTGTTGGAAAGGTTTTTGCTAAATTGGCCGTTTCAAACAGAAAACAATGCATTAAAAAAAACACTGGGTGACAAGATAATTCAGCGAGTGTCTATTGCTGCGAGCGATAAGTTTGTTAACAGACGCGGGGACGGAAAGCGCCGAGAAGGAAGCGAAGAAGAAACAGGAGCTTCGTATTCCCCTTTTTTATGGGGGTAATTTTCAGTTTTATGTTGTCCCTTTTCTCGGTTGTCAGTGCTACCGCGAACGTCAAGGAGTCACGTGACCAGTCCTTACCGTCAGGTTTGCAGTTTCAGGTTCACGTTTTGAACGGCTGGACAACGCTCTAGAGGTAAGTGATTTACCGCAAGGTTTTTTGCACCCTAAAACATCACAATCCCACGTTTGAGAGGAAATACGACTTTTCAGAACTCTTTCGCTTATTAATCATCGAATTCTTTTTTCATAGAAACGTAATTTTGAAGACGATTTCTCAGCTTAAATAGGAGTGAACGAATGAATGAAAACAAACATGGCGGCCGGCTTTGTTGTTAAAACTGTTTAGACAGTCGGATTACTTTGAGGTTAAACTAAGATAAAAAATGTAAAACAAAAGCCAATTTCTGATGATATGCGAATGTTAATTTTGTTTCCTAGATGGCTCCGTTCAGATGGCCAAGCATGCAAAATGACCTTGCCGTGGCTCAAGAAGTTGCTTCCAGAAAGCCAGAAACGCATCAGGACTGGGATGAAATAGCAACTGTTCTCAGTGAAGTCTTTAGTTCCGACAGCAACAGAGTTGGCCTAAAGGGCCGCGGGTGCCGAGAAAGATTGGCAAGGCTCATTGTTTTTGTCCTAATTTCCAGTAATTCATCAGTGCTACCACCCGCGAATCTTAAGTCCCGAATATAGGCACATGGCTAACGTGAAACTGCTAACCGCAAACCGCGGTTTGCCGTTTGCGGTAAATGGCCAAACCTCGATCTTAAAGTCTCTACTAGCAAGTAGGGACCGTGCAGGGAGAGGGGCTGAAAAAAAAAGTAACCAAAAAATTGCAGAAGAAATTTCATTATATCGTAAACGAAAAAAGTCTACCAATAGCAAGTTAGACACATGTTTAACTAGCAGGCATGAAGAGTAACAGTTCACTTTAGGTAGCGACAGTAAATATCAGCCACTACCTCAGTTTTATATTTTTTCCTCAAGGCTATACTGTTTTCTTTATTTCCATTCTGATTGATACATTGTCTACGTCCCTGAGTTGAATGCGGTTGGGGGTAAAATCGTTGGATGCCTCGCTTATTTAGAGGTTAATACCAGTCACCAACTACAGTGGAGGAGATTTCAATCTATGATATTGAATATAAGCCGCCATCTGTTAATAAATGTTTGTCAGTTTCTGTACTGTGAAAGCATCGTTCTTTGAGGGTCCCCTATACTTTTTTCGTGAAACGTGATTGGGACTATTTTTTTCTCGTGAAACGTGATTTAGGTTTATTTGTTCATTCGTGATTCGTGATTGCCGATAATTGCTTTATCGTGAACGTGAACGAATTTTGGGAATTATCCGTGACGCGTGAACACTCTCAATATTTTTACGTGAATGCATTTTCCAAAGTGGTATAGGGGACCCTCTTCTTTATGCTCACTGAAAGTTTGCAATGAAGCATGTTTGATAATCGTTTGATAGTGCTGTTTGATAATGCTGCATGGGCCCCGATTAAGGCAACCTTACTCAAAAAATATGTGGTAAAAACCACTATCTCAGCTGCTATGGAAGCCCGACGTCAGTTGCAGGCTCCACAGGGAAAACAAACAACGAATTGCATTATGTAATTTCAGTACATCGATTCTAGACAGAAGCTCAGCGATATTTTTGACTTAACATCTGTTTCTAGAAGTTTTTTTTCATCTTCACTCTTTCAACACTCTTTTACCGCGTAGATAAGACTTTTTTTTGCCCCCACAGTCATTCGGAATGCTATTTGTAAAACCAGTAATCATTCGCCATTTCATCTGGACGCTCCCCGCAAATAAGTTAAATTCAAAAGAACAGTACTTTTTCGTGTTTAATGAAAAGAGTAAAGAGGAACTGACTCCCAAAATATCACCATTAAAAAAATGTTTTATGGAACTTGTTTAATTGCGGCAAAATGCCATAAAGAAGGAAAACACTAGTACAAAAGCGTTGCTTGTTTTATCTCCTAAAAGCTAATACTAAGAGGTTCAATAAAGGCTGTGTCATGTAAAAAACAGACTTTCACTGGTGTCGCAAAGAGTTCAATTAACCGTTCCCCGGTTTTAAACATAAAACTGGAATCGATTGAAAAAGAATACGTGGAAATCTTTAGTTGACTTTATTTACCGTTCGCTTGTCCCCTGCACATGTTTTAGATTCACAATTAACGCCGCAAAATTGTACAGCAAATACCGTTCAAAATGAGGGACGATTTTTATATCGCAACTGACTTGAGGACGGTGTAAAGTTTCTGGATTTCTAAATTTGCCACGGAGATTTCCGCTCTTGCGTCAAGTTGGAGTTGATCCCATTTCGCTAAAAAGTTTCTACAACGAAGAATTAAAAAAAAAAAGTAATTTCAATTTGCTTAATCTCGACAAAAGGAGATGACCTGACGTTCCGTGCGAAAGTGTACATGTGTTTGTTCTAGAAGAAATTAATCATTTTCCTGCATAGGTCCACGTTCATTTTTTTTCCATTTATGTTTTGCGTTTTTTGGACATCATGATTTCTTGTGTCTGCTGTAGTTCATTGAGAAGCAAATATATGGACCGAGCTGATTTCCTCCATGTAAGGCTCAAAATTGTGTTTAATTTCAGAGTAAATATTTTCAATTTTGACACTTTTTATAACGGAAACTAATAAAACTACCGAAATGAAATTGTTAAGTTTCCGAACTTTCATTTGAGATGTACTTATTATCTTTTAGAGGAGAGATTCGTTAATGCCAAAGTTAAACATTGTACAACTCTTCAGAAGGGTAATCAAATAGCAATTTTTATATTTAGTAAATGTACCCCACTCAGCGTTTCTAGATATAGTACCTCAAAAATAGCAAATCAAACAACAGTAAGCTCTCGTGATTCAGTTAATTGTCCGCTTTGGCAGTCCGGCGGCTTTAACCGGCTATCATAAGGCCTTATATTTGCAATTACACCGTTGCATTTGTAAGTTTTCCATGCGACAATATATTTCCGTATCACTAAAGTTGCTTTGTGTCCGGTCGTGGGAGGGACTTCAGACGCTCCTATCAGTAACGATGAGAGTGTATAAATAAATCGTTAGTATTGTTCGCGATCAGTATCCATTCTTTTTCTCAACTGGAAACATCTGCCGCATATATACATGACCCTTTTTAGCCTCGAGGGAACCTCCTTCCTCCCCTTTATATGATAAACATTCGACACCTTTCAAATGGAAAATCGTCTGTAAATCACTTAACTCTATGCAAAGCGGGTTTTGCCGGTCATCAGTAACAAGACTTGTCGGCTGGAAATTGGCTGGATCTCAGTTAGCTTCTATTTCGAGCCTGGGAAAAGTAACTAAGCAGTAAGTTGTCTTTTAATGATTCATGGACTTTTTTCCCAGGATCTTGATGGTAGTGGATCATTAAACTTCAAGACGGAATCCAGGACGACTGGCGTCGAACTAATGCTCTCCATGGCTATAACTAGGTGAATATAAGCGACGGACCGAAGTTTCAATCAAAGTTTTAAACGCCATTGAGACATTACCAGCACTGGCTCCGCATTTAAGTACAAAAAAACAGGAAACCGAGTGTAAACACGCCAGTATTTTTTGTTTTTTTGACACGAACGGCCGAAACAGGTAAAAACATGAGTTGTTTAAACAACAGTAGTTTAATAACGACAGCAGGAGCCAACTTCAACATCGATGGTTCAACATCTCCGCGTGGTTTTATTATTGTTACAGCAAGTGTGCTTATCATCATAATCTTCGCCACAATCATTGGGAATTTATTGGTGTGCACAGCCATACTTGTCAACGGCCAACTCCGTTCCTTGCCGACCATGCTGTTCATTTTCTCTTTGGCCATCAGCGATTTGCTGACCGCCACTCTCTCGATGCCTTTTGATGTGGATCAACAACTAGTCAACTTTAAGTGGACCCATAGTGAAAGGCTCTGTGAGGCATGGACCACAGCGTATCTCATAACCGTGCCCTCGTCTATTTGGAACCTCCTTGTGGTGAGTGCAGATCGATATAAGAGCCTCAAAGATCCTTTGAGTCGTTACCGACAAAGCCCGTTCATGACTTGCAAGAGGGCAGTCGTGGTTATCGTGCTCGTATGGGTGTACTCGATTGTTTTTGCCTTAATTCCGCTCATGGGATGGAAATATCGGAACCACAGCGTAGAGAACAATGTTTGCTACTTCAATATAACAGTCAGTTACTCCATTCTCAGCTCTTTTGTGAACTTTATTTTACCTCTCTTGGTGATGTGCTTTCTTTATTTCAAAATCTTCATGATTGCGCGTAACATCAACAAAGGGAAGTTCGCCAAACGGATCGGTGGAACATCTGAACTGCTGACTGCCCCAGGCAAGTCGGCCGAAAACGCTGAAAAAATATCAAAACGAGTAAAGCGATGTCAGAAAAGATTCAAACGCAACATGAAAGCTGCGAAGAATATTTTGATAATAGTGTGCGCTTTCTTTTTCTGTTGGATGCCCCACACGATTCTGAGTCTGGTGACGATTTTCATTAAAGACGAACTCGCGCGCAAAATTCCTCCAGAATTATCGTCTTCATTTCTGCTTCTTGGATATCTAAACTCTGCGCTGAATCCGCCGCTTTACACCTTTCACAATAAACGCTTTAAAGAAACGTACGTAAAATGTTGTGGGCTGAGACAGAGAAAGGCGCAACCGCAGCGAAGCTTCAACCACACCGCCATGAGCACTTTAGAGCCGGGATCTACAATGAGACATATAAACAACAACCGTCGACCGGCCGAACAGTCAGGCGACGCGGAGGAAAATGTGTACCGAAGTAGTATTCTCTAAAAAGCGGCTGGCATCATCCGTGAACCATGCTATTTTTTATTGTCAAAAGGAGAAGCAGAGAAAAGCGTTGCGTATTCCCGTTGAAAGTTTTATTGTGATGTTAGGGGTCTGCAGAAGTTATAAGCGCAGTTTTTTTAAACTTAGCTTTAACCCAAAATTTAGAACTATCTTTTGACAGGAAGTGATTTGAGATCAGATCTCTCCGCCGAAGGAAATTGTTTTGTACTTCTTTTATCTAAAAGGACCTTTTGTGTGTATTGAGTTTTCTCCAGAAATCTCTCTTGGTTTTCTAAACTTCAAGACTTGTGCTGATTTGAATTATGTAATGCAGGCATGAAAAATTAATTAGCAGAATTAATCATCACATTGACCTTAAAATCGAAAATGAAATTTCTAAAGATGTTTGAAATTTTTCTTCTACAATTCGAAAGCTTGTGAACGATTTTCCCTTTTGTTTTCTGCGTTATTGTTCGTGAATAAAAATTGTAGCGTTTACGTTTCATCAGTAGAAAGATTGTAAAGAACAATTTTGTCATTATGTAACACATGATACAGATCCACGCGAATTCGTTTGTGTACAAAGTATTATATTCCGTGAGGTTTGGTCTGTGACTGTAAGATGCCTCTAATTAGCCTTATTTGGGGACCATCATTGACGTAAACTATCCACCCGACCAGGCACGAAATGTTTCAAAAGGACGGAAAGGATTCACATGTATAAAGTAGGTCTAAAGATAAGGGACTGATAATTTTACTAGAATATGAAAAATCCCGGAAGGAAGAAGAACTTTTATAAAGTGTACAAAGATAGAGATTTCCACTTCCATTAATTTAGCGGTTTTAAGGAAAATACCATGATTCCGAACCCTCAGGCAGTCATTAGAAGGGAAACAAAGACCAAATAAATTAAAGAGTCACATGGAACTGAGACAAAAAAGCAGCTTTTGATATGTATCTACGATTTAGGTGCACTGTGCCACACAATCTTGGTACTTTAATCGCGATTTTGATTGTTTTACTTGCCCATTTGAAACGTATAATACCTGTTGGGATTCTACATAACTCTCACGTCTGGCATCACCTGATAACTGAATACAAATATCAGTCTGAGTGGGAATTGATAATTTCAACTTATCAGTTAATTGTAGATACCAGTCATACAGTATTTTTTAATAAAGATATGCTACCTATCTATAGGGAGTATTACTCAGCTCTAGGCTTGCACTCTCGGACGAATGCTCAATTAAGTATAACAGCCCTCTTATTATATCTCTCAGTACGCGCGCTGTGATTGGTCAATTTTGCGGCCGTATTCTCCCGTACGGCCCGCTAAATTTGAAAGAACCTTTTCCCGCGCGCCCGATTAATCTCAGAGACATAATAAATATCTTACTAACCTCAGTTTCTCGGTCCGTACGAGGATCCGTAACTTACAGTAAGGACCGAGAAAACGAGGTTAGTAAGATATTTATTATATTTCTGAGGTTAATCAGGCGCGCGGGAAAGAAAACTTTTAAATTTAGCGGGCCGTACAGTAGAATACGGCCCGCAAAATTGACCAATCATAGCGCGCATACTAACTGAGAGATATAATAATGAACTGTCAAAAAATATTTTGAATGTCCATATTTTAAGCGATCTATGTGTAACCCTTTGTTTACAACAATCAATAAACGTATTTCAAAAATCCTGCTTCGGCTGCTTATTGCTTTTAAAGAAAATCATTTATCATGGTTAGAAATTCTGCTATCCTATCTGAAAAGATTTTCTCGACTTTCCCTCTCTCCCCCCTAGATCAACATGAACCGACTGTTAACCGGTGTACTGTTTGGCTGCGCTCCTTGTCAACTGAAGCTACTGACCGACTTAACCCGGCTCAGTTTCGTGCAAAACCACTTCATGACCGCCGCTGTAAACTTACAAGTTCCGCTAAAAAATGCCAGCTGTGCACGACGGCGGTGAGATAAACAGCAACAACAAATGCTTTATTTGCATCCATAAAGGAATTACAGTCTTGCAAAAGCTATTAGTATAAATTCAAGTTCAAGTTCAAGTTCAAGTTTAAGTTTATTAAGAAAATTGAAACATACAAAATATAATGTACCACTTCTCGCAGTGGACGAAAGGTGCCTAAACAGAAACTTAATTTTGAATTCAGTTTGGCCCTCGGTTTTGCTATTTCGAATTTTTCGACAATTTTTGTGAGCAGGTCATCTGTTTTCAAAGTCTTAAACTACCCCGTTTTTACATCTCCTCTTAGCGATTACCAGCACCACTGAACGGTGAGTCCATGAAATGTTTGAATGTCTGACAACGCGAGTGAAAGCCTGTGAGTCGTAGTTTCGTGGAGCGGTTTTCCTGTGCGAGGTGAGTATCTATAGTTTTGGTACAGTGCCAAGGGGTGTCTATGCTAATTAACGGCAGGCGCACGAAGCAGCAGAAGCTTCTTGAAGCATGAGAGAGTCAAAAGAAAGCTATTCAACATAACTTCATGGTGTGCTATTCACTTCGAGGTAAACCCCAAAATAGAATTTCAACTTTCATTGTAAATAGCCAACTGGCCTGCCTCCCGCCAGTTGGGATTCTTATCATGTTACGTTTGTTTGAATTATTTGTTTCTTGGGATCTAATTAAGTGGCGTGCCTGTAAACTAGCCTGGATAGCAACGTGCTCTTCCACTATAAACACAGTATTTATTTTATTATATTTTTATTAAGGGGACATTCTGAAAGAATTTGTGAGTAAATGTGGGGTGAATTGACAATATGAGAAAGAAGGGTAGAGAAGGATATAGACATAAATCAGTCAGTCCCCCACCTTCCCCCCCCCCCTTCTACGCCATTGGGCTCAGGAACACCTTGTTGTGATGGCGGACTATCTTCTCTTTGTCTACCACTTTTGAGCTGGAAATTGTAATTTGCAACCACCTTCGAATCTCAATATTTTCCTAATTTTCAATTCCCTCCCTTTCAACTTTTTTTCCTCAAAGCAATCCAAAAATCAACAATAAATTCACAAACATTTACTGTAGCAAGGACTCCAACCTAACAGTGGAGCCACTTTTCCATTTAATGGAGGAAAGTGCTGAAATATGGGGAAAACAAACAGCAATGCCCCCTCAAGTGTCCGTAAACGTTTTCATTTTCAAGCCGGCTTGGACTGGTTTCAAACGTCCACCGGCGAAGTCTTTGTTTTGGGACAAAATACAATTTTCTTGAATGCTTTAACATTTTATATAGGTAACAGTACACTCGATCTGGTCTAATTCGCAGCCGCCGGCGCTTGGAGTTAAAATTAACCGTTTGACATTTATTATCAAGCAGCATTTTTTTGTAGAATGACTATTCAAATGAAAACTGTTCATCATAATTAATTTTTAAATTCAAGAGGTTGATTACCATGGCTCTTGCTATTAAAAGTATCTTTGACATGTCTCACGTTTTATCTCTAAAGCGAGAGAGGCGGAGAAGTATGATAAAGCCTTTGCTCTTAAACAACTAAGTTTTTACTCAGTAAACATCAGCTAGGGATGATCATGATTCAAACACTAATCCCCCAGAAACTTAAAATCTCATATATTATTCATTAATTGCATTTCTGAAAACACTCAGGTGGCGACACTCAGTCACGTTTACGTCCACGCCTTCAGTAAATTCTTCAGTAGTGGACACACTTTGAAATTTTAATTTTTTGTGCGGTGGTACTCCCTCAACGTGTACGGTACACACGAAAAGGGTAACTTATTTCCACCACAGCCAACTAAAACAGAAAAAAAATATATATCCTAGGCCAAAACACTATTCTTGGCTCACAGACAAATAAGAACTCGAAGGGGTTAAAAGTTGAGTGCCGTTACTTTCTTCAGCAAATTGCAACTGACTAACGGCGTCCCTGGTGGTATAAAATTAAAAATTAAAGATATGCAATAAATGTGCTAATGAACGTTCTTTCATCTTCTTGACGAGAGTTATAACAATAACGTGACAATAGGCCATATTCGTATTCTTGGTATTGAACTGGACCTAGCATGAAGTGGAGGCTCTTGCGGGGGAATCTTTTCATATGTAAATGTATTCCCCCGCAAGAGCCTCCACTTCATGTTAGATCCAGTTCAATACCGAGAATACGAAAATGGCCTATTGTGACACATTCTCAGAAATTCTGAAGCCAGTGACACTATTCAACATTTGTTGATCAACAAAAGTTGCCATTACGTAAATTCACGTAAATCAAACAAGAACACAACAAAAAATGGCAGGATTTGCGAGTGAATCCGGATACAGTTCAGACAGTTTAACACATATTCTCAACTTTGTTTGTTTGTTTTTTAAATGTACATACAATGGATAAAATAATATAAGCGATTACCCGTGTCCGCTTTCGCCCATATTTTGATGTTTCCTTGTGGGGTTCTGTTATAAAATCGGTGAGGATTTGTCACTCTTTTTAGAATGGCGAGTCGGCAAACAGCCACAATAGCCACAGGTTGCTCCATCTGACCTCATGAAATCCTCACATTCACCACAAGCACATTTCCCTCTTTCTATTCCTCGTACATCCTTGCCTATTTTAAAGTTTTCACCTGACAATCACACGCCACGTAATTAACTACTTCGTGCGCAGATGAAAGCACTTACACGAGTAACACTTCCAGTTTGTTAGATGTCTTTGTTTGGATATTTCTGAAGGATCATGCATTAATCAGTACCAGGAAGTGGAAGGGCCACGACTTTTTTTCGCAAAAAAAATTCTAAAATACCCCTTCCCCTCCCCTCCCAATAAAAAATGTACCTTCCAGTTTAGCAGCGTCGGTTTTCCACCAGGCAACTTATGGTTATAGTAAGTGGCAAAACAAACAACCGAATGTGGTCCCCAACGGGCATCCAGTGAGGGAAACAAATCATCGGTAGTCTGTCAATCACCCGTGTCCAACAAACGACTCACAAAATCGGCCCGCTGATTATGATCCCGCGGGATCCATTATACCTCTAAACATATACCCAAATGAATGCAAATTTCGAAAATTCTTCTCGCCATTTTGTCAAGCTCGAATTTCATGCTGCCGACTTCCACAATTCTTTTAGCGGCTTGATTATCAGTAAACCATTTGACGTGCGAGTCTTCGAGAATCGGAGCACGGAGCAAAGGATTGTAAGGAGAATTCAATAGCGTTCAGCTCCCTCCACGTAGAGCCCTGAATCGTTTGCAGTCCTTCCACATTTTATGACAAACATAGTCATCATTAAAGCCAATCACAGTACCACAACCAGTTGCGCTAGCATCTGAATACACGAAAAAACTGGGGCATTTTGAGACAAAACAGTCTCTCGTATTGACATTCATGATATTGTTTTTCCAAAAATACAACTCTTCCCGACAGTACTCATCAAGATGAAATTCCGAGTCCCAGTGATCTACACACGGTGAAGACATAACATAGTGTCTTATCATTATTCTGGCGATGCTTCTGACTACTGGACCGGTGGAAATAATTTGTCCAATAAAAGAAGCCAAGTCCGTGCAGAAACGACAAAACCCCCATCGACAATCTGCGCGATGGTGTTCATGATCTTAGATGTTCTTCGGTCGACAATTCCTAAAATGCCCAAAACCGAGTTCCATGTAATTCCTAACCAGTTAAAAACCTGGGTGGGGACCCATATAGATTTCTCCTCATTAGTAATCAACCCTACACTTTTTACGGCTTGCGCCGTAATGCAACCAGGCAACAGCCTTTCTGGTCCTGGACTGTCCCCCAACGGTCATACAGAAAAAATGGCTATGCAAATACCTTGGATCTCCAGTGCTTTTCAAGAGGTTTGAGCAGCTTCGTGAAAATATAAGGAGCTGTGGAAAGCCCAAAGCGAAGGACCGTAAACACATAAAACACCTCACCCTTGAAATAAGGTGTTCGCCAGGAAAAACCTAGGAAAGTTTTATGCTGCTCCGAAATTTCAATGTGATGACAGCCGCATTAAGGTGATTAAGGTCGAATGAAAACATGTACGCATCCTTTGCGAAGTAAGCGAGAGCAACTTTCCAGTCTTTGTACTTGACTTTTTGTTTTAGTAAACACTTATTCACATGGCGCAAATCTAGAATCAACCTCTTTTTAGCATTTGGCTGAACGGACACAGACAAAGGACTTACACATAAAGGTTGATTATCCACTAAACTGAGCCGATCGGAACTAACAAGTTCACGGATAGCCTGGTCTACGAAACTAGCATGAAGCAGAGCCGACTTGTTATTACCTAATTTTACGGGATCGGCCGGTAAATTGAAAGGTAGCCTATAACCGTTGTCAATTACCGATATAATAAAATAGGATGTAGCGATGGACTTCCAAAACTCAATATTAGCCTTAAGATTCCTTTTGACGCTCGCTAATTGCCCACTTTCCACTTCAAACTTTCCACTTATTTCTCCTACCTGGATTAAGACCTCTTCAGCACTTGTTAAAGGGCTGGGTTGGGTGTCCTCCTGATGGCTTATTGTAAGAGGGTCCTGCATGGTAGCCACATGGTTGGTAATGGGGGTCTCCTGTCCAAGAGGCGGATCGGCAATCTTTGGCCCAATGGCCGTGCTTGCCGCTTGTGCCTGCAAGCAAAACAGAAAAAAGACAGCAGTAAGCTAAGCTGGGCGGGAGGGTGGATTATGTAACGTAGTATTAAATTGAGTGGATCGCTAGCGTGAGTGAATACTCATATCAACGGTCGAACAAGCTATAAATACCAGGAGTTAACCAATCGCAAGTCGTATGTAATTAGCGCGTCAGGCACCCCCAGGGGTAAAAGGCCCTAAATGCAACCAATAACTGGAATACCAGCGGAAAATATATTTCTTGTTCAACGAAATGTTCACTGAGTGTATCATACCATGTTGAATGTTAAAATACGCAATTCAACAGGTTGAACGATGTTGAACAAAAATAGAGACGAGCTCTAATCCGTTCAACAACGGGCTGCAACATCGTTGCTCAACAACCTCGAACTCACTTCTGACGAAGGGCTAACGCTCGACACGTCAGCTTTTAGAATCCCTGTACGTTAGTCAATTTACATTATCTACTCCGTTGATAAAACCAAATTCTTGTGTACAAACTTCCCCACCGACGCAGCACCACAGTAGACCGTTTCCGAAATAAATCAGGCCTCTTTTTCAAAGCGAGTCTTGGTGCTTTTCCTTTTATATGTAAATCATTTTTCATTCACATGAAAATGAGTTTAATTTGCTTGTGAATGAAAATTGATTTGCATATGAAAGAATGAGAGCTAAGACTCGCTTAGAAAAAGCGGCCTGAGGTAATTCAGAAATGGCCTACCTCCTTTATTCTAACTTTTCATCAATCCTTGGTGCTGACCAAAAGGATCGCAGCCTCTAGGAACGAGATTACACAAAAACAGTGTCTCCTCTGGTTACTGCGCATACCTTCTGCACATGAGGGACAGACATTCTCGTCCCCAGAGGCCGCGATTCGTTCCGTCAGCACCAAGAATAACGGGTTCCAAAACAGAAAGTCCGTGAATCTCGGACCTCCGGCTCTTCCACGCAAACTCAGAAGTTTGAGACAATAGTGGTTGCTGACGGTTACAAAAATGCACCTTCACTGAGACTGCGCATACCTTGGAATTGGCCAGAGGTCGTTATTCTTGGTGTTCACCAAAAGAATCGCGGCTTCTGGGGACGAGAATGACGGACGGTCTGGACAGACCATTAGAAAAGTCACGATGAAGGTGGAGAGGCGGGGCTGGGAAAAACCCAAAAATAATCCATGGAAGGAAATAGGACAAGAAAAACATCAGTGCAAAAAAGAAAGAAATGTAAGCTGAAAATCCCTCACTTTTCTCATGGCCTGTCAGGGAGAGGGCATGGTTTCTTGTGGACAATGTACCGTTCTAACTATGCGAAAAAAGGAGATCTTACAAAGAACTTGTTTTCCAAAAAGAGAATTTGGGGTCATCAAGTATAACAATTATGTTGGTTAAGCTTCAAAGTTGGGAAAGAAATTGCCTTAGATTCTTGGGTATTTGTAAGCTTTAGTTAGAGTAACTGCCGCCAAGTCATCCGCTTTTCTTGCTAGATTACAATAGTCTTTGTCGAGATCGGCCTTTCCCTGGGGTTCTATTCCGTGCACTAATAGTTCTGTATTGGGCAGAACCGTCCTTAGTTCTAACAGACGCAGATGAAAAATGCTCGATCTCTCTTTAGCTCTTACGTCGGTACGTTAGTTTACGCGTCACTGTGCCGAGGACTACAACGAGATAAGTTGCGCTTGCGTCACTTTAAAGAAGGTATCCATATAAATCTAAGAATATGGTCTTCCTCAAACATGTCTGTTATGTTGATGATAAAATTTCCGTCAATCTTATACCTCGTTTGTCGCGAGAGCTATTGTGTCACCCACACATTAACTCCTGAATCGTGGCGAAATCGAGAAACGTTTGTATAATGACGTTTGATCGGCCACAGATCAAACATTTTATCTTCTAGAAGTTTTCATCAGTAGAATGATCCGTTTTTTATTTCATGGTAATTACTAGCACATGCGTCATTTAAATGGAGAATAAAAAAAATAGTTTTCTCCTGTAACCTCACCACGTTTGTATTGTGCCATTTTATTTTATTTTGGCTTGCAAAAACGTATTGTAATGACGTGATTTTAGTAATTCTTTACCACATTCATATTTTTTCTTAGCTACTGTATACCTTCTGTTTAGCTTTTTTTTTAGATAACCTGTTACAAAAAGTCAGCGACCTTTTAGTTGTTTCTCTTATTCTTGCTATCAAGATCTCTATAGATGGACCTTCTGTTTTGTTCTGTTTTTGTTTCTCTTATTCTTGCTATCAAGATCTCTATAGATGGACCTTCTGTTTTGTTCTAGCTTTTTTTTGGGATCAGATAGCTCAAATGTTAATAACCGTGGGCTTTATTTTTATTGTAGCGCAAAACTCTTGACAAATTTCGGAACAAATAAGTTCCATAGCCATTCCCCCAGTGCTGGAAATAACTAAGTACAGGGATACACTATGCAGATAACGTGTGGGTCATACGCTGGGCCTGATAATATTATCAGTTATCCCGGCTATCAAACGGCATTTGAGTAAGATACTTAAAACCTAAATTTAGTGTTCATCTATTGAGATCTTGATAGCAACAACCAAAACAAAAATTAAAAGGTCGATGACTTTCTGTTTTACACGGCGTTAGATGTTAGGCAGATGAGCAGCCTGACAGTTAAGCCAGAGTTAAGGTTTGGACCGTCAATAAGATGGTTTTTTTTTTCGGCGATGTCTTTATTGTTACCCATGATCGCTACAAATACGGCGCACTGTCAGGTGTACGTTGTTTGAAATTGATGCAATAAACGTTTTAACGGATTGCAAATCAGATTAATCAAACGAAAGAGTGCTGGGGAATGTTAAGGTTTTTGAACAGCAATAACTATCACAATGGGTTGAATAAATGCCTTTTGAAGGTTTATTTTTTCGTTCGATCTTTCTTAGAAAGTAGGCGTTGTTTGAGGGAATTGAACATTAAGAATAAAAGCCGGTGCGCGGATTGAAAACACATTGTAAACGAATTGATTAATAAGAAACTATCTATATTGTGACAATATAAACTGTACAAAAAAATTCAATGACGCTTTCTCTCACCGTAAAATCCGGAGTGGTGACGTTTTGAAGCGTAAATATCGAGATCAACGCTATTAAGAAGTACTTTCCTGTGGGGATGTCAACATTTAAGAGGATTTATTTATTTTTCCTTTCAATTTACATTTCGGTTTAAGAAATAATCGCCATCTTCAAAGTGACCATTGCGTTCACGATTTGCAAGTACGGAAATTTGATTGAGAGTACGAAAGGCTGCTTTAACAGTAAAATTGTGCGACCTTAAATCTTTTTAGGGTCAAGCTTTGTTTGCTCTGTTGACTTTTCCGCTTCACCCTAAAAGGGACGGGTGAAAAGAAAATAAATATATGAAATTAGCAAGGAACGCCATTTAGCTGCTTTGACACTGAGCAGACTTCCAAAAGTATGCATTTAATTATTGGGCACAAGTTTTCTAGGTGTTTCACGAAAAATCTTTCAGCAGAGAAAAAAGCTTTTCACATTCAGCTAAAATAACCACTTATGTTTTGTACATTTTCTACCCTGGGAAAGTAACAAGATGTTTACTGCCAACAAATACAAACAGATAAACGCAAATTGACTTTTTATTATCGCCACGTCAAACTCACACATTTTCAATTTTTCTCGGCGTGAGCAAATATTCATTTAGTCACCCTTAATTGTATTTAAAAAAATATAATTTTGTCGGCAAGAGTTAAAATTAAAAAGAGCATTGTTCGAAACTCGAGCTGAAATTAAAATTGCCCCAGGCAGGAGCCCATAAATTAATATTTATGGGCTCCTGCCCCAGGATATTTCACACCCTTGTTTTTAAAAACCAGATGTGGTATGTTTGTCAGCCTTACAATATAACACTGTATTATCAAATCGGCAAAAGATTGCTTGAAAGCAAGGGCTTAGTTTGCTTAGATTCCAAAGGGCTGTTGTTCCTGCGAATTGACTATTCAGTGACATTTGAACAACAGTAACCAACTCGGGAAACTTAACGGTTCGCCGCGAAAATGGCGCCGGCCTACAAAATAACGTGAGTGTTGCCAGTATATCGCCTTAAGGTTACTGATCAAGTGCTATCATATCTAGACGGATTGTGACAGATCTGTGTTGCTTTATTGCTGTGGAGTTAGATTATTTCCTTGGTCATTGGTCATTTACAGAGATTTTAAATATGCACTCACACGGATCAACTTTCAGTCGCCACTCACTGCTATCTAATTGACCCTGTGTCAGTCAGTATGTTGGACACAATCGAACAGCAAAGCCAATCAATACTAATAAATTGATCATATCTTCGATTCCTTCCTCAGTAGCCGAACACCAAGAATTGAACAGAGCTGCTGAGTGGACAACTGAAAAAAAGACGTCGACATCTCAAAACCGCTACCAACGTTTTGCTTGTTACAAGGCGTGTGTTGCGTGGAACGCCGAATAGGAACATTGCGAAAGCACAGTGGAGCATATCGTGACCCTTCTGAAAATATATTCTGCGCTGAAATAGTTATTCACGCCGGCGACGACCTCAGTTTTCTCGTCAACAAAGTGCGTTCTGTTACTGAAGTTGTACGATGGTTAACGGCCTGCTGGGCACCACCTTCAGGGTGTAAGTAGCATAAATTAATTATACGAGAAATCTTTCAACATCGAACTGTGAACTTCTTCAGTACATCTACAATCAGGAATTTTCTGAAAGAAAGAAATCGACAAACTCGCTGGTTTGGATTTGGGAACCTTACGGAAAACTTCGGGACATCTCTGCCATTTTCACTGGCATGAATCTGTCTGAAACAAATCTGTCCACTGTGGTTAGTGTGCCATCGCCAAGCCCTGGTTTCAAGTATTTTTCCGTAAGCATTTACGTCACTATAATAGCGGTGGCGCTAACTGGAAACCTTTTAGCTTGCATAGCCTTTGTTGTGAGTCCAGTCGTTCGCAGGTGGCCAACAAATCATTTCATTTTTTCCTTGGCTGTTGGCGACTTGCTTACGATCTGTTTTTCGGTGCCATTTGATTTGGAGCAAGTTTTTACCAACCAGGTCTGGTCCCATGGGGAGGTGCTCTGTCTGGTGTGGACATCATCGTACCTGATCACTGTACCCTCGTCAATTTGGAGCCTTTTAGCAGTGAGCGTGGACCGCTATAAAAGCCTGAAATACCCACTCAACCGCTTCCGCCAAACGCCATTTATGACCCGCAAAAGAGCCGGGCTGATCATCTTCATACTCTGGATCTATTCAGGCCTTTTTGCTCTCATCCCTGTCGTAGGCTGGAAGCGAGAGCCTCGCAGCGTCGAAAACAACTATTGTCAGTTCAACATCACTCCAGAGTACTCCTTGTTGAGTTCAATTGTCAACTTCGTTTTGCCAACGCTCTTTATGTGTGCGCTGTACTGGAGGATCTATAAAATTGCAAGCGGTCTGAATCGCAATGACGCCTTAAGGCAGCCCGAAAGCTCATCCTTCACAGGAGAAAAAGAGGTGAAGAAGTTGAAAAAGCGAATGAAAACGACGAAGAACATATTGGTTGTGGCTTGTGCGTTCTTTTTCTGCTGGATGCCACACACGGTCCTCAGCATGGCAGCTGCCATCATGTACAACTCTTGCCTGGCATGTTTATCTGCGATTCCCAGCGAACTCTTCACAGTTTTGCTGATGTTAGGGTACACGAGCTCCGCACTAAATCCTTACCTCTACGCGATGAGAAACAGGCAGTTCAGAAACGCCTTAACCGGTATTTTTCCCGGGCTAAGATGCAAGGTTCCCAAGAGGCATCAAACTTCATCACGCTTGAGTAGATCATCCTGGAATCGACAATTCAGTAGCTTGTTGCGTCACCAAGGTGAAACGAACACGGTCGTATAACCAAACTGCCGTCAACGCATTGGGGTTCCTGTGACGTATAACATTATTCTGTTCTACCAGAGGATTAAGCTTGTTTTCATTTGTATTTTTTGGAAGACTTAATAAACTTGAAACTTGAAACTTGCATTCAAGTTCAAGCATCAGTATAAGCACGGCCACAAGAGCTACGCAAAGATAAAAGAACACCTTACAAGGATTCAGTTTCTTTATTCCTGTGGGCTTCCGTTTTTCATTTATGCTGATTAAGACTTCACTGTGTAAAATTAAATGCATCGCAATTTTGCGGAAAAAAGAACTATTTAATCACTTGTGCAAGTGGAGATCGCATGTAGTCGCGACTTTCTCAAAGGTACTAAATGACAACAGCCGAACACAAGCAACCCAGTTTATCTAATTAGCTCCATTAGTGAATATAATCATATAACAGATTGTACGTTTGCGAACAAGAAGTAGATCAAACGTTACTTAACGTCAAATAGCTTCCCGTTGTCAGTACGTGTGTACACTGATAACACTTGGATAAACTCAGTTTACAATAACTGGCCCACGCAAGAACAGTAACGCTTTACATTGTTCCCTTTTTGAACATCAGATATAAGTACATTTAACACATAATAAGATAAGGGCCCTTCCTTATGGTAGTCATTAAATATACATAGACGTACCATGCAATCGCTGCCTTGTCTCTATGAGAAATTTACTTAAAATCCCACCAGGTTGAATGGAAACACGACTAACCAACGATGAATCCATGAAGACAAGGAAAGTAGCCAGAAAGTATGATGCCACATTTTCTCAGGCAAACGAATAAAGGGGGTCGTTTCTAAAGAAACTGTGGTGCTGCGTCGGTGAGGGAATTGAACACAAGGATTTAGTTTTACCAACGGAGTTGATAATGTAACCTGACCATCGTACAGGGATTCTAACAACTGACGTTGGGAGCACCCGAAACGTCAGGTTTTAGAATCCCTGTACGGTGATAAACGGTCTTCCGCTTAACTCCTCAAGAAGTTTTAATGGAAAAACCTTTATGAATTAAGTTGCGTGCGTACGGACGTAAACGTGACTGGTTTTACGTGCTTACATAAAAGTGATAGAAACGATGCATGGAAGGTCGCGCATAAACGTAAAAGTTGAACCTCGCTCAAATTTTACGCTTGCGCGTGAGCTTTCATTTATCGTCTCTATTTTATTTACGCACGTGGCAGTTAAAGTATCGTCCGCACTCACGTAAAAAATACGCGACAGTGGAAATCCACCTTAACATCGATCAAATCAGAAAAAATAAATAGCATTGAAGTGGACTTTTATTCTGAGCTTACAGTTGAACCAACAGGTATAAATTTACGCATTTCAAAATTATCAATCATAACGATTGTTTTCTAGTGATCGACTTTCATCAAACGGCAGGTCGGGAGGATTGAAAATCCATGAAAATAACAGTTTCTTATCGTTGAAACAGTCTAAAAAGAGGGGCTCGTTTGCTTGGGTTGCAGCCGTTAAAATCTGAAAAGATCAATATTTGTTCATTAATTACACAATTGCCGCTTGTTAGCGACTGCGTTCGCGTTACCTATATTAATGATTCTCACAAGAATTCAATTTCCACCTAACTCAGCGAAAGACGATGACCATTGAAAATGTATTACATAAGGGCGGGCAGTCAATTTGAATAATTATCGTAGATAAAGATATATTGCAATGTTTTTCTAAAGTGATTCCATAGCAACAAACAAAGATTGATATTTGCTTAATTCTGCACATGCAATTTTCATTGTTTCTTTATAACAGGTCGACCGCGGAATACAAAGCGGGTTCGGATGTCAAGAAGTTGGACTTCGATAAAACATCATAAAGAATGTTGATCCTATGACGAAGGCTTTGTTTTGGGAAATCAAAGTTGATTAGTATCAGGGAGAGAAAATCGCCTTGCACATGTTATAAAACCAACAGGAAATGTAGCCGCCTCACAGTTTAACACCGTGAAACGGCGCACTTTGAGAATGAGCTTAAACTACGTACCTTGTCTGTAACACGATTGAACTTGTAAACAAATTTGTCCTGTGTATCCATGCTGTCAAATGAAATAATGAAGGCAATATTTGAAAAAGAATGAAACGTGACCAATATTTTGTACGCGCACTTTACAAAGATGGACCGCGTGGGAAACCGTCCGAAATCTGAATCCTTTTCCTTGGATATATTTGACGAAATCAAAGACTATGTCTAAGATTTCAATCACAGTGTAGTTGAGAATGTAGCTTATTTCTTTGTGAGCATTTATTAAATTCTCCCATTCAGGGACAAGACGGAAAACAAATTGTGTTTCTGCAGATATTGCTCCGGCAAGATATATAGCCAGTCGAGCAGAATTGCACGATACTTAAAGATCTTTGGAAAAAACGGCCGTCTTACCCTAAACTATCGAAAGACTGAGATATTTGCCCAACGTGTGATTCTTGTTTTAGAGTCTAGTTTTTGTATATCCTCATACCACTTTGCAGAAAAGAAAAACATCGGAAAGCGATCGGGGGTTGTTACTGACGGTTTACGCTGACCACATTTACAGCCACTTTTTGAGTGCGCCACTTACGCAATGCAATCTATAAGGAATGGCTATTGTGACACCTTGTTTAATTCATGCAAGTAGTATTGTAGTCCGCTCTTATTGAGTGTACCATTTCTTCGGTGTGTTTTCACGAAATATTCTGGCGGCTGACATGAGCAACTTTAGCAGTAACTCGTCCGTTGGCCAGCAAGGGAACGACACACAACTGCTTCAGTTCCAAGGATATTTATTTTTTTCCAAGGGGTTTTCGGCCTTCATAACGTCCGCGTTCATAATTGTTATTGTAGCAGCGATCTTAGGGAATACCTTGGTTTGCATTGCGACGTGTTTGAGTCCTAACCTACGCAAAGCAACCACCAGTCTTTTCATCGTGTCCTTGGCAGTTTCTGACCTCCTCACGGCGATTTTGTCGATCCCCTTCGACGTGTATATCCTTCAGAGGAACGGTTTGTGGTTCCTTGGCGAAGTTGTGTGCAACATTTGGACCACGGCATATCTTCTTACAGTTCCTACTTCGAATCTGACTCTGCTGATTTTGAGCATCGATCGCTATCTCACACTGCGAGAGCCTCTGAGTCAGTTTCGTGCGGGACAGTTCCTTTCGAGGGAGCGCATTGTTATTTACATTGCTGTCCTGTGGGTTTATTCCCTAATGTTCGCTCTCCTACCTGTAACGGGATGGCAGCTGTGGCGTTTGTCTCCCAAAAGTGTCACTGTTGGTATTTGCATCTTCAACGGATCGCGTCTTTACAACATCGTAGTTTCTGTGATTCACTTCATCGTTCCAGCCTTGACAATGTGCCTGATTTACATCTTGATATACCGGCAGATTCGCCGCCATACCCGGTCGGTGCACCCCATAGATTCCCCCGTGGCAACGCAGAACGCGCAAGCAAAATTCCTTCTGCAACGGAACATACGAGCGGCCAAGCGAATTGCAATAATTGTAAGTGTCTTTCTCATCTGCTGGGTCCCGTTCAGCGTGCTTAGTATCGTCGGAAATATATGCCTCATATGCAACCTTAAAATCCCGCAAGAAGTTTTTTACATCACTTTGCTGATGGGGTATTCCAACTCGGCTCTTAACCCGATACTGTACTCATTCAATAACAAAAATTTCTTAGACGCGTACAACAGACTCTATCGAGCGGTCAGGAGGGTAATTGGACGACTTCGAGGTACGAAATAAGACGGAATCTTTGCTTTTAGTTGAGTGCCGCGAGTCGGATCCACGTCTCCTGTGATTTTCTCTATATTAGAGTTGCTGGAGACACACGAATTTAAGAACTTGATATCTCGAGGCAAGAACCAGACTTTGATATTCACCAAGTCTTCCGTTTTCACTAAAGATGTTACTGCCTTAGTAAAATACAGCAACGAACTCAGTCGAGTTCAGTTCTTGGATGAGAAGAACACCCGGATGTAATTCAAACTTGTCGTGAAAAGCGTGTTTTTCAGTCTACAAGGGAAAGAGTTAATGTTTTCATTGAAGAAGCTCACTTATATAGCATGCAGGTCTGGGGAAATCACTGCGACGAGGATGAACGTTTTCAGAAACGAAAAGTTAACTGTCAAAGAAGACAGAAGCTGAGTCATGGTTCTACGTGCACGTAAGCAACCGTGGTGTACTGGCATGTTTTCAAAGAGTGACAGTAACCGGGGCCTGGGTTAGTTTGCATCGAGCATGCTAAGTGGAAGCTTGTTTCTGTAAATGCAAGTTAAGTTCTACCCTTCCAGGGTCTGAAAACGACTGTTGAACCCTACAATTGTATGCATGGATGGTTATGAGGAGTCTTACGTGTTCACTTATATTACACTTGAAATGTTTTATTTTTAATTTTTAAGATATATATCAATTGATTTTGTAACGTTTTAACGTATCAAATTCCAACCCCGCAAAATAAGGTAAAATAGTCGAGTATGTTAACTGAAGCTATCATGCGATATCTTTCCAGCTTTCTGATGAAAAGAAAAAGGAACTTTTAGAGTATCAGTCTAATTATCGCTTTTTTGAAAATGCATTGTCATTACCTGTTGTCTGCAGCATCTAAAGATAAGTCTTTAATGGCACTGATCTACAATTACCTGAGAAAAACGTAACTTGTTAATTGTCTAGCGATATAATTTATGTGTATTGTACAAAACGTGCCTTTTATGTTTTAGCGTGAAAATCGCTGTCGGAATATAAATTCTTGTTACAATTTTATGTCATTTGAACAACAATCCGTGCGTGTTAAAGCAGCGAAACTGTATACTAAAGCACTCAAAAGAAGAGTTCGCAAAGATTTTTAAATATAAACATAGTTATATATATTGGACTTTGAATGCATCATCGCATACTGCGGTCATTTGAGGCCGACCAGTTTTACATGGAATAAATGACTTTATTACCGCAATCAGCACTTGTCTCATGACGTACTTTATTAACGAATTATTCCGCAACCCCTGGGGGCACTTTTTGTCAATATACGAATTATAAGTTCCTCATGGCCGCCAGAGTTGTATTTTCTTTCTTGTATTTAAACTTAGTAAAGTCCACAAAATGCAGGATCGAGGAGCTCAAGGCTCGTTTCCAAGTAAAGGATGTATGTAATTTCAGAATCCATTTTTATCCTCTTCATTGTCAAAACTTTGGTCATCCTCACCATCTAATAACAATATCTGATTTTGGTCAAACACTTATATTACAGACAATTTACACCCAAACCATTTTTCGCAATGAGGGTGGAAACAGTTTACTAGTCAGCTCATACGAGTGCCCTGAAGCTAAGTATCACAGCATCCGAACTGGACTCGATTACTATTCAAAGTCATTTTTAATAATACTTTATTATGCATGCGAGTCATTAATACCGTTTGTATGACAGCAGATGGGAATGCCTTTTCCCAGGGTACCCTCTGATTGGTTTAGCACTGATATTTAAATCTCTCATGCTTCGAAGTGCCACGTTTTTGCTGGACTAGTAAAAGCTGGTCCTTCATTGAGACACCCACCGCCCCTCCCGAGAGATCTGTGTTCGGTCGTCTTCGAGAGACACTTTTGTCTACGCCGGAGTACCACCCTCCATACCTTAAAGACTGGTTTTCACTAGGCAGAAGCACAAGCATAAACATAAGCACAAGCGCTTGCATTAAAACACACGAAGAACGAACCCACTTATTTGTCCTGTGCTGTCTTCACTAGTAGCGCGCTCGACATAAGCATAAGCATAAACACAAAACGGAACTGTTCATTTTGCTTATGCTTATATTTATGTCGAGCGCGTTGCTGGTGAAAACAGCATAAGACAAATAAGTGGGTTCGTTCTTCTCATGTTGTTGCTTATGCTTATGTCGCTGCTGTTTTCACTTGCACTTTTGCTTATGGTTATGCTTGTGCTTATGCGATAGGGAAAACAAGCCTTTAGTCAGCAACAATGACTAAGGGAATGAGAACCGTGAAAAATGTTTCCGGAGTATGTGTGCGTCATTTACAGAAAAAATCATATTTATGAAAACATAATTGTTGGGTGTGTTATCTACGCATGATTTAACGTCCGTTTTATTTAATTTTTCAGTAATCAAATCCATTTTTGTCTTTTAAGGTCATTCTCACCACCAGACGAAAATTTCCTGTTTTTTGTCCTTGGTCAAGCACTCTTATCCAAAGCTAAACATTATTGTGGAGAGTGTTGTCTGTATATGGTTTACCGATAACGCCTGTTTATTCTTGGTGCAATAAAGGCCATTTTTATACTCTCATTTGTTAGTCATTGCCTAATGATTTCCTGTTTTTTTTGGGCGTGGTAGTCCATGAAATCAAACATAATATCTTGGCACGGATTTTGCGATTTATGCGTGCCTTTATTAAGCTTGTTTTCACGTTTTTCATATCTTCATCAGCAAAAGATCGTGAGTGCTAAGTCAAACTCTGTTCCTATTTGGTATCTATCAATTGGTCAGTGTTTTAACCTAAAATCAAGCAATTATTGGCAAGACGGGTTTTGGCTACGATGGCCTAAGTTCGTTTTCAACTTTGTTCTGGTATTGTCACCAGTTTCCATCCCCGTCAGTGTTAGTCGCTCTCACTTCTGAGAATAACTATTGTCATTTGTCAAGTACTGTTGTGCTACGACCAGTTTTTATCATTTGGATATGCTTGAAGGTTTCAAGCGAATTCTTTGAAATCCAGTTAATCGGCGCCATCTCATGAGAGATTCTTCCCGCGATTACATCGCTGACGGATATCTGTCGAGTACATACTGTACCGTGAAAGGCTCCGATTATTCGTAATGAACTAGGAACACATTGTGTTAAATTTTCAACCCCAAATGTATTGATTTATTTCCATCTTTGTCATCGGCGTTAATCATCCACATCTTCCGGTCATTTGCTTCAAATAACGACTTCAGTGAACTGGAGTACTTTAAAGGATTGAAATCAAACACGTAACTGGAAAGGGATCTTAAGTTTTATACTAAGAAGCGAAATATTTGACTACTTATATAACCTTAATCTCCGATCAGGCCCAAATGAAGCATCGCTCTTATGTTCTCTTATCAGGGTCGGCACTCGCTCGGACTGAAAATGGAAGCTAATAGAACCTGATGACCGGTTAATATAACCTTGAAATAGTTACATACATTGTTTTGTATTTCAACCGCGCGTACTTGTCTTGTTTTCAGCATAATAAACAGCACCATAAGTAAGTGAAGTAATAATTTTTATTTACTTTACCACACAAAAAAATTTACAATAACACACAATTAAAAAGTAGAGAAAAAGGTGGCGAGGAAACCTAACAGATAAGGGTTCCATTTGAATAGACACACTGACTTAAAATAAAAACGTAGGATTACGTGGAGCACATGTCTTCATGCTTTTGCTTGAGGGGCCGACTAAATCGCCTAAACGAAAAGGCTTTTCTTAGAAGAACAGATTTTCTGTCGCATGCACGAATCAACCCCTCAAACAGAGGTATATTATATACTGGGGTCAAGTACCTGACTGTTTTCTAAAGGCATCAGCCCTTGCATTTCCGTGAAGGACAACACTCAAAGATGCCCACCATGTAATCAATAATATAAACCAGAAAGAAAAAACGTCTTGATAAGGCGGGGCGCGTAAACAACAAACAAATCACTCAATCACGAAATATTTAACAAGAGCGGCTTCGCACACCTTAGTGAATGTTGATATTCCCAAAACGAAAATAATTGTACCTTAATTTTCATTATTTTGCGGGAAAGTTTATTACTTTTAATGGGCAATTAACCATTTTAAAGGAAATGGTCGGGGTGTAGTTTTATATATCTTAGTGGCAATACCTTTTAGCGCTAGCTGAATGATGGCGTGTTATTTCGTGTAGAGATGCTATTCCCTTTCGCCCGAAAGACCTATTTTTCCAAATTCGTCCCCGGCTCTATTTTCTCTGTTGTTTTTCAAGCGCTTAATCTGACTCGTAGAAATAAAAGTTTGCCTTCTCAACGACGTCTTCGAAGAGCGAACTTTCAAATTTTGGTTCAATAATCGTTGATCGGTTATCACCCTATGCTTGTCGTTGTTTGTTTTAGGGTTTTGGAGAAATGTTTGCGTCCTATTAAACAATGTCCGTTATCGGCTAATCCTTTCTCCAGCCGCAAATTTGTTTTTATTACGTTCAAAGTCAATATTTGCATTTTGTTTAGAGCCCTTAAATTTTCTGGGCGAGTGAATTACTTTGTGGGGCGGTCTGGTGTCGATTTGTCGCTCGTTTTACGACTGTCTGTTGCCTGTTTGGTTAGGGACAAAGAAAAGAAATAGTAATTAAAAGTGAATTGTCTCTGCCGCAAATTGTCGTACTTTTTCTGCCAATTTCTGTTGGTTGTCGGTGTTCTGGTAGAAGATTGTCGCCTGTTTTCAGAGCCATGTCGCTTGTACCCCTTGAAAGGCAATTTTTTTTATCCACAACTTCTAAAACCCACCGTGGAAGTAAAATAATATCTGAGTAACGACCGATCTTTGGCTGTTTTGATTTCTTAGTCAGTGAGAATAAGGTGATACTTTTGATGTGATCCAGCTTTGCCGTCACCTTTAAGGTACGTTTGCATACAAACCAACAAGGAAACAAAACATTCAGTCTAGGTTCAATGTTGTCCAGACAACGGTGTTTAGCCGATCGAGTGTTTCATAAACCAAAGCTTGTTTGACTACATACATGTGTGCGATACGAAAATGAGTAACGACCTTTTAATTTTTAGGAAAACAAATTACTTTCAAGAGATCAGCACTGTGGGGAGTGAGCGGATGTTACTCCTGACCATGACAAAGGTATTTTCTCTGTTCATTTTTTATATGAGAAAAGTAGACGCTGGAACACCTCTCGGAGATAATTAAGAAAATGTTAACTAGGTTGGAGTCCTTGTTAAGGCTGGTTTCCATATGATCGCCAAGATCGCCATGATTGATGCGATCGCTGTGGTCGCTGAAAAAAATAGTTGAGCGATCGATGGTTTCCATATGATCGCTGAGAAAGGAAACGAAGAACATTCAAATTCAAATTCAACATAGCGGCTGTGAATAGTCAACTCCTGCTTGTAGCTTGTTTTCTTTCTACTTATTGGTGAAAGACAGAGCCCCATAGATTTTGGGTTCGAGAGACCTTCCAGAAGTATTTTGCCGACGGAAACGCAATGCATTCTGGTATTTTTGCTGTCGCTACGATCGCTGGAGAGTGGTTTTCATACGATCGCTACGGTTGCTGAGATAGAACTGAAGTCTATCTCAGCGATCGTTGTCGCTGTAATCACCGCGATCGCTGGAGAGTGGTTTCCATATGATCGCTACGGTCGCTGAACTTCTTTTTTCAGTGATGATAACGATCATATGGAAACCAGCCTTGCACTAGACGTTTTGAGAATTTTTTGATGATTTGTGGAATGTTTTGAAGGAGGAAAAATTAAAAGGGGGGGGGGGGGGAGGGGGGAATTTGAAAGTTTTGAAATTACTGGATTTTAAGGTGGTTGAAAATTAAAATTTCAAGTGAGAAATTAGTACGGAAAGGTCAGATAGTCCGCAACCACTACAAGGTGCCGCTGAGCCTGTTATCGGACTAACCAGGGAAACTGGTTTGTATGTATATCCTTTTACACCCTTTTTTCTTTCATTCTCAATTCAACCAATTCTCCCTAACATTCAACCGTAGCGCCCCTCTTAAATAACCCCAGGAAGCCTTGAAACTACCGCCAACAATGTGATTTTTTTCTGCACTCAACACTCACTCGGGAGGCAGCGACTTTATAACACCTTTAGTTGGTTACTTGGCCATCCATGATGCGCTAAACGCATGCACAGCAACAGAGGGAAGTAGAGCTGTCCTTAATTTTATAATCATTCATATACGGCAAATCTTCATAATGTCAAAATCACTGCGATCATTTTGATGAGTAAGAATAATTAGAGGCATTGAAAGTTTAGGAGCATATTTTTGGGTAGGGGTACTATTGGACGTTTCCGTTTGTTTCATTTTCATCGTCAATTCCTTGGTGATGGAAGCAGTATATATGTAAAAAGTGTACTTTTTTCTTTAATGTAGTAACGTTCACTGCTCTTTCAATGGACCTCTGAAACTCGTGGCGCAGCTGTTTAGCGCCAGGATTTACACAGCGGTATTTCACGTTAGATCAGATGGAATATTCCCTGTTGCACGATATCACTTAATTCAATTGCCACTAATATGTTCAAACGCAATTCAATCTACGGCAAAGGCGAGAGTGTGACGAGTTCACATTACTGGAAGAATATTGAACAGTCACATCAGATGCAAGAGTTGCAAGTTGGCATCATCTTTTCCGGCGACCTCTGTTGGCACTCAACACCGACGCTGATCCAGTGACACTGACTGGCAGCGAGAACAGATGATCACCAAAATACTTGGTCGCCAGGTCACGTTTTGGCATATCGCGGTCACTGCTGCTTGAATTCGTACCGACTCTTCTTGAAGAATGGGACGAACGAACGTGCTGCACTCTGGGTATGCTGAAACGAGACCTCCCACTTGTTACAAATTGTTGTTAAATTTCGCTCGCTCCATGCCAAGTTCGATCAGCTCGAGTTCGGCTCTAACATTTCTGCTTTGTCTTTCAACTGGCGAGAGGACAACCAGCTTGCTATTTACAAGGATGACCGAGGAGTTGGCTGGAGCAATTTACAAGGATGACCGAGGAGTGGCCCGAGCGGGATTTGAACCCGGGCTACCGCATTGAAATCCAGCGCCCTAAACCACTCAGCCATCTCGGGCTGCCTCCAATTATCAAGCCCGTCCTGTAACTTTGCAATATGATGGGACTCGAGGTTTGTATGGCATCACGAGTTGTTTTAGCTATGCAAAGGCATCTAAACTGCAACAATAAAATACCGAGACCGCAAGACACCTGACCTGTACATAGGGGGAAGGGGTGCACAGTGCATTCTTGTTCATGTACCTGTGGTTTGAGTCGTCTGGTGTAATAAATATCTCAGATTCCTGCTGTATGATGTGCCTCTCCACTAGTGTCGGCTGATGTGCCAAGTCATATTCAACCTTCCGCTGCTTGGAAACACAGAACTTACAAGGAACCTCACCATTTACTGAAAATTGAAGGAAAAAATTCAATCACCTAATGATCTTGAGTTGAGGTACGCTGTATTATAAAGGCACTGATACTAGATCATATCAATAAAATTTTGCAACAAAGGCACTCAATATATTATACAGAGAGAATATTTCGCAGTTGTAGACGCAGATATAATTTTTCACGGAGATGGTCTGTATTGGGTTAAGTCAAGATGATAAACCTTTCCAATCTTTCCACAGGACAGGAGAAGACAAGCTTTTTAATACAATCTTGCTGGGGAAAGACACCGTAGTCACAAGTGCCCTTGACAAGAATCAACCCTTTAAAAAACTCCTGTTACTGAAAATTAAGTCTGCTAGGACCTCTCCTTTTCGTGGCTCTTGTTTTACGTATCGCTAACATGTAGAATGCTCTATATGTGCCTTTTAAATATAAGATCCGAAGTAAACCTAGAATCCTTTAAAAAGAAAGTAAAATCATTTTTCTACAATAGACTTTCCTATATTTTCAACCAAGATGACGCTCGTATCGTATCTTCACGTTAATTTGCCCAAACTACCGCCTTTTCAAATTAATACTTTTTCAATTTGCTCATGTTAACTGTTTAATCTTTATTGATATACATGTATAAACAATAGTTTCCATGTGGCGCGAAAATATTCTCGGATATTTGTCCACGGATAAGAAGCGAGTCGCTCTCGGGAAACTGTGAGCTACGAGGAACTGACAATGTCCAAGGACGAATATCGGAGCATATTTTTAAAGCCAAATGAAGCCTCTTGTGTTTATTATCCTTCACACATTTTTCACAACGTGCACTGGGGGAACATACAAACAACAGTCTCCATTTGGCGCGAAAATATGCTCAGATATTTGTCCGCAGACATTATCTATTCCAAGAAGCGAACAATTTTGAACTCCGAGGAAGTGATAATGTCGAAGTTCTGCACATCAGCCAGTCAACCAATGAACTACACTGAATAATGAGGATTCATGGTCGATTCTCAAGACTTCTTAACTCTTTAAACCCTAAAAGTGATCAGCATCAAATTTCTCCTTTAATGTCGACCTTTTTTAAAACAGAGTGGTCACAAGAATTAAAGATAGAATCACAAAGGACAAATTTGCTTGGTATTTTAACAAATTCTCGCCAGTACTTCAGGGGTTTCAATAATTTTGAAACAGCCGTCTGAGCTAGCTAAAGTAAGCGACGACCTGATTAATTTTTTTAAAATCATTTTAGTGAAATCTGGACAAAGTAGGCGACGGTGAGAGGAAAATTCTGACATAGTAAGAGGCGGTTTTCGCCAGTTGCTGCCTTCTGATGAGACCCCTGCTACTTCTATAGGATATGGGTTGGGGCAACAAATGAGAATTTAAGGATGCGTTCACACTTGGTGCTCAAGCACGGTGCCCGAGTACGATCTTGATGGTCACTAATGTGAACGCACCAGAATTCGGGAACGGTGCCCATGCCCAAGTACAAGGTCTCAACCCTGTACTCGGGCACTGAACTGGGCACCGATTCCTTGTGTGCACACGTTTTTCGTTAGTTCCCTGGCACTCTACCCACAAACCACTACTTTGCGTGCGCACAATTCCTTGCTATGCTCAAGGGTGGCCTATGGTCAAGGGTAGGTGATTTCAAAATGGCATCCGACGGAGCAAGGTTTGTTGAATGTGAACATATCAACATATCGGGTACCCAGTGTCTGAACACAGCACCATTTTGTGCCAGTGCTCGGGCACTAAGTGTGAACAGAACCTAAATTCTGATCTTAGGGTTGATCTTACTGTACCTGCCCTCAGAAATGAGTTAGGATTGCCGGTGCGCTTGGCAAAATCTAGCGGCACATCACCATTGCCTGTCTGTGTATCAATATCGGCACCATGCTTAATAAGGCAACTCAGACTTTGTAGGTGAGCTCCTGCGGCTGCAAGGTGTGCAGGGGTTGTTCCGGAGCCTAAAATGAAACAAGGTTTGTCAGGGCAGTCCTGTCAAGTAAGAGCAAGGAGAACAACACCAGACCTGCTTCTGCCTGACACTGAAAATTACCTTATCAAAGAAAATGATGCTTGTCTGTCTGTCTGTCTGTCTATCTATCTATCTAGCATGCAACCTCAGTCCAGTTCGATATTATTATTTACATTTTTGACATCTTACCGTCTCTGATGTTTGGACTAGCTCTATGTTCAAGGAGCCAGTGAACACAATCTGTTGCACCATGTTGTGCAGCCTAGAAAGATTAATAATGATTTAAAGATCGAGCTACAGTCTCACTCCCTGTTAAAGAACAAGAAAAAACAGTTTATTTGTCGGTATTAGTACTTTTGGCTTTGAAATGCTTTTGACTCAACAGCAAAAGGTTACAAGCCAGTTAACTGTGGCAACATGAAAAATCGTCAAATTAACAAACTTTAGAATGTAGTATAGCAGGGTTTTAATCATTGAATTTAATTATTGAAACAGTAACCTGATTGTTGCTGGGGTTGTAGATGCTTTCAAGAATTGACCCAAAAACTATTGCACCTGTATTGGCATTGAGGTGACTTGTAGGCTTGGCACAATGCATGTTAAAATAGCAACATCCAATTGTACCCTAAATTAATATTATACATACTAAACTGTCCACTGAGAGTAGATCAAAGTAAACCAACACGGGTTTCAATAAAATTTGAAGTAGGCAGCTGGTGAGAGAAGAGTAACCGACTTTACTTCAATTTAATTTCAAAGAATCTTTCTTTAATTACTTAAATTTAGGGGAAAAAGTAGCCGACTTCTATAAGCGAAGTAGCCGATGCTTTTCGTCGGCTGTTGGTGCTTATTGAAAGCACTGAACCAATAAGCCCCTGAACTCGAAAATGAATTATTATAAACCACTCTTTGTAGAGAAACGTGAAACTTACGATACATTTTACCCATGATTAAGTCTTTCATTGTTACTTCGATCTTAACAAATTTGTCCTCTGCTATATAAATATTATTATGATCAGTTGTGTTTATCCCACACAAAATTATCCAATGCAAGTTCCTCCTTGTCTGTTTATCTTTTGTTAGTCTTCTGTGGTATTATTTTCTTTTTCATTTGGCTGTTTTCATGACTGTAATGCATAATAGTAACAAAGAAAAGGCCAGAGTGTGAGAGCAGCATGTCAAATACAGTAAGTGTTGTTTATCCGGACTCAGGTAACTATGTTATTAAAAGTAAATAACATTTTTACCATGTGTAGTAATGACCTGCCGGTTTTGTCCCTCACATCCATTTTAGATAGACCAGAACCCAACAAGAACCCCAGGCAAGAGCAGTGATTATGCGCAGCTGCATAGTGAGCTGGGACGCACCCAGCTGCATCTCTTGAGTTCACATCAATATCACTGTGAGCAAGTACTTTTAAAGAATCTAAACCACCAGCAGTTGCTGCATAGTGTGCTGGCATGCGTCCTTGATCATCAACACAGTTAAGTTCCACATCACTCTCAAGCAGGCGTCTGAAATGAAAACAGATAAGGCATATAAACCGTAGGTCCCATCTCAAAACCCTTGTTTACGATAATTTTGTGGGACAATAAAGAACCCACACACTGTGACTGAATGCAAAGAGTTTTGGCAACACACACTGTAGAACTGGTGTTGTCACTGGTCTGGCCTTTGTGTGTATGTTGTAGGTCAAAATGAATTTCAGGTCCTTGTATGTGAAGCACCGACCCAAAGGCCAGACTACAACACCGGCAACTACGTCCCCTACCTTTGTGGTCAGTGTGCGGGTTCTTTCAAGGGTCGTGAGATGGGATTAACATTGTATGGTTTATCATCCTAATATTCCAGAGGACTAGAAAGTATATCCATTTACAGATGTCATTGCAAAGACAGCATTTTCTGCTTAGTTATTTCACTGAGTGTTGGTCTGGCCAGGGTTTGAAATCTCGACCACGCACATGGTAGTTTTGTGCTCCACAGATTTGATAAATTGCATTCATACTCAATCTCACATTTTTACTGAAACGTAAAGAGTGAGACAGTATTACACTGTATCTAGGGGAGTGGGTTCTAGACCCCCCCCCCCCCCCCCCGTTCTCAAATGCTTCCCTCTCACTCCATGAACCACTTCTCAATCACTACAATTTGGCAGTACAGGGGAACCCTGCCATACAACCACCCCATTAATACGACCACCTTGTTGTTATGACAACTTTTTTGTGGCCTGAACTGCGTAAGCCCACTTACTTTCTTGTTTTGAAAGCCTCATTAATCCGACCACCCTGTTAATATCACCAAAGTTTCATGGCCCAACGGTAATTGTATTAACAGGGTTCCACTGTATTGGAGGGGCTTTTTTGAGGGGAATGGGTGTGCTAAGGTTGGTCCAGAAGCTCCTCTCCAAACTTAATCAAAGTCGCAACTTACTATATTTTGAAAATCTCTACAGAAATTGAAGGATGAAAAGATCAAAGGTACTCAGTGTAATGACCAACATCTAAGTTCCACCTTGATGTAGACCTGTCTCTCTTACCTTAAAACATCAGGGTGATTTTTCATAGCTGCCAAATGCGCAGGTGACCTTCTCAGTTTGTCCTCAAATGTCAGGTTGCTACCTTTTGATGTCAATGCTTTTAAGCATTCACTTTCACCATGATATGCAGCTAGATGAGCTGCAGTTTGTCCATTTGAATCTACAACGTCTATATCTGTCATGTACTGAAGTAGTTGCTTCACTACAGCCACATGTCCACCTGTGCATGCCTCGTGAATTGGTGTCCTATGCATACTGCTGCATTTTGCGGGATCAGCACCTGCCTAGGGAGAAAATACAAATATGTTTGATCAATTTTAGAGTTTTTCTCACACCAATACATACAGTAACTACATAAAACATTGTGATTTAAACTGCAAAACATTTCAAACGGCAAAATATATAATAATTTTTAGAAGTAAGATTCTGACTAATAAGAAGAGGACAAGCTAAGACAAGGCAATTAGAGCAATGACCCTTAACCCTGCACATGTATCTTCAATGGACTGGTAGGATTCTACTCAGAAAAGGAATGATGATGTGGTGACCCTACAGGACCTTATTGATGGTTTGCATGTGGCATCATGGTGACCATGTTGGTTAGCCGAGAACAACAGCCTGTATCTCCACTGGGAACTAAACTTTGTTGTTATACTTATAGTACACTCAACAAACGTACTCAATTCTGATTGGTCGAGAGCAGCACAATTGATCCCAAATAGTGCTCCATAGGAGTACCTATTAATTTTCCATGACAACGGCACATAAGTTCGTAATTTTGTTGAATGTACTATAAATAAAAAACCCACGACCTTCTCGTACAATTCGGGATTAATAGATACTCGTGATTTTGAAAGTTCTCAAATTGCATTCGCCTAAAAGCTCGTGCAATTTTGAGAACTCTCAAAATCACTCGTACCTATTAATCCTGAATTGTACATTAAGTTTCCATGGCAACAGTATGTGAGAACAGCCAAACGTTGTAAATTTGAACGTTTTGATGGGTGAAACTGGATGAAAAGGCACATAAACCGAAGTTACCATTCCCTAAAATGATTTGTTGGACTAATTTATTAAAATACACAATAATTTACAAGTTGCGCGACTTCATACAATTCGTAGTTTTGGAGTGAACTATAAATAAAAAATTGCACGACCTTCTCTGTTGTCATGGAAACTTAATAGGTACTCCTGCCGAGTACTATATGAGATTAATTGTACTGCTCTCGACCAATCAGAATTGAGTAATTTGTTGAGTGCACTATATATAAATGCTCGAACTGCCGCCCTATGCCCTTTATTTATCCACGAAAATAACCATTAAGACCAAAACAAACAATAACAATATAGAAAACAAACAAATAAACAAGCAGACAAACAAACATTTAAGGTCACCTTGAGAATCAGTTTAACAACTTCGAGATGTCCGTAGCCTGCCGCTCTGTGCAAAGCAGTTCTGTACGCTCGATGACCGCCGGCTTTCTCATTCACATCAACTCTTTTATCCACAAGCAGCCTTGAAACATCGTTGAAATCACCACGCTCAGCTGCTTCGTGCAAAGGAGGCAAATGAAAGCTGACAGAACTTGACGGGTTCAAGTCCTCACTGACAGTGCGGCCGGTTTCTCGCATATCATCTTCGTCATGAAGTTCAAAGTCTTTTCCTCTGCTTGCCGTCAGTGATGTATGCAAACTGAAATTTCCAGTTCGTGCACTATCTACCTCCCTTATTGACATAGCTTAACTGAAAGGGCAGAGGTAATGCTGTTTAACCAAATGGGTTGTTAAAAGTACACAAAAGTTTGCATCGTCTTAATAACCGCCATTTTGTGTTCCGTTTCTAGGGGCCCCAGTGCCAGGGACCCAGTCTTTCGTGGAAAAAAAAAAACATACTGCGGTGGGAAGGGCTGGCGGGGTAGAGCGCGGGGGTGGGTGAGGGGCTGCTGTTAGAGGAACATGTCAAAGCATTGTGGGATGCATTATTGACATTTCAGTATTTTCCGGTGTTTCTAAGGTGAATCACTTTTCTGATGTCTCCGCTTCTTTGTGCGGGAAGACGTCCATTTCCTGTCACTGTGTTGCGCTTTTTCAAGGGCAACAACAAGCCAGCCATTATTGACGAATGTGAATTTCCGGGTAGTACCTCAACCTGTCGAGTAAATTTGATCGATCTAGGGAATTTTTTGTGTAGCGATTTCAAAGAGCTCCTTCGCTTCAACTTTCCTACATGCTTTTGAAATGCATGAAGTTTGAAATCGGCCAAGGATTCATCAGGCTTGAAATGAATATCTGGATTGTCATTTTCTTGTCCTTACTTGTGCATCTGAAAAATGCCGACAGCGTCAACGCAAGCTCTGAAGGGAAACTGAAAGTTGGTCCTCTGCCGAAGGGAAAATCCTACAGTTTGAGCAAAGAAGAGGCCAAGCTTGAATGGAATCTAAGGGGCCTGTCAGATATCGCTGACGGCATAGCGCTGGCACTGAGGAAAGAACCTCCATACGGTAATTTAACCCATTTTTGTTTGTATTCAGCTTGCATGTGCATGAGATATAATAAACAGTGTTTTGTGTTCTACTCAATAACACTTTCCTTTAATTGGAAGCTTAAATTGGGCGTAAAAACAAAAAAAACAAAAACAAAAACAACTAATGTCACGTACGTAACAAATCGTTTTAAACTTAAATGAAAAAAAAAAAAAAAAAAAAACCGGTTTCCTTCCGCATCGACTGAATGCCGAACGTTTTTCTGTTGCAATTAAGATACCCTCAATACCGGAGGTTACTTTTTTTCGTTTGGAGGCGCTAAGCGCGTTCTATTTTGGTTTTCAGCGATATTTTAATATTTTTTCAACAGGCCACTGGAGCCAGGATGATAGCTAGACTGTTAATTTACAAAGTGTTTGAAGTCAGTGGTAGTTATGCTTCAGTTTGTTTATATGGCATGGAACCTCATTGATACCCCTCTTCTATACCAATATTTAACTAGCAGTAATCACAGATTATAGAGTGCATTCAATGTTAGAGGGACTTACTGTATGGTTTGCCGTGGAACTTTGAGGCTGGGTGAGTATTATATTGAATAGTCCTTTCGAGTATGATGTTAATTAAACGTTTGTTCGGGCTCACCAGGAGCTTGTTCGCAGGCTACTTTGAGGTTAACATTCATCGAAACCTGACGGAATTGTTTACCACTCCAGCGTGTTCTGTGTTGTCAGTCCAACGCTGGCTGTTAAACGCGCTCAGCTACAACGTCTGCAGGAATCACAGAAAATTCAAACGAACGTTTAAATAACATCATACTCGACAGGACTAGTCAATATAATACTTACCCAGCCTCAAAGTTCCACGGCAAAGCTACCTTGGATACCAGAGGTCTTCTCGTTCGCCAGCGGCGAGGAGCGTCAGAGCCTTCGCGGCTTCGCTGCTCAATTCTGTTGCCCCTAACGAGAAAAAAACCTCTGGCACCCAGGGTACAGCAAAGCATACAGTAAATCCTTGACTAAATCCAACGCTGCTGAGGTATCGAGAGCACATGGAAAGAAAGTCCGAAGTTCACATAGCCCGCTCACATGTTCACATGTTTGTCACATCTCACATCACATGTCTCATGAGCACATGTTTGTCACATCACATGTCTCACATATCTTAATTGCATTACCAGTTTACTGGCCGTGACATACCCCTGCAAAAATCAAGCAGGGAGGCTATTTTGGTGTCCTTACAGGAATGTGGATTTTCCAGAATATAACCTTACACAGGCATACCAACTCCTGAAAGCCACAGGCCAAAATTAGGCTTGCGCTCCACTTCGTTGAATGCAATTATTTCAGCTTGTGACTGTAGTGCTCATCCATGCCGTGTCCCTCCTCTCATTGCTTGGGTATGAATGATTGGATGAATGAATGAATGAATGAAACCTTTATTTAAGTGTCATAGAATTCTAGTACAGCACATAAATTGGGGACACTAAAAAACTTATTCAGAATAAAATAAAGATATTTAAGATTTAAAATCTTAAGTTCCTAAAAGATTTCAAACACACATTAAAATTAAAATTTCATATAAGTGTACATAAATAGTAAGAGGCACAGCTACTATTGTCCAGTGCAGAGATATTTCTACAGCTTATAATTTTCTTGAAATCTTTTAGAGTTGGTTCATTTCTCTCTGAGAACTGGACAAATTAGACCATATTAAACAATGGGCCGAAATATCTTAGGGAGTGGCCTCCATACTTTACAGTGTTGTACCTTGGAAGGTTAAAGTATGAGTTGCAGAAGCTGTTTAATTTTAAATTATCATTTCATTTGACAATATTTTCAAGGTAGACTGGTACAATTTGGTACTTAACATTTTCCAGCCTTTCTTGTGCAGGGTCATTTGATGGGGTAGGGGCACTTGGGAAAGTTAGTGTATACATGGTTATGATCATGTGGAGGCCTTTTTCCAGATTTAAAATTAGCTGTACTGTTTGGTCTTTAAATTTTTCATTGATGTCTTTTGAGGTTTGAAAATATCTGTATGGAATCTGCAGTCACCCTAAATTTTAGGACAGGTTCTTTGGCAACAATGAGTAGTGTACTCTTTATTACATGGAGAGTGAATTTGTCATTACTTCAATCTTGTTCACAGATATAATTGGAAATGTACTTAGTCAATCATTTGGTACTGGTGGCAAGTCCCCAAGCATCTCTGAGGTATAATTTTAATTTTTTACCCTTAACATGATTGAATTGTGTAGATATGTGTACATACATGTTGATTAATGCTGTTCAGCCTACTAGTTTAGCTTTGCAGTTATTTTGGATGCCAGTTACTGTATTTATTTTTATTCTCATGTCCTTAGCTACTGTTCAAACATACCATTTGTAACTAGTGCAAAATAAATGTTGTTGTTGAAGATACATAATAATTCCATAAATAATTTATCAATAAGACGATAATGAAAAAAATTGAGGTAAAAAGTATTGCAAGTGGAACTCAAAAGTGCGGAAAATTTGAAGAACTACTCCTGCAAAATGCTTTCGGATGTCCGTCTGCCGATTGATGGTCATCTGTCTGTTTCACTATGTTTTGAGAATCAAGTGGATGATGGGTGAGGCATTTCAACTTTGAAATTGTAACTTTACAAAAAGTAATAAAATACAAAAAAAAAAAAAAAAAAGATGGGTGATATTGAAGTCGGTATCCCATGGATGCCTTGACACTCCTCTAGCTAAAACCTTGGGGATGCAAATAACAATTAAATCTCAGTACAATTTTCTGGCTTACAGCTTCTCTGAGTCACTAAATCTCATATGGAAGGGTTAATTCACTAATTAGTATACATGTGGTCAGGATCTGTGATTTTCTAAGCCATTGCTTTTTTTGTTTCTCACAGGTGGTTGACTATGAAGTTCCTTTGATAGTACTGGCAGCATTCTCTCTTCTTGCTGCAATTGTTATTCCCATTGTTGGGCTTATCTTCTGTTGCTGTCGTTGTAAAGGGAACTGTGGTGGAAATGTTGATGACTCTGAACTAAAGCTGCATCCCACCAAGGAAAGAATAGGATACTCTGTTGGTATCCTCTTTTGTGCATTGTTTCTAGGGTACGCAAGTAATGCATAGCATGTGAATGTCACAAGAATAGTGTGCAACACCAAAATATTCATTTTAATTGGTTAGATTTTCTCTTTCAGCCTCGCTGGGAGTTTCTTGTTATCTTCAAGTGTCAAAATGAGTGACAGTCTTCCTCATGCAAGAACTGTTTGGGAAGATTCATTTGGTGATATTGAGACTTACACTAACAACACACTCAAGGTATTTGAAGAAGTGTGTACTCTCTTGATGGCATAATTAAACTAAAGAATTTGCCAGCTTTATAACATTAAATGGACAGATCTTATGAGCATGGGTGCAAATTTTCTTACATCCTTTGAACTGTGATCTTCCTTTCATCAAAGCTCTTGAATCTGAACATAGCTCATGGCAAGTGACAGCTATTAAATGAATTGCATGAAGTTGTCAATTTTTACAGCATGCCTGTTTGAATAAATGAGATCTTGTCTCTGTGTGCAGCGCATCTGTACCACAATCTCTTCACTCAGGGGATTCTTCCATCTCCTAAAACTCCTCTGAGCCTTTAAGCTAGTGTAAGGAAAGAGGCCTTAATTTACCTGTACCTCATACACAAAGCTTTAATTAGTGACTAGTATTTCAGGAGCAGGGTTAGCATTGTGGTGAGAGTGCTGGCCTTCCACCATTGTGTCCTGGGTTCGATTCCCAGACTCAGCTGAGTTTACAAGTTGGTTCTCTTATCTGCTCTGAGAGGCTTCCCCAAAACCAACAATAATTATAATTGTTTTGATTTAGATTTCTAAACAATTTAAAATTGTAAAGATTTAGAATAACAATAAATTGTACAAACATGTAAAGCTTTCTCTGTAAGGCGCATTTGATCATATTCATATGCTGATTTTCACCGAACAAGTAAATAAATAATTATAATAATAATAATAATAATAATAATAATAATAATAATAATAATAATAATAATAATAATTATTATTATTATTATTATTATTAAATGTTTGATTATTTGCAGGAACTGAACTACCTTGTCATCCAAGAGGCTGTTCCAATGGTAAATGTCTTATTGGAAGATGTCTTAGGTGAGTGCTCACTGTTACATGCACTTTGGTTTTAATATAAAAGAAACCACTGAAAAGTAATGTTAAGTTGTTCACCAGTATGGTTTTAAAAGTTGTTGTGGTTCATTAATTTTACTTCTTCCTACTCTGGCTGTAATTCACTTGAAGAAGATTTCAAGGGTTCTACACATTTCTGTAGGTACTGCCATGATTGTAATGGTTCAAAGCTAATTAATTGTGTATGTGTAAGTATATGAGCATATTCTGACTGCTGGATTCAAATGTGAAAGCAACTCAATTTATTGTTTTCAGCAATGGGCAGAGCTATAGTTATTCCAGTACTTGCTAAAGGGCAGCCTGTTTTCGAAGAACTTTTCCATGCTGTTTTGGATTGCCAAAAAGGTATTAAGTGAATGAAACATTCTGTTAGCATGGATCAGTGTAGTGTTGATTGCTGCATGGTCAATTCAGTATCAAACAGAATTAATTTTACCTCCTGGAAAAACACCACATGGAGAGGAGCCTCATGCTGACCAAATGTTAATAATTATGATTACATTGTTACTATTTGCTACAAGCCTCTGTCCATTTTGACAATAATTATGCAAAATATAAAAATTTATTAATTAATTTATAATAATAATATTATGACTATTAGGTAGCCTGTTACTCATTCAGTTATTCTTGCGATTACTGTATGCTTACTTGACATGTTGTTAATCTTTCACTTCTTTAATATTATTTTATTAGTTATGATTAATAGGTAGCCTAAATTACTCATTCAGTTATTCTTGTGATTACTGTACAGTTTGTATGCTTACCTCACATGCTGTTAATGTTTCACTTCTTGTTGCCTAAAATTTGGTCCTCAGCCATCTCTCAGTCTCTTGTGCTGTTGAATGAAATACATTACACTGTGGCATCCCTGGTTTCAAAGGGCAACAGTATCCAGTTTGAACTGCACACAGCACGTGAAAACCTGACTACTGCAAAGGATGATTGTCGGCGTGATTCAGGTGGAAATGTTGACTGCAACAAGATACCTGAGGGCGATAAACTTTCAACTGAGGCAAACTTTACCAAGGTACATGTACTTGACTCTGAATAGTTTGTGCAGGTTTCTGTGCATGTGCATGTAGACGTACCTGTTTGTGACTGTGTGTTTAGTGGAGAGGAAAAAAGAACAAAAGAGATATTATTGAAGTGGGCTAATTAATTTTAAGTTTGAGTTAAAACCTATTGTGGCTTGGTGTCCTCAAGACAACCAGTACACCATTTTATTAATGTTCTGTGAATAATTCTCTATTGCTCTGACTTACTAGACATACCAAATTGATGTCCAATTCAAAAGAGGGCCGAATCCATACCTCTTTGCAGTTTCCCTCTTAATTAGGTGCTAGGTCACTAAAAGTGCAGAAGACAGAATGATGTTGTACTTTTGAAACACCTCAACCAAGATCCATTGCCCTGTATTATAAGACTGTGCATTAAATTTAATTCTGGACATACTATATACATGTACATGTAATATGTCTACAGTTGTAAAGGAAGAAAACCTGATGACTAATCAATGGCAAAGGGTTGGCGCAGTGGTGGCGCAGTGGTGAGAGCGCTCGCCTTCCACCAATGTGTCCCGGGTTCGATTCCTGGACTCGGCGTCATAAGTGGGTTGAGTTTGTTGGTTCTCTACTCTGCTCCGAGAGGTTTTTCTCCGGGTACTCCGGTTTTCCCCTCTCATCAAAAACCAGTATTTGATTTGATTTGATTTGATTTGTAATTAGATTTCAGGGCCACAAGTTTATTAGCCTATGGCTATTATGTGCTACCCTGACTAAATAAAGTCATTATTATTATTATTATTAAAACTTGGATGAGTCTTGGACTAGTATAGTGTATGTTCTGTTGCCTTTACAGTGTGGTGTCATCCTAGAGTTGATTGAAATACTGTATGTTCTGGTGTTTTATTGTATGCTCCATTTCACTTGTACACATGTAATAATAAATTGTTTAAAGTGGGACCACTGAGTTGTCAATGTTTATTAATTACTTTCAATGCATACACCCTGAAATACTCAAAAGTGATCTGCTCACAGCAGATTTATTTGTCATCTAGAAAGGCAGGCTAAAATTGGTATCATGAGGATTAGCCTTGTCTAGACATTTCAAGGCTGATTTAGTATTTATTGTTTAGCTATTGATTATTTATTATAACAAAACCTGATTTTGTCATTTTGTAACAGCCTAAACATTGAGTTTTAAATAATTAGCTTTCCTTTTAATCAGGTTCCTAATGTCAATGAGACACACAAGAAAGTTGAAGATGTTGGTAAAACAAACCTAACACATGAAGTAATGAAGGTACATAATTGCAATGCAAATTTTTCTTCAGATTTTATTTATTGTCTAATATCTATTTAAAAGTCTTGGTGTGTTCTACCTTGGCTCTATCCAGGGCCTGCTGAGAAAATGAATATCCCAAAAAATCAAAACAGAAGATGAAAGACAGGCCTCTGGTCGCAGGAGCCGAGAAATTTGTTTCTGTATCATCAAATTAGGACAGAATTTGTCCTAGTTTGTTGATTGGTTCTTCAAATGAAACAAAAATTGTGATTGGCTTCCAGCCAACATGAAACAACAGCTATGATTGGCTTAGGAAAAGCATGGTTTCCCAGGTGACAACACAGCATGGAAATGAGGTTCAGTATTTGTGCTACCAGAGGTAATTTTTTTCCTCTCGGCACTTCGCACCTTGAGGCTGTGGCTTCACTGTGTGATGTCCCCCTCCAAACGGAAAAAAAAAAAACCCTCTGGAACCCAGGGTAGGTGTGTTCAGATTGAACCCTTGAATACATGCTGGGGAGCTTATTCCATGTGTTCTTTCGTATTTATGGGTGATCCTGTCATCATCATGCTTACAGTGTTTTCTTTATCCACAGACCAGGGTGAAAAACATCCACTCGTCTGGCCATCAAAGTAATATAGTTAATTGGTACAATTTTTTTTCAGGGTAATGAATCAATTCATGACATTCCTCGTAGAGTACATAACTTGACAACTAACTTGAGAAAAGGTAAACAAAGAAACAAAATAAAATATTATTGAATTTGACCCTACTTTTGTTAGTCTAATGTGTGTACGTGTATTGTTATTAAAATGTCGGTCTGTTGTTTGTCTGTTGTAAACAGTGATTGGTGTGTTTCGATCCGTGTCTGTAAGTGTGTTGTTGTCGGTCAGTCTGTTGTTTGTCTGTTGTTTATGTCGTCGACAAGTCGTTTGTAAGGTGTGGGAAGTTGTAAGCAACGGTTTTGTGGTGTCTGTTCTAAGTTAGTAAACCAGTTTTCCAGTATGATCCGTTGGTAGTAATTAGTACTGTATGTAACGCATCCAGCAGAGTTCCAGTCGATTCTGTGGTTTGTCTGTAAATGGTGTTCAGCAATGTTATTGTTGAGGTCACCATTTCTCTAATACTAATACTAATACTAATGTTATTATTATTATTGTCTGACTGAAGTGGTTTTCAGGGAGGTCCTGAAATAAATTATTTTTTAAAAATTAATTATAGCTGTCTGACATATCAATGACACGATGTGAGATTGTCATCAAAGCAAAGTAACAGCTTTAATTTTAACATTTTTACTGGCGTTTATCAGTAAACCTTAAATGAATTATAATTTGTATGCTCTGCAAGACTCTTCCATTCTTTAATTCTTTACAGACTTTAAGAACTATTCATCCAAAATAGAAAACACGACAGTTGATGTGTTGAGGCCATTGGAAGATAACATCAATGAGGTACATCCTGTATGACATCCTTTTATCTTTTGCTAAGGTTGAACTTTTGCTGTCTTTCTTTGTTCAAACTTCTAGCCTGTGAGCAAGTTCTCTATTGGAGTCTTGTGCGAGATTTATGTCAGGTGCGGGCGGTGGATGTACACTGTAAGCGGCAAGAGAAGAGAGCTGCAAGCCCTGCCCCCAATCCTGTCACGCCTAAAGTAAATCTTGAGAGCTTGCTTGCAGGCTAGTTCTCCCTGACTATGAAGGGTGCATGATGCCGCAAGACATTCAGTGACAGGCATACCGTTATGTATCCACTGCATGATCAGCCCATGAGCATTCAGTTAGCACTTTGTAACTTAGTTTTGTAAGCCTATGTACAATTTGTAATTAAAATTGGGGCTTCTATTAACGTTAGACATTTACTGTGGCCTAGCCAGATTTTGATGGTTTCCTTTGTCGCTTAATCTTTAACTGACTTGTATAAAAAAATAGGATTGAGGTGACATATATATAAATGGTTTTCAGAAACATGAAAAGTTGAACTATGCGATCGTCTGTTGCCTGCATGTAATATTGTTTTCTTGATACATACAGTACATAAAGGATGCTCTATATCCAGTTAGAGATGATGTGAATGAAAAGTACCTTGGACCTGATGGAATGGTGACAAAATATGACAATTACAGGTAATGACTTGTGTTTGTCCAAATGAATTAATGTATTTATAATCTATAAATATAAATCAGTGATCTGATTTATACACCTTATTCTAAAAGGGCTCCCGTTCTAATGAATAAATTATTATTCTCTTGTTTTTATTCAAATTAGCCCTTCTTGCCTCGTTCTCAGAAGCAGAGTTTAAATATTTACCTTGAACAAAGAAACAAGGGCTAATTTGAATAAAAACAAGAGAATATTAGAAAGGGAGCCATTTTGGAGTAAAGTAAACCATTCTGGGTACTTTTCATGTCTTGAAGGGACTAGCATTTGTATTTGGCCCATTCTGCAAAGTGTTACAAATTAACAAGGGATGCACATGCAGTTAACTAGAACTTAAATGTGTGAAGACCCAAAATGTGTAAATACATACACAAGGTTGAAGTGGAGTTAAGTACAGTCAAAGCTTCATAATAATTGGCCTGACCCTCGGAATGAACCATAGATGTGGCGGCCTGCTTCCCGGACGTGTCTGTTTATGGGAAGTTGGAAGACGCAGGGCACCGCAGGATGTAGAGTGTGTCAGCCATGCCCTCTATAAGAATTCGCAAGTCTACTTCACATGAACAAAAACCGTGGTAGAGTTCATTAATTGGGAGCCGGGAACATTTGAGAAAATGTACACTACCACAAAATTGAGAAAAAAATAATTGAAATATAATGGAGTGCAACTGACGTTTGGAACAAGTTTAAAGTTTTTTAGTCTCAAGTTTTGTTTATTAAGAAAATTGAAACTTACAAAATATGATGTTTCAATTTTCTTAATAAACAAAACTTGAAACTAAAAAACTTGAAACTCGATTTTAACTTGAAACTTGAAACTTGAAACTTGGAACTCGATTTTCAAGAGATTTTTATATTTTTTTTATCCCATTATTTCTAAGTTCCCATTTCAACTTGCGAGAGGTGTTCGCAAACGAAAGGAGAAACTGTCTTAATTGGAGGCTACGTGGTACGCAGACGTAGATATGAAAACGTGTTTTTAAAAGGGCGTAATTTTCGCCTTCAAGCTTAAAGAACGAGGTATACACACATTTGCTATGGTTGCTGTAAGGACGTCTTTTAGAATTACACTGTAAATTAATTAGTTTTTGCGTACCACGTCTCCAGCTAGGAAAAAGTTAGCTCGAGAGGCAGGTTATTCTGTAGTTAAGCCGGTGTCCTCTTACCGTAAGTATCCCCCGATTCAAGCTGTTCGAAGTGTCACATGTTTTTTCCTCCGTTCTTCTCCATGCAGGCATGTGATCTTCACCTGGCTAGGCGTTCTGATTTTGCTGGACGCGTTTTTATTGTTAATAGCCGTGATATTGGGTTTGGTTGGTTCAGCGAGGCATGATACTCCAAGCAGCAGAAGCAACCTTTCTGACTGGGGAGGAAGACTTATGCTTGGGTAAGGTTTGAAACATTTCCCAGCTGGCAAAGCAATGATAGCTACTACGCATGCTCTGGAAGCGAGGAGTTATGCACAGCTGGATTAGACTTGGAAATAAAGAACCAGACCAATATTTTCCAGTACCGCGTTAGGCATCTGGCGTTCACTGTGCTTTCAAAATTGTGCAAGCCCTTAACTCCAGCTGAAATCCAGCTGCATCGTTTCAACACCGCTTTCCTCGCCACGGCAACAAACGACAGATGAAAATAATAACCCTTGAACTTTATTTTGTACAACGTCATTGTATAGCCGGGGGAGTTTAACCAGACTGCAAATTCAGAGTACAGTATTTATGTAGAATATACAGATACCCCGTAATATTAGTAAAGCCAGACCACGGACACCGAGGACTACGCCCCCCTCCGCTTTGCGAAGAGTGCTGTTGGTCATAACCCTTTAACGCCCAGAGATGATCAGCATATACCTTCTCCTGATAATATCAATACACTGTCCAACAACCAGGTGATGAGAATATACAAACTGATCTTGATGTTATCTTGATATAAACCCAAATTATCTTAACTCACGAAGAAGGAACTGTATATCAGCAAGAAAGGAGAATGAATATTCCGATCCTGGGAGTTGGGGAGTTGTAGGGTTAACGTCCCCTACAGAAAGGACAACTGATAGGTAGGAGACGGCTACAGCTTGACGTCACCGCCCAATGACTCGATCATCTGAACTGAAGTGGACGTTGAGCATTCGACTAACTTGATCTTTCCACGGTAGTCCGGTTTCCTAACGGATTTGGACTCCCCGGTCAGAATCCGCTAGCGGTTCTGGACCTCCAGGGTCCAAATCTGCTAGCGGATTCTGGACCTCCAGGGTCCAAATCTGCTAGCGGTTCTGGACCTCCAGGGTCCAAATCCGCTAGCGGTTCTGGACCTCCAGGGTCCAAATCTGCTAGCGGATTCTGGACCTCCAGGGTCCAAATCTGCTAGCGGATTCTGGATCCTCCTCGCGGATTCTGATCCCCTAACTTCGTTGACAACCTTAGTCGATCATTTTAACGGGAAACTTCAGTCCTTTTATCGCATCTTTTTGTTTTCTTTGACTTCTTTCACTCGTAACGTTTTTCAAATTCGTTTCAAGGGAATTTTTCATAGTAACTAAGTTTTCAAAGTTATTTTAGTATTAACACTGTAAACTCGCATTGAGTTGTTCTCTGAAATTTAGTATTAAAGATGGGTTGAAAAGGTGGAGCTGCGTCAGTATTTTGCCACGCCACAACCCTTGAAAACCATCTTAAATCGAATAAAAAAAAATGTTTTAAGTGGGGGTCCAAATCCGCTTTGACATCGGTGCTTTAATTTACCAACTGAGCTACCGGTCAGCGATATGATGTGAATGTTCTTTGCAACAATAGAAGGATTTAAGTCTTGTCTTTTAATGGCACAATAGACAAAGGTCAATGCGTTTGTTTTCTTAAGTTATGGCATGACCCATTCAACCATTGCACACGTTTTGTGAGCTAACTCTGAACCTTTGAACTTTGCAGAGCGGCTGGTCTTTTTTTCTTCTCTGCCTTTTTTGTTAATCTACTGACGGCTATTTTATTTCTCGCGGGATCAAACATTGCAATTGTTTGTGATGATCTGCCTGATTATAAGCTGCTTAAAAAGGTCAGTATTATTTGATGAGTAGAAATTTGATGAGTAGAAATCTGATTGTTAACTACTTATTAACCGAAAGTAAGGTCTTTCCTTGCCATATGCCATATGCCATACAGCAAGGCCAAAGTTTGAGACTCTCCCGTTCAGATCAATAAGTTGTTTATTATATAGCTTTGAAAAACAGCTTAGAGTTCTTTGTTTTTGCATAATTCGTAATCCACCCGTGGGCATTCATGGGCAGTACGGGAAAATAATGTTCGAGCACTGCCAATCAAAGCGCGCAGAATGTAACGGATGTTCGCAAGGATACGCACATTTCCTTGACAATACAGAATTCTTTGACTGAATGTTTAGCATAGTTTGTAAATGTTCATATACTTGATCTGCCTCCTGTATTACGCGCCAAAAATAGTTGTGTGAGTTTATATACAAGTTGTGCTTTTTGAACATAACTTTTTGCTCTACATTTACAACTTTGTTGTCAGGTTTACGACTTGCCGCTTCTTATATTTAACTTGCAACAAAATATGTACAACTTGTCTGTTAAACAATTACTTCTCGTCCCGTCCGTGACTTTTGACCCGTACCCGTATATATCCAGCTTGATTTCCGATGAACTGTGTATTGTTGACGTCTTTGACTAAGAACAGATTGTAAAACGCTTTTTCCAAATACCCAACTTAGCATTGTAAGCGTACAACTTGCGTCGTAGAGTGCGTAACTTCTGCAGAGTTTCGTCTGACTTGTTATCGATTACAACAATCGACGTTATAGAATGGGTTTACCTAAAACCAGGAATCAATATCTCTAATACATTGAGAGATGAAGCACCACGTTTATGGCCAACGGCAGAGGCGACCACCGTTCAATTTTTCCCGCCATTTTTCACCTTTGCCGTTTTCAACGTCGTTAACGAGAGTAAAAAGTGATTATTTTTTCGCAGCTTAAGCGCAATATGCGATGATCACCGACGGCAAACGGCAAGCAGCATGTATCCTCCGCGACCTTAACCTCTAACCATTCATTCGCTCGTTCTTCCGTTCGACAATTTATTTCTTTTCTCGCAAGTTTGGTGTTGGTTCTTCCCTTATACATGTACTTATTATTTTTCCTAGACTATAGATGATCCGAAGGTTATGGGAAAGTACATACTTGCGCAGGAATTGCTTGGTGATGGTAGTGTGCCAGTGACTGCTTCAGGAGTTCTCAGGTAAGCCACCCAAGTAGTGTAACCATGGTAACACACCCCTCGGGTATTACGGTTTCCTTCACAGGACTATTTCTTTTTTGAATTTGGAGCGCGTTTGTCAAAACTCCAGAGGACATGTCGGGCCCGAGAAGTATTTTCAAGTCGCTTTGCCATCGATTGATGGTAGCTCTTTAGGCAAACTAGACCAATGCATTCTTCAGTTTTGGCTAGATTCGGGCCCGGAGTTCATGTTTTCGGGGGTTTCGAGAAACGCCTCTTTGAAAATGAAAAGAATAATTATTGCTCAAGAACCGACAAAGTTTCACTTGCCAACTGAGGCCATCGGACTTGTTACTGCCTGTTTGTTTACAAACCTGAAGAAGCGCTTCATACCAGGTTTTCAAATCCATCTTGCAATAGAAATTGCGTTCTTTACGACATTTGGCTTATTTCGATACGATATCGATACTTTGGTTGAAGAAATACATCATAAATAGTAATTAATTAAATTAATTTACGATGTATATTTCTTCAAGGCAGTATCCAGTCGAAAAGCAATTTGCCAGCGTGCAGCTGTGAACTGTCAGTCCATGAACAAGAAACATTTTCACACCACATAGGACGCATTCACGGTTTTAACTCGTTTCCACAGGTCAGACCGCCCATACTGAGCCCACGGCTCAACGAGCGCCCACAACAAACCCATGCTTCCACTGCCCAGCAATACTACTGAAGGGTGGTTTGAGATATCCTCACAACATGACCGCCACAAGAACGTTTAAATAATTTTCAATAGTTTTGTGGGGTGACATTTATCCATGAAAAGAGACAGGGCCTTTGGATTAAGTAGGGGTGAAGTAATGTGATGTCATTGAGCCATTTGTTTGTTGTTTGCAGTGGTTGTTCCGAAAATCATGCCCCTTGGGATGTTTTGAAGATGGATAATGTGTACAATCTGTCTGATGCTCTGGATTATAAAGATGTAAGTTGTATTGAGTGTGAATAAATGCATGAATGTTTTTGAGAATTCACTTCAAATACCCTTTTCAACTGGCTGGATCTGGCGTGCGTTTCTCGAAACCTCCGAAACTTTTCGCCGGGGCCTATATCTGGTGCCATAATTTCTTACGTATCTTAAAAAAGACTGACGACCTTTCAAGGCATGGAATTTGCAACAAATTTCCCCTTTCGTATCTTGAAATAACAGTACAAGACCAGATTTTTAGAGTAAGTGGATCGCAGTTTTCGAAATGACTTTTCGGCCCCGAAATAATAGGAATTTATAATAATATAATAATAATTTAATGATTTATATAGCGCTATTACATTAATTGTTCATAGCGCTTTACGTGCACAACGGTAAATTCTTACAATTCTAAATCCTTACAATTCTAAAATTCTTTACAATTCTCAAATCAGATCAAATCAAGTCAAATGTTGTTTTTTGCAGAGACGGGAAAACCGGAGTATCCGGGATTACCCGGAGAAAGGCATCTCTCTGTTTTCAAAACCATTGTGTCCGTTTACAAAGCAAAAACCTGACCGAAGTGAGGAAATAGGAGGTTTTCTTTGTTTTGATTTTAAGTATGACTTTCTCGAGAAATTTTATAAGAAGCCGCTTACGCTTACAAGCACGTGTAGTCGGCGGAAGTCTATCGCGAACGAAAAAATGGCCGAAGGAAGCTTCGTCTTCCTTTTATAAACAAGAAGCTACGCGATTCAAGAAAAATTAATCACTTCGCTCCTGAATTCCACGTTAAATTCCACTTGAAAAACTGATATTGCACTCATCGCTTCGCGATTCGTGCGATATCGTTTTTTCGTGAAATTTTATGTGGAATTCCCTCGTCAAGTGATTAATTTTCCTTTAATATCGACGTAAAGTGACGTAGTATCGCGGAAATAACTTAATATCGAAATGATAATGTAGTGAAAACAGATAGGTAGCTGATAAAGTTTTTCTCTCACACTTGCTTTCTCCGGTTCTGTCTAGAAAATCCCTTCTATAAATGAAGTGTTTGAAAAACTAAACGAGACCATTGAGGATACAGCTGTGCTGTCTAGCGACGCCCAAACAAGTGTAAATGATTCACTTGATGCTGGAGTGCATGAAATTAACTTTACACAGTATCATGAACAGGTTAGATTACGTGAATAACTTTTTTGTAAATGATTAGGTACGGTATTGAAACCCCTCAATCGATCCCTCAGTCGATACATGGCACTACTTTTTATCGTCATTCAATGTCATATTTTAGATATACTTTTAAGCTGTACATGGATCTTTGATGTAAAGTATCCCTTGTGTCTGCGTAAGTCAGATATTGAAATCCCGTGACTCCCAATCCTTTACTTCACTTAGTTTTCCCATACTTTTTAGGGAAAATCCACTGCGTTGTTTTGCCAAAAAAAATGGGAAAAAGGGCAGGATTTCTTTTTCTTTTAATGTATGTTTAATTTGCGGTAATTGTTGCCAATATCTTGAGCAAATCGTAACACCCTTCTCCTTGAGTCTAGACAACTAAAGGATGTGTTTAAATTTTGGTGTTTCTCCGTATGCTTTCTTCCCAAAGGTTAACAAACCCATAGTAACTGTTCCACTGGCGCCATTTGCATCAAACGTCAGTAAAGCAGCCGACGCCGTGAAATCTGTCAGCCAGGTATGATGGTAGAATACAATCTTGATAGAAAGTTAAGCTACTCGATCAATGATCACCTGTCTGTCGCTATTACAGGGTGCTGTCTGGGGGTGCTCTTTGTGTCAGTCAATCTCCCAACAGTCTTTCAACAGTGTTTTATTACTAGTACTATTTTTACCCAAAGCAAATTGCTAAAACAGTATAAAAATTGTGAAAACGAAGGGTACAAGCCGCCCGTAACAACCTTAAGGCTAAAATGCCAGGCGGACTGAAAAGTGAACAGTAGACTTAGAGGTGGGAGGGGGCGGTGGGGGGCTTTTTGAAGGAAACTGTGAAATTTTTAGAATATCGTGTCAGTCGACGGCATTACTGTAGCTTCGGTATACCCCTAACGAGCATGCCTGCATTTGGTTCATGTTATTATTTTAGAATCCTCCGATTGATTTCTTAACGTGCACGTTTTAATTTATTTGGAGTTAGTAGAAGTTGAACAACATCTGACAACTCGCAACAACGTTCAACACAGTATGCAAAGATACCCAACCCTGTTGGATCCAACTATTTTGTGAGCGTTCCCACGGGCGCCACTGGTATCACTGATCAAAACAGTGCTTCAAAATACGCATACTAAATTGCTGTTGACCTTTGGCTTGTCGTAGAAAGCAAGCGATCAACTGAAGGCCACTTCAGACAGACTCGAACATGTGCACAACACGGCTGTGAGCAGAGCCGAGCAACAGGCGGTAAGTCAGCGCTGCATTTAGTTACATTGTAGTCGCTGGCCATTGTATTTGTTCCTCTTGATAAAGTGTTATCTGCAGAAAGTCAGATATACACCTATCTCAATTAAGGTTGCTAGCGGTACCCATGATGCATGATCCATGTTTCATAGCCCGCGGTGCGTTACGGGAGGAAGCCATGTTTGTAATATGCCCGCGATGTACTCGGAAGTCCGTAGTTGGGTAAGTTGGTTTCGGCTTTTTTGAGGCATTCGGAGGACGAAACATGTTTTTATCAAGGAGCATCAAAGTTGGCCCAATGGCGCTACTTGCGAAGTTATTTCGTTTCGGGCAACGTGAACAAACGGAGGATAGGGAGACCGTTTATAAGCTTACAGTTTTAGCCAAGTGTTGGTCCCCATTATTCTGTTTGAATTAAACTCAGTTAAACTTCCCGCTTATTTTAAAAGATCTACCATAGTGCACCGCGGGCTATGAAACATAGATCGTGCATCCAGGGTCCGAAATTAACTTTTTTATGTAGGCGTCAACTGGCAATCAAATAGGAATTTTTGGTCGCCACAGGGAAAACTGTAATCGCCAAAAATTCCCCCTTCCTTTTTTTAAACTAAAAAAAATTGCATGGTATGGACATTTTTATGCTGAAAAATTGCACTATTTCTCGTTCCCAAAACAAGAAAGGATCCGTACGTGTATGAGTGAAGTACTTATTCATTTTTTTCCAACAAATTACTTTTCTGACCTAGAACGCAGATACAGATAGCTATCTGCGACTTCTGATCCGTTAGTCTAAAGGCCCGGCCAAACGGATCCAACATGTTGATGCAACATCATCCAACATTGTTGAATCCAACATGTTGCACTCGTTTGGCCACCATGTTGCATGATGTTGCATGATGTTGGATGATGTTGAACGAAGTTTGATTTCCATCAAACATCGTCTTCAACATCATCCAACATTTCTTTTGTTCTTAAGTGTGAACAAACATGTTGCATTCGTTTGGCCACCGTGTTCAACATTGTTGAACGCGCGCATGCCCGCTAAGCCGACATCGCGGGTATATGTTTCCATGGCAATGATTCACTGTTTATACTTGCATCGTGCGTTCCGCGTGGATGTTAAGATACGGTATGGTGAATGAGGAAAGTTTTCAGTCGCTCTCCGAAGAAAGTACAAGCGATCTCTCCGCAAACAGAAAAAGAAAGGGAAAAGCAGCCGTTGAAAACCCGAGAACTTTGAAATCAAGAAGATGGTGCGACGCAGAGGTAGATAGACTTATCGAACTACTTGTAAGCTATCGCCGCCCTCGAAATACGAACTGGAAACTTAGGGATCGATAAGTTTCTCCTGTCGCGAGGAATCGTAGAGTCACTGTTAATCTTTCGGTTGCAGCTATCACTTTGTGACCCATGTGTTGAATCCAACATGTTGCATTCGTTTGGCCACCTCGTCCAACAATGTGCAACATCGTCCAACAATGTTGGATTCAACAATGTTGGATGATGTTGGATCCGTTTGGCCGGGCCTTAAAGATATCGGGAGTTCCGCTTGTTTAGAGTTCACATTACTTCCGGTTATTTGTACTGTTTGAAAAAGTCAATCAAAATCGCAAAACAGACCCTTCGAGAGTCGGCCGGTCGTTTCTTCGCGCTTGTGCAGTAAGGACTCTCGGAATATGACTTTGCGATTTACTTTGTTTTGTCTGAATTTTATATGACCTCCAAACATGGTCCGGTAGCGAAGTGACTTCACTGAAGCCAGTGGGAGTTTTAGAATAAATGGTTCTCGCGCACATAATTCTTTGCCTCGAGACATCAGGCATACAGAGTCGTCTGGAGTGAATTTAACGTTACGCTCAAACGCCATCGTAACAAATATAACAAATACTACATGTTCCATTAATAACTTAATATGTATAATTTTATGTCTTTTGCGTTTTGTGTTATTTTTAGTTTTATGTTTTATCAGGGCCCCATTTGAACTACCTATTGAGCTGTCTTTGTTAATAGCCCCCTAGAAGAAATAAATTGTTATCATTGTTAATAATTGGTTGCTCCTTTATTTCCAGAATGAACTGGGTCGGCTTGTGAATGAGCTTCAGGTCCAGGGAAATGCTATAAAGGTATTTGTGCTTAGGGAATGCTGATGATACCGTTAAAAAGTTAAGATTTCTTCCAAAAGGCCAATATGTATGAGTGATGTTCTTAACTAACGAATTTGTCCATATGTCAACGATAGTAGTAGTTCAAACATTTTGTAATGCGGAGGCCCCGGGTTGAAGTCCCGCTTGTAAATCACCATTCCCGTCCCCAGAGCCACCTGGCCATCTTAACCGGTGAATCCTGGGCACGAGGCCCAGAGGGCTCTGGCGACACAGGATTAGAAAGTCCGCGATTCTGGTACTTTCTAATTCTTTGTCGCCAGAGCCATCTGGTCCTCGTGCCCAGGCTTCACCGGTTAAGAGGGCCAGGTGGCTCTGGGGACGAGAATGGAAAATCACCTCCTGCTAGCCAGGTTTCTTAACTTCGTCATGTTTATTGAATTATTTGTTTCATGTATTTGCTCGGCCCCGATAGCCTTTGTGTTGTAAATACTGCCGAGGGTATTTAAAGGCCATTTAATATTTTAAATTATATCTAGACGGTACGATTTTTCGCGCATCTTGGCGTATGCGACACAACGTAGAACAAAGCTGTGCCGTGTGAATGCTCCTACAACTTCTCTACGACGGACGCACGCGGCCTAAAATTTGTCGTAGGATTTTGAATCATGTTTTAAAACCATATGACAGTCGTAGGTATAGGTAAATTGAATGACAAGTGTCGTATACGATTTTTTGCATGGCGCGAGCAGCGCTCGCTACAGAAGTTGCATGCGACCGTCGTAAGCAAAAATCGTACCGTGTATATCGGCCTTAAGGCTCTTGATTTTTGTTTGCAGCTTAGCTATCGATTTTCTGTTGCTTCGGTAGAAATAAGGTTACAGAGTAAATCTCTGTTATCTCAAAACAGTTTCTCAAGATGTAGACCCCCTGTGTTCTGACCTCTCATAAGTGATCACCTCTCGTAAGCGACCTCCAGGGCTTGATATTTGTAGTGGTCGCTTACTTGAAGTGCGACTGTTTTTAGAGACGACCACTTGTCATCATTTTGAACCAAGCTTTTCACTGTTGTGACTCTCTTTGTTTCATTTTTAGAGTTCTTACAGTAGAGTCATGAAAAGTTTGGAGGATGCAAAGACTTTCTTATCAGATGATGCTCCCGCCATTGCTGCTAAAGTTGGTGTTAACAGTATTGTTATATGACCAGAAACGCATCAATCACCACCAACCATGGTGCTGATTACCTGTATATTGACCCACAGCCAGTCGAAACGATCGCCTGGTGATAGCGGTGGAAGCGTCGCGATCCACATCTATTTTAACAAAACTAAATAGTGTAACAAACACCTTTCATGATATTTTTCAGCCCCTTTCAAATTTATTTGGATTGAATTGCATTTCTGGTAAGAATGAAATGAACGTTTAGCTTGTTTGGAGCTCATGTTTGTTGTTATTCCGCTAGGCGGCTGTGGAGAACTGGGATCGCGTTTTTGGTGATGTTGATTTCTTCATTGCTCTGGTTGTTCGTCAGGTAGGAACTTGATCGCGTACTTTCTCATTTGCTTGATGTTTATAGTTTGTTATTGCAACTATTGTTCTCTTATTTTGAGTCGTGAGAGATCCCTTTCAAAGCTTCTTGATATGCCTGCAGTTTGAGGTGTATGTAAATTTCAGTGGTGGCAAAGACAAATCCTTGGAAAAGAAAAGTGAGCTCACGACAAGACATAATAATTTCAGGACAAAATAGAAGTACCTCAGTTATTTCCAAATAGTCTAGGTGGATGACGGGATTTTACAGTTGTCAGGAATTTTATATGGTTTGGGGGGACGCAGCCTCAAAATTAGAGACATTTGTATGGATTTTGAACGATGTTTGAAGTCCATAACTCAGATCTCTGTTCAACCTAAAAGAATGAAAATTGGCCAAACGACCAACTTCAACTGTATCTTTCATGTGATGGTGTCAATTTATCGATTACCGGTTCGGCTGCGCTCATATTTAGTCATCTATCAGTCAGCTGGATACCCCAGTAACTCGCAGAAATCATATTCCTTTGACCGATCATCACATTTCTTTCCTTATTCGTTTCTTCTAGTCAATCTTAGGGGAAAGTTAAAAAAATGTGCTCCAATATTTATCTACGAAAGCAGTATGTTTTTTAAACATGCTTCAGCGGCAGAATTTAAGTTTCCGCCAAGCGGTGCGCGTTCACGGTAAGGCCATGGCGTTTTATGATTTTAGTTTAAAACGCTATGAATTCCTCACTGCTTCTGGGATACATTGATCCCCTCCTGCGATCCGGCGATCAATACCTTTTGAAATTCAACCAGAATTTTTCTCGAGAAAAAGTCACCAAGAGCAATTTTGTAGCGAAACGAACAGTTAGGCGCGTTCACTTGTTCAAAATGAAACGGCCCAGTCTCCAGTTTTGAAGAAGAGGGTCCCCTATACTTTTTTCGTGAAACGTGATTGGGAATGTTTTTTCTCGTGAAACGTGATTTAGGTTTATTTGTTCATTCGTGATTCGTGATTGCCTATATTTTCTTTATCGTGAACGTGAACGAATTTTGGGAATTATCCGTGACGCGTGAACAGTCTCAATATTATTCCTGTGCAACTCCGAAACGGCCTATAGTATGGGTGACAGCGCCGTGACCTGCGACTCAAAACGTTTATATTTTGGCGTCTATAGCCACTTTCTCGTTACGTACACTGTAAAGCTGAATCTGGTCCTTTGGAGTTCACCAGTGTTATCTTGGCCAGCAGTGCACTAGTGCCGAGCATTGCAGTTTTCCGGTTCTGGCCCCCGGATAACTCGCTATCTGGCCCCAGTTGCTCAAACGTTGGATAGCGCTATCCACCGGATAAATCACTATCCAGCGGATAAGTTTTGGGAAGCTAATTGCACTATCCACTGGATAGATATTTATCCGGTGGATAGCGCTATTCAGCCGTTGAACAACTGGGGCCAGGTGGATAAAATGTGTCAGTTGCAATACATTTTATCCGCTGGATAGAGTTATCCGCTCTTTAAACAACTGTGGCCAGAACTGCTTAGCCTAATATCAGCATGTATATTCTCCACACTGTCCTCAATACATTTTCTTTGGTAAGGATGAGGAGAATTTGTCAAACAATCAAGACCTTTGTTGCTTGTTGATCACTTCCTTTTTTCTCACAACTTTTATGTTTGATTGAGCAGTGTTACTCTAAGGAGAAATTAAACATTGGTCACTCTTAGGGGTTGAAACTGTAATGCTACGTCGGTGGGGGAGTGGTACGCGAATCGCCTCGCGAGGAGCTAACGCTCGAACCGTCAGCTATTTGAATCTGTGTACGGAACTGGCGAATTTATGTTGTCAAGTCAGCTGATGAAACCAAATTTTCTTGTAACTTTGACTTAGCATACTATACTACTTTGGTACATCAAGAACAAAACAGACAACAACAGCAGCGACAGAAACGTTGAACTGAAGTGGATTCAATAATTTTGTGCTGTTGTTTGGTTTCGCAGGTACGGGTTGAAATTGGACGCTGTAAACCTCTGTCAAACATTTATCGCGGGCTCACAAGTTCCGTTTGCTACCATTATGCCGCGGGAATGGTACGAAACACGTTGCTGTTTTTTTAATTTTTTGTCATCTGGGCGACAGTTCAAAACGATAGTTGTACGACGCCGCGCAAAGCCTAGTCCCACATATTGTGGACTGAAGCTTGTCTTTCCAGTGTTCAAGTAACAATATCGGATGACTGTAAATCTGAAAATCAAAGTTACGTTAGATCTGTGTGAAATTGAATTCACCTTTTTGCTCTTTGCTTCATCTGTTTTTTGTTTCCAGAATGCCTCCTGGGTAGCATTGGGTCTGTGTGCTCTCTTTCTCCTCATATCCATCATCCTTTGCGTGCGGGCCTCAAAGCATTTCCGGCGGGTGTCTGGCAGGGAAAGAATCGATGACTCAGGTGAGTGTTATGAGCTTAGAGGTGAGCTTAGTGTTGGTGCTATGCTGTATCTGAAGGCGAGGTATTAAAACTGAAAACTAAAAGTAAACACCCAAACTAAAGAGAACTTCAGTTTTTGGTCATGCACTGTGCTTTGTGTATTTCATTCACTAACTCAAAGCTGGAATCATCTTGTAGAGCGTTTTAGAGCTTAACACAGGTAAGCCGCGGTCAGTAGACTCCGAATTTGGTTACTTCGTGTTTCACCGAGTTATTTCCAATTTCCATATATTTCGTATCAGATGTAATTGTCTCATAACTGCGACGATTATTCTTCATTTGATTTCATATCCGCAGTTCACATATGATTTCTTTCATATGCATCATTCACTTTCATATCTTTCACGGGAACATATGAACCCAAAATTGACCTGCTCCCAACGTCAGTGGCTTCATAGCTCAGTTGGTAGAGCATCGCACCGGAATCGCGAGGTCACGGGTTCAAGCCCCGTTGAAGTCCTGAATTTTTTTCAGGCTTCTTTACGCAATTGTAAAAATTGTGATCACAACTGCGACGATCGTTCTTCATTTGCTTTCATACCCGCAGTTCACATATGATTTCTTTCATATGCCTCATTCACTGTCTGTGTTTCGGTGAGGATAAGGGCTAGTAGGGGACACTTTGTGATGTGTCATAAGGAGAATGGATCTCATTACCGGGCAATACTGACATATCTCGCACTACTTTCGAGTCAGTCACAGCATTCTATACAGCGGTTACTGCTTGAGGGTGTGAAAAAGCCGGCGACTAGTCGTGTAGGCTGGTTCTGTGTTTGCATGGAGTTTGGTGGGTTTGTTTTTCCGAGGAGGAAGTCAAATGGTTTGGGTTTGTGTCGAGTTCTACGCGGTGAAAGTCTGAGAGGATAAAGCGCGACGAACCATTTCAGCAGCACAAATCACTTGCTATCAAGTCGCATCCCACAGGATTTATTCCGCTTTTTGTTCGTTAAACTCGAGTTTAGTCTGTGGCGACTTTTTCCAAGTGTATTTACTTGGGTTATATCAGTGTTGGTTTGAAAATGTCTCACTCGACTTGTGGATACGAGCGTTCGTTTATTTCACTGTCACCACATTACCCCTTAATTTTTGTTAAGTTACCAAACCTCTTACTTCTCAGTTTTGTTTCAACTTAGAAATTCAGCCAAGTGATTGATCCCAACTTTATTCAGGTTCTCTGATCTGAAGCTTTTCATTTCATCGTTTAAATTGTGAAGACTGAATAATAAGACAAGTGTGGTTGAAAAGTTTATTTTCGTGGTGGACAAGTGCAAGATCACTTGAAAGTGATGATGTTGAAGGCATTTTTTTGTCGTTATTTATGGTAATTAAAATGATGGTAACGATGATGATGATTAAGATGATAGTCATGATAACTATTAATAATGGTGATGAGGATATTAACCACTGTATGCAGCAATCGACAGTTAAATCGCTACAAACCAGTCATGTGTCTAACGCAATTGAAAAATCGGACGCCTAAGATAATTGAGTTGCTTTTAAAAACCTGCTGGATTTTGCTGCGCTAGCAGCTTGACCCCCGCATCATCTGACCTGGAAGGGCTTTTTGAGCAGTACTTTTCTGTGATATACTACTTCTCTTAACTGAGCTAAATTTTGACGAGAAATATGGTCAAGTTTTGAACTATCCGGCTCTCTTAGGGCAGTTTCTGCAACAGCTTTCGCGGGAATCAGCTGTAACGTTTATTGTCAGATTATATATATATATATTTTTTTTATTCATATAACACCAGAGACGGCGTTAGTCATAATACATTTAAAAAAAAAGTCTTTTTAGGTTTAACTGTAAGTGTAACAGCCCATTTCATAACAAATAACCCTTTGCGATCTGTTCCTTTTAACCTAGGCAAAGTTTCTTTCGTTAGTATTTGTACTATCTTGATAAAATTTGTTTTTTTCATATGATCGTTTTCATGATCGTAATTTTGGTTGTGCAGTTTTATGGTTGGAATATTAGTTTATTAGACAGAGGTGCAAAATGACCGCGCAATTTGCGAAATCGCGCGGAAATTGGGGATGACAGCGTAAAACCGTAAGAACATGATTCGTAAACTGGCGCAAATGTTAAAATTTTAAAAGTCGCGAGGTGTTTTACCTGGGACAATAGTTTTTAAACAGACTTACGCTTACCACTTTCGCTATACGCCGTCCAGTGATAGTTCTACAAAACATCTTTTGAAAACGACCACAGTTTTATCATTCAACCCAGACGTTTGCCAACTAATCTGAATTAAACCTTTATCTTTTTTTCAGTACCTGATGAAGACGGGGTAAAATTAAAGCGGATGCAAAGAGTACCAGACCGAGAGGCTTTGCTTTAGTTATTAGTCTTTGAACTTTTACTTTTAAAATATCCCCAAAACTAGCTGCCCCTGGGGAAATTAGAGAAGGCCTGTAGCTCTCCAGACGCGGTCTGTGATTGGACAAGAAAACAATAGACGATTCAACACAAACAGTGCCCTTAGCCCTGATAACAAAAGAAGCTATAGGTCATAGGGACCAATGAAAATAGGGGTCTGGAAGAGCTACAGGATTACTCGGAAATTACTGCTCAGTGGCTTTCATTTTAGTGGTCTCTCTTTAGTATTTCATTCCGCATTTAATCAAAACACAAACGCCTTTGCGTCATGACAAATAGGATCACTGGAAAGTACTGCTCAGTAGCATAAACGACACCATAAATTTTGCTCAGAAACTAAACTTAGTCCTCTTCTGAAAATTTGGATCTGACATGTTAAATAATTAGTTTTTAAAAATGTGTGAAGATCAGTTTAACAAAGAATATACGGCTTGGTATACCATCTATTGCCACCCGGCCTACACTCTTTGTAATTGTTTCAGTTCTTGGAGTTCTCCGAGAATATATCGAGCTAATATATGATTAATATGACTACGGCAAGTTCTGACATTCTCTTGGTTTAATTTATGGTGTCCAGTTATCGTAGCTAGCGCTTATTTTCATTTATGTCAATGACGCGAAGTATAAACATTGAACGAACGAAGTATTTCATCTACAATCTCAAAATTGCAACCGCCCAATTTTTGACACTGGCAAGCGTTTCCAGATTCCTCCAAAGATTCAGACTCGTAAAATACTTTTTGCAGCCCAAAGTTGGAACACTGCTCGAAACGGCAGCTCAGTTAAAAACCATTTTCACACTTCCACCCTCACACTGAAAGGCTAGTGCGCCTTGTGCTACGTAATGAACATCACCACGGAAACGTAGTCCTAAAAGGCCTTCGAGACGTGGTCCCTTTTCTAGATCTCATTCACGCGAGCTATTCACGCACTAAAAAGCAAGAAGCACCTAAGGGTGCGCTATAAACGGTAGCACAGGAGAGAACGTTCAGAACAAAAGGATTCCTTCCATTTCTCGAAGATTTCGTCTGCAATTTTCAAACGTTGTGAGTATTTTTTTAGTTTATAATTTAATTATTTTTATTTTTTGGTAATATTATAATCATTTGTGGATAGATCACTAATAAGCGTTAGGAGACACAAAGCCTCCAGTAAGTTCCCTGCGTAAATGCCAGCTTATTTTATTACTTTCTGCTCGTTGGCCTTGAACCCATGAATTCAATTTTTTTTTACGTTTATTGGTGTCATTATGTTATAGATTAATCCCACTTTTATACCTGGACAAATTTCGTGAATTAAGTTATTTTCGTGTACATTCCAATCCAAATTTCCTGAAGCCAAGGTTCAGAAAACTAGTGAAGCTCTGGCCAGAAAACAAACGACTTGAATACCACTGAATTTTTTGTGGGAGTACATTGTGTTCGTAGCTTAGCTAGCATCAGTTCTGCCGGTTGGATAAGCGCTAGATCGTCAGTATTCAGATCGTAAAGCCGATGTAGACGTGATCGTATTGGGCGGCCTGTCCGTAACGGGCCTGTGTAGAACAGCATAGGTATGTATGTAATTGTCGGGGGGCTTGAAAACGTGTTTCCTAGTACATTTTACGTGCTGTGTCCGTCGAATTGTAGTATTCAGTCGCATCGTGCCAGTTTGTCTACGAAGTATTGTGGTAGCTTGGCTACGCCTTGGCTCAAAATTTGCGCGGTAGAAATGCTTGTTTGTTATCGTAGGATCGTCAGCTTGCTTCATAGCACAAAACTGTCCCGGGCAAATCGGCCTTTGTAAGCACGTTACGGATTGCCAAAGTCAAGTTCTTGTCAGTGCTTGCTTCAAGAGCGAAGTTTAAAGGATGTTTTAACTTGAACTTTGTTCAGGAATTTACTTTAAATGATGTAGTTAACGGAAGTACGGAAGTACGTTTTTAACAAAATTGAGTTAGTTTTCGCTCTAACAGCGAAGTTAACAGTATTTTAATTTAAGATCAGTAGTTAACGAGCGGTTTTCATTTAAGTGTCGAAAGTAATTGACTTTTTTTGGTTTGTTTGCTGTACTACGCTCTATGATTAAAAAAAAAAAAAAAAACAACGCGTCCCTTCTCAGCCAACGAGAAGCGAAACCAAAACCAATCGCTAGTTACACGCGCGCCTTTTTCCGTGCTTGACGCCGCGCTTTTTCCCGCGCTTGACGCCGGTAGTGTAATTACTTCAAATTCTGACTGGTTCTCAAAGCTCTCTTCGTCTTTTGCAATTGGTCGGAGTGATTGCTAGGGTTTCGGTTTTACGACACTCAATTGAAAGCCACTCTCTATATAATACAGCCAGGTTTAAATCAGCTAGAATTGAGTGTATTTTAAGATAGTTTAATCAACGTAAATGACAGACAAGTAGCGTAAAAGTTTAACTTAAAATGATACGAACTAGCGTTCGCTCTACCAGCGGGCTATTAATAATACTTTTTGAAATTCATTTGTATTATTTAATTAGTTTAGGATTTTTGTTTGTTGCAGCAAATAAAATGCCAAAGGAATGTTTTCTGCTTCCCATTTCTGTATTATCCATACAAATAAACATACCGGCTGGAGGTGTATCGCTTTTTGAGGAACACACAATAGAGGCCCAAAATACAGTGTTTGTATAAGACACTGGGGGAAAAGAAAACTTAAAGTGAAATGTAATGTCCTGAAATACGTTCGCTTCGTGAGACCTTCAAGTGGTCTCCTAAAAAAGGGAAGAACGCCGAAAATTTTTGCTCTTGGTGAACGAAACTTAATGCGCAGTTTTTTGTCACCCAAAAACAGTCTTGTGGCACATGGAAAATTACTCACTAATGTGATAGTCAAGATGCATACGATGGAAATGCCGGATACGAACGTGAGAACGCCAGGTCGTTATTTCAAGTAATATATCAACAACGAGTGCCAGGGTTTCATCGGGTTCCAAACACGGAGAAACAGATGAAAGCTAGATCAAGTAGCACGAAGTACAAAGATAAGTGGGCGGTGGAAGTTTTTCGTGAATGGCAAAAGACGAGAACATTGAAATTTCCGGATTTAGAGGCTGCAAGCGTTTCCAAAGATTACGATTTTCACCTCGTGTGTTCTGTCGAAGACAATCTGGGGTACATGGATGCTTTATAATTGAACTACTGGCTTGCTAAATTCATCCAGGAGGTGGCAAATAAGAAGGGCGGCCGGTATCCTCCACGAACGTTGTATGGTATTGCATGCGGTCTAAACAGCAATATTGAGATTTTTGCTTTTGTTATTGTAATTTAGCCTGCACCCAGGCGGTTGGATAGTCGAAAAAACCGGAGTTCGTAATGAGGTCGCCATCTTGGATTCGAGCGGCTAGGTCTGGGTCGGGTTGAGGGTCGACAAAGCGAGCGAGGGGAGGGGGGGGGGGGGGGGGAGAGGAGAGAGAAAAACCGCCTGCCCGAAAACCAGCCCTTCTTGAGTAGCACAATTTCGCTGCTCTCTCCTCTCCCCGCCCCCCTCCCCTCGCTCGCTTTGTCGACCTTCAACCCAGCCCAGACCTAACCGCTCGAAGCCAAGATGGCGACCTCATTACGAACTCCGGTTTTTCGACTATCCAACCGCCTGCGTGCAGGCTAATTGTAGTTTTGATATAAACACACGTGTGTTTTGATGTCAAAACACGGCGTGTTTTCATTTGGTGTTTCATTGGGTATCAAGACTCATCCACCTGACCAAAATAGAAATCATTTATTGGCTGGTCACTTCATGAATTATTAATGAGGTTGTTTCTAAGATAAAACGTGTTTGATTTTGTCACTTTTGACTCTATTTTCATCTATTCTTTGTTTCGTCTCGTTGTGGAGGAATACTCCAGCGCCACTGGCTTTTTCATATATTGTTAAATTTTTTTCATCCTTCGTTCCAAAAACACAACGGTCGTTCCTCACTGCTGACTATCGAACTAGAGTCGCGGAGACGTTACGGCCGGAGCGATTGGGAAAGAGCAATTACGTACTACTGTTTCACCCCTACCTCTGAGGTGTTGTAGTTGTCATTGACATCCAGTAGTACATTGGGAAAGGCATGTTTAATGGAGGTGACATCATCGTTAATTGGCACTCAACAAGCTGAAACTGAAATTTGGATGTTCGTAACTGTATCCATGAAAAAGGTGCTTCTGGGTTGTTATTATCCGAGTTAATTTTCTCGGTTTAGAATCACATTGGTCTGAGGCCGGCCATGAATGATGTCGCCATGCTGTTGAACAATACCTTAAACTACTAACACAGTTAAGATATGGTGACCTTCCATGATTTGTTTTGTTTGGCAAAAAAGTGATTCTTTGTTTTGGGCCAAGAAATACCGCCCTCTCACTAACCGCATTTCTCTTAGATTTCCCCAGTTGATTTATGAACAAAATTCACCAGTCACGACGCGCATACTAACTTAGAGGTGTAACTAAGTTAAGACAGGAAAAATAAAATTGATTCCGCTTTCGTAATTAATTTTTACAGGAGATACCAGTTTGCCCCTCGCGCCAGTCTGGTCGATTTTTATGTAGTATGTACATCATATGTGTAAGCGTGGACTTTAACACATTCCTAAGAGGAGCTTGATTTGTTTCTTTCAAGTATTCAGACCTGGATGAATGGCCTAGCTTGCGACTCCATGATTTATGGATAATGGTGGTCTCTATTGCATGATAGTTACTGAAGTTGGCAAAGTGTCCCAGTTCAAACTTTAACGGACAAGCTGATTAGTGAACTGATAGTTCATCATAGACCCAAAATTGCTCCAGTCGTAAGTACAGGAACATATAAATGTATTGCCACATTTTCTGACAATCTGAATTTTCCATCTCGTTTCTTTTCAGGAATATTTGATGATGAACCTTTAGAACTTCCCTGGTTGGATGGCATGGGACTGGACAATAGTGACGCGGTTGATGTCAAGTTTGGTAGCGAGATTTAGCATAAATTATACAATGGGTACTGTTAGCGAAAATATCCTGTACAGAGTATGGACAGAATCTGTACTAAGCAAATACAAAGACGGTGAAACGTGTAAAAGGGAAGGACTATGAGAAGAAGAATCTGTGCAGCTGCTGAAACAGTCTCACGTGAACTCTTGTTGATAACGCAAGACACCAGAGGAGCCTGTCGTTGGCCAATGTAGGCTCGATTTCCGTCGCTCACTCAGGTTGAAACGGCGAGGGTAATCGAGCCTACAGCCAGTGAAGTGGCTACTTTAAATAAACTTAAAATATATTTTATATAATTTATGAAAATAGAGAGAGAGTATATAATATATATAATATAATATATATTTTTGTAACTGCGTTGCGGGGAGAGGGGCTTTTAGGGTGCTTTTAGTGTGTTTTATGTCGCAGTAAGGCACGTTAACTTGTTTTTAAACCGATGAAACCAAACAAACGAAACCAGCTAACAAATAAAAACACACAAAAGAGGACATTTGCCCAGTGAAATTTGATTTTTTTCCGAAGTGAATTGCATTTAATGCAGTTGAAGCGCCAACCACAGAAACTGGTCTTCTCTCCTCAGATGCCTGGGAGCGAGACGGGGACTGTTCTTACTGGAATTTCCAACGCCTGCATTTCTGCTTCAGCCTTAGCTTTTTTAATAATCTTTACGTGTGTTTACAATCCTTTTAGCACATAACAAACTGTGGTTCTTAAAATTGTCTTGTCATTAAAAGCACTTTTAGATATGTTTTGGAAAAGAACTCTGTTCCTTGGTAAGGAGGAATAAAAGGCATATCTCTGATGTCGTGAAAGCGCAATGCTATTTTTAGAAAGTAAGACACCGTTCATGTGACAAGAAAAAAGATAGATGACATCCAGGTGAACTACAGTAGTATAGTTTGAGCCGAGTAATCCTCTTGTTTGAGCTGGAATACACCATCGCCTGTGACGTCATGAGTAAGCGTCTTATTAGAGTGTTGACAATATAAAAAAAGATGTTTTGACCAGTATAACCGGTTTCACAGGTTTCTAGATTGATGATGTTATAAGCTGATGACACCACATAAAAATAGATGTTTCGGTCAGTATAACCGGTTTCACTGGTTTCTAGATTATTGATCTCATAGTGGTGTATTTTCTTGGTTGGATCTTGTTCTTATTTGGTCGTGATGGGTATGATTTTGTAGTGATAGGAGATTAGAATTAAGTACCGTTTTGGACTAGGTAAGCACCAGCGATTCTTGATAAAACTTAAGTAAATGGCACTGAGGGAAGTTACTCCAATCTTCTTTCCAACAAAAATATGCTTGGCGTTTACTGTGAAATTCAGAAACAATTCTTTCTGGAATATTTGTTGTTCTTCGACCAATCAGACACCTGACGAAACACTGAAGAAATCGACGTTACAAGTTGCGGTTTACCCATCTTGTATCTGATTAGTTTTCTTTTGCAACGCAATGACAAACGCAATAGACACTGGAAATATTAATAGTGTTCACGGTTTTCTTACACCACAGTGAGCTTAATTAAGTTAATTGATGGCATGCTTTAGTATCTTAACAAGGCACTGATCTAATATGCTCACTTCACTGAACCCCTCATAAGTGTGGTAAGGTATTTCGTATAGGGAAAAGCTTCCGCCATTGGCCTTTCCGAAATTCAAAAGGGAAGTGGGGCGAGTTTCAAATTTTGAGGTAATCGATAAATTGACACCATCACATGAAAGATAACATTGAGATTGATCGTTTGACCAAGTTTGATTCTTTTAGGTTGAACAGAGACCAAGTTATGGACCTTGAAACATAGCTCAAAATCCATACAAACGTCTCTAATTTTGTGACAGCGTCCCCAAAACCATGGTTTATTACATCCAGCGGGGTGGAGTGAGAGTACTTGAGAATTTAATCGATGTCGGTATATAGACGCCTTTTTTTTCCAGACTTGAAATTGGCAATTTGTGAACGTTTTGGGTTTCACAATTTTCAGGGATCTCTTTGGGATCCACAATTATGTATAAATTTTCTGACAAATAAGAAGAGCTGTATACTCTCATGTATAGTGGATTTATCATTTCTTCTGAGTTCTTCACAGATATAGTTGGAAATGTCCTGTGTGAGTCATTTGGTAACGGTGGCAAATCTCAGGCATCTCTGAGGTATTTTACCATTATTATGTCCATTAAAATTCTACATATTTATCAACTGGGAGTTTCTGTAATCATTGAGGAACCAAAACGAAAACTGCTCGTCTGGTGTTTTGAATTAAGAAATTGCCTGATTTTCAGGGCGTACACAATATTAATTTGTGACAGGGACGTGTAGATGAGGTTCGACGAACGCTGGACCCTCCAGAGGTCCAGCCAACCTTTCAGAGAGGATTGCGTTGGGGGTGGGAGAAGGGAAGTGTGCATTCAGTATTTTTGTTGACACCAGCCATTCAAAATTAGACTGTTAATATGTAGTCAGGTCGGGCAAGGTTGAACGCTGTATTGATCATTGAGTCTCAGAAGGGCAGTATACATGTGATCTACTGTAAATAATAATCTGTGATTTTCTATGCCACTGCTTGGTCATTGACTATTATGACGTTCCTTTGACTGGCAGCGTGCTCTCATCTTGCTGCAATTGTTATATTCCCATTGCTGGCATGGGCTTATCTGCTGCTGTCATTGTAAAGAACTGTGGTGGAAGTTTTAATGACTTTGAACTATAGCTGCATCCCGCCAAGGAAAGAATAGGATACTGTTGGAATCCTCTTTTGTGCAATGTTTCAATGGTAAGTTCTTATTTGGAATTTATCTATGTTAGGCGGTGCAGAGCATGTGATATTCACAATATCTTTCAATGATAGAAATATACATTTAGGAAAATTCCTGTCATGTACAAAAACTAGGAAATTAAAGTAAATACCCTTTTCTGATACTCGAAAGGGTTCTCGATGCTACACAGAAATGATATGTTGATTCTAAATTCCTTATTTTAATTCTAGTTAGCAGAATATTGTATACATTGTTTTAATCCAAAACGTCCATAAAATGTTTCATTTATTACTGTTTATCGATTTACTTTTTTTTTCTTCAATAAATTTGGTGCAAGGGAACTGATTGCTGGTTTTAAAATCACACTTCGTTAATTTAATTTAAAATATATTTCAGAAATAGTTACTAATAAAAATTTACAATCCGACAGAGTATAAACGGCTGTCTGTTTATAAAGGACGTTACTATCTCACAATCGTAAAACTCGTTTAAAATTCTTTGTCTTCTTGCTTTGCTGTCTAATCTCAGTTTTTTCTCACAAAGAACGGAAATCAGGTGTGTCACTTTCTTTAAGGTAAACGATAACCATGTACATTTACTAAACAAAACCTGATTCCAGTAACGTGCCCATCAGAAGGGTGTAAAAGAAAATAATGAGATAAGAACTGGGCAGTGTTCTACACGGTCTACGCGACCAAATTCGTCACTAAATCACACTTCACTTTACCAAACCTAATGACGGCTCTACTTTTTACCTCTTGTCGAGGACATCACGTTCTTTAAAGATGGACCTCTTCTGCCGTCAAGCGATGCAGGCATTATGTTTAAAAATATAGTAGTGGTACTAAGAAAACTCGCAGGAAACCGCTTACAGTCACTGTACATTCAAACATTCCACTGCAAATCCTCAGGAATTATTGGTCGTATGTCTGATTGTAGCTGTTCACTGAGGGTTTTGTTATGAAAACGGTTTACTTTTGTAAGTGACCTTATACGCTATTTGACCTCAGGCGACTTCTTAGTCCAGTTTCAGGATTTGTTGTCAGGACGTGGCAGTGCCACGATTTTTGCTAGAGACAAAATGATTCTCGAGCCAGTTATTTAGACCATCCACTCTTTTTCAAAAGAGCTCAACCTTGACATAACTTTTAAATTAATATTTTTTTCAGTATTGTAGCCGAGTTTTGTTTTGAGAAACGTTTGTTTTTCAAATGAGAGTCAGGTGGCTCAATTTCGTGCAACTAAATCAAATTGAAGCTCTCCTTCCAGGTTGCCTCCTCAGCTGAAGTTCGACTCGTAGCGAGGTCTCCCCATCCCCACGGGCTGGGATGGAATGAAAGTGAAGACGTATGTGGTTGCTGAGTGCTGACGTACGCAGGCTGATTTGTTGAGCAGTGACCACTAGTGGATGAAAAGTATGGCTGAAGCGATTCCTTATGTCGGAGTAAAAGGAACGCAGTTCTCGTTTGAAGCGGCTGTGCCTGAACGGGTAAAGAAACGGATTTACCAAGGAGTTCAGGCTAAAACACGTGACCGGAAGCCAACCGCCGACTATAAGAAGTGAGCGCATACTAGAGAACGATCTGACCATGTCACTGAGTAGAAAGTCCGAGAAGCTGTACACGTACACAAGTAGCAGAACAGTTGGCAGGGTGAACAAGATGAAATTTGAGGATACCAGCATAGCGATTTTTCTTGCCACTCTTGCTTCACGCTTAATGCCAAAGCGGAGACTGGATTTTCGTACATAGCAGAAGATCAAGACATACAACCCAAGACTAATCAAGTAAAGAAAAACAAATATGGCGGAAATGCTAAGAGTGACGTCAGATGTCTCCAAGAATCCCTTTCCAGTGTGGAATGGCATTGTGCACTGAAACCATTTGAGGTATTTCAGCGTCTTCAAACCCAAAAGAGGCAAACTTGCAAAGATAACGGCGGACATCCATACAAGAAACAAAATAGCCAACAGCGTTTTCTTTTTGAATCTATGGTGACATCTCTGGAAATAGACTATGACGAGATATCTTTCGAGTGTCAACAAAAGTGAGTTACCAACAGCTGTGACTTGACCAGTAGTGAATACCATACCGATATAATCGCAAATTGACGAGTCGTCTTCCATGATAACACGTGGGATAACTTTATCGGAGTCACTGAACAGATTGTGTTTCGCTATCGCCACACTGTATACTCCAATTAGGAGATCACTCAGAGCCATGCTTCCCACCAAGATAAACGAGGTTTTGTTTCTGAGTATTCTCGAAGTGATGATCACAAATAAAACGAGTAGATTCAGAAAGATTGTCAGAGCACCCAAAGCGTACTGTGAAAGGAACAACGTACGAGGAATGTTATAGAGTTGCCTCAGAAATGTAACGGTCACATCGTTTTTGAAGCAATCAGAGAACGGATTGCAAAAACACTGCGGCGAGAAGCCTTGCTTGACAAATCGTGCAGACACGCCATATTTGACCTCGCTGGGATAAAAATATATTTCTTTTAAAGTCACATGGCATGGGATATCCTCGTTTTCACTTTCACCACTATATCCATCACCACTGTTTTCCTCTTCGCCTTCACCTTCGTCGTCAATAGATAACGTTTCGTTTTCCAAGGTCTTGATCAGGTCACACGCAAAGCAGTGCTGGCTCCACGTGACCCCATACACCCCTTTGAGCATGGGCAGATTCAGGAACTGCTGACTTGGTATCCAATCATTGTTTCCGTTGACTTTAAGAATTTCAAGAGAGGGAATATCCTTGGCAGGGTCATCTTTCCACTCCTTCAAATTGTTATACCGGAGATCTCTTCAAAGTAATAGTGATAACATTTAATAAGTACATATATGATACCAGTAGTGTACTTATAACTTTTCCAATTTTAGTACTTGGAGTTTAAAGTTCATTTTGCTGTCACACGGAGATACGGAACTCCTTCTTGCAGGAATTAAATAGAATGAATTCAATCTCGTCCCCAGAACCCGCTTTTCTTCTAGTCAACACCGAGAACGCGAGCTCTGGCCAGGTCGGATAGTTTTCAGTTCTAATTAAAATCAATGTTTTCCGGTTACACTGCACAAAATCAGAGGGGAGAACAAGATTCGGAGAAACCATCTGTGACAGCTGTGGACGGTGGATTTGTTGCATTTCGCGGTGAAATACGGGTTGAAAATTTCGGGAAAACCAGACATCAAGATCAAAAAGAAATAGTGTGAATTTCTAAAGACTGCAAGGAATCGCTTAAGGGCAAGTGAAACAACGGGAGTCGAAGGACTGATCGAGCGAAGAGAAGATACCAGTAGGAAGCTTCGCGGTGTTTCTTCGTCTGTTTCTCTCGTGTATGGGAAACTTGTTTATGTGCTATCTACCATTTTTCCCTCTTTTCTCTGGTACCACTGACTCTATTTTTGTAAAAAAAAAAGCTAACTCTTGAAATCTTATTACTTTGTGGCAAGCCTCATCGATAGATATGTGAAGAGACGCTATCCGCATATTTAGCAACTTTCAATTTAAAAAAGTTTCAAGAGCCGAAGGAATATTTTCTGGTAATGCCTTTCCGCCGAACAAAGCCAATGGAAGATTCCTTACAATGATATTTTCATTAAATGTTTGACAATTATTCGAACCGCTACTCTGAGATTCGGTTATTTCGCTCAGTCACTGAGCGAAATAACCGAATCTCAGAGTAGCGGTTCGAATAATTGTCAAACATTTAATGAAAATATCATTGTAAGGAATCTTCCATTAGCTTTGTTCGGCGGAAATCACCCTAGTTTTGACGTCATTGTGTTTTGCAGCTAATAGGAATTGTATCTGAATCCAATTGGCCAGATGGCCCAAAGTTTTACTGAATCAGTCCTTGTTTCTATTGTTTGCATCATGACTTCATCGCTCTAAGTAATTTATTAGGCCTTGAAATGAATGGACTCAAATGTATACCCTAATGTGTCGTGCAAACGAAAAGCTACCTAGCCTCCAATCGATACTTACAATACACGAAGACTCTTTAATCCTTGAAAGGCGTGCTCGTGGATTATTTCGATGCTATTATTCTCTAGAGACCTGAAATGAGTTACACGAAATAACGTAAGTAAAAATAAGAAACAGCAGTTACAACAAAACATTTCTCTTAAATCAGATTCTTAGTAAAATTACAGCTTGAAGGTTATTTCCGTATTGTTACCTTGCACAGACGATCAAATATAGATGTAACAAAAAAAAAAGGATCGAGTTTTCCTAGAGATTAACACTTACAAGAATTCAAGATTCTCTAATTTCCTGAAACTTCCGCTGTGGATATTCCTGATACCATTATTTTCAAGGGACCTGACAAGAAAAAAAAGAAACAGCTTTAACAATAAATATGTTTGATGCGTTTCAAGGAAAGTGTCTGCGGTTTTGCGCCGCAATAAAACCTGAAAACACTCGTCAGTATTCAACTTGATGTGTGTGAATTTTATCATTTTGCCAAGGCGTAAGAACGCTAAACGATTTCCACATGTCTTCGTCTATTATAAAGTAGTGTTTGAAATTGCGCTGTCTACTTTTAAACTGTCATCTACAAACAGGAGTAGAAAAGAAAATGCCTTATAGAAGATCTAAAAAGAATTAGATCTCTGGTGTCAGAACATTAACACCCATGCTGTACACTATTAACCCTTTCACCCCTATAAGGGGTTCTCCATTGACGGGTAAAATCGTCTGGCGTTAGACATAGTAAAATCTATAAGTGCCATTTGGCACTCTCAGGAGTGAAAGGGTTAATGGGAACATAGTTTTTGGGTAAAGATGTTGTTAACCCTTTCACCCCTAAGGGGTTCTCCATTGACGAGTAAAATCGTCTGGCGTTAGACAGAGTAAAATCAATAAGTGCCATTTGGCATTCTCAGGAGTGAAAGGGTTAAATAACGGTCATGTTTTATGATTACTACACTCACAATGAGTACAAATCCCTGGACAAGTTGAAATTTAAAGCCTCATCCAGCTTCTTCACGGAGCAGCGCCCGTAAATACGGCTGTGGTTGTCTGTGGCACACCAACACATAGATGAGCACTGGCTCCAGTTGGACAGGTTCATGAACTCCACGAGCTGGCCATATGCATGTGACTGACATCTTAAGAAAACCGAAACAGTAGCAACAAACAAGAACACTTTCATCCTGTAGAAGGTAAAACAAACAGATGAATGTGGGAACCTCATTTGACATCACTGTGGCCGTGCTATAGTATACCTAAGCTTTGTCGTGATGGTACTTCTGTTCATCCCGTTGGGGGTGGTATGTTTTGTTGTCAGTTTACCCGCCAGACTGTTAAAGCAGTTCATGAAAACGTGTTAAAAATGAAACGCTGGTCTTTATGTATGAATATTTGCGAAATTAAAGAAATGACGACATTTGGAACTGTAATACGCTTCGATTCTCACTGTTTCCTTCACGGGTGCCCTTTCAATCTCACTTTTTTTGGTCACATTTTAGAGGTTCTATTGTGCATCAGCGAGTGTAGTTGGTCATAATTTTACTTGGATTTCGTTTGACACAAGAAGCGGTGTACCATATCAGTTAACTGTTACTCCAGCTGAATGATTGAGTACCAGAAAATATTTGGAAAAGTCACGCTTACGACAGACTCCCGTCCCGTCCCGTCCCGTTCAGTTGATTAGCTGAAGCCCTAGAGAAGGTGTCAGTGATTCACCAAGTTACGTGGCGTCTTTGATTGACCAAAAGCAACCCGAGAACAACCCAGCGATCAAATCAATAAAAGCCAGAACAAAGTGTTTAGAGTCGAAATTACACTGTGCCGTCCATCAGAGGTTAACAGCCTGTGCCTTGTTGGTAGATGAAACGTACTGTTTCCCCTTGAGTATATAAGCTCCATTCCTCAGCTCAATACCACAGTTGCTGCCTGCCGTCCTTATAATTCCATCAATTCAGTTAATGTAATTCTATTTGCACCTTCGAAAAACGTCTTAGTTAAGTGCCAACAAAAGGTAGTGAGTATGTTTTGTCGTTTGGAAAATATTAACCTACGGTATGGGACTTACTGCGTTGACGTTTTCTTTGAGAAAAGTGCAGTGTATCCTGGAATATAAGTTTTTAAATCGCTGAAACAAGGAATCGAGTTTAGTTAGGCGCGTTCTCAAACCATGCACATCAACAGTAGACAGCTGTAATAAATGCTAATTAAGTAGTATTCTCTAGTTTTAAATTACCGTTTTATTTACAGAAACAAATGTGAGGAATAAAGCCGTCAAATTGGTTCTTCGAAAGATTTTTGTGGCAGATTTAGGAACGATAAAGAAGCGCTCATTTTGTTCAAACATTTTCATGTGTAGCCATTTAACAATAGCTTTGCAAACACCAGGGTTCACTGCATGAAAATTGATTGATATATAGACACAGTGTAAGACTGTCGTTGGTGAGCTTAGCAACGTCAATTCGCCTTATTAGGTATGTTCTTAGTAAACATTCACCTGCTAATGGCGGAAAAGCAAAAGTTTATTTGTTGGCGTTAGTAATCATATCGAAGCTATTCTGACAAAAAATTATCCGACACATCTTTAATACAGCGCGAAGTATTGTAAGTCCTTAGCCAAAATCGCCGATTGACGTCCTTACAACTATTTAATTCAAAAGTCTTAAGTTAAAGCAGCAATATCAGTATGTAACCTTAGCCAAATATGTAGTATTTGTTTCTCAATCCTTCCTGATTTTGATTAGTTGACGGAGGGAACAGTCGTGAGTTTTTTACTAGTTGTATTTTGTGTAATACTTCTAAATCAGTTAGTATTGAAACTCGTGTTTCAGTTTGTAAAGCTTGTTTCGGTTTTTTTCGGTTTTTTGATTTTAATTTGGTTGTTTATTGCGCTTTACATGCATATTGTCACTTTGTTGGTGTTCACATTCCGCACGCTTTGTCATTTCTCACTTTATGTTAATTTCGTCAGTTATATTAGTTCTCGTAGCTTTCCGAATTCATTCACGTTGTGTTTCCCGTCCTGTCAGCATTGGTAAGCCTTTTCGTTGCCTTTCATTTTCCTTTCGCGTCTTTTTTCCTATTTTGTACGCTCTCCTTACGTTTGTTCTCACTTGTATTCACTTGTATATTTTGTTCTAGATATTTACAACTAAAGAATAAAATGTTAAATACAGTGCTGACGAAGTTTTGTTTCGGTCGCCCTCGCGCCGGAACATGGTAAATATCAATGCGTTCAAGTCTACGCCCTCGAAAGAATATGGCAAGCCGGCTCGACGAAGGTGCTGTGGAAGAGGCGCTGCTAAGTCTTAGGCAATCACGCGGAGGTTCCGCCGCTGCGATGACTACCGCTTGTTCAGAGATTGATGTTCTCGTCGCTGACTTCGCTAACCTATCAAAAGTAAAAGCCCTTCAATCAACCCTTACCAAGGCCTGGTCAAGTTATCAAGAAACGTCTCACCGTTACAAAGTCCTACTAGGCGATGATAGCAGCGAAATACTCGAAGCAGATCGTCAATACGCGTCCCAAGAAGCGAGGAAATGTATGTATGATGAAATAATTGAGCGTTACCTTATCGCTGCTGCCACGCATTTCAACGAACGAGTTTCGCAAGAGCTCGCGGATTCTAGACTGGCGTCACCGACCAAATCCACACGTTCAGTATCAAGCCGGGCGTCGTCGAAACTATCTGAAGCTAGCGCAAGACGTCTCGAAGCGAAGGTCGCAGCAGCTAAAGCCGCGATGGTGGAGAAACAGATCGAACAGAAACGAAGACGATCCTTAGAAATAGAAGTAAAACGCCTGGAATTCCAAATGAAACAGAAAGAGTTCGAAGTGACACAGCAGTTGGAGTTAGCGAAATTGGAAGCTGATCGAGACGTCGCCGAAGCGAAAGAAAAGACTGAGATGGCTGAGCTGGAAGCTAAATTAGCTGAAAGCGAATACTCTGAGCTGTTAAACTTAAATTCGTCTGCGGTCTACGCTCGCGTTGGTTCAGAGTTCAAGCCTATCACCTCTTGCTCCACTTCGTCATTTTCGCCAAGCAAATTCACACAAGTTAGCGCGTTTCCCGCCGAAACCGTGCAAGTTTACACGACTCCAGCTGCGTCCACGCAGGTTTGCGAGTTTCCCGCCAAGGCTGCTCAAGTATCCTCATTCTCAGCCGAGTCCGCGCAAGTTCCCGTGATGTCGGCGTTCTCAGCCACGTCATCCCTGGCCTCCACGATATCTTCACAGTTTACGCGAGCAGCACCGTTTCCAGCCACGTTCACGCGAGTACCAACGATAACTACCCAGTCCACGCAGGTTCCAGCGTTTCCAGCCACCGCCACGCGAGATTTCACGTTCCCGGTCCTGCCCACGCAAGTTTTGCCGTTCACGGCTATCTCCACGCAAGTTTCCACGTTTCCATCCTCCTCATTCTCACAAGTTCCGGGGTTTTCAGCTGCGCCCTCATTTCCTAATATACATCCCACGTTTCCAACCAGGTCCTACGCTGTTGGCCCCTCGGGTACGCACGTTACATATGGTTGCTCTTCTGTTGTTCAGCCCTGTCATTCAGCGCCTCGTTTCAGCGTCTTGGCGAGCAACAATGACGGTCCGACTTCAAACTTTGGACACAGTTACCCAGCGCCTCCAAGCTTTGTTGACGTTTCACAACATGTCTCACCTTCTCCACAGCAAGTAGATGGAAACCTTCTTGCGATGATTGCTGCTACTATGGAGAAGATGAATGCTGATCACGGTTTGCCCGCAATGGAAGTTGTCAGGTTTAATGGTTCTCCTGAAACGTATCCCGTGTTTCGACAGAGGTTTCATCAAATGGTAGAGTCGAAGGCCTTAGACGAGCCAACTAAAATGGCCCGCCTGTTGCAGTTCCTCGAAGGTCCCGCTCTAAGAGCCGTGCAGAGATACGAGTCAGTTCCGGGAGGCTTGGCAAAGGCACTTCAAGTTCTTCAAGATCGTTTTGGTCAGCCCTTCAAGATAGTGCGAGCGTGCGTTGACAACTTGACAAAAGGTCCCACCATAGCACCTCATGATAAAGAAGGCCTACAACGTTACGCAGATACCGCACGGGCCATGTACGACAACTTGGAAGCTTTAAATTGTCTGGGAGAAATGAACACTGACAACCTCGAGAAAATGATTTTACGATTGCCTAAATGGGCTCAAGCTAAGTTCCGTGAGCATTTGAAAAAGCTTGAACGCCAAGGTCGAATTATGCCAACATTTAAGGACGTTGTCGAATTCTTAAATGACCGAGCTGATGTGGCTAACCATCCATTCTTTACGAGCTCCTCAACGGAAACCAAACCCTCAAAGAAGTCCGATGTTGACGATAAATCCCGCCCTTACAGAGTCACCACACTCAGAACGAGTGGTACAAAGGAAAAAGATAGACTTGAGAACAAGAAAGATGACAGAATTGTCAGGTGTCCCTTGTGCGCCCAGTCGCACCCACTCTACCGTTGTGAAGATTTCAAGTCCAAACCAGTTGAAGAAAGAAGTGAACTCGTCAGGATGAAGCGGATCTGTTTTAACTGCCTCAATTCTGTTGAGCACTCATCTAAGACATGCAAGTCATATGTACGCTGTAAAGCTCCAGGATGTGGAAAGCCCCATCATACGTTGTTGCACTTGCCAAGTCCTCCGAGAATAAGTGCTGTTCATCAAGCCAATAATATCGAAATTGCAGTTCCTTCAACTCTTCCCATGGAACAGCCAGACAATGCAGATCCTCCCTCGAGTATGTGTGCAAGTTTGACTAAATCCTCTGAGATTCTCGTGCAAATCATTCCGCTAAAGATCCTTGGCAACAATGGAAAGAGTATGACTACTTATGGCTTGATCGACTCTGGCTCCGATGTAACAATGATCGATCCATCCCTCGTCGATCAACTCGAAATTCCAGGTGAACAGGGCCAGCTCTTCCTTTCCACAGTGAGTCAGAGAGACCAACGAGAGCAAGGAATCAAAGTTGACTTCACCATCGTCTCTGTTTGTCATCAGGACCACTCAGAAGTCACCGTACGTGATGCATGGGCCGTTAGAGACTTGACCATACCACTTAGACACGTTGCTGTTCAAAGGAAAATGGAGCAGTGGCCACACTTACGACAAGTGCCCTTTCCTGAAGTACAAAGGAAGAAAGTTTCAGTCCTTATCGGCACAGGCGTTCAGGAAGCCTTTATCCCACTGGAAGTCAGGAAAGGGAATCCTAACGAGCCCTTTGCAATAAGAACCTGTCTTGGTTGGAGTATTCTTGGCGGTTCTTCCGGCGAAAGAACTAAGCGTCAGTTCAACATCAACAATATTTCGTGCGAAGAAGTCACTCTTAGTCGCCAACTGGAGAATTTTTGGCGTGTTGAATCTTGCGGAACCGGCCATCGAGAACTTCCCTCTAAGTCTATGTCCGTGGAAGATCGTAAGGCGTTGAAGATAGTTGAGAGAACGATCTCAAAAGTTGACGGCCATTATCAGATGGGTCTACTTTGGAGACAAGATCCCCCTCATCTGCCTTTTAACAGACCAGTATCAGAGGCCAGGTTGAAAGGTCTAAAAAGACGCTTCCACCGAGAACCAGCTTTAGAAACCAAGTATAGAGCCGTCATCGATGATTACGTTTGCAAGGGCTATGCGAGAAGGTTGACTGAAGAAGAAACGCTTACGAGATCCAATTTCACATGGTACTTGCCGCACCATCCCGTTTTCAATGTTAACAAGCCCAACAAGGTTCGTGTGGTGTTTGACGCTGCTGCCAAATTCAGTGGTACTTCCCTAAACGATAACCTGTACCAAGGCCCGGACCTTGCAAATAGCCTACTTGGGGTTCTTATTCGCTTCCGTCAAGAAAGAGTGGCATTTATCGCAGACGTAGAAGCGATGTTTCACCAGGTCAGAGTTCACCCTAAGGATACTGACGCCTTAAGGTTCTTGTGGTGGAGTGATAACCTGCATAGTCCCCCCGATGAGTACAAGATGCTTGTCCACATATTTGGTGCCACCTCATCGCCTTGTTGCGCCAATAGAGCACTAATCCAGACAGCAAATGACAATGAAGATCGTTATGTTGCCGAAGTGATCAGTACTGTGCGAAGGAACTTCTACGTTGACGATGTCCTCAAGTCGGTTTCCAGTGAAGAGAAGGCAGTTTGGCTTGCTGACCAGTTGATTAAGTTATTGAAGGAAGGGAATTTTCACCTCACGAAGTTCTCGAGTAATAGCCGAAGATTTCTTACCATGCTTCCTCAAGACGAACGTGCAGTCCCTGCTATAAATCTGGATCTTGACCGATTACCTGTTACTCGAGCGCTTGGACTACACTGGGATGCAGACTCAGACACCTTCCACTTCAAGTTTGTGCCCCCTAACAAGCCACCGACCAAACGTGGAATTTTGTCTACCGTTAGTTCTCTGTATGATCCTCTTGGCTTCTTAGGTCCGTTCATTTTCCCGATCAAGGTCCTTCTGCAGGAACTTTGGAGATTGGCAGTGCAATGGGACGAACTCATCCCAGAACCCTTTCGGACGCAGTGGCTCAGCTGGGTGCAGTCTCTTCCTCTTGTCGCGAACATCAGCATCCCCAGGTGTTTCAAGACCTTCCCTGAGGATATCCCGATTTCGAACATCCAACTGCACTATTTCTCAGATGCATCTAATCGTGGCTATGCAGCTGTTGCCTACTTGAGACTGGTAAATAACGAAGGAATGGTTCATTGCGCCTTTATAATGGGAAAGACGCGCAACGCCCCCTTGAAGCAGTGGTCAGTCCCACGTCTAGAATTGCAGGCAGCTGTTATAGCTGTGCGCATGCATGTACTTATTCGTGACGAATTAGATTTTCCCGTCGACGGCGTTACCTTTTGGACAGACTCTTTGACAGCCTTGCAGTATATTAAAAACGAGAAGAGAAGATTCAAGCCCTTTGTCGCTAATAGAGTGACCGAGATTCACGATGCTTCAACACCTGAGCAATGGCGACAAGTCCCAACGTCCCTCAACCCAGCAGATGAAGGTTCTAGAGGTGTGGATATACATGTCCTCAAGCAAAACTGTCGTTGGCTAACGGGGCCAAGGTTTATCCTTCTTCATGACGGCCAGTGGCCTGCTCATCGAATTGGAAGCATCCCAGATGGCGACAACGAAGTTCGAGTTGAGAGGCACGTAACAGTTGTTAACGCCAAGACTAATGGAACATCCCTGGATGAAATCCTGCAACGATATTCGTCTTGGCCGCGCCTTCAAATTCTTATCGCCTGGCTACTGCGCTTCATGGACTACATTAAAAGCCAGAAAATCCCCCCAGAACGAAGAGGTATTAACTTAGAAGATACGCGACGTTCCACCCGAAAGATCGTCCAGTTGGTGCAGCGTCAGAGCTTTCCTGAAGAGATTGACTCTCTAAGCAAAGGTCGCCCAATCAAGGGTACCAGCAAACTTGCTAACCTTCAGCCAGTCATGATCGATGGAACCTTATGCGTGGGAGGACGAGTTCGCCATGCCCCCATTTCTTTCAGCGCGGCACATCCAATGCTACTTCCGAAGAATCATCCCGTATGTACCTTAATAGTGCGCCACTACCATCAAGTTCTGGGTCATGCTGGCCGCGAGCATGTATTATCAACTTTGCGTCAGCGCTTCTGGATCTTGAAAGGGAGGTCTCTCATCCGACAAGTATTGCGAAAGTGTGTAGATTGCCACAAGCGAAATAAGGCTCCCATGCAGCAACTAATGGCCGACCTGCCAAAGGAACGTTTAACTCCCTTTGAGCCACCTTTTACCTACACTGGTGTCGATTTCTTCGGTCCATTCCATGTCAAGCGGGGTCGCGGTTCTGAGAAAGTGTATGGGTGTCTTTTTACCTGCCTCACCAGTCGTGCCATGCACATAGAGGACGTGAGTTCGCTGGAGTCTGACGCCTTTATTCAAGCGCTCCGCAGGTTTATTTCGAATCGTGGCTGTCCTAAGCAAATATGGAGCGATAACGGTACGAATTTCGTCGGAGCAGACAAAGAAATTCGGCGATCTATTCAGGAGTGGAATGAAGATGAATTGAACAAGCGCCTGATCAAAGACGAGATCACCTGTTGTCTGTGTCCAAGGTCAGAGTGGAGATTCCAGCCCCCGACAGCCAGTCATATGAACGGAGTCTGGGAACGGCTTATTCGAAGCATTCGCAAGTCGATGAAAGCAGTCCTTGGAGATCAAAATGCCCTGGTTAGTTTGGAAACCTTGCGCACCGTGTTTGCCGAAGTGGTAACAATTCTTAACAGCCGCCCCCTGACGTCGAGTAGCGACGATCCAGCTGACTGTGAACCTCTTACACCAAGCCACTTTCTCCTTCAGCGTCAGAACCTCGCCCTGCCTCCAGGATTATTTGCACGTGAAGACCTCTACAGAAGAAAACAATGGAGACGGGCGCAATTCCTTGCCGACTGTTTCTGGAAGAGATGGATCCGTGAATATATCCCGACACTACAACAACGCCACAAATGGGTGCCCAACAGTGGAAATTTAGCTGTCAATGACCTCGTTTTAGTTGTTGACGAGAATTCTCCGCGAGGCCAATGGCTTCTTGGTCGCGTGACAAAGATTTTTCCTGGAAGTGATTTCCGCGTCCGTGTAGCCGAAGTCAAGACGAAGAATACCACCCTTGTGAGACCAGTCGCAAAGCTTGTGTTATTGGAGGAAGCGGTTTAATGACATTTTATTTATGAACACTCTCTAATTGACTGCTTAATTGACTCCGTCTTTTATTAAATGACTTTGCTTAGTTCGCTGAATTTGTTTAATTCAGCCAAGCCCTCCAGGATGTTTCGGTTTTTTTCGGTTTTTTGATTTTAATTTGGTTGTTTATTGCGCTTTACATGCATATTGTCACTTTGTTGGTGTTCACATTCCGCACGCTTTGTCATTTCTCACTTTATGTTAATTTCGTCAGTTATATTAGTTCTCGTAGCTTTCCGAATTCATTCACGTTGTGTTTCCCGTCCTGTCAGCATTGGTAAGCCTTTTCGTTGCCTTTCATTTTCCTTTCGCGTCTTTTTTCCTATTTTGTACGCTCTCCTTACGTTTGTTCTCACTTGTATTCACTTGTATATTTTGTTCTAGATATTTACAACTAAAGAATAAAATGTTAAATACAGTGCTGACGAAGTTTTGTTTCGGTCGCCCTCGCGCCGGAACAAAGCTCGATCGATGTTTCTCTTTGCAATTTACTGTAAATCAGAGACCCACGTTAGCAGACTATAAAGATAGTTGCTTTCACAAAGAAACTTGATAATCTTGAATTTTGATTTGAGTGGTCACCGAAGATACGTGACTGACACTTCCGTTCGATCAAACTGTATCGCGTCCCTCTTTTTGTATCGGATCAAAAGGCTGGCCGACTGTTTATTCTGCTGAGAGCTAATTTAAATTTCGCTTTCCATCATGCTTAATGAATATAAGGCAACACAAACAGCTTTAAATCACTAAATATCAAGTGACTGCATTTAGTGGAAAATGGAGACCTCTCACGATATGGCGCGGACACTCAAGCAATATCTAAAATGAGGCCTCTAGCGTGATACCACAAGTAGCCATCTTGAATTCCTGAGTATCTTGAAGGTTTTTTGTCATTCTGGAATGTATACTCGATGGTTTAATTTGCAGCCCTGTTTTGACTCTACAGTTTTCATTTGCATCTTTTCAAAGGTACTTCAAACATGTTAGGATATACTGTTTGGTAGCCAACCTCTGTACCCCTCCGTATAGCGTAAGATCCACAATTGCAAGTGTTTTGAATACTTTACAACTTTCTGCTTAAATTTCTGATGTAGGGAAGTCATTCATCGTACTTTATGTACTATTTAATCCTTTTGTTTCTTGTCTGTTATGGTCAGTCTTTGCTTCCCCAGCAAACGGGAAACGGTCAGTAAAGTGAATGCATTTCGGACAACATTAACTTATATAAAATGTGACCACAGCAGCCTTGAAATTGATTCACAACTAGTGTTATTTCTAGAGATGCTGATTATTATGCTGCAAAGGCCGTTTTTAGCGCAAGAACTCTGGCTGAGAGAACGATTTTCTATTGCTGGCATTTATAACTGACTGACATTTAACTGAAAAGGTAGGCCTAACTTTTCAATATGGAGTCGAACCATTGAAAGGAATTCAAAAGGGTGGTACAACACATTGGTACTCATTGTTCTTAAATTTTAAAACACTTGATTTTATGCATAAAATGAAATCAGGTATTTTTCGCTGTTCAACTTTTCTTGGCTAATTTTTAATTCTTGAAAACGTGTTAGTATATAAAAGCTTTATGTATGAAATATGTTTGTGTACTCTTTGCATGAATTTCTGTTTCCTTGTTCAACTAATAAATAACTACTATAGAAGGAAGACAATACTTCGTTCCAATAACAGGGTAATTTTTTAGCTGGTTTGCTATAGACTTCATTAACTTCTCAGTAGATTTCGATTCGTTTTCGATTAGAAGGCTGTTTCGATTATTTAATGATCGAAACAGCAGCCTTCGATTTCAATAACTTAATATCGGGGCTTTTACAGTCATAACGCACTGAATAATTTGAATGTTTTATGCCAACCTCCTCGGAATCTCCAAAAGCCTGACTTCAGGAGATGGATCGGAGAAATTTAAACAGCAGCTTTCGATTTCAATAACTTAAGTGTCGGAGCTATAATAGTCATAACAAAAAGATTTTAAATTTTCATGCGAACATCCTCGAAACCTCCAAACGCCGGAACTTGAGAGAATTAGAGAAAGAAAATTGTTGAAAAGAGTATCAGCTCAAAATTAGCGACAATATACCACGCATTGACGTAAGTAATTAAGCGGAGTGTTCAAGCGGGCTGCGGTACCTTGAATTCCACTCGTGCCGACTAGAGAGCGACAGAAATCGATCTTTATGTCAGTCGAGAGAGAGACAAAATATAATATTAACTACACCTTCTTTAACATAAGTCCGAAAAAAAAAAACTTCCTTGAGGATTAAACTAATCAAACTACCTTTTGTCGTTCACGCAACCGGCGTGCTCAAAGCCAAGGCCACATATTTAAGTGAAGATGTGGAATCAGACATATGTATATATGTAGCCATAGTAAAAGCTTACAATACGGCTTTGGTAACTTCATTTTTGAATGAAAGACTAAATCGTATGGACTAATAGGATGGAAAAATTATCAAACACTTCGCAGGAACTCTCGTTTTTTTTTATTAGAGAAAGCCACAAAACCACAGCTACGAAAATGTTATGTTTTCATGTTTTGCTACGAAAAACAAAAGGGGCTTTTTACGTTTACTTGAAAACAAAGCAAACAGAGGATATGCGTACTTTCACACACAAGAACACCAGTTAAATTAGTAATAATTTACAACTATAGCCGGCGAAGAATAACAACCAAGAAATAGAATTTGAAATGGGATACCACTTTGCCAGTGGATATGATTGGAGTGTACTCACCTTGGGTTAGAGTGCGAGCGATTAATTGACTATCTTGTCTAGTATTGAAGTTTGCCTTGAGACGTCGTTGTGCGAAAGATTTTTACCAACCAAAAAACCGATTCAGCTCCCCCTCTCTCTCTTTACTGCATGAGTGGGTTTAATTTTTTCTTATCATCATGCAGGTTATGGGCCGCATCTCAGACTGCGAAATCTACTGAGTCAACACTGAGCGTATGATTTGAAACAGAATCATTCGCTCAATTCCTTTTTCAAGTTTCTTCTGCGATTTTTCTTTCCGGTGACGGGACAGTTCATCAAAATTTGCATTGACACCGTATTTCGTAATCATTGGACGAGGAACTCCGTTATGAGTAGTTTGATTGTCCATGTTTTGATGACCCCAAGAAATGAACGTCCGGATCCGTCATCCACACAACTGTACCATGTAGGCGGTGCCTTTTCCCCCTCGGAGCCAAAGATAAATTGATTATTTGCTTTGCAAGATAATATACACTGAATTGATAATTTCAAACTTCAGTCGGCGGCAAGGCCGACAGAATCTGCTAGTGTGCAACCAACGAAACTAATGTTAGCAGACGGCAGAATGAGTTTGCAACGGGTGAAAAAGAAATGGAATTGTGTTCGAGATGTCACATCAAGTGTTTTATCAAAATCTGAAGATTTAGTTAGTACTTCGCTTTGAATAAACTCAGAAGAACTCAAGCGGCAATCTTCGCAATAAGTAAATCAGTACGACAGCTATCAGATTTCTTTTAACCTCAAATTGAGTCTAACGTGTTGTTTAAAAACCGGTTTTACGAAGTTGAAATGATACGTTGTCGGGTCTCCGAACTGAAATGACGGCATTAATGAAAATTGGCCTTTGAACCACCTTTTACAAACCTCGCAATAAAAGTACATGTGACGCACATAAGAGCTCAGAGAAAGAAAGAGAAAGAAAAGGATAGAGAAAAACTTTTACCTGACTGAGTGGGAAACAGAAACGAAAACATTACCAGGCAAATCTCCAAGCATCACTCCAATTTCTCTGCGATCAACCAGCCGGTCTGTACATTCATTATTTGTTTGCTCCAGTGATCATGCAAGTGAATAATAAAAATATAATGCAATAACTTTCTCTGTCGATATTTTTGCTAAACCGACATCTCATTTTGTAAGGTATAACAGCCTAAGACGATTATGTGATGTAAAACCTTCCATTTTCCGCAGCAGATAACCATTCCCCAGTGCTTTTTCAAAACAAATACGTCATATACTACGTAAATAGCCGCAGGTGTTAATGGGTGTAGATTCTAAGTAAATACGATGTAAACCATCATTTTCACTTACATTACGGCGAGATTTATTTTTCGGCCCATGTATTCTCCTTCGAATTCGAGTCTTCAAAATATTTCACCGCTACACAAATCATCAAACGAGATTATTCGCTGTCCACAAGGGAACCGCAACTGCGCCCTTGAGCACTGGAAATTAAAAAGCCCACGGATACCGAGTGGAAATTATGCCTCAAGATTTAATCGCTAGAAAAATATCGGAGGCCCTTATCTGCGGATGAAAATGCTTCATTCTTCATGTTTACAACATGTATATGTAGATGTATCTCTTGTCAAATGATTTTATTTTCCTCGGTACAATTGTAGTACACTCTTTTTATATGCATGTGAATCTTTTCAGAATTTTTATGACACATTTGTTAAGGAGAGGTACAGTTATTGTGACAATGACCTCGATATGTTTCAAGAAACCTCAATCAATTTTATTTTTGACAGTCCAAAAAAAAAAAAAAAATTAGCCGGCCCGCAGGTAGCTAAGGGTAATCTAGGCGGACCAGACTTACAGTTAATTAAAAGATAAGGGATAAATTATCAGTAAAATAGGAAAAACATAAAATCGAGAACGTTAAGGTCTTGAGTAAAAAGAAGAAATGAGGGAATAGGAGGAAAAAAAACGATAATAGAACAAGTAAGAGAAAAGAAAAAATGAGGAGATTTTTAGCTATTTGACTAGTCTTACTTTTTGCACTATTAAAGGCTTTTCAATGTAATCATTCTCATTCTCCAAGGTACCAAAGAGAACCCAATTAATTTTCCTTTTGAATGCTCTTAGGTAGGTCTCTTACCCAGCTCGGTATATCTTTCTAAAGTCTTCCGCCAAATCGCGAAAAAGAGCGTTACTTTATATAGTTATGTATTTCTAATCTCATGCTTGGGACAAAGACATTTCCAGAGGTAGATGAACGCGTATTGTATGAATGCACAGTGGAAGTTTTATGAAATAGTTTCAAGATGTTTAAGGGAGCGTTGTTATTGCTGATTTCACGCATTAAGCTGAAGACCTTTGTAAGCCAGGAGAGAGAGAGAGTCTTAGAGATGATTATCTAGCCATACAGGATACTGATTTATTTGATGAAGCATGGTTCGCGAAATAATCATCAGGCCCCGGTTGTTCAAAGGCTGGATAGCGCTATCCACCGGATAAATATTTATTCAGTAGATAGTGCATTTAGTTTTCCCATTACTTATCCGCTGGATAGTGATTTATCCGGTGGATAGCGCTACCCAACGTTTGAACAACCGGGGCCAGATGAGATGTTATATCAACCGACTTGGCCCGACAGCCCTTAGACCAATATACCTCAGGTAATGTACTTGTTACGAAAAATTGTCTTAGTCAAGTTCCAGAACAATCTGGAACCGGAAGTCATTCAGCCGTAACCAATTTCCATAAGAACAGTCCAGAGCGTTCCATCCCTTACGTAATTACTCAGATTAGAAACTGTATCAAGCTACTTAATTTAGCTCCTAATAGAAGTTTCTAGAACCGTAAGCCTCATGTATACAAGGGCAAGAGTTTCGGCTGTTAGAGAGATCGGTCTTTGTGAGAAGCAGCCGGTTAGTGCTGTAAATTCGTGGAGTTACCTTGCGGAAATAAATTAGTTTGTTGCTGTTACCAGCGATCCTGAGTTTTGTCTGGAAACAACCCTACTTTTCAACGATACCCGTAACAGTACTTTTTTCTTAACTCTTCAGTAAATTATTCTCCTTTTTTCAGAAGAGCACAAAAAGTCAGTGTATTGTGACAAAGCACTGTACGTAAGCTTTGTCAGGAGAATTAACTCGAAAATAAATCGTGAAACTTTTATCACCGACTACTTTTGCCTTTATTGGAACCCAACTGCGGTATTGTCAACAGAGGTTATTTTGATCCAGGTTGGCTCTCATTTACGTTATATCACCTTGTCTGGGGCAACAAATGTTGATGATAGGCATACGACTTCATTTTCATTTTGGCAAATTGAAAGCCAGAGTACAGAGAGCAAAAGATAGGCTGAGAAGACGTTAGTTCGGTCACACACATGACCAGCAAGTGGTTGTCAGGGGTTATAAAGACCGATCACGAATCGACGGTGACTTGGTTCATTGAACATCATCCATTATCAGTGACTAGCTTTTTTGTGATAAATTTCCCTCTAAAATCCAAGAAACACGAAGATACTTGCGTCTATTTTCGCTTTGCGTCACCCATGCTTAGTTTGCACACACGTGGCCACAATCACGTGATTTTTCGCGCCCGCCATGTTGGTGCTCTCCGCCGTGGAAGTAACTCACTTGGTTGTTGTCGTTTGAAGTACTGATTCTGCATTACAGTTGGCTGACTGGTTAGCAAATCATTTGGAAAATAGAAAAATAAAGACATTATGTGACCCTATGAAAATTGTGCCCGAAGATAAGAAAGCAGATCACAGATTTTGTGCTATAATCTTTACCACAGAGCAATGAATTGAACTCAGAAGAACTAAGTGACGTTACAAAATTTAAGAGGAGATGATTGTTTTCGCAATAGCCAGCACAGATCATTTGTTACCTTTCAGGGTGTTAATCCGAAAAAGCCAAATGTTTACAGTAACAGAAACTCAATATTAGCACTCTTTTAAGATATGCAGACAACGAAAAATAATATTGCCGCAACCATATCAATTTTCCTGCTGCGTTCCGCCCGGTATCATCGATCTGCTGTAACACTGCGATCACATATAGCTATCGGACTAAAGTTATTATTAACTTACTTGACGTCAGGTAATCCAAAAGTTAACGTCACTCAAGTCCAACCATGGAGAGAATTGTGGTAGGGAGGTCTCCACTTACACTGGCTATAAGCTGAAAAAAATTAAAAGGAAGTATTTTAAACGTGAAATGAGGAAATGATATGAAATGCACCATCCAAATACAGCGTTTTGTCGCGACATTTTTTCTCTTGCCGGCGTTTTCATTGAAAGTTGTTTGGGCTGACAATGAAGGATATGTAATCGAAGTTTAAGCTCAGATTTGACCAACAAACAGAGCAAAAAAAATGTTGAACTTAAAATTGAAGAAAGGGAAGAAACGATAGCACGAACCTAGGAACAAATTAAACCAGTAATCCACTAAAATGCAGACCTCTAGTATAAAATGGAGTTTTTCATCAAAGCGGAAGACCTGTTTCCATTGCATGATGGTAAAGAGCGTCTTCATTTCTTCAAAAGCCTGCAGTTGTTCATCGAAAGACATTTAATTTACCGTGAGCGGTTATTCTGTCGTGTACTATGCGTAGTTACTGAGGAACTTTCTAGATTACTAATATGGCTGAAATTAAAAATCTGCAAATACCCGGCGGCACACTTTACGATATTAATCGTATCTATCACAAAATGCTCGATTCTGATTGGTTCTGCGCGTGCCTATTTGTCGCGTAATTGGCGCGCGATCACGTGGGTGTCCAATTACACGTATCCAATTACAACTTTTTGTCATTGGATATCTGTAATTGGACATCTACGCCATTCGCGCGTTAATTACGTGAACTTTAATGGCTTCCTCCATAATGTTTTCTACTGTTTGTAGGAATCTTGGAACATACCAGCGACTTTTGCACTCAAAGGACGTTTTCAAAATCTTAATCTCGAAATTTGTTATTGATACGATTAATAAGTAATTTCACCTCGTAATTTCAAATTTCAAATTACTCACTCGATTACTCCCTGAATTGTACTCCACTCGGTCCAATTACTATTACTAATCGTAACTATAACAAAATTCTCGTACCTGATTGGCCATCACCAGCTATGAATTTTGCCCAAATAGGACAGTGTTATTGGAAAGTACGCGCCATCGCGCGCGCTGGAAGAGCACAGTTGCACTTTCATATTTTCTTTACCACGCATCTCAGGGTGAAAACTATACTTTTCCTGTAAAGTTTTTCTTTTATTTCTTTCTCGAATTTTGTTCTAAATACGATAATTAGTAACAGGACTTCGTGTCGTCCAATTCGGTCTGTAATCATACGAGTGATTAACAAAATCAGACGACCGCGTAGCGGGAGTCCGATTTGTTTCATCACGAGAATGATACCGAATTGGACTCTACTCAGTCCTATTACCATTTCATAAGTACCAAGAAAAAAAAAAGATAAAAAGCAAGACCGACAATTTGTCCTTTAGTCTAGTCACTGGAGCTTTCTGCTTAGAATATTCAGAAACTGAAAAGTCATCTTGAAAAGCAACCATAAAAAAAGTTGTCTTGGGTGAATTTAATTGACAAATCCCCATGCTACCAAAAGAGTGGTACTATGAACCAAGCGTACTTTGTGGTTCATTCACAAACATCCTCCGAGAGCAGAATTTCGAATTGAGCTGTTCTCTTTCATGTGGGTGCAGATTGTCAGAGCAATTATCAAAAACAAAAACAAAATGAAAAAAATGATCGAGCAGGAAGGCAAACTAAATTGTAACAAAAGTAAACTGGTTATTAGGAAAAAGAGAATAACTAAAAAACCTGATGCTGAAATCCAAGCTTTCTTTGGAGAACGAGAATCTATCATTTAGTCGCCATTATGAATTAAGCTGACAAACATGACGCATCAAAAAAGAGTTACGATGGAAATAAACAGCAACAGAGGACTTCCGTTAAAAGGCGAAATATTTAACAGTGTATCGTTAAATCAGTAGACGGAACAATGTATCTCACAATGCTGTTTCCAAGCCACTGCGCTTTTCTAGTTTACCGAAGATTTTTCGAGAAAACCCTTCTGTCTACGCGGAACTATCTGCAGGCTGTTTCATTGAGATAAAAAATTAAATAAAAAAAAGAAAGAAAGAAATCAAAGACACTAAACAAAATGCGCTTCAGGCTAATGTAGAAAGACAAAAGTCCATCGGGTGTGCCTTTTAAATTTTCAAGTTATAATCCTTGAATCCTAAAAATTTTGCGCATCCATTGATTTCCATACAAAACTGATGTTTCCTTGGCAAGTCAAAACATCTTACCTAGTATTAGAAAGGCGTCGCTGTTTTCATAAGAGAATCCAGCGGTGAAAGGCCCATTTAAGCTTCTCGATGTGGGGCTAAAAAAAGCATACATCAATAATTGCGTGCAGTAAAATTCACTAGATTTACATTTTTTTCGTCTCTCGCGCTTCTAATTTTTGTTTATTTTTTGAGGCAGGACAGCGAAACATTGCGGAAGGTTTTGGTATGATTTCCCTCAGGTAGAAGAAAAAAGAAGATTGAATCGCTCTTCCTAAAACGTCGAGTTAAACAGATGTTTCTTAAAAAAAAAACCGTAATGATCGATGAGAACGATTTTACCCTAGGGCATCAAAACAACTCTGTGAATTAGTTTGTCTTCTATACAACAGGATGTTAATTTTCCAATTTTCAAACGCATAACGCGGCCAAGCCAAAGTCAAAATGCATTTTTTCGTTGGACATAAACGAATATTCACGACAAAACGATTGTGTGAGAGTCAGGGTATGCTTGGAGGGATTCCTGAAAATTTTAAATGCCTGCGTTTGAAATAAGGGGTTAATTGTTTTAGTATAAAAGTGATTTTAGTTTTTGTATGAAATTGAATTAGTTTTATAAACAAAAACCAAAAAAGTGTCAATAGTTTAATCTCATGAACTGGATTACAGTGCCATCTCAGGCAATTTTGAATATTTCTTATTGCTTTCCCTTCTTGCCACATATCCAGTTTTTGCTTGAATCTAAGCTTTAAAAAGCGGAATAAACATTCAAAAAGAATTATAATAAGGCGTTTAATCGACAAATGGAACTGTAATTATTTCGTTTGTTGTTACCGGAACTGCTTTCTGAACCGGAACTCGAGTACACGTCATCTCCCATGATACCTCTGGGCCATACGCCATGTGCTCGAAGAGTCGGACACGTTTAGTTTGAAGTTGTTTGAATATTCTTTCTATCGAACGAAAAATATGGATTTGATTCACTTCTACCCGGACTCGTCAACATATGTAAGTTTTGTAGAATTTTCGCACTCGTTGTTTTTGAAACCTATTTTGACAGCTTTCATGAGATACACTTGTATCTGTTGCAGCGAATCTACAACTACAACAAAGCAGTAAAACCTGTGTACGTGAAACTGTTGTCGAATCTCGATATACACGGAGCTGGGATTGAGAGAATTGCAGGAGTGACTACATCGTGGTAACTGACTCATGAATATATCGAAGTCTTCGGGCACATTTTACATTTACTCTAGCTATCAGTAAGTGATATTTATCATTTGGTGTTTTCTTATTGCGACGTCATAATAGTTTCTGTTCAAATTTCACCGTAGAAACCGGGAAAGTCCTGCAGGATTTTATTCATCGACTGGCCAAATTGTCAAGCGACTGAAAAGCTCTTAATTGATGCAAACACATAACTCCAACTATTGGGGCCATCGTTGTGAAACACTTGAAACAGCCCGCGGGATTTTCAACTCTTGATAACCTTTCAAAGGTTATCCAAGTTTGTTGAGAGCACGACCCCCGTAAAGTCAATAGAAGCCAATAAGAACTCACGAAAAATACCACCCGTTGATGTGGCATATACCGAATTATGATCTGGTCAAAAATCTGAAAAAAGGTTGTTGGAGTTAAGTAAAACATGCCGCCCACTTTTGGCCGAGGAAATTAAATGCCAAGAAGGTTTGAATGACCCACTCTTTCATGTAAGGCAATTTTAACGTATTTTCTTACTCTTAAAAACATGAATCTGGTTCAGAATATTTATCTCGAAGTGACTTTCAAATAGGGCACTGTTCTTTTGGAAACCAGATTCCGACTCCAAGAAATATATGAGGTAAAATGACCTTCGATTAATAGCTATATCAAAAAGCTATAAAAAAAATCAAATGTTCGAATGTTCCTGCGAGTTTCCTCTTTTCAAGATACAACATTAAAACGATGCTCTGTCATCTTTAGGCTACACAAACATAGTCCTTCATCCACTATGAAGCTTGTCTGATTCTAATTCGGGACAATTCTCTACTTCTTTCTGAACTGATTCTGGGTTTGGGCTAAGTGATCCACAGGATTTCTGTGAGCTTTCAACTGCACATGACTCTTGGGACTCTATGCTTTCTGAATGAGTAGGGACATATGTCACGGGTTTCTCTCAGTTTCGGTCTCCCTCCCCACGAACTTTTTTAAGTGACCCACATTCCTCATCTTGCTCTGACCGGTGGAACTCTCAATGATATATAACTGCACTACCGTTTTTCTTTACGACTCGGTATGGGTCAGGCTCGAATGTTGGTGACAGCTTGTTTTCTCGGTTTTGACGGAGTAGGACTTCATCTCCCTCTTCTATGTCACTCGTGGCTGCATGCTTGTTTGAATCAGCATATTCTTTCTCTCTCAGCTTTCTGCGTGCATATCTTTCTCTGAGAAGGACTTGCCATTCTACTTTAGAAGCGTGATCTAGAGGTCTTTTAACATGGGGTAACTTGTCCCTTAACTTTCTTCCAATTGATAATTCGGCTAAGGAATGGGAGGTGATTGTATGAGGAGTGTTGCGCTACTAGAACAGAAAATCTTGCAGCTCCCTCTTCCATTCTTTGCCCTGCAACTCTGATATCCTGACTGCCTGTAGGACAACCTCGTTCCCAGGGCTTTTCCCTAGAAAGAAAAAGATGTGCTTTATAGTGTACTTGAACTGCTGCATGTACAACATCCATCTCTCTACTCTTGCTGAGGGTGGCTTGGACTGAGGACCAAGGACAGCAACAAGTGGCTTATGATCAATCATAAAGGTATAAGTAAAATGTCTCACAGCCCCACTTAACTGCCAAGGCTTCCCTCTCGAACTGGGAATACCTCTTTTCCGCCGGACTCAGCTTTCGCCTAGCATAGTGTGCACGTTGGTACTGACCCTCTCCTTGCTTCTGTTCTAACACGGCTCCTATACTAATTGGCGATGCATCCGTGGTTATACAGGTTTCATCCCCTTGCTTGTAGAATGCCATCACTGGCGCCTGTGTCAAACGATTCTTCACCTCCTAAAATGCATCTTCCTCTTCAGGGCCCATTTCCATTGGATACTTGTTTAGGTCCCAGAGTGGACTTGCAATGATTGCTAACCTTTGGATGAACCTTGAGCAATAATGCACCAAGCTAAGGAAACTCCTCAATTCCGACTGATCTTTTGGTCTTGGAGCTTGCACGATGGCTTTAACTTTGTCACTGGACATATACAAGCCCTGTTCGGAAGTGTTTCCAAGGTACTCCATGGAGGTTACACTAATTTGGCACTTCTGGTAATTTAAAGTTAACCCATTCTCCTCTAGTTTCTTCATCACTTGGTCTAGTCTCTCGTCATGCGTTTCTTCTCTGGCGCCTACTATTCGCATATCATCATGAATGTTATGGGCACCTGGACAGTCTTTGAGGATTTGCCAGATGATGTGCAAGAACTTTTCGGTCGCCATGTTAACACCAAACAAGAGTCGTTTGTAGCGGTACAGGCCATTGGATCCTGCGAAGGTGTGAGTGAACATGCCAATCTTCAAGATGCCTAACTCTTCGGATGCCGGTGCGACGACCTAACAAGATGTCAGCAGTTCCTGGCATAACAAAGAATTCAGCTCGCAATGACGTTTGTGTATCTGGAACACAAATGCCCAACATGCATTTTCCTGAGAGCTTCTAGGGTTGCTGGGATGTACAAGCATAAATATTCCTGTCAGTTTTTGACAACTCAACTTTTCCATTCGACAGAAGATTGAAAATTTCTTCAGGCATAATATTGCAAGTCGCACCAGAGTCTATTATGATACTGACAGGCTGTTCTTCAATAACTGAAGCTTAAGGTACTTCAGGACTCACCATATGTGGCGCTGAAAACATAGTATCCATTATCGTCATCTCCGTGGTGTGGCGGCTGGTCGCTGATATTCCTCACTCCTTGTCATCTTCCCGCCGGTCGATCCAAATTTCTCCTTTGGCTTCTTCCTGTGGATTGCTTTTCTTGCTTAACATGGCAGCAAACCTCCATATGCCCTTGTTTTCAGCATTTCCTGCAAACGTGATTTCTTGAAACTTCGCATTCTTTTCCCATGTGACCAGGTTTATCACACCTCTAACATTTGCCGAGAAAGCACTGCGTTCCACTGTACCTTTGACTGCTCGAAGCTTTATCACGGTTTTCGTTGGTGCGATTGACTTTTTCTTCGCCCACGAGAATCATTGCTTCTTTGTGATGATACGTGCTCACTATATCCAGTACTTTCGCAAGGGTAAGGCTTTCTTCACGGTGAAGTTTGCTCTTCAATGCTTTATTCGTAATGTGCGAAATCACAATATCTCTGACCTGGATGTCTTCTTCGTCCCCGTAGTCGCAATGTACGGCTAACGTTTTCAGGCGCGTAATGAAGTTGTTTATCGTCTCGCTCGTGTGGTTTCGTAGCGATGAACCATTGTTGGGCTAAAGGTACATTCTTCTTGAACGCGAAATGATTTGTCAAACACGTAACTGCTTTGTCAAAATTTTTGTCATCTCCTCGGGCATCCACGGAATAGGTTCTGAAAATTTCCCTCACTCCTGAACCTGCGATATGCAACAGTAATGCTTGCTTTTGCGGCTTGTCTTCCACTTCCGATGCAGCAACATACTGCAAGTTGAACTTGAATTCGGCTATCCACTTCGTCCAGCGCTGAGCTAACGTGGCCGGTTCGCCGACGCGGTCGAATGGAGCAATACGAGGTAAACCACTCAAGGTGACCGCCATCCTCGTCGCCAAATTTAGTGCCGAAGGAACGACGAATGACTAATTAAAACGCATAGTTGCGTGTTTGTCATTCGTCGTTCCTTCGACACTGCAGTCATGACCATTGCTATTTACGAAACGGCTTTTGGTCAAACAGAATAAAAAGGCAAATAAAGGGCACTGGTGAACAAGAATCACACCAACGTGGCTTTAAGACCAATAAAGAACTAGAAATACAGTAAACAGAACTGTTAAGAAACAAACATTTAGCATGAGCGTTTCAAAAAAACTGGTAAAGACAGAATTATGTAAGAAGTTTACATACGCTAACTTGGAGACTCAGTGATGTCCCTTCCTGATCGCTCATGTATATATGTCTTGTGAGTTTCCAGCTTTCCAGTTCTGTCATAAACCAGTCGACAAAATGCAATCGACTAAATATGCAAAATGTTATTTTAGGAAACAAAAGATTGATTTGTAGTTAATTTTCCGACTCAGTCAAATGGAACAATTAAAACACTGCCTTCGGGTTAACACAAATAGATTAAAACACCATCCAAAGGGAACGTAAAAACTACCAACGACAATTTTGCGTCGTTCGATGTGTCCAAGTATATAATGACAACGGATTTTTTTGTGAACAGTGCCTCTTTTGAGTTTTTTCCACACCCAAATCCTAGAATTAAAAAAGTTAATATATAAGGAATCAATTTACCTAATGTAACAAATATCTCATCTTGTCCATAGAAGTCGAGAAGGAGTAAACCACACTCCTAAGTCGATGAGATAACAGGAATACATTTTTCACGAGATGTTGGCGTTTTCTTTGATCTTAACGAAACAATATTACCATGCCAGGGTTAAAATAATTAATTTCAGTATAGTGGAACAGATGTTGAGATTTCTTATAAAGCTGGTATCATGTAGTGTTACATACGCTTGCAAGAAA
>OX419335.1:34625318-34655318 GCA_948470475.1 Galaxea fascicularis | reverse complement strand
TTGATAAAAAACTTCCTTTCCTCGGTAACCTCGTTAGTTTTCAAGGGATCGAATAACTCACTCGTTAATTACTTATACCTGTAAAGCTATTTACTTTCCAGTTATAGTACAATCATCTAAGGGTCCACAGTCATCACCCGTTAGGTTATAAAGGTTCTATCGATCGAATTTCAAATTGCCTTGAGTCTCTATTATTATACCTCTCAGTTAGTACGCGCGCTGTGATTGGTTAATTCTTCTGCACGGTCCGCTAAATTTGAATTGATAGTTTCCTTTCCCGCTCGCCCGATTAACCTTAGAGATGAAATAAATATCTTCATGGCCAGAAATCTCGGACATCACATTTCGTGCGACTTACATTCACGCGGTCGCGTAATGGCCTTAACCGCTGATTTCAGCAGTGACCTCCGGGCTCGTATTTTTAGGACAGATCGAGGGGTGAAATACAAATATGTTTATCGTGAAATGAACGCCGCTGGCTGAAGGTATTACCAAAACGACAAAATCCACGAAAAATGCTATCGAACGATGCTTTTTGAGGGACATTTGAGGCATATTTGGCCGAGATATCGCTTGTTGAACTCCGAGCACGAACTTCCAGTTTACATGTATTGTACATCGCAGCTTTACTTTTTTTTTAGTATCGAAATTGAACGGGTTGAATCTCCTCAAGAATCACGTTGTTTTTAATACCAAATATGCAGGATTTGCGTGCGAGAATACGGAGCTAAGAGCGGGACTTTGTTGTCTTCTTCTTCATGGGACGAACGTGGATCTACGTGACATGTCGACCTTTCCGTGATCTTATTTCATTTTGTACGGTTTTTAGCAGCCGAAAAGCAAGGTACGTTTACAAGCTGAAGATCAGTTTTTTCATTTTTCAAATAGCGATTTAACTGTATTGTATGACTCGATTTTGGCAAATTACATAGCGACTTTAGATTTCTAATTATTTGCTATCAAATGTGCTATCTTCGCTTCTTTTTTCACGGATTTACAAGGGTTTGACTGGATCTGAAGTTGCAAATTGACATCGTTCCGAAAGCAAGGTATGGAATTCGTTTTTCTGGTAGATTTTTCAACCACAATATCGCTGAAATGTCTTGGAATAATGCTCGATTTTGGCAAATGGAAAAAAGGTATTAATTGTGCTTGTATTTTCTGTAACTCCATCGCCTCTCATATAAAGCTTTGTAATTTCGTCCCCCATTTTTGTTATCGGTTGGGAAACGCTGCTACTGCCGTGCGGGCTCAAATGTCCGAAATTTCTGGCCATGCTAATCTCGTTTTCTCGGTCAGTACTGTAGCTAAAAGTTACGGATGCTCGTTTTTCACCGTTGATTTATGGCCATAAGGGAACGGAATATAATTGGTCCGTAACTTACAGTAGGGACCTCGAATTCGGTTAGTAAGAAGTATTTATTCGCCTACTTTTCTTTGAATAATCTTGTTTCAGTAATGAGAGGAGATAATTGACCATATTCAAGGCTTAGAGCGTTCTTTTTGACTCCTCTTCAACAACAAGGGATACAAGCTAGATATATAACACTATGCTAACGCTACTTAAAGTCTGATTGAAATATTGTAGCAAATCTGTCTGAGCAGCGCCAGGTGAATAAAATATGTTTTAGTTGTTCGCGGCTACTAGTAAAAAAAGAATGACACTATTGCCATTGAATCAGTCTAAACGATTTCACAGTGAAGGGGGATTAAGTCAGTGAAAATGGTCCTTTTAAAAGTTGAAATAAAAGTCAAGCTTGGGATTCTTCCCGTAGCTTGCCATTTTTGCAGTGAGCAGTCTCCTTTCCACGCTCACTGCGTTGAGCATTTCTATAATGACCATCCACTGGTTCCAAGTAATCACCTTCGTCCGGTAAATTACTTGACTCATCATAAGCAATCATGTTTTGATAATTTGTAAGCTTCATATAATGTTCGTCATCATTCCCATAATTCCCTTTGTTCTTTTCACTTTCACTCGACCCTTGGCCTGGTAGTGCCGTACGGTGCAGGCAGGCATAGTCCGGAGTTTTTCCCGTAGGAGAGGCGTACCGCGGCTTTGGAAGATCATACATTCTTGATAGATTGGTGGATGGAATTTCATCAGTACCTGGACTCAGGTTTTGAACTACAGAGCGGCCAGTAGCTGATGAGATGGAGTCATATATCGGTTCTGCTTGATATACAGGGTTCTGAAACCTGAGTTCCAACTGATCTGCGTCGTTTCGTTCACTATCAAGCCTCCTCACCCTATGTAGATAAAAAAAAAAAGAAGTGCTTATTTTCAGTGACTGCAACCTGTTCTTGTAACGTTTTACGGCACAAGTTCCACAGAGGAAGAGTTAAAATCAGTGAGGTAACTTGCAACAAATTGAAATGTAAACGAATGCGTAAAGCAATGATATTCATTTGAAATAAAGGTGGTCTTAATTAGGCCATTTCCGAGTTCCAATTTGAATCCTTACTTTCATAATGAGGCTAAGTGCAAATGAGTTGTGACGGCATGAGAATAAAAAAAAATCATTTTCATATCAAAGGCTTCGCACTTACCCTCGATTTAAAACAGAGGCTTGGAACAACTCGGAAATGGCCTATTAAACATGCTAAATTTGTTATCTCAACAGTACCTTCTGATTAACCTGTAGAGAGCAAACGCCACCAACGCACTAACCACAACTACACCAACGCCAACTCCAGCGGCAATCGGTGCCACGGATGATTTCTTTTGCCCAGTTGATTCCCCGCTGATTCCACGCTCGTTGTTTCCTTTATTAAGAAAGATACAGGTAAATTTGGTTTGGGAGAAACGTACACCGACCAGTTAAGGCGTGTGTATGAATTATATGGTAACGTTCGAAACTGATATAGTCTCGATACCATCAAATCCGTCGTGCAGTAGATCAGAGTGAGGTATTTGCACTTTCATTCCCACTTAGCGATAGTTTTGATGCCGGGAATGATACATTGACGAGTGTGGAGTCAAGCTAGAGAAACGGGTCAACACTTTGATGCAAAAAGTAACCGAAAAGCCAGAGGAAATATATGTCAAAGTGAAGAGGGATTGGCGTGTCGAATTATTTTACACTTTTTCAACTATAGATAAGGAAAGCTTTATACCCTTAAAAGCCTGGTATGAAAATATTTTTTCTTTGACACCAACCGCCGCCTCGAGAAGAGTCGACTGAAGTTTCTTGATAAAAGATTTTGACAAATCTATTCCAATAAAGTTATCAAAACTCTCAGCTCCTTGTCACTTTCAGACGTTCAACGCAATCAGCCTCAACAGCTAACGCCTGACGCCTGGTCTTCCTTTGGTTCAGCCAGGAAATGTCAATTGGATGAACCGATCTACTGGTGTATTTGTTAGATAAAGCCACATTGTTTGCAGGTTTCTCGCTATATAGTCTTGCTGTGATAAACAACCCACACCTCAGCTCACATTCTAAATAACTTCATGTCTTTTTTGATGAAGTATTAAAATAGCCAGAGTCGACCCAACTGTACTAGAGGTTTTGAAAGATTTCGCATGAAATAGATGGTCGAGACTACGTAGACCAATCATTTACTTTTAGAGAAAAAAAAAGATTTAAAAAGGGAAAATATCTTTACCATCTTCTTTGACAGAAACGGATTCAATTGTGCCTCCGAGATCATTCTGAATACTTTGTTTAGTTTCGTCGACCATTAAAACAACGTCTGCAGGTGGAGTAACCTGGGGAGGCTGTCCCTCTACGGATGGCAATAAGACAGCAAACTCAACTTTCAGGGTAGTTTTTGCGGTGAATGAAAATGCTATGATTATGACGTCAGAAGGTTGAAAATATGTTGCTTCGTCAGAACGTTTAACTTTCCCAAATTTCGTCGACTTGCTGCAAGAAAAAAGACGATTTACAGTTTTAAATCTCTAAGGAAACAACATGATATCCCTCGTCAAGAGAAATCATTATGGAAGAAAAGGAAATTCCTCATTAGATAGACACCTTATTCTAATGGTAAAGTCTCAAGCAGTCATTTCGCATACACACAGATATCGATATATACTTGAAGAAAAATAGAATTGTAGTTTTGTAGAAGTCTTAAGTACATGTGGGACCATTTGCTAGGTCTTAATTAGTCGGACCGCAGTGTCCCTTAGCAGTCACAAAGTTTACACGTGAACCTGAGAATCATTATGGCTATCCCGTTGCCGGCCTAACTTTAAACTATTGACCAAACCCCTGTGACTTGGCCAAGAGTGTGAAATGTTTAGCGTACTAATGCTGGGACATACTTTATGGTGTGTTTCAAATTGGGAGAACCTGAAAAATAATGTTTCAAGCACTGAAAACACCTGCCTTTTCACTCTTGTTCGAGGTTGATTTTTGCAAGACACATCTCATGTCTAGCGCTGAAAATAACCTTACGGAGGATTTGAAAATGATACCCCCCAGACCCCTTCTACAAGGCAAAAACAAAACGTATCCTCCTTTACAGGCTACGGCTCTGCTTTAGCAAAACCATTAAACGGTTAACATTTTGGCTAACGTTGTAACCCAGTATATCCTTAATGAGGGGATGACGTTTGTTCGGTAATTAAAGATTATCTATAAACGCCTTGATAATACTTGGACCTACAAGAAACCCTTCGGAAAATTGCATCGAATATTGCGTTTACCTTGTGCATTTATCATTTCTGCAGAAGAACATTGTGCATGCCTTCGACAGCGCCACCTTAAACTTGAACTCATTCCATTGATTCTACAGCAAAGCAAATAAGAATATCTAATCATTTTAACGACAATTTGTTAGGTACGGTTATACATTCCCCTAGGGATGATAATGCACCATTTCCAGCCAAACTGGAGTTTATGTGTCTAATCAGGGAGGATTTTGAGAATCTATCTCACGGCATCGTAAGTTGTAGACTATATGAGTTTTCTCTTTAGTTCTAGGGGCATGCAGCATATCAAGAAAGATACCTCGCCCGGAAGAGTTAAGATGATTTCCACAGCACTGAAACCTGAACAAAACAAAAACTGGCTGTGACGGAGTTGCTTGAATTGTCACTAAGTTGTACAATACTCTATTCGCAGCCCATAATTTATGGCAAAAACGTTTGTCCTACATTCGATAATGAATTGACTTAGGTGTGAGGTTAGATAAAAGAAATATCGTTTAAGTTGTGGACTTTGCTCATTTGAATCATGATAGAATTTAGGGTTAGAATTACTGTCAGGGTTAGGGTTAATATATTAATGAAGAGATTTATCAATAAGAAAAGCTAACCATTCAAATTCTATATACAATTAATTCGCTTTAAAAAGGAAAAAAAGGTATTCAGTCAAAACACCATTTACAATTTCTTTCTATTCAAAAGGTGTACAGATGATACGCGCGCACATACTGAGCATGCGTAATACCCACCAAGCTGTCACGCAACTCCGTCAAGTCGTCGCCGGCTACTCGTCAACAACAAGATTTCTGCAAAAGTCGTCCTCTCAACGACGAGTTTTCTAAGGTGAGTTTTTACTACTTTTTGCTTAATTTATTGACCTTATTTTATTATGAAGAGCAAAAGCAAAACTTATTGTGTAAAAGTAATTTTGTTGATTGTACTATAAATGAAAAATCGCACGATCTTCTCGTACAACTCGGGATTAATAGATACTCGTGATTTTAAAAGTTCTCAAATTGCACTCGCCTGAAGGCTCGTGCAATTTTGCGAACTCTCAAAATCACTCGTACCTATTAATCCCTAATTGTAATCGAGGTCGTACGATTTCCTATACTACTACTGATAATAATAGTAACTTCGCCCACCTTGTTGGCTATGCCGAGTTCATGCGTTCGATTTAACACTGAAGTAATTTATCTCCACTTACCGAGAAACACGGAGCAATCATACCACGCAAATTTTTTCTTACAGCGACAAACAAAACCTGGGATAGAACAGTTTCCTCCATTTCTACAAGTGCCAGGGCGACATAAAGTGGAGCTGGGCTTCGTCGTCGCAACCTCAGTAACTGGTGGTGGCAATAGTGATGTTACTGCCAAAAATGTAGGTGTTGATACTGGTGCTAATGATGAAGCAGCCACTGATATTGACGTTAGCAGTGACGGTGTTGCTGTCAATGTTGACACTAACACTAACGGTGATGTTAAGGCTAAGGTTGACACTGACGCCACTGCTGCTTTTGATGTTACCACTGATGTTGATGCTGATGATACTGAAGGTGATTTTGATAGTGACACTGAGGGTGATGATGATGGTGACACTGAAGGTGATGTTGATGGGGACACTGGAGGTGATGATGATGGGAACACTGGAGGTGAAGATGATGGGAACACTGGAGGTGATGATGATGGGGACACTGGAGGTGATGATGATGGGAACACTGGAGGTGATGATGATGGGGACACTGGAGGTGATGATGATGGGAACACTGGAGGTGATGATGATGGGGACACTGGTGGTGATGATGATGGGGACACTGGAGGTGTTGCTGATGGTGACACTGAAGGTGATGTTGATGGGGACATTGTAGGTGATGATGATGGGAACACTGGAGGTGATGATGATGGGAACACTGGAGGTGATGATGATGGGGACACTGAAGGTGATGATGATGGGGACACTGAAGGTGATGATGAAGGGGACACTGAAGGTGGTGATGACGATGAGAACACTGTAGGTGTTGTTGATGGTGACACTGAAGGTGATGATGATGAGGACACTAAAGGTGATGTTGATGGGGACGCTGTAGGTGGTGATGATGACGATACCGACGGTGATGTTTTTTGTAACAATAAAGGTGATGTTGATGGTGCCACTGAAGTTGATGTCGATGATGAGGCTGACGTTGATGTCGATTGTGCTATCGCAACCGCTGAAGGAAAAGGATAATAGTGTTTCAGTTAAACTTCATTGTAGGTAAAAGTTCTGTCACAATATCCACCAATATCTCCGGGCTGTCATTTGGAGCATTTGGTTGAGATTTGGAGGAATGTTAGTGTTACACAAAAGCATCACTAATGCTAGTTTTAAGTAGAACTCAGGTTATCGTGTGATTTACAGGTAGACTGCAACAAATGTTCACAATCATATAAGTCTCATCAAACATTTTGTGTGGTTAAACTCCTGCTGGGAGGACTGGAAATTCAATACATCCCATAGACTGTACATCTTTTCCGAGACTCCCACATTTTCCCCAGATAATTGGATTTCAGAGCCGCCCCCCACCACCTCTTCCACTAAACATGTTGGGTAGTAGACAGCTTATGTACAGTCACCTGGTTTTAATATTATGTGTTGTACTACACCAACACCTTTAATGTGATGTCAGAGTTATTCTTCTAAGGACAAGCGATACGGTACAACACATAATTGTTTAATTTCTAAAGAGCACATTTCCTGTCATGTTAAAGATAATCTGCGTCCAATTTCGTTTAATAAATGGTTTAACGTAATTTCCTAATTACAAAGTTAACACAACACTTGTTATGCTTTGCCATGTTTAAAACGCATCATAGATTAGTTCACACTTGAGTTAATGGACCAAGTATCACTGCAAGGTCCAAAATGCTATGCTTATTTTTCAAGCACTTCCAAAGTCTGTATGGTCATAGTTCCCCAATTTGCATAGAGTGAACACTGAATCAGCAGGGGCTTAGCGAGCATTTTCCACCGGTGTACACATTGTCGAAAATTGTGATCAAGCGCCGAAGCGCGAGTCGCTAGGCTAGGGGAAGTCTTTGGGCATACTCCCCCAAAGAAATTGTTATTTTTAGGAGCTCGGAATGCCATTTCCATTATTTCCGTGTAATAGTGGTACAACAGCAAAAATAGATGATATAACAAAGTTACTATGACAACACTGGATGCAATGACGTTTTTGCTCTTGTTTAAAAAAAAAATGGCAGCTAGATTCCTGGAAATTTCCGGGGAAGAAATACAAAAGCTTGTCGAAAAAGCAGTAAACAACAATACAAACAGAACAAGGTCTCTCGTGCGTTACCGAAAATTTCTCGGCTTTTATTATAAACAAAACAAAAATTCAGTAAACAAGAAAAGATGTAATCGTGTTCTCCTCTCTCTACTTACAGGAGGAGGTGCAAATTTCTCCAGGTAGCAGGTGATCAGGGCAGGCGCAAAGGTACCCGTCCGTTCTTAGGAGACACAGATGAGAGCATCCTCCGTAAGACAAGGAACACAAATGATCTGATGATGAGGCAAACATAGACAATATTACTTGGGCCAAACACCTTTAATTCACGAGGTAGAGGCCAAAAATGTGCAAACAACTTAAAGACTTTTGAAACCTGACATGAAATTTCACTATCATCGCGCAAAACACATAAAAGGCAACCCCTACCCACCACGTCCGTCTTTCGCGTGTATCAATTGTACTCCCTTCAGGATTTTTACAAATAGTTACGATAGGTACAATTTTGCTGAAAAGTAAATTTTAAGTTTATCATACTTAGTCTTTTGTTTACCTGGCAAAGATAGATTTCTGTCAAAAGCATGTATATCCATCGGATTCCCCAAGCCATGGACAAAAAAATAAAGGGTCTGAGGAGTCGTTTCAGTTCGGATCACAGCGTTATAACTCCAATCTGTCCAGTATAAGTAGTTTTCCAGAAGCGTTAAACCAAATGGATGTGCCAATGGAACGAAACTGCGCAAATTCATCGAAAGCGTTGTCCTGTTTCTTATTAAGTCAAAGCCTCCCAGAGTTTGGTAGTAGGCGTCTACCCAATATAATTGGCTGTTTTTAGTATCCAGCGTTAGGCCATTTGGCCAGTACACAGTTGTGATATCAAGGAGAACTCTTCTATTGCTGCCATCCATGTTCGCAACTTCGACCTTATGGTCGAAACCCCAGTCGCACCAGTACATCAGCCTACAAAATAGTTAAAATAGAAACGTTTGATGATACAACGCAGTAATGAAGTTTTACAGAAGAAATACCAATCCGACAGCAACATATGTGTGAGGTTAAGTGGGGTGTTCGTAGGAATGCGTGCGACACATTTTCGGCATTTAGGAAGAACTTTACAAAAGAGGAAAGTGAAATACCTGAAATTGAATGCCGAGTGAACAGTAGTTTTAGCAATAACACTTTTCCTTTTGACAATTGTTTTAAAGAAGTATGCCGCTCAACATCACATGTATGACATTGCAGGTCGCATTTTCAAGACGCATACGCGAAATTTCAAGTTGCTACCGTTTTATTAGCATAAGATACGGCTGCATTTGAAAACGGAAGGATGGCAAATGTTAAACAGCTAACAGTGGCCACAGAAGAAAAGCAGACATCCTTACCCTTTGTGAAGGTCTAATATGATGTCCCGTGGCTCATCCAGGTTCTGATCTATTAGGGTTTTTCTCATTGTCCCATCCAGTCTACTGACTTCAATCTTGTCCACGCTGGTGTCAGTCCAGTAGATATTACCGCCCAATGGATCGATAGCTAGGCCCTCGGGAGAAGAAGCATTTGCAAGAATTTCTGGTGATGAGCCACTGATAAATACCCTTGAGATAGTGTTTAAATGGATGTCTGTCCAGTAAATTCTGTTGTCTCTAAGGTCCACATCGAGAGCGACTGGTTGCGACACGTTGAAAGCTGGTATTGACACACTTCTAGTCTCCGAGTTGGAACCATCCAATGAACGAATCCGTAACTCTGATTGCTTAGCATCGGCAAAGAGCAAAAATTTCCGGAAAGCTTAAAATAAAAGTATTGCGCTTACACACTAAAAATTTCAGGAAAAGCCTTACTGTGAGCATTCCCTAATTAAAGCATGGTAGATGAGGGAAGATCGAGAGTGAGTTTGTAGCTTTGTCTCATAAAAAAAGCTGAATCACCCTAATGTGGTCAAAATTCTAGAATCCAAGGATCGGAGTACTCTACTTTAACATAACCCAACCAATAAAAGGGGGAAATCCACGAAAATAAATACACTTTTGTCATTTCACTTTACTTACTAAAGTAACAGGTCTTGTTATCCTGCTTCAAAGAGAAGTATTCAGAACATGCACACTCATTTCCGGTGGAGGATAATAAACAAAGATGACTGCATCCGCCATTATTCACCTGGCAAGAGGAACTGCCTAAAATCATGTAACGAAATGGAAAACTGGAATCAAGGTAATCAAGCCCTCGCGAACAAGAAAAGCGGGTGGGTAATGGCAATTTATTCACCCTACAGAAACTACACGAAAATTTCCTACCGACAAAATATTTGTAGGACGAAACTTCATCCTTTGTTAGGTGCTGACATACAATTAGTTTGATAAGCTTATCAAGCGTGTTGATCATGAAATGTAATAATTATCAATAATTCCAACATGTAATGCTTAATTTGCCTTCATTTGATTGACAGTAAGACAACAACACGAGATGTACCAAGGAAGTGCTCAGGCTATCGAAGGTCGATGCCAAAGCTTCTATGTCGGTAGTGAGTACCTTGTGGGCAAATTGGCATATATATCGCCCTCCTCTTTGTCGAATTCCTGGACTGCAGACAACTGGAAGTGAATATGGAGCATGCATGCGGTGCTAAACCGATCGCTTGAAGTCTGTTGTTTCTTGTTGTGTGGATCACGTCATGCACTTTCCGGAATTCAGTAGGTAAAATGTGATTGGCTAAGATGCGGGAAGGGAGGGTTGCTTTCGGTAAGGGGGGAGGGGGAAGGGGAGTGAAATACGACTCCCCTAAAAAAGACTGCGTGGGAGATTTAGGGCTCTGGATTTCAACGCGGTGACCCGGGCTCAAATCTACCTATGGCCAATAGGTAGTGTTTTTCTGGCGAAATGTCTGGTTCAACTGCTCTGTCATCTCCGTAAATAGATAACTTATCTCCCTCCCGCCAAATGGGATTTTTAATTGTGTTGTTTTCATTTGTATTAATTGTTTCATTGCCCCTTAATGCTCCTCTACAGGAGTGCTTAATTAAGTATTTGTCTATTTATATATTCATTTATGATCAAATATTTCTTTTGGAAACGTCAAGCCATTTACCTTGTGAAGTATGTTCACTTAGATTGTATCCGTGGATATCCATTGGCTGCCCAAAGACACTGATGAAAGATGTGATGCCACCACCAGTTTCTTTGTTGGCTCGAAAAACGGTCTGCGAATGCCAATCAGTCCAATACAGGTGGTCGTCGAGAAGTGTCAGTCCAAAGGGATGATTTAAGGAGAGTGAATACTGTATGAGAGTCACCCTATTATTGCTATTCAGATCCAAGTATTCCAGCTTATCATTCTGGGCATCTACCCAATACAAGCGATGCTTTCCTCGGTCAACTGTCAGGCCATTTGGCCACCCTAGACCTGAGCCCACGAGAACAATTCGCTGTTTGCCCGTCATCTCAGCTCTCTCGATTTTTGGATGCGAGCCCCAGTCTGTCCAGTACATTATTCTGAGGAAATAATTTGAAGATCTATGGACCTCTTTCATAATGGCGCCCAAATAAAATATTCTTTTGTTCTGATGCTGATAAGCCTTTCTAACCTCGCTGCCATGAGCAAAATCCAAAAGAGTGTTTGCGCTCAAATGAGGCCAGTAAGTGTAATTAACATCGATACAACAGAACAATATTATCGGCGGCCAATATGAAAGTGGTCTACAAGAGTGGATTCATCGGAAAAGCCACATCATAGCCTGTTACGTTCCGGATTTAGTTAGTCGATGCAAGAACTGAGTAAGGCACCACGATGTCCTTTTATCTCGATCCTGTATCGCAGACCAGTCAACTGGCACGTTTTGCCTCATTTTTCTCAGGCTTTCTTCCACAACATTCTCAGTTGCGTTCATACCGATAACTACGATGAGCTGCAACGAATGTTTCAAAGCTAACCACAGGGTTTATGAATAATAAAGTCAAAAGAAGGCAGAATGCTTATGAACTACAGAAGACAAAGCCATTTGCATTTTAAAATCTAGTCTTTACAATAAAATTGTGGCTAGCGTTAGGTTACTCCTCAGGACTTAACGCATGGTTCAATTCCATGTGGAACCATGCCTCCTTGGCCGATAGCTCGGCGATTTGCATTTTTTCCACAACTTGGTTGTCTATTCCTTACTCCTCGGGCCCACTTCCGCCGCACCCATGCGCCATTATTTTGTGTACAAAATAGACATAACAGTCTTCATTTGCTTATATTAGCAAACCCCGACGTTTTTTCAAGAACATTAACGCTTTTCTAGAGTTTTACGAACAAAGGATCTTACCTGTATAGAGTCTGCATTACATAATAAAAACATGAACATAATATATTCTATAACAAAAACAGACGAGAAACTGTAACTGCACTAGTGGTTAGAACATTAACACCACATTAAGAAAATGGCCGAAATTAAAAGTTAAAGCACCGAATTTTCTATCATGTTCAGTTGAACTACCTTTCAAGTGGTTCGGAGGCAAATAAAATACTTTGTAATAAGCCTGTTCTTAAATGCGATCCTACGCACTGAAGACATATCGTGCGTAAAATATAAACTCGTGTCCTTCTTTGTCCTTTCAGTAACGGGATGAATCAAAACCTTATACTCGCGAGTGGTTTATTAATATTTTTATTAAGGGCCACGAGTCAGTTGAAATTCATTTTTCAAGTTCAGTAGCTCATAGCCACCTTGATTTACAACCAGAGGACTGACCAAAATATTTAATAGAGCGGCATTCGGTACTAGTAGCGGTCCAGCGCCATCGGTATCAACCAACAAGTGGCGTACTTCACAAGACTGAACAATAAGAAGTTATTTCCGATTTACACCGCCTCCTAGCCCCGGAGACAAGATCACTTTAAACAATGCCCTCCCCGGACTAAAGGGCTGGAGTTGTGCCAGGGGTTGCTTGATAAGGGGGGTAGGGGGTAGGGGCGGAGAGCGGAGGGGTATGGTTGCAAGTAAAACTGAAATACGCATAGCAATCTCAAGCAGCTGCTGTAACATGACAAGCGTTCAGTTGAAAGCTCTTTACTATCAAACCTTCGGCATGATTTCATGAACTTGGGATCATGTTTCTCTGAGTCGCGATCACTCCTCTTTTAATTTTCAGAATATAGAGAAAAGCTTTGCATCACGTTGCCTCTAAATGCTAATGGCAGGTTGCTGAGTTGTTCTTTTGCAGGTTTTGCTAAACTGCACTCCTCGTTAATCTTGAACTTATGCTATGTTATGTTACGTTAGACCGTTATTAACATAGACCTATTATAACAAGTAATTTCACTTTCAAGCACATGAACAGAGAGGAACTGATGATACAAACCCCTCATTGACATCCAATATAATATCCCTTGGTTGATCTAGGCCACTTGCTATCAGTACCGTCCGATAAGAACCGTTCAGTTTGGAGACTTCCAGTTTGTTAGTTCCTGTATCGGTCCAGTAAAGATTCCTCCCGACAGGGTCCACTGCTAATCCATCCGGAGCTTTTATATTTTTGCGAAAAATATCCTCAAACGAGGACCCATTCCGAAAACAACGAGAAATAGTAAGCCTTCTTGCATCTGTCCAGTACACTCTGTCTTCTTCAGGGTCATAATCGAGAGCGACGGGATGTTCTATTTGACTGCTTGATAACGCCAGAGAAGCGACTGTTGGGGAGTCAGTGGGATTCATGATCTTAATGATCCTGCCATTTGTGGCCTCTGCAAACAGTAGGAACTGCGAAAGGGCTGAGGAAATGAATGCAAGAAACTGCTATTGTATGGTAATCTTGAAAGACAAGGCAGTTGTTTTATCAACGGTTTTTGGAAATATTTTATTGGAAACTAGAGGACGTAATGGCCTTCACTCGGGCTTTTCGAGTGGCAAATGGATGTCGTGGATGATTTCCGCACAGCCTAATATATAAAATTATACATGTATTTTGTGACTCAAACTCGATTCGTTAAAGCATTGGGCTGCCTGTGTGAGTGTGTGCCAGCGGAAATAAACACGACAGGACCGTGGGAACACAAACAATCTTAGTTTTCTGCTTTTCTGTGACAGACTTTTTAGCTTTTTCACTGGTATCCTACTGGGCTCGCGATCACAACGTCTTGATGGCACATGGCATTCACAGTTGTCGTTAAAATACACAAACTTAGCATAACGAGATCTGAATTCCTTTATATATTTTATTTTCACTAAGGGCCCGATTACATGGCGAATTTCAGCCCGGTTAACCGGGCTGAAATTTTGTTGCGATTACATGATGAACTTCAGCTCGGGCTGAAATATTAGTCTCGGCACCAAATATGAAGTTTGGCGCGAAGAGTCTCGGGAAAATCAGGCAGCCATGTTATTTCCTGCTTTTCAGCCCGGGCTGAAATTTCTTTTCGATTACATGAGATTTTTTCAGCCCGGGGGGCAGTTCAGCCCGTGCTGAAAATCCTAGCCCGGTTTGGTCAAACCAGGCTAGGATTTTCAGCCCGGGCTGAATTTCGCCCCGGGCTGAAAAAATCTCCATGTAATCGACAATTTGATTTTCAGAGGATTTGTTTCAAAAGCCTGTAATGATTAGCGGTAGTCTTAGGACATGCGCATGGTGTAGACTGGAAGCCATGATGGATTAAAAACGTTTAGTACTCGTCTATGTCTGTGTTTATCCGTTTACATTGGCTTGAAGAAACCAGATTATTACATGGTGTCAGAAGTAAAGCACGAACCGTGAATTCCGCCATTGCGATCGTGAAATTTCATAACGAATACGAGGTGTAAATTCAAGTAATTGACTTCGGCGATCGGAGCACATGTCACAAGACAACGTACCCACAACAAGTCAAGAAGAAATTTCTACAGAGGACGGGGAGGCAGCTCACAACGTAGAAACACAGCAAGTTAACGAAAATTTTCACGAAATGGCCATGCAATTTGGCCTTCCACCTCCGGAACCTCTTGATTTGTTTGTAATATTGTCACCCTCCTTACCGCATATAACTATCGTTTTTGTTGTTTTAATCTTGGGAAGGGATTTTTGCTCGGACTAGAAAGTCTTTGAGCGATTTGTCCTTCCGGTAAGCGACAATAGGGTTGTTAGAAAATATTTGAGCGAGTTTAGGGTTGTCTGAAATAAGGTGCCAGTGTTTCATAAGAATCTTTTTAAGATTCGGTAAAGCCGGGTTGTATGTAGTAACTAGTGGCAAGACTCTGTTTGATGTCTTAGTTTTGGTTTTTAAAGCCTCTTTCCTTGATGAGAAATTAATTTCAGCCATTATGGTTGTGATGAATTGTAGAGGATAGCCTCGGTCGAGTAATCGAGATTGAAAATCCCGTTTGAATGACTCGAAATTTTCTTTGACTGAGTTTGTTCTCAAAAGACGCAATGTCTCTCCTTTGGCGGCTTAAATGTCTCCGAAAACTGGAAGAAGTTCAAACAGAAGTATAATAATTATGAAATAGCCACTGGAATAAACAAGAAGGAAAGTGCGACTAGAGTGGCCACGCTTCTAACAGTTATTGGTAATGATGCAATCGATGTTTTCAATACGTTAACGTGGGATGCAGAAGGCGATGACACAAAGATTGACAAGGTATTACAGAAATTTGAAGAGTACTGTGAACCAAGGAAAAACGTCAGTTACGAAAGATACAAATTCTTCTCAAGGTCTCAAGAAAGCGGTGAAACTATCGATCAATACGTCACTGTGCTGAGAAAGTTAAGTGAAACGTATGAATTCGGAACACTAAAGAACTCACTCATCAAAGATCGCATTGTGCTTGGTGTGAATAACGGTAAAACAAGGGAAAGATTGCTCAGAGTACATGAACTGACCCTTGAAAAGGCTCTAGATGTCGTTAGATCAGCAGAAGTCACCGAAAAGCAACTTCAAGAACTGGAAAGTGACTCATCAGTACATGGTATTGGAAAGGAGAAGAGCAAACCAGTCTTCAAGAAGCAGCTTTCTGACAACGAGGAAAAACACCCTCCAGCCAAGATGTTTAATTGCAGAAATTGTGGAACAAGACACGGTCCAAGGGAATGCCCCGTATATGGAAAGACATGCCACAATTGTCAGAGGGAACATCATTTCCAGAACATGTGCAGATCACGAAAGAAAGTTCATGGGCTTGCAGAAGAAGTCAAAGAGCACCACTGCGACCCAGACCTGTTTGTTGGAGCCATCACCACCGGGGTTCACATTCAAAATGATGAATGTTTTGTGATGTTACCAGTGCAAGGACATGTCACAAGATTTAAGCTAGACACGGGGTCTCAAGTTAACATCTTACCTGTCAAAGAACTTAAGAGGATAGCTGGAAGCAACCCACACATGGATCCATGCACCCACAAACTAGTCAGCTACTCGGAAGACAAACTAACAGTTCTTGGCACAGCAAGATTGCCTGTGAAATACAAAGCAAATGCAGAACTAAAGATGACGTTCTACATAGTAGACACAAACCAACCAGGATTAATGGGACTCAGATCTTCTCAAGAGCTAGGCTTAATCAAGGTAGTCATGATGACTAGTGCAGAGGAAAAACAACCCGAACCTGATAACATTGAGAGAAGCCAAAAATCTTCACAACAAGTGAGAGAAGAAGTTACGCTGAAGTATGCAAACGTCTTCACTGGATTGGGCCGTTTGGAGAAACCTTACCACATAGAAGTAGACCCCACAGTGACGCCAGTTGTGAACCCTCCCAGAACGATACCAGCAGCTCTTCGCGACAGGGTGAAAGCAGAGTTGGAGGACATGGAGAAACGTGGAGTTATTCGAAGAGTAGAAGAACCCACCGACTGGGTGAATTCCATGGCCGTCGTTGAAAAGGCTGATGGAAGTTTGCGCATCTGTTTGGATCCCAGGCATCTAAACAAGGCTATTAAAAGGGAACATTTTCAACTCCCCACCATTGAGGATATTACAACACGAATGGCGAATGCGAAATGGTTTACCAAGTTAGATGCAAATTGAGGTTATTGGCAGATACCCCTGGATGAAGAAAGTCAACTTCTCACCACTTTCAATACACCATTTGACGACGGTTCTGCTATCAGGTCACCCCATTTGGGATCAAATCCGCCCAAGAGATTTTCCAAAAGCGAATGAGTCAGCATTTCAGTGATTTAGAAGGAGTTGAAACCGACATCGATGACATCATAGTACATGCTGAAACAGAAGCCAAACATGATCAGCGTCTACACTCAGTCTTGGAACGATGTGAGAAGATCAACTTAACACTAAATAAAGAAAAGTGCGTCTTCAAATGCAAAGAGATTACATACATCGATCACAAACTCACACAAGAAGGAATCAAACCTGATGATGCCAAAATCCGTGCTATCAATGAAATGCTAGCACCATCTGACAAGAAGGGAGTTGAGAGACTTCTTGGAACTGTGAATTACTTAGGAAAGTTCATTCCCAATTTAGCAACAGTCACTGAGCCCATCAGAGTTCTCCTACGGAAAGACACTGAATTTGAGTGGTCATATGAACAGGACCAAGCATTTCAAGAAATTAAAGAAATCCTCACTAAAGATGGAGGCCCAGTTCTAAAATTTTTTGACGTAAGAAAGCCTGTCACTATCAGCTGTGATGCCTCACCAACTGGGCTAGGAGGAGTGTTACTGCAAGACGGATTTCCTGTTGCCTACGCTTCAAGATCTTTAACTGAGGCTGAATCAAGATACGCTCAAATAGAGAAAGAACTTCTAGCAGTTCAATTTAGCCTCGAGCGATTCCATCAGTACACCTATGGGAAGAAAGTCTCCATAGAGTCAGATCACAAGCCTCTAGAAGCAATCGTGGAAAAGCCCCTAGCTGCAGCACCACCGAGATTACAAAGAATTCTTCTGAGAATGCAAAAGTACGACTACGCTTTGAAATACAAACCAGGCAAGGAGTTAGTCCTCCCTGAAATGCTCTCCCGAGCACCAGTCACTCAAACAGTGGACGACAATATGGAAGAGGAGATTGCTCTGCATGTCCACCTGATAAGCCAAAACCTACCAGTCACAGAATTCAAATTTGAAGAAATCAGACAAGCAACAGCTGAAGACCAATCAATGAGGAAACTTTCAGAGACAATTAAGTCAGGATGGCCAGCGACCAAAGCGCAAACACCAGCTAGTATCCATGCATACTGGGACGTACGAGATGAACTGTCAGAACTGAATGCTGTAATTCTAAAGGGTGAACGAATTGTGATCCCTTCCTCCATGAGAAAGGAAATGCTGGAGAAGATACATCAAGGCCATATGGGAATTGAAAAGTCCAAACGACGTGCAATAGATGTACTCTACTGGCCGGGAATGAACTCCCAAATCGCCGATAAAATCTCAAGATGCATTGTATGCTTGGAACACCGAAACCAAAACACAAAGGAACCTATGATTCCTTCCCGAATACCACGTAAACCCTGGGAATTGGTAGCCACAGACCTTTTCACATGGGACAAATGTAAATATCTAATTATCGTGGATTACTACTAAAGGTTTTTTGAAGTAGCGAAACTGCCAGACACCAAGAGCACCACAGTCATCACCCATGTCAAGTCTGCATTTGCAAGACACGGGATACCCTCTGAAGTTATGAGTGACAATGGGCCTCAGTACTCTTCAAAGGAGTTCAAATCATTTGCAGGATTGTGGGAGTTCAAACATACTACCACCAGTCCGCTAAACCCTCAAGCAAATGGTCTTGTTGAAAAAGCCGTTCAAACCGTGAAAAATCTTCTAACCAAAGCAAAGCAAGATAATCGGGATCCATATCTCGGGTTACTGGAATACAGAAACACGCCCATCGATGATGTTGCCTCACCCGCTCAACTACTTATGAGCAGAAGACTTCGGTCAATCATCCACACAAGCGGTACATTATTGAAACCAAAGGCTTTGGATCCACACAAGGTTAAGGAGAAATTGGAGCTCAAGCAAGAAAAACAAAAGCACTACTTTGACCGGCAGGCCAAGCCCCTCCCTGTTCTAGAGACAGGTGATCGGATAAAGGTGCGAATGGGAAAGAGCTGGAAACCAGCAGTGGTCATGCAGCCCGCAGAAACTCCCAGATCGTACAAGATTCAAACCGATGAAGGAGTAAAATACCGTAGAAACAGAAGAATGTTGATAAAATCTCCGGAAGGTAGTCCCTCATCGCTGGACACCCCACTTGCTCTGGACGCACCAGCTGCCGATGCATACAAGTGCTCACCTTCCAAGGTACCGATTGACGAAGCGAGCCCATTGTTGGAGGAGCCTGCCGCAACATTGCCTCAGCTGGGAGAACTTTCCTCTACAGATGACGATGTTGAAGAGCCAACCAGGACCACCAGTGGTAGGGTCATTCGGAAGCCTCTGCGTTTACAGGACTATGTTCTGGGATGAAGAGCACTCTTTTAAGCTGTTAACATTAGGATAATAGTTTCGGACAGTTGCATGATTTTGTTAGTTATGCTGTTGTGTTACTTTAAGGACGTTCAGACAGTTTTTTCTGTTTGTTCCTTTTTTTTTTGTTTCTTTTTAAGGGGAAAGTTGTAATGATCAGCGGTAGTCTTAGGACATGCGCATGGTGTAGACTGGAAGCCATGATGGATTAAAAACGTTTAGTACTCGTCTATGTCTGTGTTTATCCGTTTACATTGGCTTGAAGAAACCAGATTATTAGAAAGCCGGGATGAAATTTCAGCCCGGGCTGAAATTCGCCATGTAATCGGGCCCTAAGGCATCACGTTGATCATGTACAGATAACTGCATTGCCTTCTCAAATACCTCGCATTTTTCAAGTACATGATCCGACATTTGTGTTGATAAAACTGATAAACTTAACACATTCATGTACCGACACGCGAAGGTACAAGGTTACACATAAAACTAACACACTACACAGCCTTGATACAGCTGATGATCCACAATCTAAAGTATACAAAAGAAATGAAATACTGGTGACAATAGCCGTAAAAGTAAAAACGTTTCTTGCATCTTCGCTTCGATGCGTGGGTTCTTCATCACCCAACATGGACGCTTTCCTGTTGCTGTTGTTACTCCTGCTGTTCGTCTTTGTACCTCTAATCTCATCATCAACGGGTATCTTGTATTCGCCAGCACCTAAACTGTTCGTGTCAAAGTTTCCACTCAAGTTCGTCAAGGAACATTTGTCATTGGTAGTCAAAGCCTTTGTGCACTTTTTGAACTCATTGATAGCTCATTCAGCTCATTTGATCTCATAATATTTCCCACATTTGCTTCGAGTTCGCAGAACGACCCGTTTCGAAATGTACGCTCACCATCATCATTTAGTGTGGGTCTACCGCGAACGGCGTGTGCGTTTGTATTGAGCGTATTGGATACGACACCGTTTGCCATAGCTGTAGAGATGTCAACTTTTTCCTTTGAAAATCCGTCGAGGAATCCACAGTTGCTTTGTGCCTTGCCTTCAACAGACAAGACAAGCGTAAACAAACCGTAAACAGGTTTTTACCGGATTTTACAGGTTCATCGTTAGCGCCTGCGCAAATACGCCGGAAATGAGGTTTGTGGAAAACAACGACAAAAAAAAAAAAAAAGAAAGAAAAAGAAAAACGGACGACAGATTTAGACTCGGGCGTTCCACAGGAAGCCCGAGTAAAAAAAAGAAAAACGGACGACAGATTTAGACTCGGGCCTTCCACAGGAAGCCCGAGTAACTTACTTTTTTAGATGAGGTCTGCTTTAGCTGGACATGTCCAGTTTTGACGACTAACAATTATTTTTACTTCGACAGCTGAAGGCAGAAATGACGCAAATTTGACGTTTGATGCTAAGATTTCTAGCCATTTGACATGCTGATCACACTTCAAATTAAAGCGAGGTTTCTCGTAAAGTATACTTTATATGTATTTTTTACCCCTACAGATGACCAAACTTGAATTCTAGTACGACCGCGGTGCATCATGGAAAGTGACAATGGGTCTTTAACCCAAACCTAGAGTTCAAATTTATGTCATTTTGTCTTTAATAAAAGAGATGGTGGACAAAGAAATGGACAAATACCATTGCCATAGGGCGATGGGTGTGGGGGGAGGGGGGTTTGTAGGGGTTGAGAATAAATAACTTACGGAAATGTCCTTATGAAATCTTTGTTTATGAAATGGACTGAATATCTGCTTGAACTTCGATTTTTGATGTCGATGTTTTGGGTGTCAAATCTACGCGGAGCCACGATCGTCTTGTTTTACAGCTTTTTTAGGTATACAGTCAAATCCAGCCAAGCGTTCACGTTGTTAACGGACGTATCACTACAGTGCAAAATTACTGAACGCTGACTGCCTGAGACAGAGGTCATTTTTTCATAATCCAGGGCACTTTTGGTAATCATTTTTTTTGTAATCATTTGAGGTGAACGGACCTTTGTTTGTTGGGTCAGGACCCTTCAGTGACTTCGCCTGAGAATAACTCTCATTGGAATAAGTTGGTTAGTTAAATTTGATTGAAATTTGTACTTGCCCTAAGCTACCCTGCGAGCAATTGGTTTCTCCTGCGCTTCCCGAGAGAGCAAAGGCTGGCTCTGTTCCATTTTTCTAGTCTTCTTGGAACGGCTATCTTCCGGGCTGTATTGTTGTATATTTGTTTCGAGAATTGTGACAATCCCGCACAAATGCATCACGTGGGACGTGACGTAGTACGCGCATGCTCGATGGAAAATCAAACGGTTGCTCGCAGTGGTTTCTCTCCCCGGAAGCGCAGGAGAAACCACCAGCTCGCAGGGTAGCACTAAGTGAGCTTCCTAGAGATGAATAAACCGCATGCACCTATTTCCTAAAACATCGAACACTGACACTGCAAACTATCACCGATAAATAAGCGTTGCAAACAAAAATTGCTGCACTCTGCAACCAAAAAAATCTCCACACAGCAAACCAAGAGAAAAGTTGTGCGCGCGCAGGCAGATGCGAAGAACTGGAACCAAGCGATTTTTCGGAATTATCAATATGGCGATGTTGAGGTTGACAAGGGAGAGGGAGTCGCTCATGATGGTTTGCCAACTGGATCAGAGAGAGAGAGAGAGAGAGATCATTGAATATTATTTTAACAGAGCTCGAGGTTTTACGTACAGGAATGTAACGTTGATGTTAGGAAAACATCATCATATAGATATAAATGAACGTGCTAAAAGACTACGGGTTAAGAAGAAGGGATGTTGTAAATGATGATCTTGAACGTGTAAGAGACTTGTGGAGCGGCCACTTCCGGTCGCAGCCTCGCTCCAGGTTTTATTTAAACTTCCCATGAGCGCGCGCGCGAGTGGGGGCACGAGGTCAAGCAAAATAAAACATGTCTGCGTTGTGTTTGAAAATTATGTTTATTTGGTCTATCCAAAATTGGTCCTTTCGAGCCGGATACAAGAAACCAGCCGCCTGAGGATGAGCCTCAAAAGTACGTGGCACTTGGTGGATGAATGTGTGTTATCCCCCCTTCGAAACAGTCCAGAAGTAAGTCCTGAAGACTCGATAGGTCAAGTTTCAAGTCAGAATGATTCCGTGAGGTCAAAGTCCTCGTCCTCGTCTAAGAGAAAGTGAGAAGCTAGAATGAAAGCTGCCGTCGCCAATCTACAGGCAAAACAGTTAGCCGAACAAGTGAAACGAGAAAATGAAGTCCGTGAAGAGGAATTCCGTGAAGAAATGACTCAACGCGACTTAGAGTTAAAACTTGAATATCGGAAACGGGAGCTGGAGCTGCTTCGAAAGAAAAGAGAGAGCGAAAAGGCAGTCATTTCAGCCCAGAATAAAGCCGAATTAGCCCAACTCGAACACGAAATAATAGGGCAAGAAGTTACCGAAAGAAATGCCGAAAAGAATCAAGATAACAAGGTCAGTGAAACAGTAACATCTATGAAACATTGTTTAGTTCCAAGTCCTAATGTGAATACTGGTGCTGAAAGTATGGATGAATTTTCAAACCCATGTATTGAAGTGAACCCTGGAATGACTTCGGGATATGTTTCCCAAGAACACAAAACGTCAGATCATACATCTCTGCAATATGACAAACAAGTTGTCGTCTCGCATGCAGATACCCCCGTTAATGCAACAGCTAAGTGTTTACCGCCAAAGATCCTAGATTTTTATGCACCTAACAGCTGTGGGTGCACATCAACCGCAGTTCAGACACCCCTTATTAAAGACAGTGAATCCAATATGCAAACTTACAGTTCTGCCCTAAAGCCAACTCAGCCATACCCGTTCAGCCAAGGAAGTGAATATGTATCTCAGCCTATAATCACCCCTGTTGGGTTAGTGCCAGATTTTCAAACAAATACAGCATCCTCATGTCATTACGTGTACTAGCCCCAACAATCGATTGCATACAGTAGTGGATACGGAAGTCCAGTCACGTTAGTTTCTTGGTCAACAAAACCTGAAATTGAGTGTTCAGAAAAACTGAGTAGTCAAACTCCTCAAGTCATTCCTTCATTGTTGAGACCTACATGTGTTAGTGCATCACATGCTGTTAATAGTTTCCAAGCCTGTTCCCCTGATCATCCAAAGTTTGAAAGTTCATTGAACCACCCTTGCTCAAGTAGTTCACCATTGTGGTGCCCAAGCCCAAGAAGTACATCGACTTCCCACTTGAGTCAAGTTAAGTCAAACCCTCTGCATCGACCAGCTCAAGTAGACCCTGTGGGAGAACCTGTAGATACATTCATTGACAGGCTGGTAGATGGTCAGGAGACTGTCTTTACAGCAAATCTCAGTAGCTCACAGACAGACTCTGGTATAGCTCTGCTCCGAGCACAGGAGCAGCAACGCTTGCCACCCCTTGAGCTTTTCAAGTTTACAGGCAAGCCGATTGAGTGGCCCGAGTTTATAGAGCGATTTCGTGACCAGAGCCATAATAAGATGACACTGACTGACTCGGATCGAATGTCCTATCTCTTTCAAAATCTCAGCGGTGAAGCAAGAAAGCAGTGGAAAGTTTGGGTGTGACTGGCTATAGTTATCCAACAGCCCTCAAAATACTAAAACGACAATTTGGGAACCCCAGCAGTGTGGCATCAGCCTACTTTAAGAACATGCTTGACAACTCTGTTGTGACTTCACATGATAGACAGGCATTGCGTGATTATTATTATCAAGTGAAAGCTTGTACCACCTGGTGTGTCAAGATGGGTCAGTCTGCTATACTTTTAACACCAGAGTATCTAAGCAGGGCCACGATGCGGTTACCCATTAACCTCAAAGTGAGATGGTACGAACATATTGATGGTCATACTGAGAGAGCTACCTTAATAGGGTTCGAAAGGTGGCTTTGCAAAAGAGTTGACACCCTATTCAACCCGCTTGAGGATTTCATATGTGAAGAGTGGAACAAGAAGCAGTCGTATACGAGACCAAAGTCAAATCTGAAGCTTCATGCTCTCGCTACAACTACCAAACCTCCAAAGGCAGTTCAAATCCAGCCCTACAACAAGGAAGGTGGGAACTCAGCCCATCCTAATGAACAGAAGTGCGTTGTTTGTTCAGACAGGCACCGTGTTGCCTTCTGTCCTGCTTTTAAGTCCAAAGCCTTGAAGGAGAGGAAACAAGTTGTATGGGAACATAGACTTTGCTTTAATTGCCTGAAAGCGAACCATCAATCGAAAGAATGTCCAAGTACCAACCGACCTCATCACACTCTCCTTCATGAAGATCGTCAAAGCGACTCACATAGTGATATTTCAGCTCGCTACGAAAGCACTGATGTACGGTCACCAATCTTTCAAAAGGAAAATGCTCAGCCGCAGGTACCCAGTGCGAGTTCTCCTCAAGTTCCATCTGAAGTCCCGAGAAGCATCAATCAAGTGAGCGTTCAGCCTCGGAGAAAGGTCCTCCTGCAAGTCCTGCCGGTTCAAATCCATGGTCCTCATGGTGTAGTTGACACATATGCTGCCCTTCATGCTGGGAGCGACTCCACCTTAATCAGAAGGGACTTATCAGACCACCTGCGGCTTGGTGGTGAGACACACCAGATTAGTCTAAACAAAGTTGGATCTGATGCCAAGATCCAGAATGTAAGCCGAGTGAGTTTCTCCTTGTCATCTAAAGTCCACCCTCAACCGATTTCTGTACAGGGAGCATGGGTGATTGACAGACTCAATGTCCCATCCGTCAAGGTGTCGAAGGAAAGGGTGACTGAACAATGGAACCATTTGTTGAACATTGACCTTCCTGAACTCGATGGTAGCGATGTAAAGGTTCTCGTTGGATCTGACATGGCTCACTTACTGATTCACCTGGACGTTCTGCAAGGGCGATGGGATGAACCCATTGCCGTAAAAACCCCCTTGGGGTGGACCCTGTTTGGAAATGTGGACAATGAACACTGTGGCACAATCAATGCCAATTTCCTTGTAACTGATCACCAAGCTCAACTGCACAACCAAATTGAGCGGTTTTGGTAGATAGACTCCTATGGTACCAAGCAAGCCCCCTCTTACTCTGGCGTATCAGCTGAAGACAGACGAGCGTTGTCGATATTAGAAAGCAGCACAGTGAAGGAGGAAGGTCACTATAAAACAGCACTTTTGTGGAAGGCGGAGCCAAGTTTGCCCAACAATCGTGCTATGGCCGTTTCGCCTCTCCATTCTACTGAAAGGAAGCTTAAGAAGAATCCAGAGCTGTTAAGAAAGTACCGGGACGTGATTAACAGTTATATCAGTAAAGGACATGCTAAGAAATTGACACCTGAGGAGTCAAGGAAAACGACCTCAAGAACATGGTACCTCCCACACCGTGCGGTACTAAACCCCAACAAACCAGGGAAGGTTCGTGTGGTTTTTGATGCAGCGTCAAAGTATGACAAAGTTTCCCTGAATGACAACCTGCTCACTGGTCCCGACTTGCTCAATAATTTGGTAGGAATCCTGTTGCGATTTAGAAGTGGAAAGATTGGTATTATGGCGGATGTGGAACAGATGTTCCATCAGGTCGGAGTTTGTGAAGAAGACAGGGACTCGCTGCGTTTTCTGTGGAGAGATTTAGATGAAGCTAGACCACCAGAAGAGTACCAAATAACAGTGCATGTTTTTGGTGCGGTCGACTCACCCTGTTGTGCCAACTATGCATTACAAAGAACTGCCCTTGATCAGTCAAAGAAGTTCAATGAGGAAGCAGTCCGTGCAGTCTTGCGCAACTTTTACATGGACGATCTTCTATCCTCGAAACCAAATTCCGATGGAGCTGCCGACTTGGCCAAGCAGCTAATTAACCTCCTAGCAACAGGAGGCTTCAGAATCACAAAGTGGATGTCGAACAACCGAAAGGTCCTGACAGCGATTCCCTCCTCTGAAGTGGCATGTGATACTGTTGATCTTGATCGTAATGAGTTGCCACAAGAAAGAGCCCTTGGTGTCAAGTGGTACACGGAACAAGATTTCCTATGTCTGCAAACGGTGAAGAGTGGCTTCTCTGACACCAAGAGGGGAATATTGAGTGCCACAAGTAGCGTGTTTAACCTTCCTCGGTTTGGCTGCGCCATATGTGATTAAGGCAAAGCTGATTATACAGGAGCTGTGGAGACGTCAAACGGATTGGGACGAAGAGCTACCTGATGAAATTCTTCGGAGCTGGCAAAGCTGGAAAGATGGTTTGAAGTCATCTCAGGTTATTGCAGTTCCCAGGTGGTATGGATTCCACCGTGACGAATGCCAAGATGTGCAACTACATGTGTTTTGTGACGTCTCAGAGATGGCTTATGGAGCCGTAGCCTATTTCCGAACAATCAGTCATGGACGTGTAAATGTGAGTTTCATCATGAGTAAGACAAGGCTAGCCCCGATCAAGACCTTGACTATACCACGCCTGGAACTGCAAGCTGCAGTGATAGCAGTCAGGCTGAAGTCGAAGATATTGACAGAAATCGACTTCGAAGTTGACGATACGTTCCTCTGGAGTGACTCAGAGATTGTGCTCCACTATATTAGGAACAATCACAGAAGATTCAGCGTTTATGTGTCGCACAGAGTTGCTGAAATTGCCTCTACCTCTGATGGTAAGGAGTGGCACCATGTGCCAGGCTCAATGAATGTTGCCGATGACTGCACAAGAGGGATCGAAATGTGTGATTTGACTCCTGAGTGTCGGTGGATCAGTGGCCCCACCTTCCTCATGCTCTCTAAAGACCAGTGGCCAAAGAGTGAAAAGAAAGCAGAAATTGACGACAGTGAGCTGGAAGTCAAGGCTTCAGTCCTGACAACGTCCGCTACATCCAGTGTGAGTATGGTAGCGTGGGAGAGGCACTCTTGGAAGAAGCGCGCGTGTACGCATGGTGGACGAGGTACAAGTTAAAGTTACTTATAAAGTGAGGAAGCAATGTCCTCCCTCAGAGCGACAAGGGAAAATGTTGTGCGCCAATGATCTTAAAAGGCCTCTCTAGCCTTATGCCAGTTAGCACAGATTGAGTCGTACAAAGAAGACTATGAAGATCTTCAAGCCAACAGGGCGCTACCCCACAACAGTTCACTACTGCCACTGCAGCCTATTTTCTTTGGCGGAGTTATCAGAGTTGGAGGCCGTCTTAACAAAGCTCCTATACAATTTGAGGCAAAGCACCAAGTGATTCTTCCCCCATCACATCCAATTTCAAAACTCGTAGTACAAGACCTTCATGAGAAGCATCTACACGTTGGGAGAGAACATACTCTAGCCCTTGTGCATCAGCAGTTCTGGATTCCACAAGGAAAGTCACTTGCTAGGAAGATCGTTAATGATTGCCTGCACTGTAGGAGAAGAAGAACCAAGCCTAAGGTGCCTGTAATGGCGGACTTGCCCAGAGAGCGACTTGCACTTTTTGAGCCTCCGTTTACAAACAGTGGTGTGGACTATTTTGTTCCTATGAATGTTACGAAAAGAGGAAGCACCGAGAAAAGATGGGGATGCATCTTTACCTGTCTAACCACCTGCGCGGTCCATTTAGAGCTAGCAGGAGACTTAAGAGCCAATGTCGGAATATATCGAGAATCTCAAATCAGTTCCAAAAAATCGGATTTTTGCTAATATCACCCAAACAACCCTTTGAGTGAATTATTTCGAGAAATGGTATTAAGGAATCCCCAAGCGCTTTACATTTTAAGAAATTTAGAAAAAATCGAAAATTCGCAAAAAATACAAGTTTTATTCATGAAATTAGTCTAAATTTCCAACAAATTTAAGGAAACATTACGGATGCGCAAAAGCTCCTATTAACTTCATCTTCCGCACATGTCTAGAAGACTTCCAAGGCTTCAAGACTGTCTAAAAATATTCAGCAAAATGATTTTAATAATATAGTTTATGGCCTTCGTTGCGTACCCTCTCCTTACATGTCGTTTCGAATGTGAAAATAATGTCCAACTTTACCCGCCCAGAATCGATCCTGGTATTTTAGAAATTGAAAAGACAGTTATACTACATAGAAGAAAGGACATTTTATTTCTAAGATCTGACGTTTAAGCTCTGCCAATTAAAACGCTGGCGTGTAATAAAATTTTAACTGGAGCCACTCGGACGCCGTACGCAACAGAACAAATGTAAACAAGGGGAAGAAAATCGCACGAAAATTATTTCTATCTCATAGAGTCACATGAAATTGACAATAATATCTTTTTCCAATAAGTCTCTCTAGCTGACAAGCGAATGAAGTAATGTTTTCTGTCGAATAATCGGAAAAAAAACTTGAAAGCGAGCAATCGAAAGTAAAAGGTCACGCAATCGGCCGGGCCACAGTGACACCTGTTGGGTAACGCACGCTTCTTTTATGTATCACTGTAAAACGTAGAATAGATCATTTCAAGTCCAACAGGCTTTCAAACGACTTTCGAAATTTCTCCAAGAAGCTATGAGAGCTTTTCTGAATATTCTGTGTGTGCTATAGTTTAATACGCTGCAGACTATCAACTTAACGGAAGAGATATTGTACCCTCATAAACAAGTTGTTGGTTTTAAAGATATAAATGATGATCAGCCCCAATAACGTGCATTCCTCGCTGAAAAGTTTTTAAAGTAAGAATTGTTTTTAGCTGACACTTGCAGTTTGTCCTGGATATTTACACAGTGACTACTAAGTGTTAGGCGACCCAACCACATTTAGAGTCGGACCTCTCCTCAACGGCCACCTTGGGGACAGAGGAAAGTTGCTGTTGAGGAGAGGTGCCCGTTATAGGGAGGCAGGGGTGAAGACATTATTTTTAAAAAATGATGATGGTTGTAGCATATAGATAAGTAACGCAATCGCGATGCATATGTGTACATAAAAGACCAAAAATGTTCATAAAACAAAACAAGGGCAAAGTAAGTAAATCGGTTTGCATACGCTTCGTCTTATGCGGCAGTGATGTCTTCGTCGCTTCGTCAGTTACCTCGAGTAGCTCATTTCTGACTTTGTTCCTCCAGTCAACCTGACCATTTACAATGGAAATTGGGGGTTTTGTATAGTTACACTGTCCTTAATTAACTGGCCGTTGTCGAGAGGTTTACTTTGGCAGTAGCGACGCGCTTTAGTGACCGTTACCGTTGTGAAAAGATGACCGTTGTAGAGAAGTTAAAATAAGAATGATTGTATGAACCGCTTATAAGCCCTGGGTTTATACATCTTCGTAAGGGGTTTAAAGAGGGCTTATAAATGAACGGAGGGGCCGAGAGGGCTTAAAATCGGAATAGAAAATACGCTTCAAAACAAGCTATACCAGTGTTGATCAAAAGACGTTCTGCTTTTACTGGTTTTCAATTAATATTCAAAATGTTATAAAGAAACTCAAGAAAGTGAGCGAGCCGAAAAGGCTAAAGATAACATAATTGGTCTCCTCCCCGACGCTTTGGCACAAGTTGTTTGTCTGTTAGCCAGGATTTTGAAAAGGGTGAGGGCGTCGGACCGCTAGAACATTCAGATTGACCCGGGCATTCCTGGCTAACACCGCAAGTAGAATTACCGATGTACATCTATTGAATTTCTAGTAACTAGCTAAAGTCGATTTATACGAAATACAAGCCAAATTTATACAACCAAGCTGCAGAGCCTTACCTCACGAGAAAATCGATAAACACTTAGTGGTCACTGTGCTAATATCCAGGACGAACGGCAAGTGTCAACTGAA
>OX419335.1:34612818-34617818 GCA_948470475.1 Galaxea fascicularis | reverse complement strand
AACAAACACGTTTTGAGTATTCATCTAAAACAAAACGACTCTAGAGAGTAAGCAACTTTTCTAAATTTTGGTGGCAACTTTTTGATATTTGAGCAACTTTAGAGCAACTTTTGGGTATATTGTGAAGCAACTTGTCCTGAATTTACTAGCACAGTCTATTCATGCCTCCGGCCAATTAACTAATACCCCAACTAATCATGCAGAAGGAATTTGACAACAGCGATGCCCATTTAGAAACCTGTTTCTTTCATACCATCTGAAGTTAACAACTATACACGCTTGCTTAGGTTATACTGTGGCCATTTGCTTGTCTTACTAAACTTACCTTCCGAGTAAGAAAGAATAAGTAAAACAGTCGTTGCCAGCAAACAGCGCCCCGCCATTTCGTCTTATTCCGGCTTTAGCATTCCTGGGAAGCGTGCACGTCAAATTAAACTGATCGAAACCTTTCAAAACAAGTAATATTTGTCAAAAAATACCCATAGAGCGGTAGCTAGTCCAGAAGCACAAGAGAGAGAAAATGATTGGTGCAAGCTGGATTAATCCAAACCAGTGTAGGGAGCTAATAACATGCCAGTGTTTCAAAACCGATCTCGATACTGTACAATTGATCTGAAGTGAACCGTCTTTCAAGATTCCTCGCACTGAGTGCACAAAACAGTAGCAACGTACCTTCTTTGCGACTTTGATTGTGAACTGAAGGTAAACCAGCCAAGTGACACAAATTGAATACAAACAACGCAGTTTGAGGCCAATAAAAATGCGCTGATAGGTCGGTTTTCTTACAGGCTTAGACGTGTCCTTATTATGTAACAGCTGGTCGTTTCACTTCAACTCTCATTTGTTTGCTCAAAGTAGAACAACGCTTTCAAATGATTCATACTTGGTGGCCTCCATTTCAGTGCTCACTCCAGCGATATATTGTCTGTCACTCTTCCCTGTGAGCGGTAATCAAATATAAAATGCAATATATACCAGCAATAATCAAACTGACTTAGAAGTACGCTCGAAGGGATGTTAACCATGTTTGAATACTACGTGTTTTGCATAAGGGGTCGTCGACATATTCACTTCTTCCCTGCTTAACGTCAAGTGGACGTTTAGGTCAGACTCCCCCTCCCTCCCGCCCCCTCCTTGAGGTCCACTTGAAATTTTCAAGTACCCCATAAGTCACTACATTCCAGTCGTTAACGTTTAGTAAGTTAGTGGTATCCATTACGTGAAGATATCAAGAGTATCGACACAATTTACTTCTTTTAATACGTAGAGAAATCTTGATAAATCGAATCATGATAAGGAATGACAGACATGGGTGTCGGTAAAACGCCGACTCGGGGTCGGGGTCGGGGCCGGGGCCGGGGCCTGGGCCTGGGCCGGAGCCGGGGTGTTGCGTTTTATTTAAAAAAAAAAAAAAAAAAAAAAAAAAAACCATTAAAGACTCTCTGTCGACCGGCCTGCTTTGCGCGCGTTTGTTGTTGTTTTGGGATCAGCCGTTAATGGCAATTCAATTCATATGTGAAGGAATGGCGAACGGCATATTACAGTCAAATATATCGGCAGGAATGTTGCAAGAAGGCTAGCTTTTGACGGGAAACAATTACAGGCGGGTGGTCCGTTCATGTTTTTAGTGTCTGAAGGATTTGAAACCTCTAATTTGATCGGCGTCGTGGACGTGATCATATGTCGAAGTAAGCCGCGTTACAGGAAGTGAGACGTGGGATAAGAAAAAATAAATAGGTCTTACTGCACTGCAAATCCACTTGTAAAACCAAGTAAAACGATGATACTGCCTGTGATCGCTTTTTCCACAAGGCCAATATAACATAAACAAATATAAGAAATGCAAATGCGGGACTGTGCACAAAACAATGTGCGAACGCGAGAATATATTTTTGGCTTATAAATTGAAGAGGCCGTGTTTCCATGTTTTACTTGTGATAGAAAACAACTTCTACCAAAAGATTCATGGCTTTTGACTTTATTGATGTTATCATTACGGCATTAGAAGCGTCATGACCAAGAATTCGAGCGTTCACTGGCGTTCACAAGCGAGCGTTCACTGGCAGACTACTAGGAAGGTGACGAAGCAGAACAGCGACAGATCTCATCCATAATCAGCTCTCCTGTCGGCCAACAGGTTCACAATTCCCGTCCAGTTCTTTCCAGTTTGCCCATTCAGCACAACCATACAGCGACTCAAGCCTGCCAAACAGAAGTCCACCACTTTCATGGCTATCAAGTGACGATAAGTTACGGAGCTGGCGTTGGTGTTTTTCAGCAAAGCGCGCAGCAATTAAACACTGAAAGAAGTTTACCCATGCCTTACCTTAATTTGAGGTTTCGTTTCACCACTGCAGCAATACTTTCATTAAACCTTTTCACGTTATTTGCCTTCAGTGGTTTGTGCTGGTTTCACAAAAGATTGTTACGAATGCACACTGTTTGTTTTTTCAACCGTAACGAAATGAATCTCTTGCGCGTTACCGAAAATTTCTCGGCTTCCATTATAAACAAATAATAGCATGACCTGTACGTGGTATTTTGCAATAATACCGGCTCGTAATATTTCAAAATTGTCTAAATACCACTCGCCGCTTCGCGGCTCGTGGTATTTCGGACAATAGTTGAAATATCACTCGAGGTATTATTGCCAAATACCACCACAGGTCATGCTATTACCTATACGTATACAACGGAGCCTAACTATATTTCGGTGAACTCGCTGTCGCTGTGCTTTGAGAATCCGTGTAAAGCTTTGTTTGCTCATCTACTGGCCTTGAACAGGTTGTCCGCAAGTAGGCCTCTTGTATTCTTTCTTGCTCTTCCACTGCGGTTCTTCGTACCCGGTGCCATAGGAAACTTATTTGTTATGTATCGCTTCTTGCTTAACTTCCAGCAGTCGTTTAACAAACGTATTGGTTGATATTTATTAATTAATTTATTATTCATTTGTTTGTTTATTCATTTATTATAATTTGTTTTCCTTTTTTATTTTATAATTTTTTTTTTACTGTTATGTTGTTTTTATCTTTTTTAAGCTAACACCCCGGCCCCGGCCCCGGCCCCGGCCCCGGCCCCGGCCCCGGCCCCGACTCCGGCCCCGAGTCGGCGTTTTACCGACACCCTTTTTTATATAAGGAGAGGGCATTATGCATTTAGACATTGTCATAATCTCAATGCATTTGGTTCAGCACATGAGAAGAGCGCCGTATGAATCACTGAGTTGCCGCTCCAGTGTCGAATAATGCGTCAGACCTTGTCGAATTTAACAAAGTTGCCGCTCCGAATTAAAACTGCCATACCGAACTGATTCTCTTTTGTCGGACTTCAGTAATTCATCAGTTAGGTTCGGCACATGAGTGGAGCGGGGTCTGAAGCTGATTGCCGAAACGGCATTCCGCCATACTTTTCTTATCAAAGAAGAAAGCTTAACTTTAAAGTTCAAAACCGTGGCAGATAAAGCTAGAAAGAGAGTAATTTTTATGTCAAAGAACGGCTAACGATGTCAAGGAACAGGATCCGATTGATACCAGTAGAAAAGACAAAAGCTTAGAGAGCCGAGGTATGTCAAAAAATTATAATAATTTTCTTCTAAAGTCTCTATTTATGCCCGACATATTTTTAGCGTGTCGCTACGAACGGAGTACGCGTGTCCCTCATTCTTTGCAATGGATGCTTCCTCCTATCTGTTCTGTTGTAACATCTGTATATCTGTTTTTTTCATATTGATGTTTTTGCTCCTTCTTCAACATTCAGGTGCCATTCTCAACATGACGTCAAATGTATTAAAATGGCTCAGCCTGTTTGCTTTTGGCATTCGCCTTACACTCTATTTATGTTCGCCTATGATATGATGCACCTACAATAAGCCTTATGAAGGATTTCGTCAAGTGTTCGAAATTCACCATCAAGCCTCGTTTGCAATAAGTTTGTTATCGTACTCTGAACGTGCATACTCTTTGCACGTTACTTGCGACAGTCAATTGAAAATTGCTCTATGTACTGCACATGGTAAGAGCCAGCGCTGGATACCACCAACTCTTGCTAGACCCGGAATATAGGAATATCGCCACCTGCTGCATTAATTGCCTGGGGAAACATGAGACCAAAACGGTTAACCTTTGGAGCAAATACTTCTGAATCACTCTTTGATAGTGAAGACGCAGTCATGCCACGGTGTTTGAAAAAGCATAGGCGTACGGGCAATTTTTTGGCAGGAAGGGGGGAGGGGTAAACCATTGGCCCAATGATGAAAATCCTTGCAAGTTGTCCAAATCATTTACTAAACAGTGGAAAAGAAACGAGGGTCATACGATGCACTAACATAGGCCTACATGGTGAAGTGAAAATATTCTTACATATGACTATCATAAGAGCTCATAAAACACGTTAAAATTAAAGAAGTAGCTGTCTCTGCCATTTCGACGGCCGAAGATATCAATGTTACGATCCATGTCATTGTTGACTACAGAGTTGGTATATGCCCTTTCAATGTTAATAAGTGCGGTGTTAATGACACGTTGTTGCCCCATGGTGCAGCGGAGGTAAGCCGTTTTCAATCTGCGCAACGCGCGGAATGATCGTTCTGTCTGTTGCTAACGCTTGCAAGGATTTTGATATACCACTTCAGGGATACGTACCACATTAGAAAATTCTGGAGACACATCAAATAAATCTTTCTCATGCGTAGTCTCCAGCATTTTTCAGGTCAGAATATAGAAAATATCTCAGTATCTCTTTGAAAAAAAGATGGGAACTTCTTTAAAAACTGGCTTTGCCGAAATTTCTCTTGTTGCCCAATAAAATCTGAGTTGCCCAGAATTTGGAGAGGGGCGGGCAGCCCCCGAACGCCTATGGCGTGACAACATCCTTTTGTGTTGGAGTGATCTTAAAGAGCACGACAAGACTTTGGAGGCGGTGCGACAGACAAGCCCCGATTTTAGTATCAGAACCTTCAACCAAGACAAGTGTCAGTTTAGTGCATGTCGAAGAGTGGCTAA
>OX419335.1:34565318-34602818 GCA_948470475.1 Galaxea fascicularis | reverse complement strand
TTAAAAGTGTACCAATAGATCTAGCTGTTGCCTCGTGCAAATTATTACTTTGAGCAAAGATGACATCCCAATCAACAGCAGAGATATGGCAATAGAGTTCTAAAGTGATGACGTCACAAAAATAAAATTTTTGAAATTATGGGATACGATGCCATATTCTTATAGAGCATACTAAAAGACGTCCTCATCCCAAAAATTAGCTCCGAATTGCAATTCCCGAGATATAAGAGATCAAAGTTTGATGGCATCCCATACAAACCCTTCGAAATTTGTTTCTGTTCCTTCAGTTTAGAACAGACTCAAAATTAGAGAGATTTATATGGGGCAGTATCAGATTTCAATCCTTCATATTTCAGCTGGGAATTACAATTAAGAGCTAAGTTTTGGCAAGGAACCTTTTTTAAGGATACTCCATTCGAAAATGGTGCCCAATCCCATAATTTCACAGATTTAATTTTTTGTGACGTCACACTTTAGTACTCTATCCAATCAACAGCAGAGATATTCGAAATAGCTGATTTCGAAATAACGGGGTTCAGCTGTATTATATCCCTACAATGAATTATTTACTCGTCTTGCAAGTTACTTAACCTTGGCGAATTCAAGGTAAACTAAACTAAACTAAACTGTAAACACTTTGCCATTTGCTATTCGTGTGGACCTGACTTTCAATGATGCCATCAAACCGTAACTGAATCTTTGTTCTTAAAAAGCAATAAACGAAAACATTATTTCGCAACAACGACTGGAACAACGACCGGTAAGTCAGTGGAATGCAATTATTATCCCAGAAAAAGCTCTTGGTTTACTGACGAAATTGGAGGACTCAACTGCCTGCTTTAGATTCATGTAATATGTCAGCATGCATTTGAACGATCTAACACTGTGTTCTTTTGATTACAGATTAAAATACATATTTTTTATTTTCCAGACTTTCAAAATAGTTTTAGATATTTAAACACGACCCCACAAGTTGCACAGCATTAATTTGTGGGGTTCAAATGAACGATTATGATAATGTGTCTACTCAGCTGGAAGCATGCAATGAAAGAATTCAAGAACAAAGTCAACTGAACAAAAGGATCAGTAAGGCTTACTTGGTCTCTGGACTACAGCTATTAGCACAGAAAATAGACAACAACTGAAAACAACAACAACAAAAGAAAAAACAAAAAAACAAGGCAACGATGAGATTTAAGGACGCAAATAATGGGCTGAGCCAATCAAACTCATGCTTCCAGATGGTTATCATTCTATTTATATTACTGTTTCAATTGTTGTGAGTTATAAATAACTTTTTCTCGTTTAAGCGCACTTGCCGCACAACTGCAGAGTTTTAATTTTTGCTGAATAACAGGTGATGACGACGTTTCCACAGCAAGCTTTTCCCAGCTGGAAGCATGGAATTAAAGCATTCTTTGACAACAACAACTGCCTCGTTCCATAAGGGCATATACTGAGCTAATCGACAAAATATAGAAAAAAATACTAAGTATTAACAATTGCGTTAACCATAAATCTCCAATTCGTAATCTCAGTACTTCATTTATTCAACTACCTTCTAAGAATCATTGCCCTCCAGATATTTTTTTCCATTGTACACAGTGGTCATGCCAGTTCTTTCCTTTTGAAAAAGTTTCACTTGGCCAATCAAATGTAAAATTTCACATCTGAAGTTCAGCAACTTAGTATCCCATGGCTTCGGTATTCAATTGGTCGGTTGTTGTTGATTAGCTGTCGCTAATTAATCATGGCGACGTCAAATCGAGCCAAAACATCAAAAGAAAAATACAAATGAGAGCACTTACTGTTTGCCTCCACGCTCGGTTAGGGTCAACAACCGCGAGTATGAAACCAAACTGTCGAATGTCGAAGCTGAAAGTACTCTGTCGTGAAGGTAAGTTCTTCCATCTCGCTTCGGGAGTACGACCTGGTTTCTCTCCATGCGCTTAATCCAAGTTAGAAGTTTAAAGAAAAAAATTGGAAGATGTTTATTATTTTAGGCTTTTTCTCTATTAAGACAAATGTTAAAGGACTGCGGGGGAAAATTCTTCCAAATTTTGTTCTGCTATTGCAGTGACATTGACACTTCACCTATTGATGATTTCGTCTGCCCTAACATCAAACTGATCAAATCTCTCTTTTTTTTTCGGGGAACTCAACTTACTGAAGACAAATTTAAATAGATTTTGTTGAACCTCTTCAAGCTGACTTCCCTTTGGCCACAAAATAAATCATGCAAAAACGTTTTTAACTGATCCGACTTCTACTGTTTCCTTTTCATTGCAGCTAAATAAACTTCATTATTAAATTCTCAACTTCGGATAATGCATTTCGCGTACTCTGATTGGTTCACTCAATCTTGGTTATCAGCTTATATACCTTAGTTTGACCTTATATGGTAAATGAATGCGCTAAGCATTGCTAAGCTAAAAATGTTTTCGCCGTAAAGCGAAATTGCTCTCTGAATAAAGCCAAAAAAAGAAAAAAAAACTTTTTTATGGAAAGTTTGGATCAATGCCGACGTTTACAAGTACGCGAAAAGGCAAGAAATGTTTTTTGTGATGAGCTTACGTCTGCCTGACCACAAGGTACTACACAACATCGCATCTCCATCAATTTTTTTCCTTCGATTTCGCTCGGATTTTCTCGCTTTTTTCGCTCTTATTTCGTACTTCAAATTTTTGGAGTTTAAGGAATTTAATAAAACAATTATTCCATTCGCGCTTGTTGGATATGAGACTGGTTATAGCCAACTCGGCGCTTCGCGCCTCGTTGGCTATTTACCATCTCATATCCAACGCGCGCTCATGAAATAATTGTTAATTATCGCTTTCAATTGAAGGCTTGTAAACCGTCTCAAAAGGTAAGCCCAATCTCTTTTTTTCCTTTTTGACTTCGACTTTTTTTACAAATCGTGTAACCGCAATCCAAGCATGCTTGGATGCAAAAGGTAAAAAAATCAATGCAATACTTCCTAAAATAATCAATGACCGGGACTGTAGACTGATTTACTGAAAAGTATATTACATCTGAGAGAGATTCGTGTAAAAGATAGGTTACGTAATGCTACAAAGTATTTCATTTCACTGATGAACAGTTGTGGAGATATGGTTGGATACTCTAAAACATTAAAAAGATAAATAAAACATGCAACACTTAGCCTCCCCTCTGGGTGCATCAGTTAAGTTCTGCCTTAGTTAATAATCACTTAGTCGCCAAATTCCAGCTGAGAAAAGATGAAAAAAAAAGTAATATCGTTTTGGCTTTTTTCGCTTATGTTATATGAACTATATTTTTCCATTCAGTGTGGTTATACATAAATGTGGTCTGTCAAGATTGAAGCAGGCCATAGAATAGATAATATTTGCAAGTCGCTGCTTCCCTTTGTTAATTTGATTTGTCGTAGATCAAGCGATTTTCTGTTGACCTTGGAGTGATTACGGGTGAAGAGAACCGCAAAAACAAACTTACTAGAAAACAGTAATTTGACCGGGTAGTGTTTGGTTGGTTTTGCACTGCAAACTCACCTCGCGTGCTTTCCAGATCTCGTTGTGCGCGAGAACCTTCTGGCAATCAATCGGCATTTAGCACTGACGTCACTCTTTTTAAGCAAAACAACTGAACAATCGAACAAGTAGGGTGCACTGATTTTTTTCATTACAGGTGGGTGAAACAAACAGTCACGAACAGTGCTGGAGCCGTACGCGTTTGTTTCGTCAAACGAAAATAACTATGTTAAAACCAAATTACCAGTCTCACCTTAGGTTTACAATTACTGTTTGCATATTGCAGGAATTCGATCGATTGAACTTCTACGACCTCCTTCAGAAAATTCCGAGATGTTAATAGCTGCAGTTACTATTTTAGCTCTCGTTTCATCCGCGGAAGGTATGGAATTTGTTCTAATAAATGTACTGTAAGCATGGGTTGTGAATGGCTTCAATTAACCAACCGTACGTTTTACACAGTGGATGACCCGAACTTTTTTTAACCAAAAGTTGAAATTAATCCTTTGCTCACGTCATAAATAATAACAAAACAGAGCGCTGGATAGGTTCTTGCTCACATCCATATCCCCCGCTATATATATATCATGACCTTTTTGGTCTAGTTAGAAATTTGTTTAATCGCGGTTGATATTTCAACAAACCATTATCAAGGCCTCAGGAGAACATATATTTAATCTCAGTCAGTTACGGTCAGATATGTGTAAGCATGCATTTTTACATATTTTGATATTTCCACCAATTTTGATGATTTGGCTTATTTTATACTAGTGAGTGTTTTATATTCGAGTGCCTTGATAATTTGGCTTATTCTATATTCAGTTGAGTGTTTTGACTCTTAAAGTTTAAGACTAAGATTCAATAATGAGGTAACCGTGATTAAGCTTCCTAATCTGTAGATAGTAAACTTATCAACATGTGATGTACCAGGCTGTTCCTAAGCAACGCGTCCCATTCCAAATGGTATTTCAAAAAGTACACGTGTGTTAGCTCAGTTTGGAAAGCCCTCACGAGAGCTTTCCAAAATCTGCCCCTTTGTGAGAGTTGGCTTTGCGCTGGACATAATAGCTAGTCAACTTAATTATTTCTGCCGAAAAAGCCGTATAACCCGAGTTATTACTCAGGCTGTTCTGGAACCACGAGTTGCACGTAATGCCAGCGCCACGACCCGGTCGTCTCTTCTAGCACCAATGATGCTGTAGTAATTAAGTACTTTAACAAAGTTACCGGTTTGTAAGGATCATCCTGGCCTGTTTGCCAGCAAGAACAATGGAACTGCTTGAGTTAGCCTCCCACGCAGTCGTTTTTAGGGGAGTCGTATTTCACCTCCACCCCACAAACGCCTGCTTACCCGAGAGCAACATTCCTTTCCCATTGTTTGACATGCGAGGCGTCCGAGCCAATCACGAACGAATCACAGTCATAAAACGTGCTTCCTGTCACAAGTTGGCTTTTTGACCTTTGTCACACAATATAGCTCGCTCATCAATGCCTACAATAGTCTGAAGAAAACACTGAGGGAAATGTACAAAGAACCATCCAACATCTCATGTAGACTCAGTGAAAAGACATAATCGTTAGAGCAAAACTCAAAAGCCTACAGTTCAAAAGCGTAAAATCAGGATAAATGAGTCCGTGTTTGGCCTGACAGCACTATTTTTATATCAATGAAATCACGAGAAATGGAAGCGTGTTTGGTCTGTCAACACTTTTTCTCTCTACCGAACATGGGAGTTCCAAATACAACTGGAAAGGCCATCTTCTCTATGTTTTCCGAGTATCCATCCTTTAAATTGCTGAGGCTAACACAAGCCGAAACCCCATTGCTCAACAACACGCCGTGTATTGAGGAAGCGGCTATTGAAGACCGGTGGTAAAGCTTAGATGTCAGTGATTTCCAATATCCTGTGGGCAAATTGAAAAATATGTCGCTCCTCCGTTTGTTAAATTCCTGGATTGCAGACAGCTGAAAGTGATTTAAACGTGAAATTTCGAATATAGAGCATGCAGACAGCGCAAACCGCTCGAGTCCGTTGTTTCCTGTTGTGCGGTTGACGTCACTTTCCAGAAATCAGTAAGTAAAATGTGATTGGCTAAGCTGCGGGAAAGGAATGTTGCTCTCGGGTAAGCAGGCGTTTGTGGGGTGGAGGTGAAATACGACTCCCCTAAAAACGACTGCGTGGGAGGCTAGCTTGAGTTCGCCCTACAGCGAACCATGAACACTTCAACTAGTTTGTTTAATTAGTTTCTTAATTAACGCGTTGTATCAATAAGCTTTTCACCGTTTGTACTCCGGTTCCGAAAGGAGATCACGTTCCAACAAGTTTGTAATTGATAGCAGCCCTCGAACGCTACAAGTCAACTGTTACAGGGGTCAACGAACGAAGACCAGTACGCGCAGTGATTGGTATTGAAACACCCGTCGGTTGGTTTTACATCTTGATCTCGCTTCGGTTAATCATTAAATCTAGAGTGAAACGTGACGGTTAGTGCAACCTGGAAACGGCACTGATCCTTCAAAGGATACCGAAAGGTTACCGCCCTTCGAAAAGAAACTGGCCTTGACCAATCACTGCGTCGCACGTGACAAAAGTAGGAGAGAGTAGGGAGTTGTAGCTGACGGTCAAGATGTTAACATCCATTAAAACCTCTTTAAATTAAAACCAAAGACTTGTCCGACCAAGTCCTTCCTTCAGCAGTTAATTCCTCCACAAGTTAAGCATCAAAAAGGCCCCTAACATATGCTAGCTGAACAGAGTAAAACCGGCTTCAATCAAAATCCATTTAAAAACAAGCAAACAAAATGTTTTGTTTTTATTTAATTAAATCCAAATTACATTGCATTACAGGTGCGCGATTCCACAGAATAAGCCACCTATTATATCATAGACAGTTTCCAATATTTTCTTGCAAATCAGACACAATGAAAGGGAAAAAAAAAACAAATGGAATGGAAAAAAAAGCCTATAACAGAAAATTTGCATTGTCGTAAGTGATGTTATCGCAAAGGCCATAAGTATAATATGACAAAGGCTGAAACAATGTATGATCCAAAATATTCATTATGACGATTCATGTTTGAGTGGTAATAAATTTATTTTGTTTAGGGACTCGATTTTGTTTTTAAAGCTTATTATCCAAAAGCTGCAAGCCGTCCAAAATGATGCTGGACGAATTGTAAGTGGAACTAGAATATATGATCACATCACGCCTACCTTAAAAGAACTGAAATGGTTAATTACCCGTCACCAACGAGCTGTATTATCGTAACGCCGATCATGGCATTGAAGTGCATGACACAGAGTATCTTACTTCGCAATTCATCAAGCGTGCAGAAATCAGTAATCGCAGACTAACTCGTGACTCTCAGACATTAAATATTAGCCCTTTTTGAAAAGGCCAGTAGACAAAAATATTTTTATCATAGAACTGTAAATTTGTGGAATTCTCTCGATTCCTCTCTTAAACTTTGCAGAAATGTTAAAACTTTTAAACATTCGCTAAGATCCAGGTTATTACGAGACCTTTGTGGGGCATGATCTGGTCAACGATCAAAATCTTCCTTATGCTTCTGGGCAATTCGATGGGTCAGTCCGTCCATCCTTGATGCTTTCCTCAGTCACTACTTGCTTTAATTCTTCCGCACACGAATTTCGTGAAGCACTGACTCATCACTAGCTACTAGACCATCTAAAATAGAATCAATACTAAAATTGTGTTGTAATATTTCTTCCAAAAAACTATTTTGAGTAAGAAAAAGCTCCTCGTCGCTACACATGCCGTCCATAATGTCAGCACAAAAATGAGTCGTTGGAAAACATTCGTACATACAGGTACCAAAAAACTAGTAAACAAGAACCAAAACAAAATATCAAACAATAGAACGCATAAACAATTAAAGAAACAAAAAAAAAAAAAATGCAATGCTAAGTCCACTGTGGACTCGCCAAAATATCAAAGTACAAAAAAGTCTTGCACTTGTCACGGAATTCGCAAACAACTTTTCACAGTCCTGAGAAAAGCAGCTGGAGTTTGGCCCCTTGAAGAAAGGATCGTTATGTAAAGATCCCTCATGGATAATATCATGAAATAAGTCAGATAAATACCTCGAACGTCGGTGGGCATACTGATATACGGCCCTCGGGATATGCATGGATTAATACCTCCGTTTCCGGTATTTATCTCTTACACACACATCAGATTTTTTCCTCTTATTTTAGATCATAAAGCGTTGCCTGCGTTGCCCGCCTGACAGCGTCATTGCGTTTTAGTCGTTCGATGGTTAGGTGGAGTTCTAGAATGTGAATAATTAAAGACACTGAGAGTCTTTTTTGCTTTCCATTCAGGAGTGAAAAACTGCTCTGAACCTTGCTTGATATATAGTGCAACTTCCCAGATCAACGGTATTGAGTTAACAACCTCCAGAACCGTCCAGCTTGTGTCAAACCTCAGTCAAGCCTATGCTCTCGATGTCCATGTTAGTGAGAAAATGGTGTACTGGAGCGACAATTTCCGACGCGTTATTCAACGGATGAATCTTACCAGTGGACAGATCGAGGACATCATTAAGGATGACCTTGGTTCTGTGTTGGGTCTTGCTGTGGACTGGGAGAGCAATTTGATATACTGGACAGACAACGTTAACAGAAGAATCGAGGTTGCTTCACTGGATGGAAAAAACAGAAAGCTACTTCTTGGAGCTGACCGTGAAGAGGTCAAAAGGCCCCGCGGAATAGCGCTATACCCAAAGAAAGGGTGAGTACCAAACGTATGTAACAAAGACTGTCGTGTTTTTTTTTTTTTTTTTTCAAATTCACGCTTAGTAGAATGAGTCACCGCCTATCTCTAAGGGCACCCAATGACAAGTTTCGGTATAGATACCTGCTCGATCGAGGGTAGTTCGCCTTAGGTTTTCGGCTTCGGTCAAAGAGTACACTCGGATTTTCGTAACTGAAAGATGGCCTGAAGGATTCATAATCGGAAAATAATAGCCCCTGACGTTTTAGGAAGGGTCACATTTGCTGATTTTGGTAGTCAAAAAAGTCGGCTAACATTTTCGGAAAGCAAATAGCTCCCTCGAATGTTCGGCGAAAGTTGATTCACTAGCAATTTCTCCAAAGGAATTTTCGTTCCCTAAAATTTTCGGAGAATTAGAATTCAACAAAAGAATCCAAGCAGATCAAATTTGTCCAGATAATGGAAATCACTTTAAACAGGCTTCAAACATCATAAGGTACTTAAAAAAAACCTTTTTACAGCTTTTACGTATGTAACTGTCGTCAGGCTTTTCTGTTTTTACCAAACTTGTTAGTGAATACCTAATTGTAATAAGGTTAATGAAAGGTTTCTGCTGGGTCCAAGAGATGCGCATCCGGTTCATAATATAGATACCTAGAACACCATATAAAATTATATCTTATAGAGCTGGTTATGAAAGTATACCAAGTGTAACAGGGACTTTTTGTTGGGGCAATTAGCTCCGTGGTTGAACGAGAGGTGCCCTGTTACCTTCCAGGATCTTTTAACAAGTGGTCGATCCGATATTCGTCCAGGGATATAGCATTTATTGGAGATTTTCATTCATTTCGTTACAGGCAAAACTCAAAGCTCTTACCGTGACACGCTAATTGTCAGTAATCTTAACTAAGCAATTGCGAAAAATTTAGATGGCCTTTTATATACAAAATGAGGTTGCTTGTAAGTGTACCACGGAACTGAACTTACTCAGTTAATTCTGAACACTCTGTATACTATGATTAAAAAGGAACTGACAAACAAATAATTGTGTGGAGTTAAAAAAAAAGACATTAAAACTACCGAACAGATCAAAATGCATGTTTGTTATATAAATGTTAATCGTCGGATACGGATAAAACATTGTTAAAATGTGAAGAATATTAAACGGTCCTAAAATCTCGCTAGTTCCTTGTCAATTTCAAAGTCATTATTATCTGTAAGAGTCTCAGGAGGGCGAATGAGACTTTGGCACGAATCCATGACATTGTTGTACTGTAATCCTCTTTCTTCTTGGTTGATAAAAGTTTAGCCAGTCTACTGCGATACTTCTTGCATCATTTGCCATTTCTCCGGTGGTAGTAAATACCAGTGGAGAAAAAGGAGCCTTTGTTCGACTTTTAGCACCCTGCTGGCGTACTACATTCCGTCTTCTTCTCACTCTCATGCTGGTGGTAGATTTGTTTTATGGTTAGGCCTTTATAAGACTCTGCGTTAGGGTAACAAACCCTAACATCAAAAAAAGTTGAGCCTTGCCGCTCCCAGAAGTCACGAGCATGAATGTCGAGCTGGGCATCCGCTGCTCTGTTCGTACCAGGTGTCAGCACTTCTCCGTTTATCTCTTGAACTCACCAGTTCAATTTGGACATCATTGTATCTTTAGCATTTCGGTTTCCAAATCAAGCAGCTCATTATGTCTTTGAATAATGAAACCTCCACGTCTGCATACCATGGCGTGGTCTCCATCAAAACATCTCCACACTAATTAAAAAAAGGAATAATAATAATAATAATAATAATAATAATAATAATAATAATAATAATAATAATAATGACTTTATTCCAGTATATCCAGTGCTTAATTGGCTCTTCATCTGAAAAACTAAATAGCAATTAAACTGAATAACTAATAAGAACTAACAAATAAATTATGACAACAGTAAAATGGAAATTGAACGAAAACTAATGCTATATTGCGTAAAGAAGCCTGAAAAAAATTCAGGACTTCAACGGGGCTTGAAGCCGTGACCTCGCGATTCCGGTGCGATGCTCTACCAACTGAGCTATGAAGCCACTGACAGTGGGAGCTGGTCAATTTTTGACTTCATATCCGCAGTTCACACATGATTTCTGTCATATGCATTATTCACTTACATATCTTTCACGGGAACATATCAACCCAAAATTGACCAGCTCCCAACGTCAGTGGCGTCATAGCTCAGTTGGTAGAGCATCGCACCGGAATCGCGAGGTCACGGGTTCAAGCCCCATTGTAGTCATTAATTTTTTTTTCAGGCTTCTTTACGCAATTGTTATTATTATTATTATTATTATTATTATTATTATTATTATTATTATTATCATTATTATTGTTATTGTTATTATTTTTATTACTCGAGACACCTCTATCAGGGTAACCTTAAATCTCGTGTGACTTTCTGTCTTACTTATTCTTCATATGGTTGTCCAACGTTTAGTGTTCCTTTGTTATTTACCGACACCACGAGATTTCAAGGCATTCCACTTTCCAGACAAAGAAATCGGTAACTCACCTTTAGGACTCCTTACGTCTTGTCTTCTACGGGAAATCAGTTTACAGTAAGCTTGTTTACAGAAGTCCATGAGGCTTTACTCTTAAGGCCCAGTTCAAACGTCGAACTTTTCATGCGCCGAATCAAATACCTATTTGGGTCGACCCAAATAAATTAAAATTCGACGTTGGTTCAGACGTCGAATTAAATATGTCGAATTAAATGTGACTCTTGATGTTTTTCCGAAAATACATTGAAATAATTGATGCATTAGATTTCGGCACATGAGAAGTTCGACGTTTGAATCAATTAAATTCGACGAATTTGATTTGGGTCCGGACCCAACTATTAAATTCGACCGGCTCAGTCGAATTCAATAGTTGGGTCGACCCAAATCAAATTCGTCGAATTTAATTGATTCAAACGTCGAACTTCTCATGTGCCGAATGAAATGATTTGATTCGGCGCATGAAAAGTTCGACGTTTGAACCGGGCCTAAGATTTTTATCTTTTTATCTTGTAGACCCAGTAAACTGCAATAAACTTAGTCCCGATGTCAAATTTAAACGCTCGCTTCTCCATAATCTAAACTTTTAGAAAAGTTTTCAACAAACGTAAATTATAAAGAGTACTGGACCAAAGATTAAGCCTTGGGGGATACGGTATCTAACGTATTCTATTGGTTACACTTTATAACAGTGTTTTTTTCCCTATTCAGATTGATGTTCTGGACTGACTTGGTCTCAACACCCAAAATTGAGCGAGCAACCATGGCCGGGCTTAATCAGACACTTCTTGTTGATCTCACTAGCTCTGGTCAGCTTTGGCCAACGGCAGTTTATGTGGATTATAAACAAGATCGTATCTTTTGGATGGATGCGTGGCTTGATGCTATCGACTCCACCGATTTAAATGGCAATAAGAGACGCTTAATAAAAAACCGCATTCATCCATTTCGAAGTATACACCCCATTGATTTTACTGTTTATGGTGACATTCTTTACTGGGGCGACTATGATACCCGTTCTATAGAAAGATTGAATTGGACAACCGCAGCTTATTTAGGCAACTTTGGGAGTTTCTCCTCAAAACGGGTTTCTGGCGTTGCATTACTTCACCAATCCTTGCAACCAAATTCTGCAGGTGAGGATCCTTATGTGACAATTTATTGTTTGAAATTAGAGCTCGCCCACACGCCTTAGCAAACGTATAAATTGGCTTCTCTTCAAGTAATAATTACATGAAACACCTAATTAATCGTAGTCATGGTACTGCTGGCCATCACATTAGTGTAACAAACCATGCCGCTATGTAAAAACAACATCTGATGGCGGCGACAACTCACGAGTCACGAATAAGTCTACTTGTAAAGTAAGAATTGCAAGGTATATTTATCAACTACACTGAATTTAGAATTATTGGAAGTAAGAGTCTGCCTGTCGAGCAAGAAGAGGAGGCCAAAAAGGAAGTTGTCTTCGATTCGAAGAAGGATGGCAATGGAGATGGCGACGAGGAAGTGGTGACTGACTATGAGTCAGATGTCGAGATGACACAACACATGAGTTTAGAGAGACTAGATCAGCTGTAATATCAAATATTTCGGCACTAGCAGAGCAAAGCGGTGCTTGCAATAAATATCGCGGGAAAAAAATCGACAAGGGGGAAATGAAGATGGTGAGGGAAATTGGCGACTGAGAACACATCCGGGCGATTACAATCTGAACTTCACACGCCCTGATGGCGAGTCCTCCTAAAATTTAGTTTACAACCCTGTCGGTAATTGAAGCACCTCCTTTCCATTACAAGAAAACGTTTAGAATTATCGTTTCAGTCACAGAATTCCTTGGGGATATCAACGATTTTAAAGCAGATTCTCGTAAAGCTTAAGTGCGAGATTAGGGATAGAGTTAGGGTTAGGGTAGGGTCAGGGTTACAGTTAGGGTTAGGTGAGGGTTTTCTAACCTGTGACCTGTGACCTGTGTTTTTACCTGCGCCGTACCTGCTGAACATTGCATGGATGCTTGCTAAATTGAATGTCAGTTGAACAATTGAAAGGACAGCATTTGTTTAATTCCAATTTAACTTATTTAACGTATTTAAGTTGTCAGTAATTTTAATCAGTGTTATTTCATTTACAGGCCAGTGTTCTGACAACAATGGCGGATGTAGTCATCTTTGTTTTCACACACCGTTTGGAAGACTGTGTGCATGCCCGAACGAGCTCATTCTCAGTGATGACGGAAAAACATGCCAAGGTTACATTTTATTTCACTTTATTTTTATTAAGTGACAACGCTGGAACTAAGAGAATGTCGAAATCTCCGTCATCTACAGAGAAACCAAATGCCCCACATATTTCACAACCTGTTTCACGCGGTTGTGAAGTTTATCTGTGGCATCTCTGAGCAGCTTCTGGAAATGTCTATTGAGAACTGTTTCGGCGGAACTGATGACCACCACTGAGGAGCCCATCACCAGGAGCGTACAATTCCCATACTAAGCCTGTCACGGCATGTTTACAGAGCGATTTATTTTTTCCTTTTTTCCCGTGAAAAAAGGCAGTTCAGGTACAAGTGATACCGCATCATCATCACCTTTCTTTTGTTCTAAAGTTTCTTAGTTTCGCAGAGAAACTTTAAAACAAAAGAAAGGTCGAGGGAAAGTTTCGCACGAGAGAATGCGTCTCCTGAGGGAGTCCCATATCGCGGCAAATTCAATCTAAAAATAAATCGATCTGCGAAAACTCCGTGACAGGAATATAGGGCAGTTGTACGCTCCTAGTGATGGGCTCCTGTGTCCACCCTATACTCTCCTCTAGCTATTCAACTTAAACAGTCTTCGTTGCAATCCAGTTTTACAGCTTGAATACCCAGGTCCTCGAAGTCTTTGATTGATCACTTGTAATGCTCGTTAATATTAACGGTGACACAGTGATGACTGAACAAAATTCGTCCTCTTGCATTTAACTGGAGTGAACAACTGAAAATTAACAGTTTTGCCAAATCCTGTTGGTAAGATTGCCATAACGTCCTCTCCTTTGAGGAGGTCCACAACAGCTTTCCTTTGTTCATCTTTTAAGGAAGATATGTTGAAAAGATTTAGCTTTTCTTCGATTACTACTTCGTTCGCCGACAAGTCCTGACTCTCTGTGACTATTTTTGTCGCTTACTAACCCTCCTAGCCCTTATTAACGATGTCAGCCATCTTTGTGGGCGCTTAGGTGTTGTCGGGAAAATATTAGTCACGTGATCACTCAGGGAGCAAACAGTGAACTCGCGGTAAATTCTCAGTTGGTTGTGATGTAAACAATGCTTTGTTAAATCCGGTTTTCGCGAATTTTTAAAGATTTCTGAAAGCTGATTTATGCTTAACGATATTTTATGTATGTACATACGATATTTTGTTAAGGAAAAAGGGACCGTTGTGCCTCTTACGAATGCGACAACGATCGACTAGATATCCGGACAGTTGTTTTATTTAATGATAAGTTAAATTGTTTCAGCCCATCGTCTTTGTTTGCCATAGGTGCATTTATAAGGCCGAGGAGAGAGAAGTACACTTTTATCGAAGTCCTAATCCCAAATTGCACAGTAAAATGGTCACAGCTCATCAACAAGAAAGGCTTCAAAGTTACTAAGTTTACTGAAAGGCTTGTTCCAACCGTTTCAGTGTTAGCAAATCCACGTCCTTCTTTAAGGCTTCTGGGGAAAAGAAGACTGACACCGATTCTATGGTCAACTTTTCCCTTCGTCTCGTTGAGACATCGTCTCGGCTTCCTTTCGTGTAGTTTTAGCGACCTCGAGTTTCAGCTTCCACGCACAATACGCCTTTTTAGCCAGCTCTGCTTTTCTCCGCGACAAAACAACTCCTCTTTTTGCAGAAACGTTTTTAACTGATCCACCTTCCACTTAGAAAACAGCTGTATTGACATCTTGTTTGTCCGTCTTCGGACGCCATTAAAAATGTTTGCCCCCAAGAGACCATGTGTCCAATCAATTATCCCATCATTCTCTGTGCGAGTGTAAAGATGGCTGACATCGTGAATAAGGGCTATTGAACAATTGGCTACTCCGTTGCAGGGCTGACGGAGAATTTGGGCGTTATCCATTGAACCAAAATTTCCGGAAATTTCGGTCCAAAAGTCACTGGATCAGTTTGGTCCACCCGGATTTTTTTTCGGAAAAACGACTCCACCTTTCGAGGTGGACCCGTTGGTTCGGTTGGATCGGTCGGACAGGAAAATTGCTGTTCCATTTGACATTTACGACCCATTCTCGTGTCCAGCACCTCTCTGTCCGGTACTTTCGGGTTGATTTTCGACATGGACAGCGAGAGTTTTCTTAGCCTGCGAGAGCAGACGTATTTCCGGTTGCCGCTTCTCTCCTCCCGAAAAGTATACTTTTCGGGCGGAGAGAAGCGACAACCGGCAATACGTCTGCTCTCGCAGGCTAGAGTTTTCTGTGCAAGCGAATCTTTAAAACGGTCTGTTTCCACGTTTTCATTGTCTCAAGCATCCAAACTCCGATCAAGCTTCCGCCATTTTTATTGTCTTATGTATATGTTAGTTGTTAAATTCTTCTTTCATTCCCGATGAGACTGAGGTCCTCACAAGTCAACCTGATCACGAGCGTTAGGAAGACTGCAAATCAGGGGGGAAACACTTCTTGAGAAAGGAACGGAGCGAGACCGGTCTGGTGTCGCGTTCCAATTCGCTTCCAATAAATTTCGAAACTTCGCTCTGGAACTTTTGGTTGAATGGATTGCTCCCTTTGTTTCGTACAGAAGAGTCCGCGGTCCGTCTTTTCTCGTCTCGTCTCAATCCCTTTCACATAAACGTGTGCGCTGGGTTGAGAACTCGGCGGATTTTAGAGAAAAGGCAGACTGCTAGCAGTCTAGCGTCTCGTAATCATCAGCACGTTTGTTGAAAAATATTTTAAATTTATTCAAATGCTTTGTATTGTCCTTAACCACCAGTGACAGATTATTTCCGATTAAAACGCAAACTAGTCACTACAGCGGGTCATGAAAACTAACGCCCCGGCTACACGAGCGATTATTTGCTAGCGATGATGATGCGATTTTTTTTTCTGGAAATTGACCCGGGTCTGACAGTGCCTTAACAAATAACTGACATTCATTCGTCCTTCCGACATTTTCTCAGTAGAAAGTAATTAAATCACAGTCTCCGACTGTTCATTTCACTCTAAAACATTTAAACTAAAGTTTGCATAACCGAACTCAATACAGCTCTTGTTTAAGAACCCTCTGCATGTAAAAGAGTTCTTAAAAGTTTCAGCAAGACAGCGAGCGTCGCGCGCATACAAAACTGTTATTATACAAACTAAGCAAAGAAAACGGGCACGACAGTGACGACGGCGCGTGCAGATCTAGAAAAACTAAAAGCCAACTTGATTAACGACAAAACAGTAAATTGAGTACCGCGTTTTTGGTTTCTCATTTGACGTTGCTCTGCCTCTACTAAAAAGTGTCACTTTTGCACCATATCTGTAAAGATGACTTAACAGAAAACAGTGCTATTAGCTCGTAGCCAACCCAACAGAGATATTGAAACTTATGATCCATCAAATATTTTCGCTCGCACGCGATTGGTCTAAACGCATCACGTGACGGAATATTCCCCAGCTAAAACTGGGGAATATCCGGTGATATTCCCCAAATACGTGTTGCGAAAAAGATTTGAATGATAATAAACACAACAGCCTCCATTTGGCTTTGGAAATATGCTCGGTTATTTGTCCTTGGACATCAGTTCCTCGGAGCTCATAGTTTTCCTCGAGCTTCGCTCTCGGAAAACTGTTCGCTTCTCGGAACAGATAATGTCTGAGGACAAATATCACCTACCTGTCACCTACCGGGAGTGAGTGCCCATGCCCTGATGTCCTTTTTCTGCAGCCAGATCGAAAAACTTGTCAGTCTGGTAAGCAACTTTGACATGAATATACAACGTTCTGATGTTTATTTTTGGTTCAGCCTAGTGCTCAACTTGTTATTGCACGTTGTGACATATTTATTCCCAGTAATGATGGGAAAAAGCACCACGCAAATCGTTCCATTGTCTTCGACAAGTAATGGGATACTTTAACCCCTGGAATATCTCCCTTCTCCACAGGGAAAACTGCTTTACATTCGGCCGGATCTTTGTTTACAATAGAAAAATGTTCATACGGCGAGTGAAGATGTGGTGGATTCTGCAGGATGTAAACCTCGTAAAATAAAGGAAATTTCTTATCATCAATATTTCTTCTTAAGCTATATCTTTCCCTCGCTTACAACGTCGTTCTCGTTCCAGGCTTTTGCTCGGTCACCACTTCTAAAAGTCGTCGCGTACTTGACCTAAACTTTCCTAAAATCTCTATGGTAATGCCTAATACAAGGAATGATGAGATCGTCTTGATCGCTTACACTCGGAAAATTTCAGCAACGATCTGACAAAGTTATGTGGGAAAAGGGTTAAAATAGCTTACGCTATCCTTAATGATTTGATCAATGTTCTCTCACAGCTACTCAACAATTCCTGCTGTTTGCTGATGCTTCACAACGCAAGATAATGAAGGTGTCTTCTCATGACTCTCGATCGCTTCGTTCTTTGCCCTTACCAGACGTCATGAGGTACCCCGCTGCCATAGGGTACGACACAGTGGAGGACCGAGTATACTGGACAGATACAATCAGGAAAACCATTTCCCGTGCATTCCTGAATGGATCTTCCTTTGAAGATATCTTCAATACCTCTCTTCTATACCCATATGGGTTGGCAGTTGACATTATTGGAAGAAATCTTTACTGGACTGATTATGGAACTGATAAGTTGGAAGTCTCCAAACTAGACGGTTCCCACCGAACAGCCCTGATAACAAGGGAAATATATACTCCCAGGGAAATAGTTCTAGATGTCAATAAGGGGTCAGTACAATTTTTATTAGCAGGCAGTATGATTTTTTATTCTGAATGAGCACATTTAAAAGAAACAACCACAAACTTGAGAAACGTTTTTGGAAAAATATGAAAAATGCCTTTAAATAGGTTGGTCAGTTTTAAATTAAAAAAAGCAACAACAACATCGTTAAGAAGAAATACCAGTTACCGCATTTTGCCCCTAGCAATTCCCAACACACACAAAAAGTGTGGAGGAGTCATATCATAACTTAGTGAAGTTCGATCGTCCGGGTGGGTGTAGTCCTGAGAAGGCCAGGGACCGTTAAAGGTGACATTGACTGACGTTTCGACAACCTGAGCAGAGAGGTCATCTTCAAAGTCATTCAAGTGATTTGTGTAACGTCAGCAGAGTATAGTCTGGTCGTTGATCTGATTATTCAACGAAGTCGTGACGTTATTAGCCGTCTGTCATTTAAGTTGTGTTAAGATTGGCCACTCTCAACACGGATCAACAAACAGACAAATACAACAAATAGCATCACGACTTCATTGACCAATCACATCAACGACTAGATTATTTATACCTCGTCTGCTGGCGTACGTAATGTCACCTTAAACAGTCCGTCTCAGCACTACACTCACCCGGACGATCGTACTTCACTTTGCTATAAATTTAAGCTTGGTTTCAATCGCTGCAGTTGACCCGCCAGCGTGAAACGTAAAGCGGGAAACGACACCTGTTCACACTTCAGCCAAATATTATCACGGAATCTTTGCTTCCCAAATAAGAGTCAAAATAACTACCAATGTATCTGCTATCTAAAGCTTTCGTTTGACGTTCTCCCTCGTAGAATCATGTATTGGGTAGAATTGAACTTTGGTAGGATTGAAAAAGCTGAGATGACAGGCAAACGGAGGGACGTGCTTGTGAGCGGGAATCTATCGTCTATATCTGGCCTAACACTTGATCAAGAAAAGAACCGGCTGTACTGGGTGGATTCCTACTACGACAAGCTTGAATACTTGAACTTGATTAACAACAAAAGAGTGACACTAATACAGTCTTCGTCTGTATTACCTTACCCGTTTGGATTAACACTTCTTGGAGATTACTTATATTGGACTGATTGGATTCGAGACAGTGTTTACCGTGCTCACAAAGAAGATGGGGGAAACGTCACAGCTTTTCTCACTGGCATGTATGGAACGTACTTTAATATTCATGGGTATAACCTTAGTGAGCAGATGTTTCATGGTAGGTTTTTCAAAACATTAATTTTGCTGCGAGCAGTAATTTTGTGTAGATCATGTTCGTCTGCTCTAGCACCCTTTCGTTAATGTAAGGTTGTGTGTGTGTGTGTGTGTGTGTTTTTTTTTTTGGGGGGGGGTTCTTCTAGAACGAGAATAGAAAGAATGGGAATGATAAGAATTATGGGAAACTGACACAATAAGAAATAAAAACCACTATTTTGAAAGCCGAATGAAAACTTATTCTGGAAACGAGTAATTAAGGAGGCTTGAAAGGATTTTTCGTTGACGTAGTGTTTGTGAGACGATGAAAGATTGCAAAGAAAGGTATTTAATGGTCTAGGCAAACTATATGTCTCCTTGGAACTCTATTGTCGGGCTATATTTTAAGGGTGCTTGAGACGTCATATAAGTTGCCATAGCAATGTCCCAGGTCCACAAAAAGGTCCTCTAAAACCCCATTTACACTACAGAAAAAAACGGCATGGCAAGGATAAAAACTGGCAAGGGTAGCTTACATTTTGGTAAGGCAAGGATTATTTACACATGTACCGTTTCACCCTTGCTTGATTTGTTCTAGGCAAGGCTATTTTGTTCCAGGCAAGGCTTAGATTTGTAAGTGAGCATGCGCTTTGTGCTAATTCAAGATGGCGTCCACGGGATTGTTGATGTTCGAAACCTCCGTACCAAGGAAATCAAACAAAACCGAGCAGAAACGGCGACAAAATGAAATAAAGTACCAGATAAGTGAGGAATCGAGGAAGAAAGAGCATTTCATTAGATACCGTACCGTATTGTTGCTCACGTTCACCAAGATTAACATTGATTCACATTGATTAACCCTCCAAGGGAAAGAAACCTCTAGATAAATCCTCAGTCCGATGACTGGTTTAAAATGGCTGACAGTACCTTCACCCAAGAGAAGTAGCGCTGTTATCAGAACATGCGCAGAATGATCAAAAGTTACCTTCTAGGCAAGCAGGAACGTTTACACGTTCCATTTTAAGGGCAAGGTGCCGGTTTTCGTCCTTGCCTTACCGATATTTTCAAAAACGGGACAACATCTAAACGTGGTCCAAAAACCGAAAATCAAATTGGCAAGGTAAGGCAACCATTGACAGCTTACACCACTCAATTTACCCTTACCTTTGCTGAGGTGAAAATTACCCTTGCCGGTTTTCACCCTTGCCTAGCCGTTTTTTTCTGTAGTGTAAATGGGGTTTAAATGTCAGTTTTTGTAAATTATCTGAAAAACTAATTCGGTGACCTATCGTTTTTATTTCTTTGTTGGAAAGCTCCCTAAATTGTTTAACTTTTCAGGCAGTATGAAAAAAAAAATTATCAGGTAGAATTTAACACATTTTAAAAAAACGTGTTTTATAGCTTACAGAAAATTCTACGAGATAATTTTGCTCAAAACTGTTATAATTGAAGTGCCATCGTGAATGGTACGAGCATGCAAAAAATCAAGATGGGTCCCCGAGCAAAATTTCGAGCAAAAAACAAATGTTTTCCGCAGATTTTATTTCCGGTTTTCGCAATTTCACGCAGTATTTAACTTCCGGTGTGCTTGATTTTGATTCATTCAGCTGACGCGTGCATCTTTCTAGCCTCCTTAAGCGAGTAAACAAATGAGGAGGTACTTTCTCATTCTATTCATTCTACACCACGCAGAAGAATAACGGGAATGGCTTCCAAGGATTCCGGCCAGAAGAGGGAATAAAGAAAAAAAGCACCAAAACTACATTCCAACTATTCTAATTTTGAAAGGCTCCCATAAAACGCACCCTTAAATAACAAGCAAATGACTTTTGGCATGATGCATGATGGTCGTTATAATACCTGTAACAGAAACATTAACGTTATGAAATGACATTGTCCCCGAGTGCCATTGTTTAAACATTTTCATGGCCCTTATGATATTGTACGAATTTTAATGTCAGTATCGCTTATTTTCTTTAGAGAGAGAGTATACCAATCGTTCTAAAACACAGTAACTATATGATTCAAACAACTTACAAAAACAGCTTTGTAAGAATTAATCGGAAAGGAAGTTTTCTGGAAATCGTACCATAAGCCCAGCTAGCTGACTTGACATAAAAGGATCTCTTTTTTCTCATATATGCATTCTACAAAACTATTTCTTTTTCCAGGTAATTCTTCCTGTCAGTATGCTAATGGTGGCTGTAGCCATATTTGTTTACTGGCATCTACCGGCAGTGAGTGCGCGTGCCCCGATGTCCTTTTTCTGCAACCAGATCGAAAAACGTGTCACCCTGGTAAGCAATGCTAAAAACAATAATTTAATGGCAGTTTTAATTGTATAATTGCTGTCCATTATTTTGTTTAGCCCACTAATTTACTGATTGTTGCGTTCTTTGACGGATTTATCCTTTGTGACGATGGAACTTTAAATTCTCCCATTGAAACCCTAATATTAGCATGTATATTCTCCACACTGTTTGCCACATAATGAGGAGAATTTGTTCTAATCAAGACCTTTGTTACTTGTTGATCACTTCCTTTTTTCTCACAACCCTCCTGTTTGTTTTAGCAGTGTTATTGTAAAAAGAAATGAAACATTGGTCACTCTCTGAGGGTTAAATGGTTAAACAAAATGTCCTCAAGGTTTAAGTTCATTAATGATCAACTGAACCTTACAGAAACCGATTATGTATGTAAACATAGGTTCACCTTAGTATTGTGTGGTCGCACATTACACAGCGAGAATTCGACTGGGCTTACAATAAAGTGTCCACGCGCCGAGAGGCTAAACAGAATGTCCATGCCCTTAATTATCAAAAAATAATGCTCGCTCGAATTCTAATATGTTCTGGTCAGAAAAGTTCGTTTTGTAGTGTGGTTTGTGACTGCTTATTGCAGACTTTTTTCCCAATGTAAAGGAGTTTGCTTGCTTTGGTTACTGGCTATAAGTTCTACCCATCTCGGAACAACCCGAGATAAAACGGTTTTTTCAGGACACCTTATGAAACAAACAATTTTCGTGCGGTTTAATATGACAGAACAACAACGATAACTTTATTAAATGAATAAGAAAACAAATTGCAGCTTGGAAAGGCAGGTCTTTGTGTAAACGCCGGGATCCAAAAAGGAATGATAGTTGCACCTCAATTTGGAAACAAATGTTATACCTTGTTACTTTTTGTAAAGCCTTTTTGCAGTACTTTAGCCAAATTATCTCTGAAAATTGTGTGTAGTTGCCCCCAAGTTTCTTTTTAATTTCCAATAGCTCTTAATTAGATCTGCTTTTCCTACAATTCTAAACCGCGCAAAAATACTTCTCACGGTATTTAAAGTCACCATCCTGGAGAGTTAGAGAAATAATCAAAATCAGAAAGACGAATTCCATGGAAATATTATATATCAATCTAGGAGTACTATCACAACTCTAGCTTTGCAGTTAACAGCTTACTCTATCCTAAACATTTCTTTAACAGCTACCGAAGAATTTCTACTATTTGCTGATTCCTACAAGCGCAAGATAATGAAGGTGTCTCCTCATGACTCTCGATCGCTTCGTTCTCTACCTTTACCAGACGTCATGAGGTACCCCGCTGCGATAGGGTACGACGCAGTGGAGGACCGAGTATACTGGACAGATATAATCAGGAGAACCATTTCCCGTGCATTCCTGAATGGATCTTCCTTTGAAGATATTTTGAACACCTCTCTTATAAGCCCATATGGGTTGGCAGTTGACTTTATTGGAAGAAATCTTTACTGGACTGATCTGGGAACCGACAAGTTGGAAGTCTCCAAACTGGACGGTTCGAACCGAACAGCCCTGATAACAAGGGATATAAATTCTCCCAGGGATATAATTTTAGATGTCAATAAAGGGTCAGTAAAATTTCATTAGCGGATTACCATTTTCTCAATTGTGGAAAGTTCATAAGAACGTATTAGCTATTTGTAAATTTGTCAATGAAGTTTAGGTATTAAGCGTGTCCGGAAACCGAGCATGTCCTTAGACATTAACTCTGGTATCAGTCAAAAAATCAACAACATCAGCAACAAAAAATATAGGCGTAAAAAGCAACATCTAACCGTCGGCGATGGCCGCCGCTTTCCAGACGGGTAACATACTAGTAGCACCTAACTGTATAGTCAGGGTATCAATTGAACCGCGTGAAAGCAGAAGAACTAATTAAAAATGACATTAAACTGGCAATGTATTTGCTATATAAATCTTGAATCTTATGTTCTTCTCCTAGAATAATGTACTGGACAGACTGGGCCTCTTCAAGAAGGATTGAAAAAGCTGAGATGACAGGTAAAGGAAGAGTCGTTCTCGTGAGCTCCTCTTTGCGGCAGCCAGATGGTCTAACACTCGACCAAGAAAAGAATCGGCTGTATTGGGTGGATTCCTACTACGACAAGCTTGAATACTTGAACTTGATTAACAACGAGAGAGTGACGTTAATACAGTCTTCGTCTGTAATACCTTTCCCGTTTGGAATGACACTTTTCGGAGATTACTTATATTTGACTGATTGGTATCAGGACACTGTTTACCGAGTTCACAAAGATGGTGGAGACGTGACAGCCTTCATCACCGGCATTGAGACGCCCATGCGTATCCATGGATACAACCTTACTGATCTTGTGTCTCATGGTAAGTACCAGGAGGCATTGTTACCCTCATGTATTTCGTGCAGGTTATGTAGGTGACTCTGGGCGATATCTGTTCAGGGCAGAATTTGCTATCACTCTGATGATCCTTATGATCCTCTGGAACACTTATGATATAATATGTGATGAGTTGCACACGACAACACCGAGTGTACTCGGAGGGTTGGGGTGGGGGGGGGGATACTCCCTTATATGGGCTATATAGATATGTGCGGCGCCAAAGGGTATGGCTTTTTAGCCGTTTTGGTCTGAAATAGGGTATTAATTCTGACCATTTTGGTTTGAAATAGGGTACGGTTTGTTCACTCTAGTCTTGCCAATTGGCGACGCATTGTGTAACCTGCTTTATAGTGTGGAATTTTAAGCTCGAAACTTTGTACAGAAGTGTATCCTACTTAATAAAAGCGTATAAACATTGCCTTTAACACTGGGCTGACCCAGGGAACTGATTATAAGGCAGGTCGGATATAGGGTACTGATTTAAGGGTCAAGGCTGAAATAGGGCATCAAATTTTTGATCAGGTCTGAAACAGGGTAGGAAAAATCACAAATTTTGGTCTGAAATAGGGTAAGGGTTTAAGGAAGGATGCCGCACATCTTCACCCAATTTTTCTGGAAGTACACCCCACCCCCCTTCCCCGGGCGAAGGACTAGTGTGGACATTTTTTTCAAGTATCAACGTGACCTAATCTTAAGGAAACTAGGAGGCTTTAGGAGGTTAGGTGTGCTCTTAGAGAAATAACAATGGGTCGCTGTAGGATGGTACTGTACCTTCAGTTATAAAATTATGGTAACCGAACGGTTTTAGTCCGGTTCTGGCCCCTCTCTCTGCCACGCAACGCTAGGCTACTGTGAGCGTAGCGTTGCGTGACAGAGAGAGTCGCCAGAGGTGGACAGTAAGATCATGGGTTCGACTCAAATCTGGGATTTCTAAGGTTTGAAAGTCCCGACAAAACATACAGTGACAAATGAGAGGCCAATATTGGAAAGTGAAAACGGGTATAACCATTATTCAAGAATCGTCGATCGAAAACATGCAGCCAAGGCCAATTAAGTTTTCTAAAACAAGCTCACTGTGCGATATAAAGGCTTGGTATTAAAAATGCTTCCGTAGTTAGCTTTTTGATTCTACAATCATTAATCGGAACAGTGGTTTTCTGTAAGTTGCGAGGCAACAGCAGACAGCATTTGTTATAACTGCACTAATCAGTTCTTTTTTGGTTATATCTCCACTGAAAAAACCTTTGGTTTAAAAACCTTTTTTTTTTATTCAAGGTAATTCTTCCTGCGAATCTAATAATGGAGGTTGTAGTCATACTTGTTTATCATCATATACTGAGAGTGGCTGCATATGTCCAGCGCCCCTTTTTCTGCAGAAAGATGGAAAGACCTGTCACACTGGTAAGGAGCACGTACAATTAAATAATATGTCCGCAATGCGTTCATGTGTGGCTTACTAAACCACGTGACGGGCGCTAGACTCTCGTGGACAAATTAATAAATCCGATGATGCCATGATGTGGCTACACACTTCGTGTAAGCCACACAATAACGCAATGTTAGCAAAGTTTATTGTGTTTTGTCAGGAGCCGGATGGTTTTGTTTAGCCCAGTACGTTTGTCCGTCGGTTAATGTAATTAATGGGGAGCTTAAGCAACGATGACGACGACGGCTATGAAAACGTCTCGTTTTTGTAACTTTTTCGCGATTATGTCAACTTGTTTAACTTGGAAAATTCTGGCGAACTATCAAGGGACTAAACTGCAATGAACGACATCAAAGTAACGGAAAAGGAAAACAAATTTGCCGTCATGCGCTCACGTTCCCGAGAAAACATGAAATTCAGTCATTTCACGTTGTTGCTTTGCAGACAGGAAAGAAATGTACCAAAATGTAAACGCAAGTGCAGAGCGATTGTTTTTGCTCGTTAAATCTATTGTTTTGTGGCGTTCTCGTTGCCGTTGCCGTTCTCGTTGCTTAAGCTCTCTATCAATAACGTCAAAGGCATAACTTCTAATCACTTTCCTTCGGCTTTTACCTTGGCAACAAACAAGCAAACAAAAAAACAGTTATTTATTTACTCATCATGATCATGTCGGCAAAATAATTAATGAGTGAATATATGAAAATATACCTTTGAACGGCCGATTAATGAACGTAGAACAGGACTGCCCAAGTGGTGTTTATAACTGCTACTGTAGGATCAGTCACATCTTCATTCATGAAACCGCAGTTCAAATACATTATTTTCATATGTATTCACTCTCATTTATTCCCAATTCACGGGTTTTTTATGAACCCACAAAATGACCAGCTCTAGATGCCTTGTTAGCTTAGTTGGTAGAGCACTACACTGGTATAGCAAAGGTCATGCGGTTAACTCCCGCACAATCCTGAATTTTTCAAGTTATGTTCATAACTGCGAGGAAGTAATAATGATTGTTATATAGCTTGCGTTTTTCACGCCACAGCGCGCCCATTGATTGGCTAGTTCATGGTCACATGACGCCTGACAATGAAACTGTTTACAGCCAAATACTTCACCAAATGCTATGAGCGGGCAACATTGCGAAAACTATGACTTCAAACGGGAGACACTTCACTATTACCCGCGAAATGTTGACCGCTGTTGCACGTGATCAGAGCGTACAGTTGAAGGTGGCCTGATGTTGTCGCTGGAATCTCAGCGCGTTTTTCAAAGTTTGCTTTTGTTTTCGTTTTCCACAGGTTTGACCCATCTCTTTTGCTATATGACAAATCACTTTATGACTGGTCCCTTGGGGAACAGTGAATTTTGTCTCCGTCGAAACTCACTGTTTCCAGAGACGAAGTCGAGGAAAACATTGAGGTTCGAGGGACATTGAGATTGAAATCCTCATTGAGATTCTCGGGAAAGTGTTCCCCTCGGGACCACTTATTAAGTATTAAATGTTACATGAAATAAGTTGCAATTTGCAAGGTCGGAGAACTAAGCACTGACACACCCACAATAGGCAAACACAAAATTTATACATACATACATCATGATAAAGTCCTAAAATTATTACAACTAAAAAATGCAAGTGATCAGACAGACAGAAGAAACAGTTTTACACAAAATAGTTGTATTCACTCATCAGATGCTCACAGAGGGAAAATCAACATGATGAATTAATCATTAATTATCTTTCCTTTAGACTTACCGGAGAAATTTTTGTTATTCGCCGAACTTAATCGAGGTGAATTAGTTATTCAGTCTTTGGTTGACCCTTCGGAAGAAAGATTTGTGCCAATCATGCCAAATTTCAATGTTCGGGGCCCGATGGCTCTTGATATTGACTTTAAAGAGGACAGAATTTACTGGACTGACGTCTACCTGGGCACGATTTCGCGAGTCTTCATCAATGGATCATCGCCAGAGATTCTTGTCACAGAGAATGTTTCCAGCTCTGAAGGTCTTGCCGTCGACCCGTTGGGTGGTAATATCTATTGGACGGACGCTGGGGTGCCCAAGATCGAAGTTAGTAGACTGGATGGGACAATGAGAAAAACCCTGATAGATCAAAACCTGGATCACGCAGTGGATATAATACTAGATCTCTACAATGGGTAAATGTAATTTTCTACGTAGTCAACATATCACGCTTAATTCTATTATTATTATCTCGAGAAGGACACTTGAATCTTGTGTTAGCTCATGTGGTGTTGTCTAAATCTTTCAGGGAACGGAGCATGACCAAATAATGATGAAACGGCTAGCTTTAAAGTTAACAACTCTTTTCTGTAGGGACACGTTTTCCAATTTCCGTCTGGGAGAGATGCAACAGATTATGTAAAGTGGTTGCCCACGAGTGGATATAAACAATAGAAAATTTCATACAGTGATCCCTAAAAGGTGGTCGCGGTCGCTTTCGAAAGGTGGTTGCAAAGGGTGACTCGAGTGCCTGTGAAAAGTGTACAAGTTTGGTCTGGCCCATCAAGTTTATCTATTCTTGCTGTCTTTACTATACGGTAGTTCTAGTCATGTGTTGTATCACCATGTCTTACAACAAACGTGTTCTCGCAAAATCTTTAACGCAGGTTGATGTACTGGAGCGACAGAGGAGCCCGTCATACGATTGAGGTCGCAAACATGGATGGCACTAGCAGAAGGCTTCTGGTTCGCAGAGGGTTGCGCAATCCACACGGCCTAACATTGGATCATATAAATAACCGGCTTTATTGGGTGGACGCATGGGATATTCTTGAATTCTATGACTTAGAAAGCCACAAGATAACAACATTATTAGAAAGCTCTGCAATCTTCTGGTATCCGTATGGTTTGACGCTTCTCGGAGATTACTTATATTGGACGGATTGGAGTAAAAGTGCTATCTATAGGGCGGACAAGACAACACCTTCCACAAATTTCACGGTTTTCGCCCGAGGATTGTCTACTCCCGCGGACATACATGCATATGACAGAAATCGGCAAACTCTTCCGGGTAAGTAAGTTCTCAAATAAGTTACTGTCTATGGTTGCTTCTGGTTTCAAGTTAAAGTAAACTGATAATTTTAGATCAAACACGAAGACCGTTGTTTTATGTTCAAGAGAAAAAAGTGCAACGTCAGAACGGAGTACATGTGAGAACGCTGTGGCAATTTTTCCATCTGTTGTAGTTTCTACTTTTTACGCCATCAATTATAGGACAAAACAATTTGAAAGTGAACGTTGGACAGTATACACATTAATCAGGCTTCTTCTAAAACAACAAAGGCTTGAGAATTAGTTCGAAAAAGAATATATTAATTATTTTCAAAACGGTCGCACCCATGCAAAACTGCAAAGGAAAAGTCAGAAAAGTGAAACACTAGTTTATTGTCAAATTTAGCGGTTCAACAAGACAATTTAATGAATGCCATGGTTTCAGTTTTGTTTTCTTTCGTCAACAGATCATCCTTGCTCGTCCTCTTATGGTGGCTGTTCTCATCTTTGCCTTTTAAGACCGGATGGATATCGCTGCTCCTGTCCAGATCACCTGGCGCCTGGAGAAGTCTGCAACACTTCGCGTAAGTAAAATGATAAAAGACAAATTTACTCTGCTACGTTTTATAACAACATAAGATATAACTTTTGTTTAATTGCTTTCCAAGAGATCAAAGTTTACTTAACAAGAAAAAAATTGTTAGTCCCCCAAAAGTAAGTTAATATACAACATAATTAATTAACTCCTCCAATGTGCCAGCCGTTTAGTTACGAAAACACTAAATTGCATTTCTCGGTGTACTTCTAACTTACCATTTTGGTTTCAGTTGTGACATCAACCGTAACACCGTCAACACAGACATATACAACGAGCTATTCCAGGTACGGAACCCCCAGCACAAGTGACATGGCGACTTCCATTTCTTACACTGCTAGCGTGAGCTCGGTTCCAGCCATTTCATTACAAACATTGTCTTCATCAGTATCTTCAACTCGGCCTCTGATTGCATCTTCCTCGTATGAGCCCACAGTCACACCTTTTCCCACTGAATGTCGCCCTGGTACTTGCATGAATGGAGGAACTTGCATCGTGCCAGGCTTTTACTGCAGATGTAAGACGTATTACGTGTGGCATCTCTGCTCTGTTTATGTCGGTAAGTCGACCATGCAAAGAAAAGCATTGTTTAATGTCTTAACACTATGGAGTGTTTAAATTTGGGGATTTTAGCTTATTAGACTTAAGACCTCTTAGTTTATGTCATCTGCTCTTTGTTGTTAAGGAATTCTTTGCCTAATTAGAAGACTCCACACGAAGAGCCATGTTAAAACAGCTTGAAACTAACAATCGCGCTACCAACACGTTTTATTCGAGGACAATTGGTAAATCAAATCAAGTGGCCTGTCAGTAAATGTATGTACATTTGCATTCAGCATTTTTGGTCCAATATTTCAATTGTAAATGGTTTGAACCCAGGAGTCATATCATAATTAAGTGGAGTACGATCGTCCGGGTGAGTGTAGTCCTGAGAGAGACTGTTTGTGGTGACATTGACTGACGTTTCGACAACCTGAGCGGAAGTCATCATCAGAGTCAAGTGATTTGTGTAACGTCAGTAAATGGTAATATATATATTTAGGCAAACCTAAAAGCGGAGCTCCACAGTTCTTTTTTTTATTGTATGGCATTTACCGATAAAATACAATCAATGCCAGGACTCGAGCCAGGACTCTGGTAAGGACTTCTGCATTGTGATTATAGTTTTTACTGTTTTGCTGCAGAGCCACAGCCACCATTCAAACATGTGCTAATTAACGTACATTTTCGATTTATCATCGGCCTTTGCCACGTTGGATCAAGGGACTACATAACCAGAGCATAAACGATTTTACTTCATCACAGTTTAATTACATCCGATTACATTTCAATACAAATGGTGTAAATCTCTAAACTATAGATTAACAGTCCCAGTGTCGCACTTTTAAATCCAACATCACAACCGGTTATGTGCTTTGGCTAAGTCACAAATTTTCTAACATGTATCGTTGACATTTTAACCTCAACAAACCGAAATATTCCACAACAAAACAAAATGGTAAAACCTCAAAGTGGGTACTCTTCGACACCACCCAAAAAAGAAGAAAAATACTTTGTTCGCCTTGTTTTGACTATTTTATGGCGTCATTTTTGTGAGCTATAAAGACGATAGAAAAGTGCCGTCTGTGTCCTTTGTACAATAGCACCGAAAAACATTAAGCGAAAATGACTTTAACTTAACTTTTCGTTCTGAAAAGTGGCTGCGGCACGATAAGCCATGAATCAACTCAGGTGATCAACTACAAATGGTTGAGAATGGTTTTATTCTTGACTTCGACCAACTACAAATATTGCAAACTACAAACGTTGACTACGAGTCGTGGGGGGTATTATTTTTTCTTTACATCATTGTTAATGATAACATCTGATTGGCAATGACAACAGGCAAACAAATCGGTTTCAGAAAAACATTTGTCAATAAACATTGAATTAAAGACGAAGTTTTTACTGCAATTCGCCCATTAAGTCTACGATTTTTTAACTTACAACGAGAATTGCTGTAAGGGACAACATATTGCTGGCATTTCGACTGCTAAAGCTGTTAAAAATCGTGTTTACTTTTGGCAAGGAGTTGTCGCTCTTTGCGAGAGTTTTCCAAATGTCAATCCGGCTCTTGCTCCTAACAAAGGGGAGCCGAGGATTTTAACCGTCCGAACTTCGTTTGGCTTTTCTTCAACCAATTTTGTGCCCAAAAATGAGCGACAGCAGGGAAAACGAAGACTTTTAGGATCCACTAATGAAATATTGGATAGAAAACATTTGGAAAAAACACGAGCATTTTTTAGTCCAAACCAATTTAAGATAAAGGCGTGAAAACAACAAAACGTAAGAAAACAAAAAACGATACGAATGTTTCTTCGGCGTTTTGGCGTTTCTTGGAAAAATAAGACAAGTAACAAACATAACTCGTGAGCAACCTAGGCAAATCGCTAGTCCGAGTGTTCTTGACATAAGTCTCCGTATAAAAGACAAAACAGGAATACTAAACCTACGGATGCGGACAGTTTAGGTTAATCAATAATCACTCCGAACGCAGAGCTGACATAATAGCTGTCATTTCACACAAAATCATTGCTTTGCTAAGAATTGCGGCGAGGGACAACATATTGCCGGCATTTCCAATGCTGCAACTGTTAAAAATCGCGTTTATTTTTGGCATGGAGTTGTTGTTCTTTCGGCGAGAGTTTTCCAAATGTCAAACTTACCAAGCGGGGTCGAGGTTATAAACCGTCCGGACTTCGCTTGGCTTTTCTTCAACAAATTTTGTGCCCTAAAATGAACGACAGCTGGAAAAAACGAAACGTTTTAGGATCCAAGATGAAATATTGGGTAGAAACTGACATTTGGAAAAACAAGAGTCCAAACCAATTTGAGATGGAAGCGTGAAAACAAAACGTAAGAAAAAAGAAACCGATGCGAATGTCTATTCGACGTTTCTCGTACAAATCGGAAAAAAATAAGACAAGTAACAAACCAAGACAAATCGCTATTCAATTTTCTTGGCATAAATGTCCACATAAAAGACAAAACAGGAGTACTAACCTGCGCATAGATTAAGTCAGTCAACAATCACTCCGAACGCAGAGCTTAAGCAGAAGCGGTCATTTCACACAAAAGTAAGTCTTATTACTTCTCATGCCTGTCAAGGAAGCTTGTTCAATTAAGGATTTTAGCGGCAAAACCGTCCAGTTTAATACACAGCAAGGTCCGGAGACAGCGCATAATTACTGAAACCTTGCCAGACCACACGATCTTTTCTCTTCGTGCAAGCTTATGCAGGCAAACATGGGGAAAAGCTGAAACTTCCTGACACTTGAATTGGTAATGTTTTTACAGCTTGACAAGAGACGCTCTCTTTTTCGCTGTTCCTCACTATAATTTCGTCTCTTTTCTCGAGCTTTTTGTTGTTCTTTCTCCCGTTGCTCCCAGTACGATTCAACCTGTTTACTTGAGCCCTTTCTTATTCTTTCTCCCGTTGCTCGACAATACAATTCAGCCGGTTTGCTCGTGCTTTTTCTCCCGCTGTTTGTCACTGATATTCCGCCAACGAATAGACAAAACTGACTTTGTTTTAAAATTATCTTCAAAATTTGGCCATGCAATTTCCCGCCACAACAACGCGGGTTGAGAACTGCGTGTATGGGCAACTGATCTTTCCAAAAACAGTCCATATGGAAGCTCGCCTACATGCGAGCTTGCACACGAAAGGGTTAAGTGCAGTATCACATTTGACTTTGGCTTACATGATGGGGTGGACGTACGTACGGTCGGACGGTCGGTCGGTCGGTCGGTCGGTCGGTCGTACGATGACGTCATAACCAAAATTTCTCGGATGGATGGGTTACCATATTTTCTTAGCAATGGTGCTCCGCGCGCGCGCGCCTTCGGCGCGCGCGGAGCTCCGCTATAAATACTCTGGTCGTTAATGTGATTGGTCAACGAAGTCGTGATGTTATTTGTCGTATTTGTCAGTTTGTTGATCCGTGTTGTGAGTGGCCAATCTTAACACAACTTAAATGACAGATAGCTAATAACGTCACGACTTCGTTGACCAATCAGATCAACGACCAGACTATTTATACCAACTCTGCTGACGTTACACAAATCACTTATTGAGTGACTTTGAAGATGACTTCCGCTCAGGTTGTCAGTCAATGTCACCTTTAACGGTCCCTGACCTTCTCAGGACTACACCCACCCGGACGATCGAACTTCACTAAGTTATGATATGACTCCTCCACACGTTTTGTGAGTGTTACCACCTCTAAAAGCAGCTATCATCGTTTTACTAACAATACACATACATACATTAGACTAACAAGAGACGGATCGAAACGCACCAATCACTGTGTACAGTCTTCACAGCCAGTGACAACTAGGCTTAACTGACAGTCGACTAATAACATCACGACTTCGTTGACCAATCACATTAACGACCAGACTATTTATACCATTTACTGACGTTACACAAATCACTTGACTCTGATGATGTCTTCGCTCAGGTTGTCGAAACGTCATGATCAGTCAATGTCACTACAAACAGTTCGTCTCAGGACTATACTCACCCGGACGATCGTACTCCGCTTAATTATAATATTTCATTTAGCGGTTAGCAAGGCCTTTTAAAACAAACGTATTTATCTCCGCTGTAACCATAGGTGGAAGTGCTGTGGAAATGGACCTATCTATGGCAAGCGAAGTAAGTACCTTATAGGTTTCCATAGCCCAGCGGTGGTCAAATGTGCAGTAGGTCAGATATAAAGTTGATTGTATCTTTCGTTAATCGAGCAGTTTTTTGGTTGATTGTTGACCTCATGATGTGTGAACAGCTGCACGCAGACACCGGATATTCCCAATTCAATAGGCCCGTCGTTGGTATTTCAGGCTTATAGTACACTCAACAAAATTTGCTCAATTTTGATTGGTCGAGAGCAGTACAATTAATCCCATATAGTACTCTGTAGGAGTACCTATTAAGTTTCCACGGCGCATAAGTTCGTAATTTTGTTGAATGTACCACTGAATAAAAAATCGCACGACCTTGTCGTACAATTCGGGATTGATAGATACTCTTGATTTTGAAAGTTCTCAAATTGCACTCGCCTAAGGGCTTATGCAATTTTGAGAACTTTCAAAATCACTCGTACCTATTAATCTCGAATTGTACTCGAGGTCGTGCGATTTCCTATACTAATTTACGAAATGCAATGGAACATTGTTCGGTGCCAATGTGCCGGCCAATTCGATCTCGTTGCGTTTTTTGCAATACTTACACTGTTCTGAAACAAGGCTCCGGTACGATCAAACGCCAATTAACGCTAATCCAAGATTAAAAATTATCAAGGAGTTTTTTTTCCGATTTCTCTATCTTCAAACGTTGTTCAACGCCGATTATTATGCCAAATTTTAGATTAGAGAACGTTAATCCTGAAAAACAAAAAGTTCAGAAACTGAAACCAAAGTTTACGCTAATCCTGGATTAAATTAATCGGCTTTAAAACAACCGGTCCTCGATCCACTTAGATTAAAAGCTCTATTCTTGTCTAGTCGTGAAACCTTTTTTATTTTGTTCATGAAATAATACGTGGGCTTCCTGTGCCTCATTGTCCCGCCTCCCCTTCCATCCTCTTCTTCTTTTCACCTTGTAGAACTCACACTTCCCCCCCCTACCCCTCCCCTCTGTCGCCTCCCGTCCCCTACTCACTCCCTATACTCCCGAATATCTCCCTGTTTCGTTCACGTACACTCTGGACAGTGCCGCAAGTGATAAATGTCTTCACTTACAGAAACACTGGAGTGAGAATACCTTGAAAGTATCATTGGCAGATGCTTGTACAAAATTTTTTTGCGGCAGCGGTGAATGTGTAAGGTAAGTGTGAAACCGGTGGTACGATGTTTAAAAACTTTATACTTTCAGCACTCGAAGGTAAAATTCGTACCCCTGCGCGGCCGTGTAATGTTCTGTTTATTCTATAGATACTAATGAAATTTCCACATAAATCACAACTTTATATATATATATATATATATATATATATATATATATATATATTATATATATTTGAAGCTCTCTTGTAATTAGCTAATCATGTTATGGGAGCAGGGCTGGCGCAGTGGTGAGAGCACTCGTCTTCCACCAATGTGTCACGGGTTCGATTTATTAAAGTTATTATTAGTAACCATGGCGACACCAATATCCTCACACGTGAAAGACAAAATAGTATCTTCACTGCACGCGAAAAAAGATATGATTTTATAGTAAAAGGAAAAATCCTGGTATTTCATCAGTATCTATAAAATAAAATGTAATACCAAGCGGTTTCCAGATAAATTTCGAAAATCTCACGATTTGGCAAGTGCTACTTGCTTCATCAAGGTCAACAGGTCCGCTTTGTGCTGCTCTCCCCTTCGTATCAGAGGTTAACACGGTGGAGACGTCGCCTTCTGATGCATACCCTGTGCTCTTTGACAAAATCCAAAAATCCCTTGGTTATAACTTAAATCTAACGATAACTGTGTATCTGTAATCGTCCTTGTTATGTAATTGTAGTAAATAACACATTTGCTGATAGTCTATGCGAAGATCTGAGATATCAGTACCGATGATTTGCGATGATCATGCTTCAAAAGCTTTTTGCTCATTGTTATTGCCCAAGCTTGTCGGATTTTTCAACACCAGCTTACAAACTGTAGTGAGTTCAATTATGTAAAGGTGCTTGAAGCAGGACATAGCATGCATATAGGGAGATCAGAATATCAGGAAGTCTAAGTATAGACGCTTCAAAATAATTATAACTCTCTGGCGTGTGGCATGGCCGCTCGTGGTCACCGTACACTATTGGTACCATGCATGTATATTGCTTTTCATAAGAACACTCTTTCTTTTCTTGCAGTCAGTCAAATAGTGTTCGAAAGAAGCGTTCAGTGGGAAAACCTGCATACTTCAGGCCTTCGGATATTTACATACTTGGAACTTTACTTGAAGCAGGAAATTCTTTGAAAGTTGAATTTGCAGTCTTGCTTCCATCTGCTGAAGGACAGACTCCCCAAGTCGCAGAACCGGAGGAAGTAGTTCGGATGGTCCAGGAAACCAAAGATGATATCGGAGAAGCTGTTGGCGGAACAATTCACGGGGCTACTGCTAAACCAGAGGGACAAGTTACACAAAAGCCGACCCAGGGTAAAGCACTTTTGTTTGATCCTTTTTTTGGAGCTCAGCTCAGCTAAGCTTGGAAGCTTAATTTGATAACACAAATTCAATATAAAATAATGTTTATAGGTTTTTCAGTAACGAAAAAGGATGTCTTGAATTATCCTGAGAGTAGTCAAAAATCATGAAAATATCTAATAATTGATGTCAGGACTCAGTAGCAGCCGTCTATCCATACAAATTCTTCTAATAGGCACACCTACGATATAACTACAAGTTAGCTATAAACTTACATTCGTAAGTTTTAATTCCCTCTGGTTTAAAGTATTCTTCAGTCACTTGATTTTCATTTCCAGAGCCTCCTTAATTTTTTGGATAATTTAAGTTGGCTCTGAGCCTACTCTACAGATTTTTTTAAAACTTCGCAGAAAGATGAATCTTGATATGCTGATTGCAATTTAATAAAAAAAAAAAAAAAAAAACGGGGGTCACCAAACCCGTTTTTTTGAGTTTCAGGCACATAAAGTTAAAATTAAGGGTGCTTTTAAGAGGCTGTGGTGTTGCTTTAGTAAATTATACGTTAAAAAATGGTCACAACCTATTGAGAAATAATTGGGCATTTTTTTTTTAAAAGAAACAAACAAAAAATCGTGGTAGTATCGATCCATCAAATAATTAGTGTTTAAAAATAACGAAACCTCTTTAAGAGCCAATGTCGGAATATATCGAGAATCTCAAATCAGTTCCAAAAAATCGGATTTTTGCTAATATCACCCAAACAACCCTTTGAGTGAATTATTTCGAGAAATGGTATTAAAGAATCCCCAAGCGCTTTACATTTTAAGAAATTTAGAAAAGTTCGAAAATTCGCAAAAAATACAATTTTTATTCATGAAATTAGTCTAAATTTCCAACAAATTTAAGGAAACATTACGGATGCGCAAAAGCTCCTATTAACTTCACCTTCCGCACGTCTTTAGAAGACTTCCAAGGCTTCAAGACTGTGTAAAAAGATTCAACAAAATGATTTTAATAATATAGTTTCTGGCCTTCGTTGCGTACCCTCTCCTGGCATGTCATTTCGAATGTGAAAATAATGCCCAACTTTACCCGCCCAAAATCGATCCTGGTATTTTAGAAATTGAAAAGACAGTTATACTACGTAAAAGAAAGGACATTTTGTTTCTAAGATCTGACGTTTAAGCTCTGCCAATTAAAACGCTGGCGTGTAATAATATTTTAACTGGAGCCACTCGGACGCCGTACGCAACAGAACAAATGTAAACAAAGGGGAGAAAATCGCACGAAAATTATTTCTATCTCATAGAGTCACATGGAATTGACAATAATATCTTTTTCCAATAAGTCTCTCTAGCTGACAAGCGAATGAAGCAATGTTTTCTGTCGAATAATCGGAAAAAAAAACTTGAAAGAGCAATCGAAAGTAAAAGGTCACGCAATCGGCCGGGCCACAATGACACCTGTTGGGTAACGCATGCTTCTTTTATGTATCACTGTAAAACGTAGAATAGATCATTTCAAGTCCAACAGGCTTCCAAACGACTTTCGAAATTTCTCCAAGAAGCTATGAGAGCTTTTCTGAATAAAACTAAAAAATGAAGGTTATTTGATGACCCTTAATTCTACGGAATATTCTATGTGTGCTATAGTTTAATAGCGGAGCTCCGCGCGCGCCGAAGGCGCGCGCGCGCGGAGCACCATTGGTAAGAAAATATGGT
>OX419335.1:34547818-34562818 GCA_948470475.1 Galaxea fascicularis | reverse complement strand
AGCACATAACCGGTTGTGATGTTGGATTTAAAAGTGAGTCACTGGGACTGTTAATCTATAGTTTAGAGATTTACACCATTTGTATTGAAATGTAATCGGATGTAATCAAACTGTGATGAAGCAAAATCGTTTCTGCTCATAGCCATGTAGTTCCTTGATCCAACGTGGCAAAGGCCGATGATAAATCGAAAATGTACGTTAGACATGCGACTAGAGACAGCGCGTCACCCAAGTCGAAAATGGTCTGGAACCTATTAGTGTTTTACATCATATTAAAACGCCTGTTCATTTTTTTCATTTCTCGCGGGAAACTCTTACACTCGCTTGCAATATTGAATATTAATACAAATCCGTTCGTCGTTTATTCATTTATTCAGTTCAGTTCATTAGTCAAACATGAACCCTTCCAAGGAAATCCGTCGCAAGCAAAAGCCGCCTTCTTCATTAGCGAGAGCCAGTGTCTCGCAACTGGCTTTCTTCAGCCGAACACGAAGCGAGAAATCTCAGAAGCGTCAATCGACGTTTTCCAAACAATGATATCGGATGTGTACCTTCCTCGTGCAATAAGTGCTAAATCCACAAAGTGATGCATCTTTCTAATACTCTCGAGTATATAGTATGATATTCCACTTCTACGCCTCGTTCAAAAACGAAAGCAGGAAAGCCGAAATTTTAGACCTGATAATTAATCACAACTTACATCTTGAAACAGGAAGACATGCAACACCCAAGACCCCAATTCATGGAAGGATCTGTTCTCTCTGTCAGTCAGATGAAATTGAAGATGAAAGACACGTGTTGTTCTCTTATACTTTCTATGATAAAATCCGCATAGTACTAAACAACAAAATCACATTAAAATATCATCTTTTGCTTGATCTTAATTCCAAAACATTGTTCCTTTTTGATGATGTTGACCCCTTTATAAGTGGACTTATTTCTGCTTTCATTTTTCAGGCAATGAATATTAGGCATGAATATTGTATAAAACCAAATGGGATTCAATCTGTTATTTTATTATTGTCTCACTATGCTATTTGATTGCTGTAATTTTTTTTATTTTTCTCTCAGTGATATTTAATTTATTTTAGGAAATACCATATAACGTTTTGGAAGTACCTAATAAATTGTTGTTGTTGTTGTTGTTAACGGGTCGTAGAGCCACCTCACTTCACTTAACTTCAAAAATGACCCTGAATCTGTAATTGCTGTGGATCGATAATATCAATTGTCTATATCAATTCTCTATTGCCTTGTCTTAGCCTAGCTTCGCATCAGATAGAAAAACAATTACCACTACATGTATTCAAAGGGTAACAGCATTTAGTCGCAACTTGTCAACTAATGACTCTATTTTATAACTTGCAAATCTTGTCATCCAAGCCCGTCCTCTTACTGATTTTTCAAATTCAATTCAGGAAAATTAACAGCTGTTTTTGTTTTAATATCAACAAAAACAAAAAGTAAGCAGGCGTCTTTTATTTCGGCCCCAGACCACTTTCGGCTTCTCTATTTTGGTTCCATACCATTTTCGGCTTGGGTGACGCGCTGTCTCTAGTCGCATGTGTACGTTAGCACATGTTTGAATGGTAAAAACTATTATCACCAAAAAAAAAAAACACAATACAGAAGTCCTTACTAGAGTCCTGGCTCGAGTCCTGGCATTGATTTTATTTTATCGGTAACTGCCATACAATAATGCACCTATCATTGTCAAGCCCGAGGGTGGGGGGGTCGGGCTTAGGGTGGGGATTTTGACATTTTATGAAAAAAAATATCAAAATCCCCACCCTCGGGCAAAAAATAATTGTCAAAAGTATCAAAATCCCCTTCAGTTCTTGTTGCACACAAGAGGAAAGCAAAAAAATTCCCCACCCTGGGGCCATGATGTCCGATCAAAATCCCTACCCTGGGGATATACGTGACAGTCAAATTCCCGTGGGTTGCTCGACCCCCCCCCCCCCTCGGGCTTGACACTGATAGGTGCATAAGGAAAGAACTATGGAGCTCCGCTTTTAGGCTTGCCTAAATATATATATTACGCTGCAGGCTATCAACTAGTCTCCCTCGCAGCCGTCTTTAGTCTCGTCACGCAACGCTCCTCCCCACAAGGGGAGGAGCGTTGCGTGACGAGACTAAAAACGGCTGCGAGGGAGACTAGCTATCAACGGAACGGAAGAGATATTGTACCCTCAAAAACAATTGCTAGTGTTCAAGCCTAAAAGGTATCAAAATACAAATGAATTAACAGGAGTTTAACCTTGATAATCAGCATAGCCCCAATAACTACATGCATTCCTCGTTTAAAAGCTTTTAAAGTAAGAATGGTTTTCAGTTGACACTTGCCGTTCGTCCTGGATAGTTACACAGTGACCACTAAGTGTTTATCGATTTTCTCGTGAGGTAAGGCTCTGCAGCTTGGTTGTATAAATTTGGCTTGTATTTCGTATAAATCGACTTTAGCGAGTTACTAGAAATTCAGTAGATGTACATCGGTAATTCTACTTGCGGTGTTAGCCAGGAATGCCCGGGTCAATCTGAATGTTCGAGCGGTCCGACGCCCTCGCCCTATTCAAAATCCTGGCTAACAGACAAAGAACTTGTGCCAAAGCGTCGGGGAGGAGACCAATTATGTTATCTTTAGCCTTTTCGGCTCGCTCACTTTCTTGAGTTTCTTTATAACATTTTGAATATTAATTGAAAACCAGTAAAAGCAGAACGTCTTTTAATCAGCACTGCTATAGCTTGTTTCCAAGCGTATTTTCTATTCCGATTTTAAGCCCTCTCGGCCCCTCCGTTCATTTGTAAGCCCTCTTTAAACCCCTTACGAAGATGTATAAACCCAGGGCTTATAAGCGGCAGTTTATAGTATTGGATCAGTTAGCGAACAGGAAAAGAAACAGGCTCGGTACCAAAGCCACTTCTTGCACATAAGTCTGCGAGAGTCAAAGGAACGCGCAGAATAAAAGAGTAACTTATCCTCCTTTCTCTTGAAATAAACTGGCCAACTACAGTCGAAGCTCTACTAATGCCGGCCACCTCAGTATAAGGGTCATTTATTTTTGTCCAGGCAAACGGTTCATACAATCATTCTTATTTTAACATCTCTACAACGGTCATCTTTTCGCAACGGCAACGGTCACTAAAGCGCGTCGCTACTGCCAAAGTAAACCTCTCGACAACGGCCAGTTAATTAAGGACAGTGTAACTATACAAAACCCCAAATTTCCATTGTAAATGGTCAGGTTGACTTTATCAACAAAGTGACTACTAAGTAGCAAACAAAGTCAGAAATGAGCTACTCGAGGTAACTGACGAAGCGACGAAGACATCACTGCCGCGTAAGACGAAGCGTATGCAAACCGATTTACTTACTTTTCCCTTGTTTTGTTTTATTAACATTTTTGGTCTTTTATGTACACATACGCATCGCGATTGCGTTACTTATCTATATGCTACAACCATCATCATTTTTTAAAAATAATGTCTTCACCCCTGCCTCCCTATAACGGGCACCTCTCCTCAACAGCAACTTCCCTCTGTTCCCAAGGTGGCCGTTGAGGAGGGGTCCGACTCTAATTGTGGTTGGGTCGCCTAACACTTAGTAGTCACTGTGTAAATATCCAGGACAAACTGCAAGTGTCAGCTAAAAACAATTCTTACTTGAAAAGCTTTTAAGCGAGGAATGCATGTTATTGGGGCTGATCATCATTTATATCTTTAAAACCAACAACTTGTTTATGAGGGTACAATATCTCTTCCGTTAAGTTGATAGCCTGCAGCGTATTAAACTATAGCACACACAGAATATTCCGTAGAATTAAGGGTCATCAAATAACCTTCATTTTTTAGTTTTATTCAGAAAAGCTCTCATAGCTTCTTGGAGAAATTTCGAAAGTCGTTTGGAAGCCTGTTGGACTTGAAATGATCTATTCTACGTTTTACAGTGATACATAAAAGAAGCATGCGTTACCCAACAGGTGTCACTGTGGCCCGGCCGATTGCGTGACCTTTTACTTTCGATTGCTCTTTCAAGTTTTTTTTTCCGATTATTCGACAGAAAACATTGCTTCATTCGCTTGTCAGCTAGAGAGACTTATTGGAAAAAGATATTATTGTCAATTCCATGTGACTCTATGAGATAGAAATAATTTTCGTGCGATTTTCTCCCCTTTGTTTACATTTGTTCTGTTGCGTACGGCGTCCGAGTGGCTCCAGTTAAAATTTTATTACACGCCAGCGTTTTAATTGGCAGAGCTTAAACGTCAGATCTTAGAAACAAAATGTCCTTTCTTTTACGTAGTATAACTGTCTTTTCAATTTCCAAAATACCAGGATCGATTTTGGGCGGGTAAAGTTGGGCATTATTTTCACATTCGAAATGACATGCCAGGAGAGGGTACGCAACGAAGGCCAGAAACTATATTATTAAAATCATTTTGTTGAATCTTTTTACACAGTCTTGAAGCCTTGAAAGTCTTCTAAAGACGTGCGGAAGGTGAAGTTAATAGGAGCTTTTGCGCATCCGTAATGTTTCCTTAAATTTGTTGGAAATTTAGACTAATTTCATGAATAAAAATTGTATTTTTTGCGAATTTTCGAACTTTTCTAAATTTCTTAAAATGTAAAGCGCTTGGGGATTCTTTAATACCATTTCTCGAAGTAATTCACTCAAAGGGTTGTTTGGGTGATATTAGCAAAAATCCGATTTTTTGGAACTGATTTGAGATTCTCGATATATTCCGACATTGGCTCTTAAGGTGTGAGTACGTGGAAAGGAGGATGTTGACAAGTTCTTCGGGATGCATGAGTGCATCCACATCTAGTACCTTTTAAGTTTGCAATTTTTTGACGGATTAATCGAAACGTCGCTCGTTTCAGTACCGCTAGGGTCCCTTCTTTACTCAGTGTTTCACAAAACCTTGTGTTTAAAAAAAATTAATCCGTTTTAAATCTACTTTCCAGTTAAAGTTAAGATTGGTAGTGAGGATAGCATGATCTCATGTAACTTGGTTCACTTTAACAGAATCCTTCGAAATAACATAGCGAAGTCAATCAAGTATCGTTTTTTTTTTCCTGGGAAAGATGTTGAATTCTATGTTCGAGCTTCGGGATAAATGTTTCAAGACCTATACAGGCCACAGTATTTGCGTTTAAAAAACCAATCACTTCTTAAACTTGTAATGTTTCTTTATCAAACAAAACCATTTTTTTCCATTTAGAGCCTATTACTGCGAAAAAAGGACAATCCACGAGCGAAAAAGAAACACCAATTGCACCTATTGCTGTTGGAGTCTGCGTGAGTTTAGTCGTCCTTGCAATCTTGGCGGCATTTGTCATCTACCGTTGCAGAAGGTAACGTATCCATGCCAACTGATTCAGGCGGCACTGATTTGATAACTTCACAATAATTTCTTATCCACAAATTAAACTGTGATTAATTGTGGTTTTTGTTGTTGTTTTTCATTTTTCACCCGGTGTTTCTGTAGTACGAACAACGGCACAAATAACGTCCAAAACCCGGGGCCGCTTTTAGTTCATCAGCCTAACTTACAAGTACTCGGGCTCAAGCCACACGCTACATTTGATTGGTGCTCAAACGTTCAATCTGCGCCTTGGTTCTTGACGAAACGCTAGAGCTTTCAATGTAAATTCGATGTCTGAGTTCGTAGATTTGTATGGCGTTTGCCATGTGAGCTATGTAAGAAGAAAAGCAATTAATACATATATATGCAAGCGCAAGGTCAAGATGGCTGGATACTGCATTTTTATAGACCGAGACGAAGTGGAGGTCCATAAAAACGCAAAGGGAGAACAAGGCCAATATCCAGCTATCTAGACGCAACTAGTTTAGTCAATACAGCGTCAATAAAGGATTTATTATATGGCATAAAGAACACTGAAAGAATGATCTTCGTACTTGTTTATTTTCGAGCACTGAAAAGGAAACCAGTTATACACAAAAGTGATTCTCCTTGACGCCTTCGGTTTTCTCGTTTTCTAGTTCCATTCCGACAGAGAAATCACAGAAATAACCATGTCATAAGTCCTCCTTTAATTAGTTGAGTGTCGAACGTAATTCTCGTTTGCATTGTTTTACTCTGTGATCGGTTCGCAAAAAATTGGGATTAATCTCCTTTTTATTAATTTACAATAATAGTTATATACCACATAGTACTTTTCGCGCGTTCAGATGCGATTAGCAAATTACTAGTATTGACACCAACACCGCCCCGAGCAGCTGAAGATAAACAAAATGGTTTCCCGTTCCGATTCCGAAGAGGAAATTATTTCAATAAACGTTAGTTATTCAGCTTGTGTGTACACTAACACAATTATTCACCTCAGTGTCGGTGAACTATTTCGGTGAATTATTGTGAATTTGAATTGAGTGATACGTCAAAAGTGTCAGCCGTGAGTACACACAAATATTGATTTCATTCACAGGCGGAGAGGGTCAAACAACGTAACAACAGGTGGTGTCATACAGATGGAGCAGAAAGGGATGAACCGCAGCGGCTACTCGGACGTTGCATTTGATAACCCAGGTTACCAAGCGAAGCAGACCAATGCACCAAGCGGTGGAGGCAACGCGATGTATGAGTCGATCAGCGAAGCTCGGGAGTACGAGGTATCCTATGAAGCTTTACGCCCCAGTGCAATGGCTGCTAAGTCTAGTGGAGCTTCAAATCCTCCTTACCCCATCAGTGATCCTCGAGACACTTTTGATGAAGGAACGGAAACCATCCGTATATGAGGACATGAACCGTAAAGACGAATCCCGGACTTGAACTTGTAACTATATGAAAAGGTCCGTTTTACTATATCCTGCGCAGCAAGCTTTCCCGTCAGAACCCAATCATATCGCCGTAAAGGCTGGCCGCGCGAAAATTGGGGAAAGAGCAAAAAGTAGGAGGACAGCGATGGAAAAGGGGATTCACAGCCTCATTCATCCTTAATTTTTTGCTCTCTCCTCAATTTTCGCGCGGCCAGAATACGGCACACAATGTAGAAAAATTGGTTAGAACGGGAACGCTTGTCACGCAGGCTAGTTCTACTTGCGACTGACTCTACATGAAGCGGTAAGCAATGTAAGGTGAATTTTCACTGTACTAGCGGTATACAACCTACTAGTAAACCGCGGAAAACCTTTGAGTTCTAAAGTTCAGGAGAACAACTGCTATTTTTACGTAACGAAGCTGTTTTCAGCTCCCCGTTAAACAGCCCCAAACGGTAATTTAACAGCCACCTGAACGATCCGGATAACATTCGCAATGAAATGTTTGTTTGATGGCTAAAAATTGAATTTCTTTCAATCACGATCATGAACGTTGATAAATGAAAATGTTTTATGTTTAAGAGGACGAATTCCTGGAAAAAACTAATAAAACTTTTGAAGGCAAGTGATGGGCTCCTGGACGTACCCTTTGGCTGCCGTATTATTCTATCACCGCTTGTGATCAATGGACCTTTTCATTCATTACAGTACAACTACTCCAACCAAGGCCTCCCAAGAATTTTTTTTACAAATTGGCCAATATAGTATTCGAGTGATGAAACAACAGAATAGTCGCAATTTGAATTTTGTTGTGCTTCGATAGTGGGTAAATTTGTCATTCGTAATTAATTTTGTGAAAATCCATTGTTCCAATATAAGATTCTCATTGGCTAGTTTGCAGAAAATTTTCCTGGGTGGCCTTGGTTGAAGTCAGGTAGTCGCACTGTAAGTCAGAGGCTTGAAGAAGTTTCTGGCAAAGATATTACATGTAACCATGAAGCAGTAATGTATTGTAGTGCCTAAGATTACTTCAGGTTTTCGAGTGCCTTCAATATAATTTAGTATACTCAATAAGCTCAAGAAGTGTTTTTGAAGAGGTAAGCTTCACTGTGTAGGTGTTTACAGGGAAGATAAAGAGGGCTATTTTTTTTATAACGGCGAAATATTTTAACCAAAGTATCAAATGTAATCATTTGATACCTTAGTCAGCTGCCAAGAAAAATGAATCTCGTGTTGCCTCCTTTTCTGTTTACATTTGTTAAGAGAATAACTTATGACCAGTTATTCTATTAACAAGACTAAACAGAGTTAAAGAAAGCAGAATATAGACCAGGACCCAGTTTTTCGAAATACGGTCAATCACATGTAACTATCCAGTAACCGGACATTTGCAAGTTTTATGACCTGAACGTTTCTTTTACCTCTAGCTCAAAATTTATTTTCTTTAAAACTGTTCTGAACAAGAGTTATGAAAGCTTTTGTTCACTTTTTCCAGTATCATGGACTAAAGCTGATCGGCGACTTTTCGCGGTCCAGATTATAGCTTTCGCCATAGTGTTACAACAGGTTTTCGATGTGTATTCAATAACACTATTGCTATTCAGATTTATACCATGCCATAGAAAATACAGCCAATCGGAAGGCAGGAAAGCTGTATTTTATATTCGTCGGTATTCCACCGAACCTTCCCATCAATCAGTGCAGTTCAGCGGTATCACACCCAACCCTCCCATCGTGCACCGCATTGATTATGTAAGGCTACGTATTTTCCATGACATGGTATAAAATAGTTATGCTCGTGTGTATACTAAGAAACTACAAGTGACTCGTGGGATATTCCACGGTATACCACGAGAAAGCCTTGCACAACTAGAATATTTTCTACCCGTATGCCACTAAGTATATACCACAAGACTGATCATGAAAAGCAGTCGTTTGTCAAGTCTCTCTTATAATGCATGGAGCTTGAATTGCACGAGGGCATATTTTTACGGTAACTACCAGTTTTTTTTTAAATAAAAACTTTTTTCTACAATTGCTCTAGTTTTGTGTCTGCAAATGTTTAAGCATCAGAAACACTGTTCATCTTGCTCAGGAAAACACTTTGGCGATAAATGTAAGAAAATATAGATTTCAAACGATTACGGATACCGGTAGATAGGGAGATGTATAGGTTTTGTTATATACCAGGCTGAGGCCTAAATTTCACAGGCTTCAAGACCCTGCCACGTTTTTGAATCGCTTCCTAAGAGGGGGCCGAGTCGATTGTTGCGTTTTAAAACTGATCACAGAACTGAATGATCGTCAACCGTGGCATGACTACCGTTAGAAGTGAAAGCGTTAACAGCCATGATGTTGTTGATCACTGAATCGGAATAAAATTCCAAGATAAGTCGAGAAGACTTGAGTGCAGTGGAGGTACCACTATTTAAGCACGGACCCTCTTTGCCCACAAGCAGTAACCAAAAGTTGAGATTTTTCCCTGACATCACAGATTCACTGCTGACAATGAGCCGGAAACCAATATAAAAGAGTTTAAAAAAGGTACGTCTTGTTTACAAAAGGCGTGCCAATTTTTAAAGAAAACTTTCTCAGGACAGGCTTTATACGAGATAAACTCGTACCACATTTTGCATGTATGGGGTAGCATATTCCAGCCTAAATTGCGTCGTTGTGCCCCACACTCCTTCAATGGATAGCAAAATCTTTCTCTTCCCACTTATGCGGAATGGAATAATTCTTTACAACGTTTTATGCACGTGTGCATGATTACATTTGAAATTCCTTCAATTAATGCCCCACGCAAAACACATGAGTCAATGAAGGGCGCGGAATGTCGGTGGCTATCTTCAATTTCTCATCTGATTATTATAATTTTTTGCTAGCCCCCAATGATGCAAGCGGGTCATCAATGCAAACTCAACTCATCGCATAACAATCCATCGTGGCTCTCTCGGTGATTCCAGCAATGACCAGTATCGCAGCCGTATGCTCATCTCTTAAAATTGAACCAACAAAAAGCACCTCAAATCTGGTTAGCGTTCGAGGCACTTTTTTTTTAAGTTTGCTCATAAATGCAGTTGGCTATCTCGACGACCAAGATGCGGAGTTAACGTTTTGGGGCAACATTTCAATGTTTCACCGTTACCACGTCAAAACCGTTGTGTTCGGGCCAAAGCGAAAACAGGGGTTACGCAAACTGGACAAGTTCGTAGGCTTAAGTGATTCAAAGGATGACTCCTGACTACCCTAGAATCGGCCTTTCCTAACTGTCTCAAAGATCTAAACTTACCAAGTTTAAATATCAAGAGCAACATCGAACACGAGTTCATCAAATATTCAGATTAAGACCAATCTAAATGGAATTAACTGGACATCGTTATTAATATTATAAAAATTTATTTTCACCTCTTTAAACAGGGGTTGTATAACAAGACGTTTATCTCTAACTTCCAAGTAACTTGACCCAACAGTCGTCAAGAAAGAGTGGAGAAGAGAGCGTGACAATATAAAACTTAGTTATTGTTGCTCCCTTTTTGTCCTAGTGTTTTGCTCATCCCAGGTGTTACCGAGAAGGTGTTCTAAGGTAAACTTGCGAGTTCCTTCGTCGGTGTACATTTAACTGTCTTAGGCTCGGCGTAGAAGCTCGCACTGACTACGGAATAGAAGGGTCAAATACATGAAACTCTCCTAAAGGTCAATAAAAACATTGCATTAAGCACAATAGAACACATGATTGATTTAGATAAGCAGAAAAAAACACAAGATACTCAAGCACATGTCTGGATAAAGACCACACTGTAATGGAAAACTTGGTAGGTGATGTAAATTTTCCCACGTTAAGTTTTTTTTTTATGTGATCTATATTCACGGGACACAATTCACTTGACTCTGGTGACTTACTCTCTGGTTGTGGAAATGTTAGTCAATTAGGGACCTTTAGATTTAAGCACGAGTACGAGATTGAGTAGGAGTACGACTTTTCAAATCTTGTCGTCGTGCTGTTAGTGTACTTTGGATGATCCCTAGTGACTTCAATCTTGTTTCTACGAACTCCTGATCATTCCCGCTGGTAAGCAACAAGGAAGAGTGAAATTTTCAACCTTGGGTTTTCGTAATTGACCATTTTATGGTGTTCTGCTTGCCTGAATTGCCGGAATTCTCCCTTCAATATAGTCTTGTAACTGCGAACTATCATTTTTCTATACAAGCGCCAATTACGTTCTGCAGGATACCGGACATCAGCTGCGCTGGAGGTGCGTCGAAGTAAGTCTGCGGAAATGTGTAAAGGTGTTTTTTCCTTTTTTTGTTCAGGAGGCGAATTAGTGCAGTTTAGTTTAGTTTATTGTAATTCGTCGCATACTGTCTACATAAAATACAAGCTAAAAAAGGGAATAAATACAAACAAGATTTAGAGGAAGGGCGGACGGCAGGGGAGAAAACAGAATAAAATTCCAATTAATAACTTCTTTAAAAGAGTGACAGCTATAGATAAATTTATAACTATGCACACCAGTAAAACGAAGAAAGCCTATACAATGAAAATAACTTTGATTCTTAGTCTGCTCTACTATTGTAAACAAGAACATGAAGTCTGAATTTAAGAGGACAGACTCCTTCGATCGGACAACGAAAAGTTGCTATGTTTGAGGTCACCTTGCCACACATTCTACTTTTTTAACCTGTAAATATATTAGGAAAAAGGCAAAATAAACAAATAAATGTAAATAAATAAATATATAAATGTAAAGTTACAGAATACATGCATGACTGTACTTGTGAAAAAATATTGGCAAATTGACTCATGCACTATCTATTGAATGAAGCAAGGGAAATTAAAGAAACGAATTGTGTTTTACCTCCACCTGTGCCAAGAGGAATCTCAAATACATGTTTCATGTGTCCGGCGGCTCCTCGAGACTCGAGCAAGGCGTCTTCACGACCCTCCAGGACGGATGGCGTTATGCTTTTCCTTGGAACAAACAACAGATTCCCACATTACACCACACACGTGCACCACACACTGCCGGAGTTGCTATGTAATTTTATTTTTAGAAACTAGCCTATATAGCTTGGGTTAGTTAATACATGCAAAATACGAGAAATTGAGCCCGCCATTAAAATGGAAAGATTTAATATAATACTTTTTTCTTCTAAAGTAAGAGGGATGGATCATGAAGGAGGAAAACGATTCCCATAAAAGGAAGCCCTAGAAAGCCGCAAGAATCTGGAACAAAAAAAATCATATTCCAAATCGGCACACTTAATCCCAACGGTATTAACGAACGCTTTCTATTCAATTAACGTATTCCTGTTTTTCATGTTGCCATGTTACCACCAATAGCGTAGCTCCATCCCCTCTGTATAAACCACACACAACCCATAATTCCTCGATTCGCTCTGACGAAGGGCTAACGCTCGAAACGTCAGCTGTTAGAATTCCTGTACAGTGGTGAATTTACATTAGGGAACTTAAGCTTTGAGGACGTCGTCCTACAACACAACGTCGCGGCACAGGAGAGACTGGGGAGAGCACGGCGTTTGATCAGACGCGGGAAATTAGACTTAAGAAGTTGGATGTAAACAAGACGTAGGACTTCATCGCGTTTTCAACATGCCGACTTTTAGGAAATGCCCGTGACCTGCTTTTGTTGAGCTTTCGTGAGGGCTCAATCGCTGAAGAAGAGTTCCTTTTGCTTTTCGACGCAAACACATCGAAAAATCCAGATCTGTACTGGGATTACGAGAAATTCTGCCTAGAAGACAAAGATGAGGCTGAGTGTAAAACCGAATTCCGTCTCCACAAAAGGGACATCCCTCTTCTCGGTGATGTCCTTGGATTACCTGAAAAGATAACGTGCAACCAGGGTATAATCTGCAATAGCATTGAAGTGTTATGCATGTTACTGAAGCGTGAGAAGCGACTTGCCTACCCATGTCGATTTAGCGATTTGATGAGCACTTTTGGCCGATCGGTTCCTGAAATTTCGATGATAAGCAATCAAGTTGTTGACTTTATATTCGATCAGCATTTGACAAAAATTCGTCTCAAGTTTCTGATGCGTAAATGCGAACAAAGAGTTGGAAAAAAACAATATGAATCAAAATGAAATCGCTTACTCAACAACAGCGGCGGGTTCGCACGAGGCCATTCTTTGAAACTTGCGTTCTTTGAATTTTTTTCTTCAACCTGTGAAACAATAAAAACGGCGAGGGATGCAAAAATATCTTTTGAATAAGACAGGGAACAGAAATGGACAAGTTTAAGTGCAATTTTATGAACAAATAAGGCAAAGTCTACTCACGTTCTAGGGAGAACGGCGAAATCAAAATATGGTGTCCTGTTCAGAAATTGAACGCGGTTCCAGCCAGAGATGGGCATGTGCAGTACTTAGAAGGAGTCAATTTCAACTTCCGGCCACGTTCTACATTGAAGACGTCCTGAAATCTTAAGGTCCCATAAAACCAAATTCTTGTGTGCAACTCCTCACCGACGCAGTTTCTTTAGAAACTACAACTTTTAACCACAACTTCAGTCCGTTAATTTAGATCTAAGACACAATCGCATGCACTTTCCTAATATGCAAGAGAAAACGGCTACACCTGCACATCCCGGCCGCGTAGTTGTGTGAATAAAGTGCAATCCTTTCTGGAAATTGTAAGGCTCGGAGATTCGGCTTCGGATTTTTGGGGGCTTAAGTTTTGTTCCAGGGATATTTTTAGTTTTGATTTTTGTCCCCACTCTATTATCTCCATCACTTGAAATCCAGGGTATCCCCACCCCCCAACCCCATCCCCGCAGACATGAAATGGATCATGAAATTCTCTCCAAAGTGAGAACAATCTAATAGGGATGCAAGTATGTGAGGTGGACAATATGGAGTGCGAGCGCAAGTGTTTGGTCGTCTTTCTCAAGTTTTCGAGTGGATGCAATCACCATGATCTCGTCATTCCTTATTTAGCGTTACCATAGAGGTTTTTGCTGATCTACGACACAGAAGGCTTTATCTGTCTTGTCAAGCTTGGGGTTTCTGCCACTGGTTCCTTACAGCCGAGTCACTTTCACAGGGACCGCGCAGAAGGAGGGGCTGGAGGGGCGGGGGGTGGGGGGGGGCCTTTAGCCCCCCGCTTTTTTGCAAGAATAAAAATAAATTAAACAAAAAATAATTTAACAAAAGTAACGGAGTGAAATATAACAAAAAATAGTTAATTCGAAAGTGACCAGAGTTACTGGCAAAGACAAACGCGCAGATAAATAGACAGAATGAAGCACTAGAGGGACAATAGGAACGCAAAATTGCCGCTGCTTAATTTTAGAGCAAGATGCTTTTCGAATTCAAACTCTCAGTGGTAATTTCAATACTGCCAAACTGTACACCATACAGGCTTAGTGAGACACTGGTCTTTCTACAGCCTGTTCTATGTCAACAACTTTCATCACCTGCACTAGCTTTAAACACAATATCTCGTATCCAAACATGTAACTTAGAGCTCCTCCAGGCTGGTGAGCAGATTTATTGTACGTTGAATCATTTAATTAGTTACCAAAATTAACTAGTTATTTATTTCTCTTTCATTTACAATATAATTGATTTCGCTGCAGCTATATTTCAACAAATAAATTTTAGATTACAATTGGGACAAACGTTCTGTTCCCTCTTCCTGCACATTACAAAAATCTCTTTCTGATTCATTCTGCAATTTGCGTATTGTTCAAGACTATTGTTTGATTTCACTCACGTGACAAGGCGACCATGTTGGTGGTGAAAACAATACAATTTTGTTTTGCAAAATTTGCATAATTCTTGTCCACCAACATGGCCGCCATGACGTCACGTGCAGTCCAGCAATAGTTGAACCCCGTTAATTCGAGGTCGCAATCGGAAAGAGAAAATACTTCAAATGAGAGTAAAGTTGAAATAACCGTCTCAGCATAAAATACAGCAAATTTCACAGTATTTTCATTGCTTTTTTATTCTGAGGAACGTCTATATATGCGTAAACTGAACGGTACCGTTTTAGCAGAAACTTGATACGGGACTGGTAGATTGCGGAACTCGAATTGTGCGCTGGGACAAACCAAGGGAAATGAACGTTAGTTCGAAATAGCGGGGGATTTGATTTCAGATTTCAGAGTTCTTATTGTTATGCACCGGTTTACAAAATTTATGATATTAACAGTATTTACAAAAAGTACATCAATTGAAGAGAAAAGGAATATA
>OX419335.1:34455318-34535318 GCA_948470475.1 Galaxea fascicularis | reverse complement strand
ATTACTGTTTGCATATTGCAGGAATTCGATCGATTGAACTTCTACGACCTCCTTCAGAAAATTCCGAGATGTTAATAGCTGCAGTTACTATTTTAGCTCTCGTTTCGTCCGCAGAAGGTATGGAATTTGTTCTAATAAATGTACTGTAAGCATGGGTTTGAAGATGTTATTGTGAATGGCTTCAATTAACCAAAGCATGGAACGTTTTACACAGTGGATGCGCCGAAATTTTTTTTAATCCTTTGCTCACGTCATAAAAAATAACAAAACAGAACGCTGGACAGATTCTTGCTCACATCCATATCCCCCACTATCATGACCTTTTTGGTCTTGTCTAGTCAGAAATTTGTTTAATCGCGGTTGATATTTCAACAAACCATTATCAAGGCCTCAGGAGAACTATTTAAGTATGGTAATCACATGATTGCGAGTGCAACTGGGAATAAATAAGCTCGAGTAAATTTTTTCAAAGACCAACAAAATTGCACGAGCCCGTAGGGCGAGTGCAATTTGTGGTCTTTGAAAAAATTTACAAGTCAGATATGTGTAAGCATGCATGTTTACATATTTTGATATTTCCACCAATTTCGATGATTTGGCTTATTTTATAATAGTGAGTGCTTTATATTCGAGTGCCTTGATAATTTGGCTTATTCTATATTCGGTTGAGTGTTTTGATACTTAAAGTTTAAGACTATGGTTCAATAATGAGGTAACCGTGCTTAAGCTTCCAAATCTTAGGAAACTTATTAACGTGTGATGTACCAGGCTGTTCCTAAGCAACGCGTCCCATTCCAAATGGTAGTTCAAAAAGTACACGTGTGTTCGCTCAGTTTGGAAAGCCCTCACGAGAACTTTTCAAAATCTGCCCTTTTGTTGGCTTTGCGCTGGACATAACAGCTGGTAAACTTAATTATTTCTACCGCAAAAGCCGTAAACAACTTTTTTTCGCTTCACCCGAGTTATTACTTAGGCTGTTCTGGAACCACGAGTTGCACGTAATGCCAGCACCACGACCTGGTCATCTCTTCTAGCACCAATGATGCTGTGCTAATAAAAGTACTTTAACAAAGTTATCGGTTTGTAAGGATCATCCTGGCCTGTTTGCCAGCAAGAACAATGGAACTGCTTGAGTTCGCCCTACAGCGAACCATGAACACCTTAATTAGTTTGTTTAATTACTTTCTTATTGTTAATGCGCTGTATGCAGAAGCCGCTTTCACCGTTTGTAATCCGGTTCCGAAAGGAGATCACGTTCCAACAAGTTTGTACTTGATAGCAGCTCTCGCACGCTACAAGTCAACTGTTACAGGGGTCAACGAACGAAGACCAGTACGCGCGGTGATTGGTATTGAAACACCCGTCGGTTGGTTTTACATCTTCATCTAGCTTCGGTTAATCATTAAATCTAGAGTGAAACGTGACGATTAGTGCAACCTGGAAACGGCACTGATCCTTCAAAGGATACCGAAAGGTTACCGCCCTTCGAAAAGAAACTGGCCTTGACCAATCACTGCGTCGCATGTGACAAAAGTAGGAGAGAGTAGGGAGTTGTAGCTGACGGTCAAGAGGTTAACATCCATTAAAACCTCTTTAAATTAAAACCAAAGACTTGTCCGACCAAGTCCTTCCTTCAGCAGTTAATACCTCCACAAGTTAAGCATCAAAAAGGCCCCTAACATATGCTAGCTGAACAGAGTAAAACCGGCTTCAATCAAAATCCATTTAAAAACAAGCAAACAAAATGTTTTGTTTTTGTTTAATTAAATCCAAATTACATTGCATTACAGGTGCGCGATTCCACAGAATAAGCCACCTATTATATCATAGACAGTTTCCAATATTTTCTTGCAAATCAGACACAATGTAAGGGAAAAAAACAAATGGAATGGAAAAAAAAAGCCTATAACAGAAAATTTGCATTGTCGTAAGTGATGTTATCGCAAAGGCCATAAGTATAATATGACAAAGGCTGAAACAATGTATGATCCAAAATATTCATTATGACGATTCATGTTTGAGTGGTAATAAATTTATTTTGTTTAGGGACTCGATTTTGTTTTTAAAGCTTATTATCCAAAAGCTGCAAGCCGTACAAAATTATGCTGGACGAATTGTAAGTGGAACTAGAATATATGATCACATCACGCCTACCTTAAAAGAACTGAAATGGTTAATTACCCGTCACCAACGAGCTGTATTATCGTAACGCCAATCATGGCATTGAAGTGCATGACACAGAGTATCTTACTTCGCAATTCATCAAGCGTACAGAAATCAGTAATCGCAGACTAACTCGTGACTCTCAGACATTCTATTCCAAGATTTAACTCTATTCGTTATGGCAAGCATTCCCTTAGGTATTTAGGACCTGTGTTATGGGCAAAGCTACCTTCCCGGGTTAGGACCTTGCATTCACTAGAGGGTTTTAAGAGGGCAGTCAGAGGACTGGATTTGGAAATGTTAATGGACGATAGTGGCTGTGTTTGTATGGCTTGTAACGCATGATTCTTAGATATGTCTTCTTCTTGATATGTTCTGCCGACCAGTATAGAATTTGTACATATTTTACATTTAAATTAATTTATACATTGATATATGGCTATTTATAATTTTATCTAACTTATTATGTTGTGTCCTTACTTAGTGGTTTTATTACTGCTATTTTATAATTGACACATGAATAAAGTTGTCATCATCATCATCATCATCATCATTAAATATTAACCCTTTTTGAAAAGGCCAGTAGACAAAAATATTTTTATCATAGAACTGTAACTTTGTGGAATTCTCTCGATTCCTCTCTTAAACTTTGCAGAAATGTTAAAACTTTTAAACATTCGCTAAGATCCAGGGCCCGGTTGTTCGAAGGCCGATTAACGCTAGCCCAGGATTAAATATTAATCAAGGAGCTTATTTCTCTGTCCCCAAACGTTGTTCAATGCCGATATTCTGCAAAATTTTAGATTAAGGGAAGTCAATCCTGAAAAACAAAAAGCAGCGAAAACAACTTTCATCTAATAGTTAAAAACTGCAACCAAAGTTTACGCTAATCCTGGATTATGTTAATCGGCGTTCGAACAACCGGGCCCAGGTTATTACGAGACCTTTGTGGGGCATGATCTGGTCAACGATCAAAATCTTCCTTATGCTTCTGGGCAATTCGATGGGTCAGTCCGTCCATCCTTGATGCTTTCCTCAGTCACTACTTGCTTTAATTCTTCCGCACACGAATTTCGTGAAGCATACTCATCACTAGCTACTAGACCATCTAAAATAGAATCAATACTAAAATTGTGTTGTAATATTTCTTCCGAAAAACTATTTTGAGTAAGAAAAAGCTCCTTGTCGCTACACATGCCGTCCATAATGACAGCACAAAAATGAGTCGTTGGAAAACATTCGTACATACAGGTACCGAAAAACTAGTAAACAAGAACCAAAACAAAATATCAAACAATAGAACGCATAAACAATTAAAGAAACAAAAAAAAATGCAATGCTAAGTCCACTGTGGACTCGCCAAAATATCAAAGTGCAAAAAAGTCTTGCACTTGTCACGGAATTCGCAAAGAACTTTTCACAGTCCTGAGAAAAGCAGCTGGAGTTTGGCCCCTTGAAGAAAGGATCGTTATGTAAAGATCCCTCATGAATAATATCATGAAATAAGTCAGATAAATACCTCGGGATCACAGGTGGCCCAAGCTCAAAACGTGACTCCCGCCTTGTAGCATATGGAGGTGTTGTATTACAACGGTTTGAATTTATATAAAGATTTGTATGGGATCGCAACGGCTTTCCTAAAAAAGTCACTTATTCTCATGTTTTGTTAATAAAGTTTACTTACCCTGTTGCAGTGTGATATTCTTTGTTGTTTGTCAGCTCCTCAGGCCGATCTGACGCGATTTCGGTGAGTAATCGTTCTGTGGGTTTCCACTACTAAAAGAAAGACAAGGCTGCACACTGATTTACAGAGTGTCCGCCGCTCGAAGCCAATAAATCCACCCAAAATAGCCCTGCCGACTCAATTCCTCCGTAGAATCGAAGAAGAGATGTTGATGCTCCATTTCAGTTCACTCGCTACGCGATTCCGTCCACAACGACTTCGCTACGATACATTTATTTCGAGATTTCTTCGCTCGCAACTGCAGAAACAGGCTTGTACATATAAACTTGGACACACTCGCGGTTGGCAAAGTACTCGGGGTGACGATAGTTAGCCTAATCAGGGGTAGCCAGCGACGATTTTGACAAATAAAGCACGAGGGTACCCGGGGAGCATTTTGGTTTGCGTGTTGACAAATCGTCGCTGGCTACCCCTGATTGGGCTAACTATCGTCACCCCGAGTACTTTGCCAACCGCGAGTGTGTCCAAGTTTATATGTACAAGCCTGTTTCTGCAGTTGCGAGCGAAGAAATCTCGAAATAAATGTATCGTAGCGAAGTCGTTGTGGACGGAATCGCGTAGCGAGTGAACTGAAATGGAGCATCAACATCTCTTCTTCGATTCTACGGAGGAATTGAGTCGGCAGGGTTATTTTGGGTGGATTTATTGGCTTCGAGCGGCGGACACTCCGGAAATCAGTGTGCAGCCTTGTCTTTCTTTTAGTAGTGGAAACCCACAGAACGATTACTCACCGAAATCGCGTCAGATCGGTCTGAGGAGCTGACAAACAACAAAGAATATCACACTGCAACAGGGTAAGTAAACTTTATTAACAAAACATGAGAATAAGTGACTTTTTTAGGAAAGCCGTTGCGATCCCATACAAACCTTTATAAATTCAAACCGTTGTAATACAACACCTCCATATGCTACAAGGCGGGAGTCACGTTTTGAGCTTGGGCCGCCTGTGTCGGGATATGCATGGATTAATACCTCCGTTTCCGGTATTTATCTCTTACACACACATCAGATTTTTCCCTCTTATTTTAGATCATAAAGCGTTGCCTGCGTTGCCCGCCTGACAGCGTCATTGCGTTTTAGTCGTTCGATGGTTAGGTGAAGTTCTAGAATGTGAATAATTAAAGACACTGAGAGTCTTTTTTGCTTTCCATTCAGGAGTGAAAAACTGCTCTGAACCTTGCTTGATATATAGTGCAACTTCCCAGATCAACGGTATTGAGTTAACAACCTCCAGAACCGTCCAGCTTGTGTCAAACCTCAGTCAAGCCTATGCTCTCGATGTCCATGTTAGTGAGAAAATGGTGTACTGGAGCGACATTTCCCAAGGCGTTATTCAACGGATGAATCTTACCAGTGGACAGATCGAGGACATCATTAAGGATGACCTTGGTTCTGTGTTGGGTCTTGCTGTGGACTGGGAGAGCAATTTGATATACTGGACAGACTACGTTAACAGAAGAATCGAGGTTGCTTCACTGGATGGAAAAAACAGAAAGCTACTTCTTGGAGCTGACCGTAGAGAGGTCAAAAGGCCCCGCGGAATAGCGCTATACCCAAAGAAAGGGTGAGTACCAAACGTATGTAACAAAGACTGTCGTGTTTTTTTTTTTTTCAAATTCACGCTAAGTAGAATGAGTCACCTCCTATTCCTATCTCTAAGGGCACCCAATGACAAGTTTCGGTATAGCTACCTGCTCGATCGAGGGTAGTTCGCCTTAGGTCTTCGGCTTCGGTCAAAGAGTACACTCGGATTTTCGTAACTGAAAGATGGCCTGAAGGATTCACAATCGGAAAATAATAGCCCCTGACGTTTTAGGAAGGGTCACATTTGCTGATTTTGGTAGTCAAAAAAGTCGGCTAACATTTTCGGAAAGCAAATAGCTCCCTCGAATGTTCGGCGAAAGTTGATTCACTAGCAATTTCTCCAAAGGAATTTTCGTTCCCTAAAATTTTCGGAGAATTAGAATTCATCAAAAGAATCCGAGCAGATCAAATTTGTCCAGATAATGGAAACCACTTTAAACAGGCTTCAAACATCATAAGGTACTTAAAAAAAAACCTTTTTACAGCTTTTATGTATGTAACTGTCGTCAGGCTTTTCTGTTTTTACCAAACTTGTTAGTGAATACCTAATTGTAATGAGGTTAATGAAAGGTTTCTGCTGGGTCCAAGAGATGCGCATTCGGTTCATAATATAGATACCTAGAACACCATATAAAATTATATCTTATAGAGCTAATTATCAAAGTATACCAAGTGTAACAGGGACTTTTTGTTGGGGCAATTAGCTCCGTGGTTGAACGAGAGGTGCCCTGTTACCTTCCAGGATCTTTAACAAGTGGTCGATCCGATATTCGTCCAGGGATATAGCATTTATTGGAGATTTTCATTCATTTCGTTACAGGCAAAACTCAAAGCTCTTACCGTGACACGCTAATTGTCAGTAATCTTAACTAAGCAATTGCGAAAAATTTAGATGGCCTTTTATATACAAAATGAGGTTGCTTGTAAGTGTACCACGGAACTGAACTTACTCAGTTAATTCTGAACACTCTTTATACTATGATTAAAAAGGAACTGACAAACAAATAATTGTGTGGAGTTAAAAAAAAAAAGACATTACAACTACCGAACAGATCAAAATGCATGTTTGTTATATAAATGTTAATCGTCGGATACGGATAAAACATTGTTAAAATGTGAAGAATATTAAACGGTCTAATCCTAAAATCTCGCTAGTTCCTTGTCAATTTCAAAGTCATTATTATCTGTAAGAGTCTCAGGAGGGCGAATGAGACTTTAGCACGAATCCATGACATTGTTGTACTGTAATCCTCTTTCTTCTTGGTTGATAAAAGTTTAGCCAGTCTACTGCGATACCTCTTGCATTCATTTGCCATTCCTCCGGTGGTAGTAAATACCAGTGGAGAAAAGGAGCCTTGTTCGACTTTTAGCACCCTGCTAGCGTACTACATTCCGTCTTCTTCTCACTCTCATGCTGGCGGTAGATTTGTTTTATGGTTAGGCCTTTATAAGACTCTGCGTTAGGGTAACAAACCCTAACATCAAAAAAAGCAGAGCCTTGCCGCTCCCAGAAGTCACGAGCATGAATGTCGAGCTGGGCATCCGCTGCTCTGTTCGTACCAGGTGTCAGCACTTCTCCGTTTATCTCTTGAAATTCCAGTTCAATTTGGACATCATTGTATCTTTAGCATTTCGGTTTCCAAATCAAGCAGCTCATTATGTCTTTGAATAATGAAACCTCCACGCATACCATGTTCAATAGTTCGGTCGACCCAAATCAAATTCGTCGAATTTAATTGATTCAAACGTCGAACTTCTCATGTGCCGAATCAAATGATTGGCAAGAACGTCATGGTAAGCCAAATGATTTGATTCGGCGCATGAAAAGTTCGACGTTTGAACCGGGCCTTTAGATTTTTATCTTTTTATCTTGTAGACCCAGTAAACTGCAATAAACTTAGTCCCGACGGCAAATTTAAACGCTCGCCACTCCATAATCTAAACTTTTAGAAAAGTTTTCAACAAACGTAAATTATAAAGAGTAGTGGACCAAAGATTAAGCCTTGGGGGATACGGTATCTAACGTATTCTATTGGTTACACTTTATAACAGTGTTTTTTTCCCTATTCAGATTGATGTTCTGGACTGACTCGGACTCAACACCCAAAATTGAGCGAGCAACCATGGCCGGGCTTAATCAGACACTTCTTGTTCATCTTACTAGCTCTGGTCAGCTTTGGCCAACGGCAGTTTATGTGGATTATAAACAAGATCGTATCTTTTGGATGGATGCGTGGCTTGATGCTATCGACTCCACCGATTTAAATGGCAATAAGAGACGCTTAATAAAAAACCGCATTCATCCATTTCTAAATATACGCCCCATTGATTTTACTGTTTATGGTGACATTCTTTACTGGGGCGACTATAATACCCGTTCTATAGAAAGATTGAATTGGACAACCGCAGCTTATTTAGGCAACTTTGGGATTTCGACCTCAGAACGGGTTTATGGCGTTGCATTACTTCACCAATCCTTGCAACCAAATTCTGCAGGTGAGGATCTTTATGTGACAATTTATTGTTTGAAATTAGAGCTCGCCCACACGCCTTAGCAAACGTATAAATTTGGCTTTTCTTCAAGTAATAATTACATGAAACACCTAATTAATCGTAGTTATGGTACTGCTGGCCATCACATTAGTGTAACAAACCGTGCTGCTATGTAAGAACAACATCTGATGGCGGCGACAACTCACGAGTCACGAATAAGTCTACTTGTAAAGTAAGAATTGCAAGGTATATTTATCAACTACACTGAATTATGAATTATTGGAAGTAAGAGTCTGCCTGTCGAGCAAGAAGAGGAGGCCAAAAAGGAAGTTGTCTTCGATTCGAAGAAGGATTGCGATGGAGATGGCGACGAGGAAGTGGTGACTGACTATGAGTCAGATGTCGAGATGACAGAACACATGAGTTTAGAGAGACTAGATCAGCTGTAATATCAACTATTTCGGCACTAGCGGAGCAAAGCGGTGCTTGCAATAAATATCGCGGGAAAAAAAATCGGCAAGGGGGAAATGAAGATATGGTGAGGGAAATTGGCGACTGAGAACACATCCGGGCGATTACAATCTGAACTTCACACGCCCTGATGGCGAGTCCTCCTAAAATTTAGTTTACAACCCTGTCGGTAATTGAAGCACCTTCTTTCCATTACAAGAAAACTTTTAGAATTATCGTTTCAGCCACAGAATTCCTTGGGGATATCAACGATTTTAAAGCAGATTCTCGTAAAGCTTAAGTGCGAGATTAGGGCTAGAGTTAGGGTTAGGGTAGGGTCAGGGTTACGATTAGGGTTAGGTGAGGGTTTTCTAACCTGTGACCTGTGACCTGTGTTTTTACCTGCGCCGTACCTACTGAACATTGCATGGATGCTTGCTAAATTGAATGTCAGTTGAACAATCGAAAGGACAGTATTTGTTTAATTCCAATTTAACTTATTTAACGTATTTAAGTTGTCAGTAATTTTAATCAGTGTTATTTCATTTACAGGCCAGTGTTCTGACAACAATGGCGGATGTAGTCATCTTTGTTTTCACACACCGTCTGGAAGACTGTGTGCATGCCCGAACGAGCTCATTCTCAGTGATGACGGAAAAACGTGCCAAGGTTACATTTTATTTCACTTTATTTTTATTAAGTGACAACGCTGGAACTAAGAGAATGTCGAAATCTCCGTCATCTACAGAGAAACCAAATGCCCCACATATTTCACAACCTGTTTCACGCGGTTGTGAAGTTTATCTGTGGCATCTTTGAGCAGCTTCTGGAAATGTCTATTGAGAACTGTTTCGGCGGAATTGATGACCACCACTGAGGAGCCCATCACCAGGAGCGTACAATTCCCATACTAAGCCTGTCACGGCATGTTTACAGAGCGATTTATTTTTTCCTTTTTTTCCGTGAAAAAAGGCAGTTCAGGTACAAGTGATTCCGCATCATCATCACCTTTCTTTTGTTCTAAAGTTTCTTAGTTTCGCAGAGAAACTTTAAAACAAAAGAAAGGTCGAAGGAAAGTTTCGCACGAGAGAATGCGTCTCCTGAGGGAGTCCCATATCGCGGCAAATTCAATCTAAAAATAAATCGATCTGCGAAAACTCCGTGACAGGAATATAGGGCAGTTGTACGCTCCTAGTGATGGGCTCCTGTGTCCACCCTATACTCTCCTCTAGCTATTCAACTTAAACAGTCTTCGTTGCAATCCAGTTTTACAGCTTGAATACCCAGGTCCTCGAAGTCTTTGATTGATCACTTGTAATGCTCGTTAATATTAACGGTGACACAGTGATGACTGAACAAAATTCGTCCTCTTGCATTTTTACTGGAGTGAACAACTGAAAATTAACAGTTTTGCCAAATCCTGTTGGTAAGATTGCCATAACGTCCTCTCCTTTGAGGAGGTCCACAACAGCGTTCCTTTGTTCATCTTTTAAGGAAGATATGTTGAAAAGATTTAGCTTTTCTTCGATTACTACTTCGTTCACCGACAAGTCCTGACTCTCTGTGACTATTTTTGTCACTTACTAACCCTCCTAGCCCTTATTAACGATGTCAGCCATCTTTGTGGGCGCTTAGGTGTTGTCGGGAAAATATTAGTCACGTGATCACTCAGGGAGCAAACAGTGAACTCGCGGTAAATTCTCAGTTGGTTGTGATGTAAACAATGCTTTGTTAAATCCGGTTTTCGCGAATTTTTAAAGATTTCTGAAAGCTGATTTATGCTTAACGATATTTTATTTATGTACATACGATATTTTGTATCAATTAAGATATAGGAAAAAGGGACCGTTGTGCCTCTTACGAATGCGACAACGATCGACTAAATATCCGGACAGTTGTTTTATTTAATGATAAGTTAAATTGTTTCAGCCCAACGTCTTTGTTTGCCATAGGTGCATTTATAAGGCCGAGGAGAGAGAAGTATACTTTTATCGAAGTCCTAATCCCAAATTGCACAGTAAAATGGTCACAGCTCATCAACAAGAAAGGCTTCAAAGTTACTAAGTTTACTGAAAGGCTTGCTCCAACCGTTTCAGTGTTAGCAAATCCACGTCCTTCTTTAAGGCTTCTGGGGAAAAGAAGACTGACACCCGATTCTATGGTCAACTTTTCCCTTCGTCTCGTTGAGACATCGTCTTCTTCCTCTCGTGTAGTTTTAGCGACCTCGAGTTTCAGCTTCCACGCATAATACGCCTTTTTAGCTAGCTCTGCTTTTCTCCCCGACAAAACAACTCCTCTTTTTGCAGAAACGTTTTTAACTGATCCACCTTCCACTTAGAAAACAGCTGTATTGACATCTTGTTTGTCCGTCTTCGGACGCCATTAAAAATGTTTGCCCCCAAGAGACCATGTGTCCAATCAATTATCCCATCATTCTCTGTGCGAGTGTAAAGATGGCTGACATTGTGAATAAGGGCTATTGAACAATTGGCTACTCCGTTGCAGGGCTGACGGAGAATTTGGGTGCTATCCATTGAACCAAAATTTCCGGAAATTTCGGTCCAAAAGTCACTGGATCAGTTTGGTCCACCCGGATTTTTTTTCGGAAAAACGACTCCACCTTTCGAGGTGGACCCGTTGGTTCGGTTGGATCGGTCGGACAGGAAAATTGCTGTTCCATTTGACATTTACGACCCATTCTCGTGTCCAGCACCTCTCTGTCCGGTACTTTCGGGTTGATTTTCGACATGGACAGCGAGAGTTTTCTTAGCCTGCGAGAGCAGACGTATTTCCGGTTGTCGCTTCTCTCCTCCCGAAAATTATACTTTTCGGGCGGAGAGAAGCGACAACCGGCAATACGTCTGCTCTCGCAGGCTAGAGTTTTCTGTGCAAGCGAATCTTTAAAACGGTCTGTTTCCACGTTTTCATTGCCTCAAGCATCCAAACTCCGATCAAACTTCCGCCATTTTTATTGTCTTATGTATATGTTAGTTGTTAAATTCTTCTTTCATTCCCGATGAGACTGAGGTCCTCACAAGTCAACCTGATCACGAGCGTTAGGAAGACGACAAATCAGGGGGGAAACACTTCTTGAGAAAGGAACGGAGCGAGACCGGTCTGGTGTCGCGTTCCAATTCGCTTTCAATAAATTTCGAAACTTCGCTCTGGAACTTTTGGTTGAATGGATTGCGCCCTTTGTTTCGTACAGAAGAGTCCGCGGTCCGTCTTTTCTCGTCTCGTCTCAATCCCTTTCACATAAACGTGTGCGCTGGGTTGAGAACTCGGCGGATTTTAGAGAAAAGGCAGACTGCTAGCAGTCTAGCGTCTCGTAATCATCAACACGTTTGTTGAAAAATATTTTAAATTTATTCAAATGCTTTGTATTGTCCTTAACCGCCAGTGACAGATTATTTCCGATTAAAACGCAAACTAGTCACTACAGCGAGTCATGAAAACTAACGCCCCGGCTACACGAGCGATTATTTGCTAGCGATGATGATGCGATTTTTTTTTTCTGGAAATTGACCCGGGTCTGACAGTGCCTTAACAAATAACTGACATTCATTCGTTCTTCCGACATTTTCTCAGTAGAAAGTAATTAAATCACAGTCTCCGACTGTTCATTTCACTCTAAAACATTTAAACTAAAGTTTGCATAACCGAACTCAATACAGCTCTTGTTTAAGAACCCTCTGCATGTAAAAGAGTTCTTAAAAGTTTCAGCAAGACAGCGAGCGTGGCGCGCATACAAAACTGTTATTATACAAACTAAGCAAAGAAAACGGGCACGACAGTGACGACGGCGCGTGCAGATCTAGAAAAACTAATAGCCAACTTGATTAACGACAAAACAGTAAATTGAGTACCGCGTTTTTGGTTTCTCATTTGACGTTGCTTTGCCTCTACTAAAAAGTGTCACTTTTGCACCATATCTGTAAAGATGACTTAACAGAAAACAGTGCTATTAGCTCGTAGCCAACCCAACAGAGATATTGAAACTTATGATCCATCAAATATTTTCGCTCGCACGCGATTGGTCTAAACGCATCACGTGACGGAATATTCCCCAGCTAAAACTGGGGAATATCCGGTGATATTCCCCAAATACGTGTTGCGAAAAAGATTTGAATGATAATAAACACAACAGCCTCCATTTGGCTTTGAAAATATGCTCGGTTATTTGTCCTTGGACATCAGTTCCTCGGAGCTCACAGTTTTCCTCGAGCTTCGCTCTCGGAAAACTGTTCGCTTCTCGGAACAGATAATGTCCGAGGACAAATATCACCTACCTGTCACCTACCGGGAGTGAGTGCCCATGCCCTGATGTCCTTTTTTTGCAGCCAGATCGAAAAACTTGTCAGTCTGGTAAGCAACTTTGACATGAATATACAATGTTCTGATGTTTATTCAGTTGGTTCAGCCTAGTGCTCAACTTGTTATTCCACGTTGTGACATATTTATTCCCAGTAATGATGGGAAAAAGCACCACGCAAATCGTTCCATTGTCTTCGACAAGTAATGGGATACTTTAACCCCTGGAATATATCCCTTCTCCACACGGAAAATTGCTTTACATTCGGCCGGATCTTTGTTTACAATAGAAAAATGTTCATACGGCGAGTGAAGATGTGGTGGATTCTGCAGGATGTATGCCTCGTAAAATAAAGGAAATTTCTCATCATCAATATTTCTTCTTTAAGCTATGTCTTCCCCTCGCTTACAACGTCGTTCTCGTTCCAGGCTTTTGCTCGGTCACCACTTCTAAAAGTCGTCGCGTACTCGACCTAAACTTTCCTAAAATCTCTATGGTAATGCCTAATACAAGGAATGACGAGATCGTCTTGATCGCTTACACTCGGAAAATTTCAGCAACGATCTGACAAAGTTATGTGGGAAAAGGGTTAAAATAGCTTACGCTATCCTTAATGATTTGATCAATGTTCTCTCACAGCTACTCAACAATTCCTGCTGTTTGCTGATGCTTCACAACGCAAGATAATGAAGGTGTCTTCTCATGACTCTCGATCGCTTCATTCTTTGCCCTTACCAGACGTCATGAGGTACCCCGTTGCGATAGGGTACGACGCAATGGAGGACCGAGTATACTGGACAGATAAAATCAGGAGAACCATTTCCCGTGCATTCCTGAATGGATCATCCTTTGAAGATATTTTCAATACCTCTCTTCTATTCCCATATGGGTTGGCAGTTGACACTATTGGAAGAAATCTTTACTGGACTGATTATGGAACTGACAAGTTGGAAGTCTCGAAACTAGACGGTTCCCACCGAACAGCCCTGATAACAAGGGATATAGTTACTCCCAGGGATATTATTTTAGATGCCAATAAAGGGTCAGTAGAATTTCATTAGCGGATTACCATTTTTTTCAATTGTGGAAAGTTCATAAGAACATATTAATGAAGTTTAGGTATTTAGCGTGTCCAGAAACCGTGCATGTCCTTAGACATTAACTCTGGTATCAGTTAAAAAATCAATAAGATAAATGATAGACCGAGTAGATTCATCGTGTCTTTAAATTTTGACAACAAATGAACAAAAACCAAGATCTTGAGTGACAGTTATATTTCGGTATAAACTATACCATCATCAGACTAAAAATGCATACAAAATTAGGAGCTTAAGTAGTTACATGACACATACTCAAGAGAACAAGCATAGTTCCCTGCTGGATTTTAGTCCATTGTTAAGCAATGGCGATTGTCGCTTGATATGGAAGGCTTCTTTGTATAAGAGTAGGTTCCAATTGTCATCATAATCTAACACCGTGGTGTTATTCTGGACTATATTGATTGCGTAATCCTTGTTGGTGGAAATATTTGGTGTGGTGATGTTATTTAAAGTATCCGGTAAATTCTGGCTTCTTAAAAAATCAACAACATCAACAACAAAAAATCTATCGTAAAAAGCAACATCTAAAGCAGAAGAACCAATTAAAATGACATTAAGCTGGCAATGTATTTGCTATATAAATCTTGAATCTTATGTTCTTCTCCTAGAATAATGTACTGGACAGACTGGGCCTTTCGAAGAAGGATTGAAAAAGCTGAGATGACAGGTAAAGGAAGAGCCATTCTCGTGAGCTCCTCTTTGCGGCAGCCAGATGGTCTAACACTCGACCAAGAAAAGAATCGGCTGTATTGGGTGGATTCCTACTACGACAAGCTTGAATACTTGGACTTGATTAGCAACAACAGAGTGACGTTAATACAGTATTCATCTGTAATATCTTACCCGTTTGGAATGACAATTTTCGGAGACAACTTATATTTGACTGATTGGAATCAGGACACTGTTTACCGAGTTCACAAAGATGGTGGAGACGTCACAGCCTTCATCACCGGCATTGAGACGCCCATGCGTATTCATGGATACAACATTACTGATCTTGTGTCTCATGGTAAGTACCAGGAGGCATTGTTACCCTCATGTATTTCGTGCAGGTTATGTAGGTGACTCTGGGCGATATCTGTTCAGGGCAGAATTTGCTATCACGCTGATGATCCTTATGATCCTCTGGAACACTTATGATATAATATGTGATGAGTTGCACACGACAACACCGAGTGTACCCGAAGGGGTGGGGGGGGGATGCTCCCTTATATGGGCTATATAGATATCTGCGGCGCCAAGGGGTATGGCTTTTTAGCCGTTTTGATCTGAAATAGGGTATTAATTTTGACCATTTTGGTCTGAAACAGGGTACAGTTTGTGCACTCTAGTCTTGAATTGGCGACGCATTGTGTAACCTGCTTTATAGTGTGGAATTTTAAGCTCGAAACTTTGAATAAAAGCGTATAAACATTGCCTTTAGCACTGGGCTGACCCAGGGAACTGATTATAAGGCAGGTCTGAAATAGGGTACTGATTTAAGGGTCAAGGCTGAAATAGATTTCACTATAAAAGCTAACGGTAAAAAGCAACGACGTTTCGACCGATCAACGGTCATTCTCAAGTTGAAAGATAAAATTTGTTTAAGACGCGCTTATATGATAATCAATTGTAAAAATGCTAATGAGGTACTGACTAAAACTCTAAGGCTGAAATAGGGTATCCAATTTTTGATCAGGTCTGAAACAGGGTACGGAAAATCACAAATTCTGGTCTGAAATAGGGTAAGCGTTTAAGGAAGCGTGCCGCACACCGAATTTTTCTGGAAGTACACCCCACCCCCCACCCCCCCCCCCTTCCCCGGGCGAAGGACTAGTGTGGACATTTTTATGTTCCAAGTATCAACCTGATCTAATCTTAAGGAAACTAGGAGGCTTTAGGAGGTTAGGTGTACTCTTAGAGAAATAACAATGGGTCACTGTAGGATGGTACTGTACCTTCAGTTATAAAATTATGGTAACCGAACAGTTTTAGTCCGGTTCTGGCCCCTCTCTCTGCCACGCAACGCTACGCTACTGTGAGCGTAGCGTTGCGTGACAGAGAGAGGGGCCAGAGGTGGACAGTAAGATCATGGGTTCGACTCAAATCTGGGATTTCTAAAGCCCCGGCCAAACGATCGCAACATTTCAACACAACATATCCCAACATTGTTGGATCATGTTGCGAAGAGCTGGCCAAACGCATGCAACATCAAGCAACAGTCTACGCAATACTTTCAGCGAATATTTGTCCCGGACGTAAACATGGAGTATGTTCACCAGCGATTTCGCCTTTGGCGTTGCAAAGTTGTGGCATGTTCTCTAGTGCTGCTTGTAGAGGACGACGAGAGAGAGGTAAAAAGAGGAAAAACAAGGTTGTGGATCAAGAGAAGACAGCAGAAGGGCTACTTTGCCAACATAGTACAGGAGCTGATGATTGAAGACGTGACGGTTTTCAGGGAAATGTCTTCCTCGGTGATTTCTTCTAGTTTTTGCACAATTCAAATTGCGCGCCACTTTCCTCCATGTTTAGAAATAACGTTTTAAAAAACAAATCGAGCTAGTGTGCATGCCCAGACGCAACATTGTTGCACGAACCTGGCCAAACGACCACAACATCATGCAACATCCACAAATGTTGAGTGAAAAATTTGACCATTTTCAAATTTGAGCCAACAACACGCAACATATCGCAACATGTCGCAACAGGGTGGCCAAACGCGCGCAACATGTTGCGGCCAACAATGTTAGGATATGTTGCGCTAAATGTTGCGATCGTTTGGCCGGGGCTTAAGGTTTGAAAGTCCCGACAAAACATACGGTGACAAGTGAGGGGCTAATATTGGAAAGCGAAAAGGGGTATAACCATTATTCAAGAATCGTCGATCGAAAACATGCAGCCAAGGCCAATTAAATTGTCTAAAACAAGCTCACTGTGCGATATCTTACTAATAAAGGCTTGGTATTAAAAATGCCTTTGTAGTTAGCTTTTTGATTCTACAATCAATCAATCAATCAATCAATCAATCACAAAGAAGATAATAATAATAATAATAATAATAATAATAATAATCATATAATTCATTTATATAGCGCTATTAATACTAATTATTCATAGCGCTTTACAATTTTAAACCTTATACTAATTATAAAATAGTTTTTACAATTTCATCCTACTATTCTAATTCTAAAGATGGGAGAAACGTCACAGCTTTTATCACTCGCATGTCTGGAACGTACTTTAATATTCATGGGTATAACGTTAGTGAGCAAATGTTTCATGGTAAGTTTTGCGAAACATATTAATTTTGCTGCGAGCAGTATTTTTGTGTAGATCATGTACATCAGCTCTGGCACCCTTCCGTTAACGCAATTGTGCGTTTGTTTGGGTTCTTCCTGAATGAGAATGTAAATAATGGGAATGATTAGAATGATGGGAAACTGACACAATAAGAAAAAAAAAACTATTAATATTTTGAAAGCCGATTGAAAACTTGCCGCGTTAGACTGGAGACTAGTAAACAAATGAGGAAGAACTACATGACGTAGGGGAATAACCGGAATAGATTCTTAGGATTTCGGAATAGGCCATTTCCGAGATCGCTTGAGCCTCTATTTCAAAGCGAGTCTAAGTGCGAAGTCTTTGTAATGAAAATAAGTTTTCGCTCATATGGAACGCTGAACTTATTACCATCACAAAACTTTCGCACTTTGACTCGCTTTGAAATAGAGGCTCAAGCGAACTCGGAAATGGCCCATTAGAATAGAGAATAAGAAAAAAGAACGCACCAAAAATAAATTCCAACTATACTAGTTTTAGAATCGCTGCCATAAAACGTGCCCTAAAATAGCAAGCAAATTATTTTTGGTATGATGCATGATGATCGTTATAATACCTGTAACAGTTACATTAACGTTATGAAATGACATTGTCCGCGAGTGTTATTGTTTAAAAAACTTCATGGCCCTTGTGATTATGTACCAACTTTAATGTCAGTATCGCTTACTTTCATTAGAGAGAGTGCACCAATCGTTCTAAACATGATAACTACCGAACAACTAACTTTAGTTGTAGGAATTAATCGGAAAGGAAGTTTTCTGGAAATCGCACCATAACCCCAGCTAGCTGACTTGACATAAAAGGATCTCTTTTTTCTCATATATGCATTCTACAAAATTATTTCTTTTTCCAGGTAATTCTTCCTGCCAGTATGCTAATGGTGGCTGTAGCCATATTTGTTTACTGGCATCTACCGGCAGTGAGTGCGCGTGCCCCGATGTCCTTTTTCTGCAACCAGATCGAAAAACGTGTCACCCTGGTAAGCAATGCTAAAAACAATAATTTAATGGTAGTTGTATAATTGCTGTCCATTATTTTGTTTAGCCCACTGATTTACTGATTGTTACGTTCTTTGACGGATTTATCCTTTGTGACGATGGAACTTTAAATTCTCCCATTGAAACCCTAATATTAGCATGTATATTCTCCACACTGTTTGCCACATAATGAGGAGAATTTGTTAAACAATCAAGACCTTTGTTACTTGTTGATCACTTCCTTTTTTCTCACAACCCTCCTGTTTGTTTTAACAGTGTTATTGTAAAAAGAAATGAAACATTGGTCACTCTCTGAGGGTTAAATGGTTAAACAAAATGTCCTCAAGGTTTAAGTTCATTAATGATCAACTGAACCTTACAGAAACCGATTATGTATGTAAACATAGGTTCACCTTAGTGCTGTGTGGTCGCACACTACACAGCGAGAATTCGACTGGGCTTACAATAAAGTGTCCACGCGCCGAGAGGCTAAACAGAATGTCCATGCCCTTAATTATCAAAAAATAATGCTCGCTCGAATTCTAATATGTTCTGGTCAGAAAAGTTCGTTTTGTAGTGTAGTTTGTGACTGCTTATTGCAGACTTTTTTCCCAATGTAAAGGAGTTTGCTTGCTTTGGTTACTGGCTATAAGTTCTACCCATCTCGGAACAACCCGAGATAAAACGGTTTTTTCAGGACACTTTATGAAACAAACAATTTTCGTGCGGTTTAATATGACAGAACAACAACGATAACTTTATTAAATGAATAATAAAACAAATTGCAGCTTGGAAAGGCAGGTCTTTGTGTAAACGCCGGGATCCAAAAAGGAATGATAGTTGCACCTCAATTTGGAAACAAATGTTATACCTTGTTACTTTTTGTAAAGCCTTTTTGCAGTACTTTAGCCAAATTATCTCTGAAAATTGTGTGTAGTTGCCCCCAAGTTTCTTTTTAATTTCCAATAGCTCTTCATTAGATCTGCTTTTCCCACAATTCTAAACCGCGCAAAAATACTTCTCACGGTATTTAAAGTCACCATCCTTGAGAGCTAGAGAAATAATCAAAATCAGAAAGACGAATTCCATGGAAATATTATATATCAATCTAGGAGTACTATCACAACTCTAGCTTTGCAGTTAACAGCTTACTCTATCCTAAACATTTCGTTAACAGCTACCGAAGAATTTCTACTATTTGCTGATTCCTACAAGCGCAAGATAATGAAGGTGTCTCCTCATGACTCTCGATCGCTTCGTTCTCTACCTTTACCAGACGTCATGAGGTACCCCGCTGCGATAGGGTACGACGCAGTGGAGGACCGAGTATACTGGACAGATATAATCAGGAGAACCATTTCCCGTGCATTCCTGAATGGATCTTCCTTTGAAGATATTTTGAACACCTCTCTTATATACCCATATGGGTTGGCAGTTGACTTTATTGGAAGAAATCTTTACTGGACTGATCTGGGAACCGACAAGTTGGAAGTCTCCAAACTGGACGGTTCGAACCGAACAGCCCTGATAACAAGGGATATAAATACTCCCAGGGATATAATTTTAGATGTCAATAAAGGGTCAGTAAAATTTCATTAGCAGATTACCATTTTCTCAATTGTGGAAAGTTCATAAGAACGTATTAGCTATTTGTAAATTTGTCAATGAAGTTTAGGTATTCAGCGTGTCCGGAAACCGAGCATGTCCTTAGACATTAACTCTGGTATCAGTCAAAAAATCAACAACATCAGCAACAAAAAATATAGGCGTAAAAAGCAACATCTAACCGTCGGCGATGGCCGCCGCTTTCCAGACGGGTAACATACTAATAGCACCTAACTGTATAGTCAGGGTATCAATTGAACCGCGTGAAAGCAGAAGAACTAATTAAAAATGACATTAAACTGGCAATGTATTTGCTATATAAATCTTGAATCTTATGTTCTTCTCCTAGAATAATGTACTGGACAGACTGGGCCTCTCCAAGAAGGATTGAAAAAGCTGAGATGACAGGTAAAGGAAGAGTCGTTCTCGTGAGCTCCTCTTTGCAGCAGCCAGATGGTCTAACACTCGACCAAGAAAAGAATCGGCTGTATTGGGTGGATTCCTACTACGACAAGCTTGAATACTTGAACTTGATTAACAACGAGAGAGTGACGTTAATACAGTCTTCATCTGTAATATCTTACCCGTTTGGAATGACACTTTTCGGAGATTACTTATATTTGACTGATTGGAATCAGGACACTGTTTACCGAGTTCACAAAGATGGTGGAGACGTCACAGCCTTCATCACCGGCATTGAGACGCCCATGCGTATCCATGGATACAACCTTACTGATCTTGTGTCTCATGGTAAGTACCAGGAGGCAGTGTTACCCTCATGTATTTCGTGCAGGTTATGTACTAGGTGACTCTGGGCGATATCTGTTCAGGGCAGAATTTGCTATCACGCTGATGATCCTTATGATCCTCTGGAACACTTATGATCTAATATGTGATGAGTTGCACACGACAACACCGAGTGTACCCGGAGGGTTGGGGTGGGGGGGGGGGGTACTCCCTTATAAGGGCTATATAGATATGTGCGGCGCCAAAGGGTATGGCTTTTTAGCCGTTTTGGTCTGAAATACGGTATTAATTCTGACCATTTTGGTTTGAAATAGGGTACGGTTTGTTCACTCTAGTCTTGAATTGGCGACGCATTGTGTAACCTGCTTTATAGTGTGGAATTTTAAGCTCGAAACTTTGTACAGAAGTGTATCCTACTTAATAAAAGCGTATAAACATTGCCTTTAACACTGGGCTGACCCAGGGAACTGATTATAAGGCAGGTCGGAAATAGGGTACTGATTTAAGGGTCAAGGCTGAAATAGGGCATCAAATTTTTGATCAGGTCTGAAACAGGGTAGGAAAAATCACAAATTTTGGCCTGAAATAGGGTAAGGGTTTAAGGAAGCGTGCCGCACATCTTCACTCAATTTTTCTGTAAGTACACCCCACCCCCCTTCCCCGGGCGAAGGACTAGTGTGGACATTTTTATGTTCCAAGTATCAACCTGACCTAATCTTAAGGAAACTAGGAGGCTTTAGGAGGTTAGGTGTGCTCTTAGAGAAATAACAATGGGTCACTGTAGGATGGTCCTGTACCTTCAGTTATAAAATTATGGTAACCGAACGGTTTTAGTCCGGTTCTGGCCCCTCTTTCCGCCACGCAACGCTACGCTACTGTGAGCGTAGCGTTGCGTGACAGAGAGAGGGGCCAGAGGTTGACAGTAAGATCATGGGTTCGACTCAAATCTGGGATTTCTAAGGTTTGAAAGTCCCGACAAAACATACAGTGACAAGTGAGAGGCCAATATTGGAAAGTGAAAACGGGTATAACCATTATTCAAGAATCGTCGATCGAAAACATGCAGCCAAGGCCAATTAAGTTTTCTAAAACAAGCTCACTGTGCGATATAAAGGCTTGGTATTAAAAATGCTTCCGTAGTTAGCTTTTTTATTCTACAATCATTAATCGGAACACTGGTTTTCTGTAAGTCGCGAGGCAACACCAGACAGCATTTGTTATAACTGCACTAATCAGTTCTTTTTTGGTTATATCTCCACTGAAAAAACCTTTGGTTTAAAAACCTTTTTTGTTTTTATTCAAGGTAATTCTTCCTGCGAATCTAATAATGGAGGTTGTAGTCATACTTGTTTATCATCATATACTGAGAGTGGCTGCATATGTCCAGCTCCCCTTTTTCTGCAGAAAGATGGAAAGACCTGTCACACTGGTAAGGAGCACGTACAATTAAAAAATATGTCCGCAATGCGTTCATTATGGCTTACTAAACCACGTGACGGGCGCTAGACTCTTGTGGACAAATTAATAAACCCGATGATGCCATGATGTGGCTACACACTTCGTGTAAGCCACACAATAACGCAATGTTAGCAAAGTTCATTGTGTTTTGTCAGGAGCTCATGGTTTTGTTTAGCCCAGTACGTTTGTCCGTCGGTTAATGTAATTAATGGGGAGCTTAAGCAACGACGACGACGACGGCTATGAAAACGTCTCGTTTTTGTAACCTTTTCGCGATTATGTCAACTTGTTTAACTTGGAAAATTCTGGCGAACTATCAAGGGACTAAACTGCAATGAACGACATCAAAGTATTGGAAAAGGAAAACAAATTTGCCGTCATGCGCTCACGTCCCCGAGAAAACATGAAATTCAGTCATTTCACGTTGTTGCTCATTCTCGTCCCCAGAGCTACTCGTCGTTGACAAGTAGCTCTGGACGCGCCAGAAAATTCGAAGTCTTTCATTGGCTGACAAAAAATGAATGCGCAGCAGAAATGAAAATCAGAAAGCAGTACGCATTCCATTCCGACCCGCCATGGCACGCTTTTCAAACAAATAAATATAAAAGCTCCGGAAACATGGCTACGACGCCGAAGAAAACTTATCAGTTTCCCCGTAATCAGAGCTTCGCCTGCAATGATATCATTCATGACCGAAACAATCCTCTTTTGTTGTTTGGTAGCAGCCGAGAAGCTGAAAAGATACGTTTGAACTTCCAGAATTTAACTAGAATCATTTTAAACGCTGACGATCCTTACCCGAAGAAGATCTATCTTCCCTGTAAAATTAAGTTAGAGTCAGCAGTTGGTTTCAAAAATTTATATGTGACTTTCCAAAACCCGTCGGTAAAATACATAAACAATCATGTGACGGCATACAAGGCTGCTTTCTGTTCTACTTTTAAAACCAAACCGCCTAACCAACGCTTTTTGGAACCCATCTAACAAGAAGGAGGCCATCTTGATTACATTGTGTAGTTTCATGTCTCTCCCCTCCCACAGGATTAGTTTCTGAGCATGAGCAGATTAGTTGGCAAAAATTACGCATGCGCTACCGGATGTCCGTGATTTACGGACATCCGGTAATTGCTGCTACCAAAGCCCTCCGTTCTCCGACCACGTGACCAAAAGAAACGGAGGCTCTGGGGACGAGAATGGTTGTTGCTTTGCAGACAGGAAATAAATGTACCAAAATGTAAACGCACGTGCAGAGCGATTGTTTTTGCTCGTTAAATCTATTGTTTTGTGGCGTTCTCGTTGCCGTTGCCGTTCTCGTTGCTTAAGCTCTCTATCAATAACGTCAAAGGCATAACTTCTAATCACTTTCCTTCGTCTTTTACCTTGGCAACAAACAAGCAAACAAAAAAACAGTTATTTATTTACTCATCATGTTCATGTCGGCAAAATAATTAATGACTGAATATATGAAAATATACCTTTGAACGGCCGATTAATGAACGTAGAACAGGACTGCCCAAGTGGTGTTTATAACTGCTACTGTAGGATCAGTCACATCTTCATTCATGAAACCGCAGTTCAAATACATTATTTTCATATGTATTCACTCTCATTTATTCCCAATTCACGGGTTTTTTATGAACCCACAAAATGACCAGCTCTAGATGCCTTGTTAGCTTAGTTGGTAGAGCACTACACTGGTATAGCAAAGGTCATGCGGTTAACTCCTGCACAATCCTGAATTTTTCAAGTTATGTTCATAACTGCGAGAAAGTAATAATGATTGTTATATAGCTTGCGTTTTTCCCGCTACAGCGCGCCCATTGATTGGCTAGTTCATGGTCACATGACGCCTGACAATGAAACTGTTTACCGCCAAATACTTCGCCAAATGCTATGAGCGGGCAACATTGCGAAAACTATGACTTCAAACGGAAGACACTTCACTATTACCCGCGAAATGTTGACCGCTGTTGCACGTGATCAGAGCATACAGTTGAAGGTGGCCTAATGTTGTCGCTGGAATCTCAGCGCGTTTTTCAAAGTTTGCTTTTGTTTTTGTTTTCCACCGGTTTGATCCATCTGTTTTGCTATATAACAAATCACTTTATGACTGGTCCCTTGGGGAACAGTGAATTTTGTCTCCGTCGAAACTCATTGTTTCCAGAGACGAAGTCGAGGGAAACATTGAGATTCGAGGGACATTGAGATTGAAATCCTCATTGAGATTCTCGGGAAACTGTTCCCCTCGGGACCACTTATTAAGTATTAAATGTTACATGAAATAAGTTGCAATTTGCAAGGTCGGAGAACCAAGCACTGACACAATAGGCAAACACAAAATTTATACATACATACATCATGATAAAGTCCTAAAATTATTACAACTAAAAAATGCAAGTGATCAGACAGACAGAAGAAACAGTTTTACACAAAATAGTTGTATTCACTCATCAGATGCTCACAGAGGGGAAATCAACATGATGAATTAATCATTAATTATCTTTCCTTTAGACTTACCGGAGAAATTTTTGTTATTCGCCGAACTTAATCGAAGTGAATTAGTTATTCAGTCTTTGGTTGACCCTTCGGAAGAAAGATTTGTGCCAATCATGCCAAATTTCAATGTTCGGGGCCCGATGGCTCTTGATATTGACTTTAGAGAGGACAGAATTTACTGGACTGATGTCTACCTGGACACGATTTCGCGAGTCTTCATCAATGGATCATCGCCAGAGATTCTTGTCACAGAGAATGTTTCCAGCTCTGAAGGTCTTGCCGTCGATCCGTTGGGTGGTAATATCTATTGGACGGACGCTGGGGTGCCCAAGATCGAAGTCAGTAGACTGGATGGGACAATGAGAAAAACCCTGATAGATCAAAACCTGGATCACCCAGTGGATATAATACTAGATCTCTACAATGGGTAAATGTAATTTTCTACGTAGTCAACATATCACGCTTAATTCTATTATGAAATCTAAATATCAGGGGCAACCAACGACAAATTTCGTATTTTCGTGACTGAAACGCCTAAAAGATTCGCAATGGGGGAATCATAGCCCCTAGCGTTTTCGGAAGGCTCATATTTGCTGTTTTTGGCAGTGAAAAAAAGTCGGCTAGCATTTTCGGAAAGAAGATACTTTCCTGGAAAGTTCGTAAAAGGTTCATTTTAGCTAGGTACTGATTTTCTCAATGGAAGATTTTGTTCCCTAAAATTTTCATGCAATTAAAATTCCAGCTAAGGAATCCGAACAGATCGAATTCCTCTAACGAAAATATCACTTTAAACAGACTTCAAACATGCACCACTTAAGAATACCTTTCCACTGCTTTGGCTTGATTTGGCTCGTTGTGTGCCCCTGAAATATATATATTCTTCTCATGCACAAAAAAATTTGCTTAAAACCAAACCCAGTAGTGTTACCCTTTACTGATCGTCCTCCTATCCGATTACCAAGTTATCGAATGGTTAATCCTGTATATACTGTGTGGTATCGCTAATCTAGCCCATGCATGCTATCGGTCTACACCAAGACAGTTGAACTTGTGTTCGTATTGATTGACTGCTGAAACTACTGGATAGGATTTTGCCATTAATTCTTCCACCTAGATTTTGTGCGGGAGTTATTTGGCCTGTCTACAAGTTGACATACAGTCGAACCTACCTTAGGTGACCACCCAAAATGCCAAGTCTAGGTGGGCGCTTACGGAAGGTGGTCGCTTACCAGAGAGGGTAAATTTAGGGTAATTTGCATGTACCTGCCCTTTCTGCCAGTGCTCATTGAAACCCATAGTAATTATCCACAAAAATATTAAGACTGCTCAAAATTATTCTAGGCAAAAAATCTCAGTATCAAGGATGATTACCAGACCCAAAATTGCTCAAAATTGTTGTCACCTAACACGGCTATTGGGAGAAGTCTCGTGAAGGACACTTGAATCTTGTGTTAGCTCATGTGGTGTTGTCTAAATCTTTCAGGGAACGGAGCATGACCAAATAATGATGAAACGGCTAGCTTTAAAGTTAACAACTCTTTTCTGTAGGGACACGTTTTCCAATTTCCGTCTGGGAGAGATGCAACAGATTATGTGAAGTGGTTGCCCACGAGTGGATATAAACAATAGAAAATTTCATACAGTGATCCCTAAAAGGTGGTCGCAGTCGCCTTCGAAAGGTGGTTGCAAAGGGTGACTCGAGTGCCTGTGAAAAGTGTACAAGTTTGGTCTGGCCCATCAAGTTTATCTATTCTTGCTGTCTTTACTATACGGTAGTTCTAGTCATGTGTTGTATCACCATGTCTTACAACAAACGTGTTCTCGCAAAATGTTTAACGCAGGTTGATGTACTGGAGCGACAGAGGAGCCCGTCATACGATTGAGGTCGCAAACATGGATGGCACTAGCAGAAGGCTTCTGGTTCGCAGAGGGTTGCGCAATCCACACGGCCTAACATTGGATCATATAAATAACCGGCTTTATTGGGTGGACGCATGGGATATTCTTGAATTCTATGACTTAGAAAGCCACAAGATAACAACATTATTAGAAAGCTTTGAAATCTTATCGCATCCGTATGGTTTGACGCTCCTCGGAGATTACTTATATTGGACGGATTGGGGTAAAAGGGCTATCTATAGGGCGGACAAGACAACACCTTCCACAAATTTCACGGTTTTCGCCCGAGGATTGTCTACTCCCGGGGACATACATGCATATGACAGAAATCAAACTCTTCCGGGTAAGTAAATTCTCAAATAAGTTACTGTTTATGGTTGCTTCTGGTTTCAAGTTAAAGTAAACTGATAATTTTAGAATTTTATGTTCAAGAGAAAAAAGTGCAACGTCAGAACGGAGTACATGTGAGAACGCTGTGGCAATTTTTCCATCTGTTGTAGTTTCTACTTTTTACGCCATCAATTGCAGGACAAAACAATTTGAAAGTGAACGTTGGACGGTATACCCATTAATCAGACTTCTTCTAAAACAACAGAGGCTTGAGAATTAGTTCGAAAAAGAATTTATTAATTATTTTCAAAACGGCCGCACCTATGGCTTCGATATATGAGATTTCACAGAAACTATGCAAAACTGCAAAGGAAAAGTCAGAAAAGTGAAACACTAGTTTATTGTCACATTTAGCGGTTCAACAAGACAATTTAATGAATGCCATGGTTTCAGTTTTGTTTTCTTTCGTCAACAGATCATCCTTGCTCGTCCTCTTATGGTGGCTGTTCTCATCTTTGCCTTTTAAGACCGGATGGATATCGCTGCTCCTGTCCAGATCACCTGGCGCCTGGAGAAGTCTGCAACACTTCGCGTAAGTAAAATGATAAAAGACAAATTTACTCTGCTACGTTTTATAACAACATAACATATAACTTTTGTTTAATTGCTTTCCAAGAGATAAAAGTTTACTTAACAAGAAACAAACTGTTAGTCCCCCAAAAGTAAGTTAATATACAACATAATTAATTAACTCCTCCAATGTGCCAGCCGTTTTGTTACGAAGGCACTAAATTACTTTTCTCGGTGTACTTCTAACTTACCATTTTGGTTTCAGTTGTGCCATCAACCGTAACACCGTCAACACAGGCATATACAACGAGCTATTCCACGTACGGAACCCCCAGCAGAAGTGACATGGCAACTTCCATTTCTTACACTGCTAGCGTGAGCTCGGTTCCAGCCCTTTCATTACAAACATTGTCTTCATCAGTATCTTCAACTCAGCCTCTGATTGCATCTTCCTCGTATGAGCCCACAGTCACACCTTTTCCCACTGAATGTCGCCCTGGTACTTGCAAGAATGGAGGAACTTGCATCGTGCCAGGCTTTTACTGCAGATGTAAGACGTATTACGTGTGGCATCTCTGCTCTGTTTATGTTGGTAAGTCGACCATGCAAAGAGAAGCATTGTTTAATGTATTAACACTATGGAGTGTTTAAATTTGGGGATTTTAGCTTATTAGACTTAAGACCTCTTAGTTTATGTCATCTGCTCTTTGTTGTTAAGGAATTCTTTGCCTAATTAGAAGACTCCCCACGAAGAGCCATGTTAAAACAGCTTGAAACTAACAATCGCGCTGCCAAAACGTTTTATTCGAGGACAATTGGTAAATCAAATCAAGTGGCCTGTCAGTAAATGTATGTACATTTGCATTCAGCATTTATGGTCCAATATTTCAATTGTAAATGGTTTGAACCCAGGAGTCATATCATAATTAAGTGGAGTACGATCGTCCGAGTGAGTGTAGTCCTAAGAGAGACTGTTTGTGGTGACATTGACTGACGTTTCGACAACCTGAGCGGAAGTCATCATCAGAGTCAAGTGATTTGTGTAACGTCAGTAAATGGTATAAATACTCTGTTCGTTAATGTGATTGGTCAACGAAGTCGTGGTGTTATTTGTCGTATTTGTCAGTTTGTTGATCCGTGTTGTGAGTGGCCAATCTTAACCCAACTTAAATGACAGATAGCTAATAACGTCACGACTTCCTTGACCAATCAGATCAACGACCAACTCTGCTGACGTTACACAAATCACTTATTGAGTGACTTTGAAGATGACTTCCGCTCAGGTTGTCAGTCAATGTCACCTTTAACGGTCCCTGACCTTCTCAGGACTACACCCACCCGGACGATCGAACTTCACTAAGTTATGATATGACTCCTCCATACGTTTTGTGTGTGTTACCACCTCTAAAAGCAGCTATCATCGTTTTACTAACAATACACATACATACATTAGACTAACAAGAGACGGATCGAAACGCACCAATCACTGTGTACAGTCTTCACAGCCAGTGACAACTAGGCTTAACTGACAGTCGACTAATAACATCACGACTTCGTTGACCAATCACATTAACGACCAGACTATTTATACCATTTACTGACGTTACACAAATCACTTGACTCTGATGATGTCTTCGCTCAGGTTGTCGAAACGTCATGATCAGTCAATGTCACTACAAACAGTTCGTCTCAGGACTATACTCACCCGGACGATCGTACTCCGCTTAATTATAATATTTCAGTTAGCGGTTAGCAAGGCCTTTTAAAACAAACGCATTTATCTCCGCTGTAACCATAGGTGGAAGTGCTGTGGAAATGGACCTATCTATGGCAAGCGAAGTAAGTACCTTACAGGTTTCCATAGCCCAGCGGTGGTCAAATGTGCAGTAGGTCAGATATAAAAATGCTTGTATCTTTCGTTAATCGAGCAGTTTTTTGGTTGATTGTTGACCTCATGATGTGTGAACAGCTGCATGCAGACACCGGATATTCCCAATTTAATAGGCCCGTCGTTGGTATTTCAGGCTTATAGTACACTCAACAAAATTGCTCAATTCTGATTGGTCGAGAGCAGTACAATTAATCCCATATAGTACTCTGTAGGAGTACCTATTAAGTTTTCACGGCGCATAAGTTCGTAATTTTGTTGAATGTACTACTGAATAAAAAATCGCACGACCTTGTCGTACAATTCGGGATTGATAGATACTCGTGATTTTGAAAGTTCTCAAATTGCACTCGCCTAAGGGCTTGTGCAAGTTTGAGAACTTGCAAAATCACTCGTACCTATTAATCTCAAATTGTACGACAAGGTCGTGCGATTTCCTATACTAATTTACAAAATGCAATGGAACATTGTTTGGTGCCAATGTGCCGGCCAATTCGATCTCGTTGCGTTTTTTGCAATACTTACATTGTTCTGAAACAAGGCTCCGGTACGATCAAACGCCAATTAACACTAATCCAAGATTAAAAATTATCAAGGAGTTTTTTTTTCCGATTTCTCTATCCTCAAACGTTGTTCAACGCCGATTATTATGCCAAATTTTAGATTAGAGAACGTTAATCCTGAAAAACAACAAGTTCAGAAACTGAAACCAAAGTTTACACTAATCGTGGATTAAATTAATCGGCTTTGAAACAACCGGTCCTCGATCCACTTAGATTAAAAGCTCTATTCTTGTCTAGTCGTGAAACCTTTTTTATTTTGTTCATGAAATAATACGTGCGCTTCCTGTGCCTCGTTGTCTCGCCTCCCCTTCCATCCTCTTCTTCTTTTCACCTCACACTTCCCCCCCTACCCCTCCCCTCTGTCGCCTCCCGTCCCCTACTCACTCCCTATACTCCCGAATATCTCCCTGTTTCGTTCACGTACACTCTGGACAGTGCCGCAAGTATATCAAATTGACCAAAGTGATAAATGTCTTCACTTACAGAAACACTGGAGTGAGAATACCTTGAAAGTATCATTGGCAGATGCTTGTACAAAATTTTTTTGCGGCAGCGGTGAATGTGTAAGGTAAGTGTGAACTGACCGGTGGTACGATGTTTAGAAACTTTATACTTTCAACACTCGGAGGTAAAATTCGTATCCCTGCGCGGCCATGTAATGTTCTGTTTATTTTATAGATACTGATGAAATTTCCACATAAAACACAACTTTATATATACATATATATTTGAAGCTCTCTTGTAATTAGCTAATCATGTTATGGGAGCAGGGCTGGCGCAGTGGTGAGAGCACTCGCCTTCCACCAATGTGTCACGGGTTCGATTTACTAAAGTTATTATTAGTAACCATGGCGACACCAATATCCTCACACGTGAAAGACAAAATAGTATCTTCACTGTGCGCGAAAAAACATATGATTTTATAGTAAAAGGAAAAATCCTGGTATTTCATCAGTATCTATGAAATAAAATGTAATACCAAGCGGTTTCCAGATAAATTTCGAAAATCTCACGATTTGGCAAGTGCTACTTGCTTCATGAAGGTCAACAGGTCCGCTTTGTGCTGCTCTCCCCTTCGCATCAGAGGTTAACACGGTGGAGACGTCGCCTTCTGATGCATACCCTGTGCTCTTTGACAAAATCCAAAAATCCCTTGGTTATAACTTAAATCTAACGATAACTGTGTATCTGTAATCGTCCTTGTTATGTAAGTGTAGTAAATGACACATTTGCTGATAGTCTATGCGAAGATCTGAGATCAGTCCCGATGATTTGCGATGATCATACTTCAAAAGCTTTTTGCTCATTGTTATTGCCCAAGCTTGTCGGATTTTTTTCAACACCAGCTTACAAACTGTAGTGAATTCAATTATGTAAAGGTGCTTGAAGCAGGACATAGCATGCATATAGGGAGATCAGGATATCAGGAAGTCTAAGTATAGACGCTTCAAAATAATTATAACTCTCTGGCGTGTGGCATGGCCGCTCGTGGTCACCGTACACTATTGGTACCATGCATGTATATCGCTTTTCATAAGAACACTCTTTCTTTTCTTGCAGTCAGTCAAATAGTGTTCGAAAGAAGCGTTCAGTGGGAAAACCTGCATACTTCAGGCCTTCGGATATTTACATACTTGGAACTTTACTTGAAGCAGGAAATTCTTTGAAAGTTGAATTTGCAGTCTTGCTTCCATCTGCTGAAGGACAGACTCCCCAAGTCGCAGAACCGGAGGAAGTAGTTCGGATGGTTCAGGAAACCAAAGATGATATCGGAGAAGCTGTTGGCGGAACAATTCACAGGGCTACTGCTAAACCAGAGGGACAAGTTACACAAAAGCCGACCCAGGGTAAAGCACTTTTGTTTGAACTTTTTTTGGAGCTCAGCTCAGCTAAGCTTGGCAGCTTAATATGATAACACAAATTCAATATAAAATAATGTTTATAGGTTTTTCAGTAACGAAAAAGGATGTCTTGAATTATCCTGAGAGTTGTCAAAAATCATGAAAATATCTAATAATATAATTGATGTCAGGACTCAGTAGCAGCCGTCTATCCATACAGATTCTTCTAATAGGCACACCTACAATATAACTACAAGTTAGCTATAAACTTACATTCGTAAGTTTTAATTCCCTCTGATTTAAAGCATTCTTCAGTCACTTTATTTTCATTTTCAGAGCCTCCTTAATTTTTCGATAATTTAAGGTGGCTCTGAGCCTGCTCTACAGATTTTTTTAAAACTTCGCAGAAAGATGAATCTTGATATGCTGATTGCAATTTAATAATAAAAAAAAACGGGGGTCACCAAACCCGTTTTTGAGTTTCAGGCACATAAAGTTAAAATTAAGGGTGCTTTTAAGAGGCTGTGGTGTTGCTATAGTAAATTATACGTTAAAAAAATGGTCACAACTTATTGAGAAATAATTGGGCATTTTTTTTAAAGAAACAAACAAAAAATTGTGGTAGTATCGATCCATCAAATAATTAGTGTTTAAAAATAACGAAACCATTTTGAGCCTCTTTAAGGTGTGAGTACGGGGAAAGGAGGATGTTGACAAGTTCTTCGGGATGCATGAGTGCATCCACATCTAGTACCTTTTAAGTTTGCAATTTTTTGACGGATTAATCGAAACGTCGCTCGTTTCAGTATCGCAAGCGTCCCTTCTTTACTCAGTGTTTCACAAAACCTTGTGTTTTAAAAAAAAAATAATCCGTTTTAAATCTACTTTCCAGTTAAGTTAAGATTGGTAGTGAGGATAGCATGATCTCATGTAACTTGGTTCACTTTAACAGAATCCTTCTAAATAACATAGCGAAGTCAATCAAGTATCGTTTTTTTTCCTGGGAAAGATGTTGAATTCTATGTTCAAGCTTCGGGATAAATGTTTCAAGACCTATACAAGCCACAGTATTTGCGTTTATAAAACCAATCACTTCTTAAACTTGTAATATTTCTTTATCAAACAAAACCATTTTTCCATTTAGAGCCTATTACTGCGAAAAAAGGACAATCCAGGGGCGAAAAAGAACTGACACCAATTGCACCTATTGCTGTTGGAGTCTGCGTGAGTTTAGTCGTCCTTGCAATCTTGGCGGCATTTGTCATCTACCGTTGCAGAAGGTAACGTATCCATGCCAACTGATTCAGGCGGCACTGATTTGATAACTTGACAATAATTTCTTATCCACAAATTAAACCGTGATTAATTGTGGTTTTTGTTGTCGTTTTTCATTTTTCACCCGGTGTTTCTGTAGTACAAACAACGGCACAAATAACGTCCAAAAGCCAGGGCTCCTTTCAGTTCATCAGCCTAACTTACAAGTACTCGGGTTCAAGCCACACGCTACATTTGATTGGTGCTCAAACGTTCAATATGGGCCTTGGTTCTCGGCGATGTAAATTCGATGTCTGAATTCGTAGATTTGTATGGCGTTTGCCATGTTAGCTATGTAAGAAGAAAAGCAATTAATACATATATATGCAAGCGCAAGGTCAAGATGGCTCGATACTGCATTTTTATGGACCGAGACGAAGTGGAGGTCCATAAAAACACAAAGGGAGAACGAGGCCAATATCCAGCTATCTTGACGCAACTAGTTTAGTCAATACAGCGTCAATAAAGGATTTATTATATGGCATAGAGAACACTGAAAAAATGATCTTCGTACTTGTTTATTTTTGAGCACTGAAAAGGAAACCAGTTATACGCAAAAGTGATGGTTTTGTTTTCTTAGTTTTTATTCTCGTTGGAGCCTTCGGTTTTCTCGTTTTCTAGTTCCATTCCGACAGAGAAATCACAGAAATAACCATATCATAAGTCCTCCTTTAATTAGTTGAGTGTCGAACGTAATTCTCGTTTGCATTGTTTTACTCTGTGATCGGTTCGCAAAAAATTGGGATTAATCTCCTTTTAATTAATTTACAATAATAGTTATATACCACATAGTACTTTTCGCGCGTTCAGATGCGATTAGCAATTTACTAGTATTGACACCAACACCGCCCCGAGCAGCTGAAGATAAACAAAATGGTTCAGGGGCACAAAACGAATCTGTTCCTCACTTTATCTGTTCCCCCGAGGTATTGTGCTGGCTGGCAAAATAACAGTTATTTCCCGGAGTTGGTTATGACATTTTTTTCTGCTTATGGTTTCGGTTGGTAATTACTGAAGTGTGGTAGTAGTGTGAGTGTTGCTGGCTGGCGAAATGTGGATTGTTGTGAGGAATTCCCCCACTGAAGGCTTGATTTTAGGCCTTTTGCCACGCCTATTTTGGCTTGCGACATATAAAATTGTCTTTTTTGTTGTTTTGCAGGGTGCTCAATTTGCACCTGGCTGGGAAACCAACCAATTTTATCTAGCTGGCTGGGAAATATCTTGAGTGTCTTGCTGGCAAAAAGGAACAGATATTTTTTCCCAGCATTATTAAAAGAGACCTGAAAATGCCTGAATAACATTTAGTTTTATCAACTGGGGTATAATAATACATTTTTCAACAAATTGGTCGTTTTGTGCCCCTGATGGTTTCCCGTTCCGATTCCGAAAAGGAAATTATTTCAATAAGCGTCAGTTATTCAGCTTGTGTGTATACTAAAACAATCATTCACCTCAGTGTCGGTGAACCACTTCGGTGAATTATTGTGAATTTGAATTGAGTGATACGCCAAAAGTGTCAGCCGTGAGTACACACAAATATTGATTTCATTCACAGGGGGAGAGGGTCAAACAACGTAACAACAGGTGGTGTCATACAGATGGAGCAGAAAGGGATGAACCGCAGCGGCTACTCGGACGTTGCATTTGATAACCCAGGTTACCAAGCGAAGCAGACCAATGCACCAAGCGGTGGAGGCAACGCGATGTATGAGTCGATCAGCGAAGCTAGCAGAAGCAACCAAGCACGCGGAGAGCAAGAACCATACGCCACTCCTCGGGAGTACGAGGTATCCTATGAAGCTTTACGCCCTAATGCAATGGCTGCTAAGTCTAGTGGAGCTTCAAATCCTCCTTACCCCATCAGTGATCCTCGAGACACTTTTGCTGAAGGAACGGAAACCATCCGTATATGAGGACATAAACCGTAAAGACGAATCCAGGACTTGAACTTGTAACTATATGAAAAGGTCCGTTTTACTATATCCTGCGCAACAAGTTTTCCCGTTAGAACCCTATCATATCGCCGTAAAGGCTGGCCGCGCGAAAATTGGGGAAAGAGCAAAAAGTAGGAGGACAGCGATGGGAAAGGAGATTCACAGCCTCTTTCATCCTTAATTTTTTGCTCTCTCCTCAATTTTCGCGAGGCCAGAATACGGCACACAATGTAGAAAAATTGGCTAGAACGGGAACGCTTGTCACGCAGGCTAGTTCTACTTGCGACTGACTCTACATGAAGCGGTAAGCAATGTAAGGTGAATTTTCACTGTACTAGCGGTATACAACATAGTAAACCGCGGAAAACCTTTGAGTTCTAAAGTTCAGGAGACAACTGTTATTTTTACGTAACGAAGCTGTTTTCAGCTCCCTGCTTAACATCCCAAAACGGTAATTTAACAGCCCGGCACCTGAGCGATCCGGATGACATTCGCAATGAAATGTTTGTTTGATGGCTAAAAGTTGAATTCCTTTCAATCACGATCATGAACGTTGATAAATGAAAATGTTTTCATGTTTAAGAGGACGAATTCCTGGAAAAACTAGTAAAACTTTTGAAGGCAAAGACATCCCCTTCGGCCACCGTATTATTCCATCACCGCTTGTTATCAACGGACCTTTTCATTCATTACAGTACAACTACTCCAACCAAGGCCTCCCAAGAAATTTTTTTACAAATTGGCCAATATAGTATTCGAGTGATGAAACAACAGAATAGTCGCAATTTGAATTTTGTTGTGCTTCGATAGTGGGTGAATTTGTCATTCATAATGAATTTTGTGAAAATACATTGTTCCAATATAAGATTCCCATTGGCTAGTTTGCAGAATTTTCCTGGGTGGCCTTTGATGAAGTCAGGTAGTTGCACTGTAAGTCAGAAGCTTGAAGAAGTTTCTGGCAAAGATATTACATGTAACCATGAAGCAGTAATGTATTGTAATGCCTAAGATTACTTTAAGCTTTCGAGAACCTTCAATATAATTTAGTATACTCAATTAGCTCAAGAAGTGTTTTTGAAGAGGTAAGCTTCACTGTGTAGGTGTTTACAGGGAAGATGAAGAGGGCTATAATTTTTTTATAACGGCGAAATATTTTAACCAAGGTATCAAATGTAATCATTTGATACCTTAGTCAGCTACCAAGAAAAATGAACAAGTCTCGTATTGCCTCCTTTTCTGTTCACATTTGTTAAGAGAATAACTTAAGGCCAGTTATTCTATTAACAAATGTAAACAGAGTTAGGAAAAGCAGAATATAGACCAGGACCCAGTTTTTCGAAATACGGTCAATCAGATGTAACTATCCAGTAACCGGACATTTGCAAGTTTTATGACCTGAACGTTTCTTTTACCTCTAGCTCAAAATTTATTTTCTTTAAAACTGTTTTGAACAAGAGATATGAAAGCTTTTGTTCATTTTTTCCAGTATCATGGAGTAACGCTGATCGGCGACTTTTCGCGGTCCAGATTATAGCTTTCGCCATAATGTTACAACAGGATTTCGATGTGTATTCAATAACACTATTGCTATTCAGATTTATACTATGCCATAGAAAATAGAGCCAATCGGAAGGCAGGAAAGCTGTATTTTATTTTCGTCGGTATTCTACCGAACTTTCCCATTAATCGGTGCAGTTCGACGGTATCACACCTGACCTTCCCATCGTGCACTGCATCGATTATGTAAGGCTACGTATTTTCCATGACATGGTATAAAATAGTTATGCTCGTGTGTATACTAAGAAACTACGAGTGACTCGTGGGATATTCCACGGTATACCACGAGAAAGCCTTGCACAACTAGAATATTTTCTACCCGTATACCACTAAGTATATACCACAAGATTGATCATGAAAAGCAGTCGTTTGTCAAGTCTCTCTTATAATGCATGGAGCTTGAATTGCACCAGGGCATATTTTTACTGTAACTACCAGTTTTATATGAAATAAAAACTTTTTTTCTACAATTGCTCTAGTTTTGTGTCCGCAAATGTTTAAGCATCAGAAACACTGTTCATCTTGCCCAGGAAAACACTTTGGCGATAAATGTGAGAAAATATAGATTTCAAACGATTACGGATACTGGTAGATGGAGAGTTGTTTAGGTTTTGTTATATACCTGGCTGAGGCCTAAATTTCACAGGCTTCAAGACCCTGCCACGTTTTTGAATCGCTTCCTGAGAGGGGGCTGAGTCGATTGCTGCGTTTTAAAACTAATCATATAATTTAATGATCGTCAACCGTGGCATGAATACCGTAAGAAGTGAAAGCGTTAACAGTCATGATGTTGTTGGTACTGAATCGGAATAAAATTTCCAAGATAAGTCGAGAAGACTTGAGTGCAGTGGAGGTACCACTATTTAAGCACGGACCCTCTTTGCCCACAAGCGGTAACCAAAAGTTGAGATTTTTCCCGGACATCACAGATTCACTGCTAACAATGAGCCGGAAACCAATATAAAATGTTTAAAAAAAAAAGGTACGTCTTGTTTACAAAAGGCGTGCCAATTTTTAAAGTAAACTTTCTCAGGACAGGCTTTATACGAGATAAACTCGTACCACATTTTGCATGTATGGGGTAGCATATTCCAAGCCTAAATTGCGTTGTTGTGCTCCACACTTCTTCAAATGATGGGTAGCAAAATCCTTCTCTTCCCACTTATGCAGAATAATTCCTTATAACGTTTTATGCGCGTATACATGATTACATTTAAAATTCCTTCAATTAATACCCCACGCAAAACACAGGAGTCACAGAAGGGCGCGGAATGTCGGTGGCTACCTTTAATTTCTCATTATTATAATTTTTTGATAGTCCCCAATGATGCAAGCGGATCATCAATGCAAACTCAACTCACCGCATAACTATCCATCGTGGCTCTCTCGCCGATTCTCGCAATAACCAGTATCGCAGCCATATGCTCATCTCTTAAAAATGAACCAACAAAAAGCACCTCAAATCTGGTTAGCGTTCGAGGCACTCAACAGTTTTTTACGTTTGCTCATAAATGCAGTTTGCTATCTCGACAACCAAGATGCGGAGTTAACGTTTCATGGCAACATTTCAATGTTTCACCGTTACCACGTCAAAAGCATTGTGTTTGGCCAAAGCGAAAACAGGGGTTACGCAAACTGGACAAGTTCGTAGACTTAAGTGATTCAAAGGATGACTCCTAACTACCCTAGAATCGGCCTTTCTTAACTGCGTCAAAGATCTAAATGACCAAGTTTAAATATCGTGAGCAACATCGAACACGAGTTCATCAAATATTCAGATTGAGACCAATCTAAATGGAATTAACTGGACATCGTTATTAATATTATAAAAATTTATTTTCACCTCTTTAAACAGGGGTTGTGTCACAAGACGTTTATCTCTAACTTCCAAGTAACTTGACCCAACAGTCGTCAAGAAAGAGTGGAGAAGAGAGCGTGACAATATAAAACTTAGTTATTGTTGCTCCCTTTTTGTCCTAGTCTTTTGCTGATCCCAGGTGTTCCCGAGAAATCTAAGGTAAACTTGCGAGTTCCTTCGTCGGTGTCATTTAACTGTCTTAGGCTCGGCGTAGAAGCTCGCACTGACTCCGGGACAGAAGGGTCAAATACATGAAACTCTCCTGAAGGTCAATAAAAACATTGCATTAAGTACAATAGAACACACGATTGATTTAGATAAGCGGAAAAAAACACAAGACTCTCAAGCACATGTCTGGACAAAGACCACACTGCAATGGAAAACTTGGTAGGTGATGTAAATTTTCCCAAGTTAAGTTTTTTTTTTTATGTGATCTATATTGACGTGACACAATTCACTTGACTCTCAATGACTTCCTCTGTGATTGTGGAAATGTTAGTCAATTAGGGACCTTTAGATTTGGGCACGAGTACGAGATTGAGTACGAGTACGACTTTTCAAATCTTGTCCGTGCTGTTTGTGTGCTTTGGATGATCTCTAGTGACAGCAATCTTGTTTCTACGAACTCCTGATCATTCCCGCTGGCAAGCAACAAGGAAGAGTGAAATTTTCAACCTTGGTTTTTCGTAATTGACCATTTTATGGTGTTCTGCTAGACAACATAGTAAACCGCGGAAAACCTTTGAGTTCTAAAGTTCAGGAGACAACTGTTATTTTTACGTAACGAAGCTGTTTTCAGCTCCCTGCTTAACATCCCAAAACGGTAATTTAACAGCCCGGCACCTGAGCGATCCGGATGACATTCGCAATGAAATGTTTGTTTGATGGCTAAAAGTTGAATTCCTTTCAATCACGATCATGAACGTTGATAAATGAAAATGTTTTCATGTTTAAGAGGACGAATTCCTGGAAAAACTAGTAAAACTTTTGAAGGCAAAGACATCCCCTTCGGCCACCGTATTATTCCATCACCGCTTGTTATCAACGGACCTTTTCATTCATTACAGTACAACTACTCCAACCAAGGCCTCCCAAGAAATTTTTTTACAAATTGGCCAATATAGTATTCGAGTGATGAAACAACAGAATAGTCGCAATTTGAATTTTGTTGTGCTTCGATAGTGGGTGAATTTGTCATTCATAATGAATTTTGTGAAAATACATTGTTCCAATATAAGATTCCCATTGGCTAGTTTGCAGAATTTTCCTGGGTGGCCTTTGATGAAGTCAGGTAGTTGCACTGTAAGTCAGAAGCTTGAAGAAGTTTCTGGCAAAGATATTACATGTAACCATGAAGCAGTAATGTATTGTAATGCCTAAGATTACTTTAAGCTTTCGAGAACCTTCAATATAATTTAGTATACTCAATTAGCTCAAGAAGTGTTTTTGAAGAGGTAAGCTTCACTGTGTAGGTGTTTACAGGGAAGATGAAGAGGGCTATAATTTTTTTATAACGGCGAAATATTTTAACCAAGGTATCAAATGTAATCATTTGATACCTTAGTCAGCTACCAAGAAAAATGAACAAGTCTCGTATTGCCTCCTTTTCTGTTCACATTTGTTAAGAGAATAACTTAAGGCCAGTTATTCTATTAACAAATGTAAACAGAGTTAGGAAAAGCAGAATATAGACCAGGACCCAGTTTTTCGAAATACGGTCAATCAGATGTAACTATCCAGTAACCGGACATTTGCAAGTTTTATGACCTGAACGTTTCTTTTACCTCTAGCTCAAAATTTATTTTCTTTAAAACTGTTTTGAACAAGAGATATGAAAGCTTTTGTTCATTTTTTCCAGTATCATGGAGTAACGCTGATCGGCGACTTTTCGCGGTCCAGATTATAGCTTTCGCCATAATGTTACAACAGGATTTCGATGTGTATTCAATAACACTATTGCTATTCAGATTTATACTATGCCATAGAAAATAGAGCCAATCGGAAGGCAGGAAAGCTGTATTTTATTTTCGTCGGTATTCTACCGAACTTTCCCATTAATCGGTGCAGTTCGACGGTATCACACCTGACCTTCCCATCGTGCACTGCATCGATTATGTAAGGCTACGTATTTTCCATGACATGGTATAAAATAGTTATGCTCGTGTGTATACTAAGAAACTACGAGTGACTCGTGGGATATTCCACGGTATACCACGAGAAAGCCTTGCACAACTAGAATATTTTCTACCCGTATACCACTAAGTATATACCACAAGATTGATCATGAAAAGCAGTCGTTTGTCAAGTCTCTCTTATAATGCATGGAGCTTGAATTGCACCAGGGCATATTTTTACTGTAACTACCAGTTTTATATGAAATAAAAACTTTTTTTCTACAATTGCTCTAGTTTTGTGTCCGCAAATGTTTAAGCATCAGAAACACTGTTCATCTTGCCCAGGAAAACACTTTGGCGATAAATGTGAGAAAATATAGATTTCAAACGATTACGGATACTGGTAGATGGAGAGTTGTTTAGGTTTTGTTATATACCTGGCTGAGGCCTAAATTTCACAGGCTTCAAGACCCTGCCACGTTTTTGAATCGCTTCCTGAGAGGGGGCTGAGTCGATTGCTGCGTTTTAAAACTAATCATATAATTTAATGATCGTCAACCGTGGCATGAATACCGTAAGAAGTGAAAGCGTTAACAGTCATGATGTTGTTGGTACTGAATCGGAATAAAATTTCCAAGATAAGTCGAGAAGACTTGAGTGCAGTGGAGGTACCACTATTTAAGCACGGACCCTCTTTGCCCACAAGCGGTAACCAAAAGTTGAGATTTTTCCCGGACATCACAGATTCACTGCTAACAATGAGCCGGAAACCAATATAAAATGTTTAAAAAAAAAAGGTACGTCTTGTTTACAAAAGGCGTGCCAATTTTTAAAGTAAACTTTCTCAGGACAGGCTTTATACGAGATAAACTCGTACCACATTTTGCATGTATGGGGTAGCATATTCCAAGCCTAAATTGCGTTGTTGTGCTCCACACTTCTTCAATGGGTAGCAAAATCCTTCTCTTCCCACTTATGCAGAATAATTCCTTATAACGTTTTATGCGCGTATACATGATTACATTTAAAATTCCTTCAATTAATACCCCACGCAAAACACAGGAGTCACAGAAGGGCGCGGAATGTCGGTGGCTACCTTTAATTTCTCATTATTATAATTTTTTGATAGTCCCCAATGATGCAAGCGGATCATCAATGCAAACTCAACTCACCGCATAACTATCCATCGTGGCTCTCTCGCCGATTCTCGCAATAACCAGTATCGCAGCCATATGCTCATCTCTTAAAAATGAACCAACAAAAAGCACCTCAAATCTGGTTAGCGTTCGAGGCACTCAACAGTTTTTTACGTTTGCTCATAAATGCAGTTTGCTATCTCGACGACCAAGATGCGGAGTTAACGTTTCATGGCAACATTTCAATGTTTCACCGTTACCACGTCAAAAGCATTGTGTTTGGCCAAAGCGAAAACAGGGGTTACGCAAACTGGACAAGTTCGTAGACTTAAGTGATTCAAAGGATGACTCCTAACTACCCTAGAATCGGCCTTTCTTAACTGCGTCAAAGATCTAAATGACCAAGTTTAAATATCGTGAGCAACATCGAACACGAGTTCATCAAATATTCAGATTGAGACCAATCTAAATGGAATTAACTGGACATCGTTATTAATATTATAAAAATTTATTTTCACCTCTTTAAACAGGGGTTGTGTCACAAGACGTTTATCTCTAACTTCCAAGTAACTTGACCCAACAGTCGTCAAGAAAGAGTGGAGAAGAGAGCGTGACAATATAAAACTTAGTTATTGTTGCTCCCTTTTTGTCCTAGTCTTTTGCTGATCCCAGGTGTTCCCGAGAAATCTAAGGTAAACTTGCGAGTTCCTTCGTCGGTGTCATTTAACTGTCTTAGGCTCGGCGTAGAAGCTCGCACTGACTCCGGGACAGAAGGGTCAAATACATGAAACTCTCCTGAAGGTCAATAAAAACATTGCATTAAGTACAATAGAACACACGATTGATTTAGATAAGCGGAAAAAAACACAAGACTCTCAAGCACATGTCTGGACAAAGACCACACTGCAATGGAAAACTTGGTAGGTGATGTAAATTTTCCCAAGTTAAGTTTTTTTTTTTATGTGATCTATATTGACGTGACACAATTCACTTGACTCTCAATGACTTCCTCTGTGATTGTGGAAATGTTAGTCAATTAGGGACCTTTAGATTTGGGCACGAGTACGAGATTGAGTACGAGTACGACTTTTCAAATCTTGTCCGTGCTGTTTGTGTGCTTTGGATGATCTCTAGTGACAGCAATCTTGTTTCTACGAACTCCTGATCATTCCCGCTGGCAAGCAACAAGGAAGAGTGAAATTTTCAACCTTGGTTTTTCGTAATTGACCATTTTATGGTGTTCTGCTAGCCTGAATTGCCGGAATTCTCCCTTCAATATAGTCTTGTAACTGCCAACTATCATTTTTCTGTATAAGCGCCACTTACTTTCTGCAGGATACCGGACATCAGCTGCGCTGGAGGTGCGACGAAGTAAGTCTGCGGAAATGTGTAAAGGTGTTTTTTCTTTTTTTGTTTAGAAGGCGGATTAGTGCAGTTTAGTTTAGTTTATTGTTATTCGTCGCTTACTGTCTCCATAAAATACAAGCTAAAAAATGGAGTAAATACAAACAAGATTTAGAGGAAGGGCGGACGGCAGGGGAGAAAACAGAATAAAATTCCAATTAATAACTTCTTTAAAAGAGTGACAGCTAGAGATAGATTTATAACTATGCACACCAGTAAAACTAAGAAAGCCTATATACAATGAAAACAACTTTGATTCTTAGTCTGTTCTACTATTGTAAAGAAGAACATCATGAAGTCGGAATTTAAGAGGACAGACTCCTTCGATCAGACAGCGAAAAGAAAGTCACAGAATACATGCATGTACTTGTGAAGAAATACTGGCACATTGACTCATGCACTATCTATTGAATGAAGCAAGTGAAATTAATTAAGGAAACGAATTGTGTTTTACCTCCACCTGTCCCAAGAGGAATCTCAAATACATGTTTCATGTGTCCCGCGGCTCCTCGAGACTCGAGCAAGACGTCCTCACGACCCTCCAGGACGGATGGCGTTATGCTTTTCCTTGGAACAGACAACAGATTCCCACATTACACCACACACCACACACTTCCGGAGTTGCTATGTACGTTTATTTTAGAAACTAGCCTATATAGCTTGGGCTAGGTAATACATGCAAAATACGAGAAAATTGAGCCCCACATTAAAATGGAAAGATTTAACATAATACTTTTTTCTTCTAAAGTAAGAGGGACGGATCATGAAGGAGGAATACGATTCCCATAAAAGGAACCCTTGCAGCTGAGTGACTGTGTCAGTGATATTCATCCTGATACAGGGCTATTATTAAGGGCCGCCGGGTCTTCGAAGATTCTCCCCTCGCATTCTGAGGGTATATCTCCGTCTGCTTTGATATAAAACCTGCGTGTTGACTTCACTACAGTAGCTTGAATCTCCAGCTATTTTTTGTATATCCCCACCTACTTCAAACATTAGTGACAGTCCTGATGATAATTCATAATACTCTTAGTTCGCAGGCTGCGAGGACATTTAATTTCCGTGCTTTTCTAAGCGATGACGAACTTGTTTATATACCTAACCTCCGATCAATCAGCCAGTCGAGGAACGATACCTAATTGGAAATAAACATAATTTAATAAATGAACTAAAACATGTTAGTTCGTTACTTACCTCCTAAGAGAGTCGTACATCCCCTGCATTTGTAAAAAGAGAAACATTTAAGATGCGTATTGAATTTGAAAATCTTTGCGAGCATGCTGCCATCTCGACCTTTTGAAATAGAGTTTCCTATGCACTTATTTATCATGCGCTTGTACACCCGTTTTGGTCACATAACTCTTCCACCTGGAGAGGGCAGAACCATAGATCAGCCGGCGATGCGGGCACCCTCTTCTCCCTTGATGTACAGACGAAAAAGATAGACTGAATTTAGACTGTTGATCGAAAGGAATGACAACCGCATCTTTGGAAGGTAACCGAAAAGCTGCGCAGAGGTTCAGACCAGAAATTGCAGCGTAAAGCCAAGGCTACCCATCAGAAAACGGTTGCTAACAAACTTCTGAGAAACACTGCACCGTTTTCCCCTTTAAGCGCTTCGAGTCAGTCTATCAGCAATTGAAATATTGAGTGGCCAAGTGTAATGTAACTGAGTTTGTCACATAACTTGTCCATGGAAGATGCGTACTGTTTAAGAGGTGTTGTTAAACCTAACCCTTTCCACTATTCTTAAACCCCCTGTCAGAGAATAATTACCCACCTGTAGTTTGAGGTACTGTCTATTTTTTTCCATTAGCTTCTCTGAGAGTTCGTTATAGCGCTTTTTTGTTTCCTCTACCTCCTTCTTATCATCTGTTGTTGGCAAAATATATTGGAGTAAGAGAGAAATCGCTATATTGAGTCAAAAAATACTGCTATTGTATTTATTTAGGGCTATAACAATTTTTCTTTAATATCGGCACGGATAGACTGAAACTTGACGTGACATGACAAACATAACATAGCATGACATGACATGACATGACATGACATGACATGGCATGACATAACAAGGCATGACAAGACATGACATGCCATGGCATGGCATGATAGCGTGACATGATTTATCATAGAATAGCACACAAGCATAGCAAAACACAGCATAGCATAGTATAATATAACGACTTACTTGATCTTTGAGTTTTTAAGGCTGTTAATGTTTTTTTTGTGCAGTTAAGGACAAACAAAATCCTGCATCGCCCTGTGTGTTTGAAACTGTTTCAATGTAAACATGGTCTACTGAGCTTAGAAAAGTATACATTAAGGATACAACTCAGCTCTGCTTGAGCCTTAGAAAGCACTTGGTTATAGTACTGCTCCAGCTGAGTTGCCTTTTCCTTTGCTTTGTTAGCTACATAGTCTTGATACATTTTCTCTTGGTGGGTCTAAAAAGAGACCAAGAAAATTTTTGGGGAGTCTTAACCACTTCAAAAGAACATCGCTGTTTTGACGAGACATTCAATCCTCGGTTTAATCATTTCGTGAATATCTAGTGCATTTAAAAATATACTACTTCTTATGTTTCAAACGTCCTAAGCTTTTTTTCTGTTAAATTTGACATTTCAGTGACTTTTTCGAGCATGATCATCTGCGAGTATTTTACCCTGTTGTTGTTTGCGTTTTTTTCTTTTCGTAGTGCCCATTTAGAATGAATCAGGTGTGAGATGAAAAAGCTCAAGCGAATTTCTGAACAACTTGTTCTTAGTTCTCGCAATAAAAGACGAGCAAATGTTAAGTCAAATTTAGGTCACATTATCTTTATTATTTAATCCACAGTTCAAATACATGATTTTCATATATTCACTCTCATTTGGTCACCACTCACGGAATTATTACGAACCCACAACATGATCAAGGGCCCTTTTCTCGAAAGTCCCGGTAACTTAACAGGCACACAAACCATATTTTGAACTCAAAATCTCGATAAAAGTAGGGTGTGGTCTGACCTCTACTGAAGTCCATTTTGTTTCTTTAGCTTATAGCTTCACTGTATAATTTTCAAAACTTTTGAAACTCCCATCTGGAATGGAAAACAAAACTACGGGCCCGGTAATTACCGGGAGCTTCGAGAAACGGCCCCCTGCTCAGTTAAACCACTAACTCAGGAACAACCATATTTCACAGGAGGTCAATAATATTGCTTTTTAACAGCCTTGAAGTCAATAGCTGTTTCATGTCTCTCTGGGCCTCCCTGTTTATATTTTTAATAGCGCTTACACTGCTGATGGCAGCTTTAAAACGATTCTCTAAAGAAGTGTAAGTCTAATGCGATTAAATTTCGTCTAAGGTAGTAGAAACTCCAAAGATGTTAAGTGCTTACTTGATATGTCCAGAATGCCAGAGCACGGGAACAAATCTCCATAATCACCTCTGGCTTCTGTCCAGCTAACACCATCTACCGATGCGAACAAAATTATTGAACATTAGGAATTAACAAAACTACAACTGATTTAATAGTTACTAGAAAAAGGGCGCCTTGGCTTACTGATTTGAATTGCTCTGATACTTGCAGATCAACGCGAATGACGTCAAATTTGGCGGAAAGGTTTGTTTCACCTGCAAACACACAAAAAAGAAAACAAAAATCAGTCATCAGGAATTGTAATAAAGGACATGTAAAAGTATGCGATTGCCAGTATATACTATGCTAAGTCATTTGCATATGTTTATAATATGCCCTGGGGACTGGTAAATTATAAATACAAAGGTCCGTGTTGGGCCCGCCCCTTGCACTCTACTCTAGGCCGCCGTTTAGATCAGATCTAGCGACTTAACCGGCGCTCCAAAAACCCATTTTTTCCTCGCTTTATGGCTGAGCAAGTGCCTGCTGCTCCGCTGCAAAACCAGGTTCAAGGTGTTATTGATGTCGCTCTAGCTCCAGCAGTTCCAGCTCCGGAGCCTGTCTTTGCAGCTCCAGTAGCTCAGGTAGAAAACCGGCCTCCCGCGGCCGCCGACAACGTTGCCCAGAACGCACCACCTGAGGTAACTGTTCCGAATGTTTTAATCCCTAGCCTGTTTTTTAGTTGGTTGAGTACACGTGTTCCTTTTCTTTCGTGGTTTTCTTATCGGTGTTTACTTTATTTTGGTCGTCACAGTTCATTTCGCCTCGGTGCTCATGGCGGTAGTAGTTTCTGTTACGCTCGGGTTTGTTCTCACCTTTGTGGTTCGTTAGCGCTTTGTAAAGTCCTGTGTGGCCTTAAAGCATGCAATAATCCTGTGTGGAAGAGAGTCTTTTGACGCAGATGAGGCGTGCATATTTTATCCTTGGTATCTTTGAATTAAATAGTCCTGTGTGGTAACAATGCATACAATGGTCCAATATGACGAATAAACTTGTGACAAAATAGACCTGTGAAAATAGTCCTGGGTGGTGATAAGACCTGTGTGGCGATTAGGCCTGTGGTAAGTGGCGTATGCGACATTTTCATCTTCCCTGGCCGAGAATAAAAAAACATTTAAAGAGTGAGACAGAGGACTGTGTGAGAAATAGACCTCTGTGGCAAGGCAGTAGTCCTAGTGGCATAAGTCCTGGGTGGTGATAAGACCTGTGTGGCGATTAGGCCTGTGTGGCAAGTGGCGTATGCAACATTTTCATCTTCCCTGGCCGAGAATAAAAAACATTTAAAGAGTGAGACAGGACTGTGTGAGAAATAGACCTCTGTGGCAAGGCAGTAGTCCTAGTGGCATTAGTCTTGGGTGGTGATAAGACCTGTGTGGCGATTAGGCCTGTGTGGCAAGTGGCGTATGCAACATTTTCATCTTCCCTGGCCGAAAAAAACAAACAAACAAACAAACGAACGAAAAAAACAAAACAAAACAAAACAGTGAGAGGGAGGACAGTGTGAGAAATAGACCGGTGTGGCAAGGCAGGCGAGGTTTTTGCAACATTTTCATCTTCTTTGATAAAAGACAAAAAAAAAAAAAAAAAGCGTGATAGGCCTTTGCGGCTGCAGTTCGTGGAATGAGCCTTGTGTTGCCAAAAAGTAAATGAATAAGTAAATAGATACATAAATAAATAAAATTCAAATGAATGAGAAATAAATGGATCTGTAGAAATATACCGGTCTCGCAGTGTGGAATTGTTGGTTCTTGGTGGCTGTTGGCCAAGATGAAATTGAATAATAGTGGGAATTAGAGATTAAAATGCATACAACCTCCTCGTGTGCTATGTCCATTTTACACGGTGATTTCTCTCTTGGCCATACGGTGACTGGGTTGCTACACTGGACAGGCTTAAAAAAAAACTGGAAGAAGCCCAGCAGGCTACGGTCGAAACATTATTACAGAACGTGCGAGTGCTGTTGAAGTCTCCAAACTTCAGTGAGGGCCAGATTATAGATAGTTTTACTGTCGTTAAAGCTGATCTCCAAGGAAAGGAACCACGCGAAAGCGGGTTTGTATGGTTCTGTACTTCAAGCAATGTCTCAGAAAGCTGCCATCCCGGATGATGACTTCAAACAATAGCTGGAGGTTCTCCTTGGAAACAGTGAAGGATGATGAGAAAGTTATGAAGTTTATGTCTAATGCTGAAAAGGCGATGCCGAATTTAAGGCCGAACCGGAGCGTTAGTGGGCGTCGCTGTTATGGCTGTGGTGGCTATGGCCATTTATAAGCAACCTGTCCATTTAGGAGGCGTTACGAGTGGAACCCCCCTTCTCGTCGCCCAAATCCTTCCTTCAGAAGGGGAACTCGTGGCGGTCAGTTTGGCAGGGGTCTGCCCTAGACGAAGGTGAATAATTGTTGATATTCAGTTGGAGACTTGTCAATTTGGAATGAAGAGACGTTGCCGGCATAGATGTCCTTGTTTTCTTTTATTGAAGTCTGTGTCATGGCTTCTATAGAAGAATTCGTGCCGCATTTCACAAGTAAACCATCTTTTTGGGTTTCAATTTGCTCTGTTTGTTTCTTTTTATACTTTAATTTCCAATTGAGGGTGAGTGATTCCTATTGGTTTGCCGTTTTTCTCAGTGACCAGTAGACCTTCTGATCCAGGGGTTGTGAAGTTGCTCCCTCCTGATTGGGAATCCTATTTTTTCTTCAACGACAGTTTTCTCGGTTTTGTACAAAAAAGCTAACTGGCTTTCAATGTTTTTCTGTTCTTATGTACGGCCTTGCAAGAAAGAAAAAAGAGTCGTTCAGTTCCAGGGAAATAATTATAATTTGTTCGCTACGCAACTTTCCATCCTAGAACCTGTAAAAAACTGGGTTGATATTAATGGGATTCCCATTCAGGGGGAAATGCGACTCACTAGCAGTTGGAAAGATGTCCTATACTCCGAAGGGAAACCCGACCTGCAAACATTCGCCTTAGAGATCCGGACCAGTTTGTTGCGGGTGGGCTCCACACGCTTGGGATAGGATATTGGTAGACCACCCCAGAAGCATACAATCGGGGACTGGGTTCGAAACAAGATTGAAATTTCAAAATTTACTCGACATTTCAAAGGCTCTTTTAAAGGTCAACACTATTGCTCAAATTTCCCGCCGTCTAAGCAGTTTAGTAACCACGTCTCTTGTAAAGCGTTTTCGGATTTTGTTTCTAAGGAGATTTTGAAGATCTAAGGAGATTTTGTTTCTAAGGCTCTTTTAAAGGTCAACACTATTGCTCAAATTTCCCGCCGTCTAAGCAGTTTAGTAACCACGTCTCTTGTAAAGCGTTTTCGGATTTTGTTTCTAAGGAGATTTTGAAACCCTAAACGACCGGTGCGCTCAGGGTATGGGGAAGAGTCGGTGATGACTCTCCGCCCTATCTAGTTCTCCCATTGACCGTAGAGCCAACCAAACCTAGGCTCTGTTTAGACGGTAGGTTTTTAAATTTATGGATGACCGACGTACCTTTCTCATTTAATAGACTTGCTGATGTTCCCCGGCATGTTTATCGAGGATCATATATGACCAAATGTAATGGCAAATCTGGCTACGATCACGTTTTCCCTATCACGATCTCACCAGACTTATGTTGGCTTCCAGTAGAATGGATTCTGGTTTGTTTGTGCTACATTACCTTCTGGATGGAAAATTTCCCCGTATATATACCATACCAGTGGCCTGGTAGCATCGGGCTATCTTCGCGCTTGTGGGATACCATGCTCTTTGTATACTGTTGACCGGCTGAATGGGGAACTTCTCACATGTCAGGGACCCTGGTCGGTTTTGCCAGAGCAAAGGCCAGGAATACAGATTCAGTACAACTGTACTAGCTATCTATTGTGTTCTGTCGCTCCTAGTTGATCTTGGATACAGTATCGGCATTACTAAATCTGTGCTGTATCATATCCGTCCACCAGTGTGGAGGACTTGGGGTTAACAGTCGATTTTCTAAAGCAAGCATTCATTGTTCCTCGTCGGAAAATAGAGGCCTTAGTGCATTCGAGAGTGTCCAAGTAGCGAGCCATCTAAGATTTATATCCTCGCGAGGGATCAAGCCGTCTTCAAGTCCCTGTTTTTTGCAGCTGATCGGGCTGCCGATTTGTTAGGCTTGAAAGCGGTTGATATCCTGCGTTTTCCAGACAATTCAGGATTTTTGTTCAACCATATTGGGACTAAATCCTTAAAATCAGGCGATGTTAATGTCGCAGTTTTGCTTTTAGAAGGGGTGAGAATGCAGTTATATGCCCTGTTAAAGGTCTGGATTTGAATATTTGTAGGCTCCTCAGAATAGAATTACAGCCAGGGTATCTCTTTCGTTCTGTAACGAAAGAGGGAAAAATTTCTTTTAAGGCTTTAGAGCCACAGGCAGCCCAGGCTAGATTGAATGAGAATACAAATGCAGAACCTGTTCGTGGTAGATTAACCAGTGATAGTTATACTCTTCATGGCTTTCGAAGCGGAGAGGCGATTTCGTTAGCTCTTCCTAGGGTCTCCTGGCATGAGATTATGGATCATGTTGGCTGGAAAAATGGCAGGACAGCTCTACATTAAAAGCTAAAACAGGTTGTAAGTCCAGCAGGAGCTGCAGCCAAACTGGCAGATTTGGATTATGACATTGGTAAAACCTACATGCGTCTTAATAATCTGGAGGGGTTCTTTCCAGTATTCTAGTACTTAAATCAAGTTCTCTTTCTTAAGTATCTGATTTATTTAATGGCTTGGGCCGGAAGTAAGTTCCCTGTAGCAGTATAATTAAATTTTGTTTCCGGTGTTTTGGATAAGGATTGGAAGAGAGGCTAAAAGATGGAGTTAGATCTTAATAACTTTTCCTTGACAAAGAATAAATGTGGCATGGTTGGTAGTTAAGTTGTTTTCTACTTGCTCTAATATAGCAGATGTCTTTCAGAGCTAACAACAATATTTTTGTACTGGGTGTATGCTTGGTCTGACTGTTGCAAAAGTCAGCGCAGGGCTTGGGGAAAGCCAGAGCGATTTCCCATACCTTATTTACATGTCATAAATAACAATACCCAGGGCAGAATATTATACTATTACTTACAGGCAGGGCACACAAGGCTCTTGTTGAACTCTCTTGTGCCATCTTCATCACAAAATATATCTTTTCACAATATCAAGGATGCTTACTAAACTGTAATAATTGAAATTTAGCTGTTGTAAAGGCAGTAAAAATATATCAACATGGCCGTTATGTTGCTGTTTTTTTTTTAAATTGACATTGCCAACTATGACGATGATGATATTACTGGTGATGGTGGCGAGGTGGAGGTGATGATGATAAACTGAAGCAGAGGTCAAAAGAACTTAAATGTGTATGGGGTGATATGGTAATCTTCAGGCAGAGATGTGCATGCATACATTAAAAACAAAACATTTTCTGAGTCAGTCAAGTAAAAAAAAAATGCATATGAAAAGGATACGAGAACACGAAGTAACCTGTAGAGGATAGAGAAAAGGAGCGCCTTTGTTCAAATAAATCCAATTCATGCAACAAAGAAACAACAAGTTAAGATTTCATGAGTATGGAGAACAGCTTCTGATTGCCCTTACCCAAGCATTTGTGTTTAGCCTTTTCCTACACTTTCTAAAGTTGCAGAGGAGTTCATTGTCCATTTTTCTTTTTTCTTTTTTTTTTTGCTGACTGCAAAGTTTAAACTCAGTTTAAGATCTGAACACCTGTGGAATGTTAATAAAAAGAAAATATATACGACTTAGAACTTAATTCTGAGAGATAAAGCCTTTTAGCTTAGCTGTTTTGGATGGCAAAAAGACTATAGAAAACGTTTGAGATATCTTTGCCTAATATCGTACATAAATGAACAGAAGGTTATTGTAAAAGTTCAGAGCTGTGCCGTACTTTTAAACTCAAACTTAGTTTGCCTTTAGGTGACCTTCAAGACATGTTAAACTGTGAGTAATAAACGATTGCTCTGAACTTGTATCCTCAGGACAATCGAAAACCCTCTTCTGCCAGTGAGAGGATTCTTAAACTAATAATCGAATACCAGAAGAGAATTATAAATTTCAACTACCTAAAAGCAAGAATATCGAGCTTAAGTCGTACGTACCACTAAACTATTTCGTTATGAGTAACAAAAATTATTGTGAACGCGTCACTCAGTAGTCTGCAAGTTTCGTTTCTTTCTTCCACTTTATAGGATAAACGCTACTTTGAAGAAACGACAAAGCATTCTAGAATTTAGAACATCTTGTAAATAATTCTTACCGTAGTTAGTTCTTGAAAAATACCTCTCTAAAAACGTTAGGTTTTTGTCAGAGAAGACAGGTTAATGCCGGATCAATAATTGGATTTGGCGGGGCAAATGACGCATGCTCATATGAAACTATATCCATTCTCTCTCGACCTTCAACAGTTTTCCGCTGCTGAAAAAGAACGGGCCTTTGTTTTTCCATCGAATGCTTCTTTTACGAGGATTGTTCGTCGCTTCTCTTGCGGGTTATTGGAGGTCATTTCCAAAACGCTTTCTCATGGCTGCCAGCTTCTCAGATGGAGAATATTCATCTGCATTTGTGACCTGTCCAGATACAGATGTCGCTAAGAAAATTGCAAGGTTCGATTTACATTCGATTCTATCGAGTGATGTATTTGAGGGCCATTCATGATCATGAATGAGCAACCTTTATAACTAAATTCTCAGAGATTTCGATTCAAGTAATTTTTTTTTTCATAATATATTGCAAAATGTTTTTCTTATGACTCGAATACAATCTTCCTTTGATTGGTTTTGTTTGTTTATTGGGGCTAAACTGCAGAATAAAATACCCCACCACTTAGACCTGTATTTGCATGTTGTCATCTGTCTCGTTCTTGAAACGATGCCGTTACAAAAAGACAATAGTGGTCAGAAGTGGCTCGGTATTCCAGGCGCGGATCCAGGGGAGGTGAAATGGGTGAATTTTCACCCCTCCAACCCCCCCCCTTTTTCCGACAATTTGTCAATCATGCTGATGCACAGACCTCAAACACCTCAACCAGGCTTTGGTTCTATTACATTATTACAAAAATTCACCCCCCATTTCAAAATCCTGGATCTGCGCCTGTATTCTGCAGTTCCTCCAGTGGAAAACAATAATTATTATTTTCTAACATGCGGGACCACAACTAAATACAGTATTTTTAATCGTGCATCCATTTATGATAGAGGGCTGGTGGAAAAGAAGATTGCTGCATGTGTGAACATCATTCCAAGAATTACATCGGTGTAAGTCCAACTTCTATAAAATACACCAAAACTCAAATGGGAATTACCCAGTGCATCCTTGTTTGCCTTAAGTTCATTACATGATGACCCTGGGTTCTAGCCAAAAATTAAAAACAGTATAACACCATATATTCAACTCTGTACTTTGTACTGATTTAAACTGAAGATGACAGAAGTTTCTGTCGAAACATGTTTTTAAAAAGTGTCGTGTTGTTTCTGAAAATTTCGTTTTGCATAATTCTATTAATATGCCCCCAAAAAAACTTCATACAACTTGTCGTTTTGTTAAGAGTATTATAGTTAAACAAAAAATAATGTGGCCTTGAGTGCAGCCACTGATGAAAAGATGTTCTTGTGATTTTAAAAGTGCTCAATTTACACCTGCTTAAGGATTCATGCAATTTCAAGAAGTTTGAAGATCACTCATACATATTAATCACAACTGAAGGTCTTTCCAGTTCCCATTAATTAATACTAATTGTGAACCAAAAACAATTTCATCTAACTTGCATATGTTACACAGCGGCATAAACAAAGCAGGTGGAGAAGGAGTGTGATTTTGGGTGGAAAATGGAGTCCCCTCCCCCTTCCCCCCCCCATCCTGTCCAATCCCGTCCCCTGTCTGTTAGGGTAAGAAATGATAGATTTTGGGTTTTTGGCAAAGTTTTCCTTATTTCTAAAGTTTTATGTAGGTATGTTCAAGTTCACACTGCAACCAGGTGGACAATCAGACATGGTTTGATGCTACTCTGGTTTGAAGTTTGATGAATGTAACTTAACGGGTCGTGAATTGTAACTTTTTAAGTTACATTCATCAAACTTCAAACCAGAGTAGCATCAAACCATGTCTGTTTTATGTAGGTCTTCAGTAAAAATCTGTTTTCATCTAATTATTTAGTTACTCTTGGGAAGGCAAAGTGGAAGAAGATGCTGAAGTTTTACTGGTAGGATGATAGTTTGTGACCAACCTATGGCATGTATCGTTAAAATCTTTAAACATTGTTAATAAACCCAGGAGTCAAATCATGCTGATGCTTCTACTGGAAAAAATACAGGTCACATTTTCCTTTCTACAAATTAAATTGTTTGTTTTGTAACCAGTGGACTCTGCAACAGTGAAAAAGGTCATAATTTACACTTAACTTGCCTTAACAGGCATTTCACAGTTTTCCACAAACATGGTGTGATGTCTAGACTAATGAAACTAAAAGCCTGCTTAGGTACTTTTGTTTTTGTTTATTCAGATGATTAAAACAAGAACAAGCAGAGTTGAGGACCTCACTGAATTCGTCAAGTAAGTTTCTCCTTTTACTTAACAGGTCAGACCAAGCTAAAACTAAGCACAAGGACGATAAGCACATTCCTGAAAGTTTGTCTTGGAACTATATTATATTAACTAGAGAACAACTGAATTATTGGATCAAATGGAGTTTTGTAGTTTTGATTAGATTGGTGGTCTTGTAACATCAGCCAGTATACTGTGCCCAAGAGTTCCCTGGCATCGCATTATTTTCTGGTAATTTAAATGCAACATAAAATCAGCTAAATCCAGCAAGATTTCTTGGTTGTTTTTAATATTTAAAACAAAGTAATGTTTTATTTAAAACAATTATTGACTTATGTTCATTAGAACATGGTACTTACAGGCCACTTGCTCCTACCAGCTATTTTCTCAAATTTCTAAGGCACACTTGTGGAATGTTATATTTTTTTTAATATTTATTGTTACTAATGTACTTTTTACTGTCTGTTCCTTTTTGTTTTTGTTTTTGTTTTTCATTTGTTTTTTGGCTTACAGAACAACACATCCTTATGAAGTCCCTGAAGTTATTAGTGTAAAGGTACATGTATTTAATTAATTTGTTGCATCAGATCATATAACGTGTTTGAAATTAAAGATGAAACAGGTCTAGATTAATAATCTACCTATTTTACTGCAAAGAAAACAACATGGAATGGTTGAATTACATCATTTAACTAAGATTTTGTACTTTACTCGTACTGACTCTAGTTTGTTTCCATAATATCTAATTGATACTATGGAGAGTGGGGCCAGGGGGTATTTTGAAGTCAACACCCCTCAGAGGAGGGGTGGGGGAATTTAAGAGTAGAGAAAGAGCTTTGACAGAGTTTTGAAAGCAGCGATGTGAACGTCTATGTGGATTTTACTCTTTTGGCTGTTGTTGTTGTATTTCTGTTGATACATGTATGTAATGTTTGCCCCATTTGTGGCTGAGGATATTTTTAGACTTCTTTATTCCTTAATTTGAAGTGCCATTACAAACTAAAACCTCTTTCACCAGCCCTGAACAATGAGACCTGGAAATATAATGATGATGAGGCTATCAGTGTCAAGAATGTCTATAGTGTTGCAAAAGAAACCAATCAGATACAGGCTGGTTAAACCTCAGCCTATAATGTCAATGACTTGTGGTTAATGGTTCTTCCTGTTTTCACGTTGCCATGTTACCACCAATAGCGTAGCTCCTACTCCACTATAAAAACTACACACAACCCATAATTCCTCAATTCGCTCTGACGAAGAGCTAGCGCTCGAAACGTCAGCTTTTAGAATCCCTGTACGGTGGTCAATTTACATTTATCAACTCTGTTGATAATACCAAAATTGTTGTATATTACTTCCCCACCGACACAGTACCACAGTTTCTTTAGAAACTAGCCCCTTGGTTCTTCCTGTGGTTTGGAGAACAATAAACATTCCTGCATACCGTGTTGATTTGATTTAGAGCTCTCTTTCTAAGAAGCACTCCCATTTGAAAGTGTTGTTAAGCACATGTATTCTAGTGAGCACATCCTCCTTTCAATGGGATTCCTGAATCGCTGAATCGCATGTCAAACACTGAGTTTGTTTTTGCTCCAGATTTGTGGTATTTCATCAATCTTTCTTTCTCCACCCTACATCTCTCAGCTGCTAAATCAGTACTAGCAAGGTTTTAGTTTTATTAATTTTTATTTAACTGGGAAGGAAATTGGAGTTGGATATGAATTTACATGTTTACATGTTATAAAATGGGAAGGAAAGTTCAGCTGGTTATCACTCATTTGGCTTCCAGTGTCACGCTCATCCCTACCCTCACCCCCATTTGTAGCCTGAGTACCAGGATTTTATTTAGCATTTTTAGGGGGAGGGGGGTGGGGAAGGGGGAGGGAGAGGGAGACTTTTTCCTCCTCTCCCCAACTCACTACCCCTTAGGACAGGCTGATACTCATGCTACTCCATCCATCGATTGCACATCACAGATTTTTTTTTGCTTTATTTTTCGTCAGCTTGGTGAAGGAAACCCTGCCTATCTAGAGTGGATCAGAGACAGTGTCCCTGAGAAATGAAGAAAGGAAACACATGTTTAATGACCACGAAAAACGAGAGGAAGAACGATGCTGCCCGAAACAGGACAAGAAACTTAGAAACGTATAAGCTACCAGTATGGCATGAAGAACATGGTTCGGAAGGTTTCTCTGTACACTGGCAGTGTTTTTGAAGAAATATTTCACTAACCTTCATTTCTGATGTACCAGAAAATTGAGACTGGTACTCAAAAACAAAACAACAAAAAACGACTTACTTTTGGTTTTAACCATGTTATATTTCTGTATTTTCTCATGTTATGAAAAGCGTGCATATCTTGAAGGTGTGGCGATTACAGCAGGTGTTAAATGGTTTGTTAGCCATTTTCGTCCCCAGAGCCTACGAGTTTTTGGTTAGGGGATGAATCGTAGGCTCTGGTAACAGCCGTTTCCGGATGTCGTGAAATTCACGACATCCGGCAGCGTATGCCCACTGCAGTAAACATGTAAACTGGCTTTGTTGGAGTAGTCGCCATATTTTCACCTGTCTTGCAGAACGGGAAAAACCCGCCAAAAATGGGTAAAACTGGGAGCAATTTTCCGTAAGTGAGCAGTGAACGTACTGCGTAGTAGCGTCTTGTTTTACGTCGTTGTGCGCTTTCGATTTAAATTAGCCAATGGGAAAAAAAAGAGAATTTTTTTGGGCTGTTACCAGAGCCCTCCGCCTCAGTTTAAAAGCAGCGAGGGCTCTGGGGACGAGCTATTTGGTCATTCAGGTAAATAAAAGGAATTTTCGCAGTTCAAGGTCACTCGACGGCAAATCTCGTTTACATTACCACGAATTTTCTTTTATCAGGACTGTACCCAGGCTTATTTCTCCATTTGCAAGTATTGTATATTTTCGCTATACCAGGTTGTAAATCGGTTCATTTGATAAGTGAATATCAGTTATCTAATAGTTCTTGTATTTGGGCAACACCTGTTATCTGTAAAGCCCGTGGTTTCAGTAGTTGTTGATAAACGAGATGCCCATTCCTGACTCTTGTCTGTGTTAATGGGGTTGAGGGTAAAAATAATTTGTTTTCGCTTCACTGCAGAGTTATTAGATCTGATTAGAGAACGATTTGTTTTTGCTGTAACATTTTATTCCAATGGCCTTTATGTTAAACAATAATCAAATGATCGATTCCTTTTCCTTTTTTTTTTTTTTTTTTGAGAATGCCGGTTAAACACTAAAAAGATTTAAGAAAATCTCGGGAGATTTTCCGGGAATTTGTAGCTGAACCTAAGTCGTGCCTTACCGTAGTGTTAAGATGTGAAACCAACGTCGAACTTTCGTTACGATCAGAGTGCGAATCTTCTGTGATTCTTCCGCGATTAAAAAGTGATTGCGTCAGCATCTCGACTCCCCCCACGCCTTTCGTCGCAGATACAAGACCATTCGAGATAACGTTTGGAATAAAAACGTTTATTTGCTATCTTATCCCGGCTGAACATCTGAGAGACATAGCTGAAGTCTGTTTACGTAACCTATGGTCGAAGATGAGATCAGCTGTGAGGTTCTCAAGCGAGAAACGAACATTTTCTGTTGGGTTAGTTTAGTAGTACCAGGTTGTCTACGAGGTTTTTTCTCCTTTCCTTTTTACTCCTTTACAAAAATAATAGCCCCCTTTTGTCGCTGAATTTGTACATGGCCACCCGGAAGTGTTCATACGTGCATACATACATTACTTTATTTACCCTCGGATTTTAGAGTAGCGTATGCAGCTATTATCTCCGAGCATTTAACCATCGGATGAGATAGACCCCAACACTGGAAACTACGCCCCCTACTCTTTTCGAGCATTGTGTGGGTTCTTTTACGTCCCACAGAATCAATTATGGAGAGTTGTGAGACGGGGCCTACGGTTCATCGTCCTTATCCGAGAAGACTAGAAAGCCTAACAATTTGCACATGTCCTTACAAGGTCAAAAAAGGCCCTGAGTGTTGGTCCGGCCGGGGTTTGAACCCGCGACCTCGCGGCCAAGGATCTTTCTCTGGTTCAAAAACAACTTTCTCTTTGCTTGACTTATTGGATTTGGGAGTCAAAAGTAGGAATTTTCGAAAATAAATTTCCTTGCAAAGGGGAGTCGCTCCGTTAAGTTAACAAAAACTACATGTGTCAGAACACAATACCCTTAATTCCCACAAGCAAAGCAAAACTTACTGCCATAGATTATAGTGGACCCTTCTAAGCAACCATATCACAGGGCTAGGGAAAATTGTTCTTAATGTCTCAAAAGGAAATTTGCAAATAGTTAAAGTAGTCATTTATAAAAAAGTTCAACGATTATCTTCTTCGTAACAATATATTTTACTTGTATGAATGCTTGTTTGAATTTAATTTAAGATATTTTATTGAGAACAAAAGCAGCTTGTGGAAGAACTGATACCCTTGTCTAAAAGCAAATTCCAATTCTCGGAGTTCGCTGCATTCTCGGTCACGAAGGCGTTTTTATCACAAGTAAAACCGTTTGCATCACTTCATTTGGAAATTAATTTTCAAAGTTGCAACAATGTTAACGGCAAGGGTTTGACCTTTTGTAATGATCGTGGTTTTAGTGGCCTCTGCAACAACTTCAAGTGAGGCAATTTCTGGTGAGTCAGTCTTTGATCTTCAAGGTTAAGTGAATGTAACTAAACAAGCCTTAAATAATACTAGCAACGTTAATGTTGTGATGTGTTGTGTAATTTGACTCGTCGACTGTTCCTTTTCTAGCTAAGTACTTCACCAAACGATCTTTATTTTATTTTATTTTATTATATGCCGGTATATGTTATTGGTTATTAGTCAATTTAGAGTAAGCTACCAAATTCAGGAATCTTTTTTCAGAAGGCCAGTTAGACACTGATGAGAATCATAACCTCATTTTTAGGCCATTTTACGGGAATTGTGTACCTAGACCTGACTTGATTAAATCTACCTTGTGCTTTACTACAGTTTTCAAGACCACCAAACTCTCGGACTTCTCGTTACGGCATCAGTTGCGAATCTTCTGCACTAAAATGTTCTAGGATTTCAAAATCACAATTTTAAATGAACGTACAGGTAGTTCAATCAAGACAGTCGTAAGTCAACAAGGTAAACATTCAGAATGAATCGAAACTCATGGAGAACAGTTGTTGTTTTCAGCGGTTAACATCAGGAAAAGAAATTCACTTTCAACTTAGTTTAATCTGACAAGAGTTCAGAATTTGTCGCTATGGTACTTCTTACGGTAAGTGCGGGAAAATTTTTAATTCGACCGTGCCGTGCGCTGTCGCTTGTATAATTATTTAGTGTCTTGTTACGCTTACTTCTCCAATCCCGTGCTACGATGTTAAATAATACAAAGAAGTTCTTGCGGTTTGAAAATCCCACCGCAAGAAGTTCTTGCGTTTCGAAAATTCTACCGCAAAGAAGTTCTTGCGGTTTTAACTTCTAACCGCAAAGAAGTTCTTGCGGCTTGCAGGATCCAAGCGCAAGCGACCCGCAAGAAGCCGCAAGAAGTAGCCGGCTTGCGGACGCAAAAAGAAGTTCTTGCGCGTGCATTATTTTTGGGCTGTAGTGTACCAACACATTTTGTGGCAGCGGCATAAAGTACGTGATAACTTTTTCAGGAAACCGTTTTAATGATTGTCGCCACGTTGCAGGAGTGGCATCAAATAACACCATGAGGTCAAAAACATTTCTCCCAGAAAAATCCATCTGGAATGGACTGCACTTAAGGTGGCTCAAAACAGTTCCCAGCACTTTCCTAGACGTAGATTTTGATGGCCATTAATGCCACTCTTTATCAGTTGATGTTACAATCATGGTATCAAAAAACTGCCCAGTCACTGGTGAATACGTTGGTATTATTTTCGTGACACTATAGATTACCATAGCAACACTGTGACCTGCTAAAAACACCCTTAATTTCAGCTTTAAGGGCTTATATTTCAAAAACGGCACGGCGAAATTTTTTCTTATTAAAGAATTTTAATAAGCAGGATGAGATGCAACTTTTGGTAAAGTTTAAACAAATTCTGTACATGGGGTTCAGAGCCACCTTAAATTTTCGAAAAGTTAAGGTGAAAATTATTTGGTTAATTGAAAATCTTATAAATAGAGAGTATAGAATACTGTATAAAATTATACTGGTGTAGCCTTGGGACTTGAATCTGTAGAGTGCCCTGACTTTTGCTCCTGTTAATACACATTACTGCTTGTCTTTTTCAGTCCAACTGTAACAGTGATACCCAAAGAAAATGTTTGTTCTTTCTGTGCTTTAAAGTACAAATGTTCAACCATTATGACATACTAGTACTACAGTAGTTCTCTGAATGGTATCACTATGACAACTCCTACAAATAAGAACCTACTAAGATCCTAATCAGCCTGAGTTCGGAAAAACTACCCCAAAATATAAGAACCCATTCAGCCTGAACCCAAAAATTCTAGGTTCTTATACGCGGGTGTTTACTGTATGTCATGTGGTATACAAATTAGAGACCTTGAGGTTGACAAAAAAACGTAGCTGGGACATTCTATGACTTTCTGTAAGGCCCAAAGGTTTATTAAAACAAGGAAGAGACCATGAAACTGGTGGATTTATTTGGTGTAGCGGATAAAACATTTCCCACAGATGTTGGTGAACTCAACTCAACTCAACCTGATGCCAACTTTCAGTGTATTGCAGTTGACTTGGTAGCACATCTATTAAGTTTGAAACAGCATCACTGGCACAACACATGCAAAAATACATGTACCTGGCTACTTCAGGGATGGAACAGTCATGGAATTAGCATATTTTTTTACGGTTAGGGAAAAGTCACCTACTCTAATTAATCCTTTGTCAAGCAGGTGGCGGTTGAAGACAGATTTGCCTTTGATGAAAATAAATTTGTTGTTCCAGATTACAGAATTAGATATTTGCTCATGTGTAAGCTCCAAATCATGTTTTTGTGTAGCTGCAGAACACAGTGAAAAACTTTCCAGACACTCCTTATAGTACCTGGGAAGATTTATGGGTAGTTTGTTGACATCGAAATTACAAGCTAAAATCAATCTACTGCCGACTAGTTCCAATAATGTAATAAAAATAATTTCCAATTACTCGATTCATGATCGGCAAATTTCTTGCAACACATTATTCTTTGTGTCTTAATAATGGAATCTAAATGATTCTAATTAGAATAAACTGTGAGAATAGGGTCGCTGAAAATTAATATAGTAGATAATTGTGCATTGTCATGCGAATGGTTTTGTAAACGAATTGAGTCCGATTCGACATATAAGGTGCCAATTCTGTCATTTAGCGACAATTTCGTGCGATAGTTATATAATTACACAGTATTTGTTACTATAGTGCTTGTCAATGGAAGATGAATATAGTTGTTAAATTCTATACACACGAGAGGACAAGTCTCTGGGACTAGTCCCCTCTACACGGGGACTAATTGCACAGGAACACAGCAAAAACTAGGGGCAAAAGGTATCAATCTTTCACTCTGCGGCGTTCCCAAAGTGAAACTGAAATTGTTAGTAATTGCTAAATTGACAATGTGCCAATGAAATAAATCAACGCAAAACAAACGGGAGATTGTTTCGCTCAGTAAATTATTCAGTGCTTGTCACCGATTTGGATATAACCAATACAGAACCAAAAAGGGGCGAATATTCGATCAAGATTTCCAAAATCAACGTATTCTTCCTCTACGTGAGCCGAAGCCATCTTTAACAGAGTTTGTAAGGAATTAAAGAAGGTTATCATGCCGATCTGTGATTGGGTAACTTTAATTTAATTGGTAGCAAGGAATTGCCCACAAATTAAAACCAGTTTGAATTCATAGGACTAGACGCAGGGTCCAAATTTTGGTCCCTGTGACGAGATTTTTTGACAAAAATGGGTAGTTCGCACGGTGGGACCTGTCCCCGCGACTTGTTGCAAGGAGTAGGTAGCAGGGTCGAGTCCCGTCGTGTGTGCCAACCTTTATGCTCATTTTCTCGCTGGTGTAAGCGCCTGAGTGCTAAACTTACATAACTTGCATCACACAAATCGTTGAAATTGATAAACTACACATTGCTGTTTTTTCTCTTAAAAAGAAATGAAGTTTCAGACCGTTCACTCACCCTTGTTAACTCTCCAAGAGTGCGCTCTATCCTTAATGAGATCTATTTTGTTCGCTTGCGTGGGATTTACAATGTAAGCAGACAGTACGGCGATGCCAGTGTCTTCATCAAACAGAGTCGAATAGTAGTAAACACCAGGCGTCTTTGGAATCGTTTGACAAATGTAGCACAGCGTTTTGGATTTCAGTTCCGTTAAAGAGGCCCGTCGGCATCTGTTGGCTCAAGAAGAAATTCTCGAAAGAAGGGGAGGAAGCGTTTGGCGAACAAGTGGTGGTGAGCATTCGCAGCTCGTTTGTTTAAAACAAAAAAATAATATTAATAACCAGCTACAATTGCAATGCCTGTGCAAAGTTATTTGTTCCATCGGGATCAAAAAAGTTGAAAAAAAAAAGAAAAGAAAAAAACTACCCGTCACGACAACGGATCTGACAACTCACAGAGCCGGGAGGCATCTCTGGAGACATCACTTTTATATCAAACAGGCTTCAAACACCATAAGGTACTTAAAAATGCCTGTCGTACAGCTTTTGGTTGATTTGGCTAGTTGGGTGCCCCTGTGTCTAGACCAAACAATCATAATTTAAGTCTCATCGAGTATTTCCTGCGGGAAGTGTTCCCTCTGTCCCCCCTTTGTCCCTCTACCGCAGGATATTAAACTGGATGTCGTCATTTATCATTCCACCCCGGGAAATACCAAGAGCTACCTTCAACCACCAAAACGTATTAACGGTTGGATTCAACTACCGCCAACATTCATGTCTTAAACTAATTATCCAACACCGTTGAATCACAGAGTATTTGTTGCTAATAATTTAACGGAAATAATCACTCCGCTGAGACAATTCCTCAATTTTCTCATAGCATTAAAGCACCCCTGCTTTAAAGGTACTTACCAGGGGTCTCGTTTGAACATGCAGTGGTAAGTAATAAGGCTGCAATGAGGGGGAGAAAATACGTCTTTACCAAAGGCATGGTTCCTAGTGTTTCAGACCCAGTTGAACGAGATCAAATACCATAACACTGACTGGAAGTGAACAGTGCTTGTAGTTATATGTGAAGAAATACCCAAATTACGTGTCCGCTAAGAATTTGCTTAATTGTCACGGTTATCATGTTTACCACAAGTAACTTGATTAAAGATTAAGAGGTTTTCTTGTTAGATAATGATAATAAAAATAAAAAGAATCAAATCATATACGAAAACTAAAACGTATTCAAAAATCCGGATCCATGCTTTCTCTTTAGCTAAAAAAAGGTACATTACTGTTACGAAAAATTATTGCGTGACTCGCGTTACTGTCTGGAAGTGTCTAGAATGTTCTGCATATTTAATTAGTGCTGAATCATCGTGATTCCGTAATTCTATTTTTAAGCCGTTTGCGTAGTAGCTGTAAATAGTTTTTATTGTAATGTTTCTTTATTTAGCTGAGTTGGAAAGTTCTAGAATTTTATTGTGTAGAGTATATAATCCGATCGGTGAAGCTTTAGTTTTTTTCTTAAGAAAGAGAAGCAGAGTGTTTGTTGAAGAAAGTGAAGAGAAGCAGAGTGTCTTAGAGTTTAAAAGTAAAGAAGTAAGCCTGAGAGTCTTAGAGAGAAGAGCTCAGAGCTAAGAGCGTTGGCGGAGGCCGTGTTTATTGAAGTTGACAGAGGTCGTTTATACAGTTGGCGGAGGCCGTGTTTATTGAAGAGTGACAGAGGTCGTTTATACAGTTGGCAGAGGCCGTGTTTATTGAAGTTGACAGAGGTCGTTTATACATTTGGCAGAGGCCGTGTTTAGTGAAGTGTGACAGAGGTCGCGAGTACATTTGGCGGAGGCCGTGAGTATTGGAGTTTGACTGAGGTCGAGTATAATTTTACAAGCCTAGAGTGAGCTTATAGTGAAGACTTGTGTGGAGTTTACTACATTTCTTTGGAATAAATAACCTTGTTGCTGTTCCGACAACCCTGCGTTCTGTTTAGTCTACAAACAACCCACTTCTCACTCGTCACAACACAATCGAACTCGTAACAATTACACGTTTACAGTTTGTTAACTTTAAAGTTTGTTAGGCTTGAATTCATGAAAGTTGTTTAGAGGCAGTCAGCAGTGATAATCAAATGAGAAAAGTATGAAATTCGGTAAGGTTAGGGAGATGCATAATAAATATGGTATGAGATGATGGAAGCATAAACAATTTTACGCAAAATAAATGGTGCATTTTTTTGTGTTATTGAGTCCCTAAAACTGAAAAATGTATGGCAAAAGTCAACAACTGGCGTGTCTTAGCTGATCGGGATATCCATGCATGTCTAGCACAGTTTCAAGGTAGGAAACGTTATCTCTTTGTATTCTCCGGAATACTGGATCGCCCTGAGAAATATACTTCTTTGTTTGATTGTTTCCCACTGCTGGGTACAGGATTATAGCCAAGACTGAGGTTATCTCAGCTGGCCCTAAGGTCGGTAAGGTTTACGGTTGGAAGCATGGTCTTAATTAGGTTCTTCCACTTTGTTCTTGCTAAAACTATGTGTCTTAAATTGAACTAAAACAAGCATTCATTCAAGCGAAATATATGGTTAAGAGGTTAGACGTTCTTTCTTAATGACTAATTATTCGGAAACTTCTTTTAATTACCAGACAAAAAGAACAATTTTCTCTGTGATGGGTCGATAGAAGGAGGGGGGTGAATAGGCTAACGGATCGGCGGATTCTGAAAATTATTTTGCCCGGATTTCGGATTCAGAGCGAAATTGTAACGGATTTGCGGATTCTGAAATTGCAGCGGTTTGCGGTTTCATCGATTTTTTGGGTCCGGATTTTGGATTTTGCTTGTGAGGAGGTTCGGATCGTGGATCTGAATGATCGTCAAAAATGCGTTGTTTTGGGGTATGTGCATTTTTTGTCACGGATGAGGTCAGACCTCATTGCATGTCACGCATCAGGGAAAAAGTAACGCACTAAGACGAATAGGACGCTGTGACATGTTGCCAGCGGTGTTTCAAGGTGTAGACAGGCCAAACACGACTCCTATTGGTCAGGATAGGAAATTCAAAGACCTCAGAACTTTGCTCTGACGAGTACATCTTTCAAAGACCTCCCTTTTCTATATGAAATAAGGGGAGGGTTTTTGAATATTTTTCGTAGTAAGGGCTGGTTTTGTATAAGATGCCATTTGGTCATAAGAATATGTTTGAGATTAGGCATTGATGGGCGGTATTCTGTAACAAACGGCAAAATTCTTTTGCGCGTTTTTGTTTATTTTGTAGAGCTGACATTCTTTGGCTGAAATTGACTTCAGATAGAGTCATGTTCAAAAGGTTATCTGGATTACCCCTGTGGCGTAATCTTTGCTTGAATAATGCGATGTGTTCGTCAAATTTCGCCTTTGAAGAGTTGGTTCTCAGAAGCCTTAGGGCTTCGCCTTTGATGAAGCCTTTCCTGACGCCTGGAGGGTGGCAGGAGTCAAAGTGCGTATATTGGAAAGTCTCTGTCGGTTTAAAGTGCGTGCGCACGTCAAGAATAGAGTGCTTTTTGAATCGGTCGCCCTTGTATACACATGTATCCAAGAATGTTGTTTCAGTATCTGAAATCTCAGCCGTGAATTTTATTGTAAGATGGAAGCTATTCGCTAGCTCTGTGAAGTTGTTTATTGCTTCTTTGTTTATATTCCATAGAGAAAAAATTGTCGTCAATGTATCTTTCCAAATGAGTGATTTGTAAGGGCTTTGGTTGATGATATTAGTCTCAACTTCCGCCATAAAGATGTTAGCAAAAGATACTGCCATTTTTGCTCCCATAGCGGTTCCGTGCGTTTGGAGATAGTTTTTCCCGTTGAAATGGCAAGTGGCGAACGGATTCGGATTTAACAATTTTTTTTTTAACGGATTGACGGATTTGGTTATCAAATTATAGCGGATCGGCGGATTTGCATACCCCTATTCACCCCCCTCTAGAAGGGTCTAATGTGTTCTATTGCAGTAATGTTTGCTTTGCTTGTGGGAAGGGTATCGTGTTCTGCCACATGTAGTCTTTGTTAACTTGACGGAGCGAGTTCCACTTACAAGGAAATCCATTTTCGAAAAGTCATACTTTTGAGACTCCAAAATTCAATAAAGTCAAGCAAAGAGAAGTTGTTTTTTCAACGGGAAAAAAGATCTTTGGCCAGCGCAAGCTGGTAAGCCACTTAAAGATGAAAGGGTACGTGGCTAAACATGTGTTTACCCTGCAGGACCATATACAATTTGTTTTAAAAAACCAACGAGTTCCTATTGAAAAGGCGGTTTCCAAAAGTATTTATGGAGAATTAATATCTAAACTAACCACTCTGCCAACTGCTCACTTGAAATGTAACGAATTTTTTAAGGACGCTCACCTGGAATGGAAGAAAATCTACAGTCTGCCTTTTAGAGTAGCTCTGAATATAAAATCACGAGAGTTTCAATATAGGGTCCTAAACAGGTACCTAACGACAAACATATTTTTGGAAAAGATTGGTAAAATAAGTTCCTCAGCCTGTTCTTTTTGCGGTGCGACAGATGAATCCCTCATCGAGCATCTTTTGGTGGCTTGCAATTTTACTACAATACTATGGGAAAGACATAAAATGTGGTTCAACAATAGAGATATTGGGGTACAGTCATTATCTGCTGAGGATATAATATTTGGTGATTGGAAAGGGAAAACTGATTTTTTTGTTATTCAACCATATTATAATTGTTGCGAAGCAATATATCTACTGTTATTGTTATATCTACTGTTATTGTTATTGTAGAAACAACAACTCTAAACCAGTATTTAACGTTCTCTTGGCACGTGTTAATTAGTTGTTCAGCTAGAGTATAAGGTTGCAAAAGGGAACAATAAGTTGAACGCTCATTTTTTTTAAAATGGAGAAAGTATTACAAAGGAGAACTTGGATCATGCATAAAACTAGGTTTTTATTGTTAGTGCGAGTGTCTTTGTGTCGTGGCTGTGTTATGTGTGTTTTGTGTGTGAGATAGTCTTGCTTGTTTGTCAGATGAATGCGTTTTAAAACATTCCGCACCATTGTGATATATTTTGCTCTGTATTGGTGCCAAGGAAAAAAAAAAGAATCATTTTGAACTTTAAAAACTCCAAAATGTCGTTGAATTGATTTTTTGTAAGGTGGCTTATGTACATGTAATTACCTTAACGTATAGAAAGAAAACCAAACATTTTAAAACTAGATTGTCATAAGCTGGGTTTAAAATTTCAGAGATTACTCACTGAATTAAAATTGCAGAATGTATTATTGTACTAAGATAAACTGCAATTGCATTACAGTTTTGAGATAGATTTGAGTGTGGTAGCCATAAAAGCAGGCCGAAGTTTTGGTTTATATTGTAAGATTGAAGGTGAAGGTTGAAGGTTTGTTTGTTGGTTTCCAGACTGGTTCCTTGATTTTTCACTAGTTTTTAGTATTTTCAGCTACGTAAAGCCAGTAAGTAAAATGGTTTGAGACTTGAAAATGATTGCCTTGCGTATAGTTATAACTGATTGTAATTGCAATTCGTCATTCATGGGCGTAGCCAGATTTTTCAAAGGGGGGGGGGGGGAGGGGGTCACACTCTAGCTGTCAAACAGAGGGTACTCACCAAATTGTCACCTGAATATTGTAGGTTGTTTGCTTAAAAAAAGCTTACAAAGGGGGACTCACGGCACCCCCAGGGCATCCCAGGTCATTAGACTATGGTCTTCATCATCAGTACGTAATTCAGATGCACGCATTTTTAGCCTATATATACAGATACAATCTTTTCATTACGTTTCAGGCATTTCCAGGCAAGGTACCGACGCTTTGTACTACAAATCCGGACTCGATAAAGGTCACTTGCATCCTGTCAAGATCAACTCATTTGACGCAGAGTACGTGAAGTCTGCTTTCAGTACATTAACGCGGTACCGCAATATCTTGGTTGGAATCGTGGTGAATGGAAAAAGTACGAAAGCAAAATCGCGGATTACGTCCAGATCGTCTGCGCGGGGAAGTATGGTGGAACAATGTACCTGCTGACTGGAACGTCGCACTTTCACCTTGTGGTCGGTGCTGTTCCACCAACCCAAGATGCAACAGGATCGGTGAGTTGATAACATGGGTGATGACCGAGACATGGTTAAAAGCGTGTGGGTGTATTATTTCAATTCATATTGGATAATGAGTGAAATTCGGAAATGAAAAATACCAAGCAGTTCGCTCAGAGACTATAGGTCAAGATTTGATAGAAGGAACCCCCATACCCTGTACTGTAAAGAGTTTTTAAAATCTGTTTTTGAGTTTTTATCATGATATGCAGCTGTTTATCCTGGTTTGGCAGTGTCACGATTTGGTCACTAAGAGGTGGTTCTCGACATATTGACCTCTAAACTGTGAGTCATCATCAGGTGATGCTGTCGACTGGAGGCAACATGTTGATTAGCAGTCATTACTGCGTTTAGATCATTGCTTGGAGGATTTTAATCGATTGTTGTCGCATTGACTAGAAATTGTTCCAAATGGATAAAGGGGTTGCTTTTTAAAGAAACTGTAGTGTTGCGTCGGTGTGGGAGTGGTAGACAAAAATTTGGTTTTAGCAGTGGAGTTGATAATGTAAATTGACCACCGTAAAGGGATTCAACTGAGCCGACGTTTGGAGAATTAGTCCTTCATCAGAGCCAATCGAGGAATTATGGGTTATGTATAGTTTTTGTAGTGAAGATGGAGCTACAGCTGTTGGTAGGAACGTGGTAACGTGAAAAACAAGAATTAAACGAAAAGCATTCTTTGATACTGTGGAGATTTATTTAAGGGTGCTGATTTAAGATGATGAAGTTTTGCTCTGGCTTCTTGTGGCTTTTTGTGGTACCTTGATGTAGGGAAAGACAGCAGATCGCCATGTGTTGTTTTGGATAGTTAAGGAGATTTAAATGTCAAGCGAATGGTTGGATACGTCTTTAATCAGCTTTCTCAACATTACGAAGGTATTCGCGGAGTCGTTGCATAAGGTAGAACTTGTGCAGTGGATGACATTTTGCGAAGGTATACACGTGAAACGATCAGTGATCTTAACAGATCGCTTAGTCCCAGCAACTTTTGCAATGTCAGGGCCGTAGCCGGACTTCAGAACAAGACGAGGCAACTTTCGCGCGCCGAGGGCGCCAGCCGCTAGGGGAATCTGGGGGGCATGTCCCCCCCCCTCCCTCCAGAAAATTTTGAAATCTAGAGGCTCAGAAATGCTCTTTTAAGTATTTTCCATAGCATTATTGTTCAGAAAAGTCAATCTTGGGAAAGTGTAGAAGTTCACCTTTTTATTGCTGGGCGATACTGGTGCAAAAAGAAAACAAAAAAGGCCAAAATCAAGCCTCGATTTTTTTAGTGAATCCCTGTACGGTGGCCAATTGACATTATCAATAACTCCGCTGATAAAACCAAATATATATATAAATTGGTCCTTCGGCGGTCGTTTCGGTATCGATAAGCCATTCTGTTGTTTGCTCGGCAGCCACAGAAACTTTTATTATACCATATTTGTTGACGTTCTCTTGGTGACGATCTCCCTTCCGCCTGACTGTGGGAGATCTGGGTACGAGATTACTTAAGCCCCAAATTACATTATATTACACAAGGCAATCCATTGAATCTGGGATAAGCTTAAAACAGAATACGCGATTCAACAGAATAAGCCATGACGGTCATGGTCAATAAAGTTAGCCTTGCCTCAGAGTGAATGGTATCCGGTCTTATCGACTTGTTCTGAAATGGAAACGGGTGGACTCGAAAAATTAAGTTCCTTAGGACATTTGTCAAACATGGGCAAAAACTAGATAATTCACTACGCATACTTTTATCCTTGTAACATCAACGAATATTGCTCTTTTACCACCTTTTTTTAGGCCGCCGTTCACTCCAGACAATGTTGAAATATTCGATATTTGTATTGAATGGGGAGGGGGAGGTGGGGGGGGGGGGGCTGCGGGAATTGTCCCACGCCTTCGGACCTACATTGCAGAATCTGTGGAAACAGCTTGACATGTTTTCTTTTGCTTTATCTCCAGATTGATTATTTTCCAAATGCTTTGGATCCAAACAGAATCGTGCGCCCAAATTCCATGTGGACAGCGGGTTGCTGCGTGTGGAAAGAAAAGGGAAATTTTAAGGCCCAGTCTATCGCGGTCATGGGAAACAATGACTCTGACAAAGGCAAACTTGGAACGACTTCGATGACCCTGGCTGAGCTGGAAGACATCCTTGGTAACAGAGCAAAACAACCCCCAGCTGATTTATTTCCATCCTTCAAGGAATGCAGAAAGAACAGTTATTTGTTACCGTAACGTAATGAAAAGAGCTCAGAAAAGTTATTTCGAATGATAATCATGAAATACGTGCTGACGTTAAAATGCCCCAATCTAACCATTTTGTCTCATTACTGACCAGTTAAACAAAGTTCCATTAAATGGTGAAAACAAATTTAGTAATTTCTGAATTAATCTATTTCATAATGCTACGAAAAAGAGCTAGAATTAGATAAAAAAGAAAACCGCAAACCGCCACGGTTAAAAACACTATTAATTGGCGTTTGTAAAATCTTGAAGACCTATGTCTTAAGAAATGACCTCAAAACTTCCATAAAAAACGTGACTTAAGTATACTAGTAGTAGAAATGATCAGATCTAGAACTTGGAAAGTGTGCTCGACGGGATGTTAACATATTGACTCGGCTGCCCCGAATGCACAGTCGGATATTAAGCAACAACAGCAGGCTTACCAATTAACTTCTTCCTTAACTGGAATAGTTAAATAACGAAACCTTTTGTTTTGAATGCTACTAGCGATGGTTGTTTAATGGCAAGACAACCATGCACCTTCCCCAAAAAAATTCTAACATTTTACGCACTTTGATCGACTGAAAACCTCCCACTCAAAACAAAGTCGCGACCAAACACACCTGTGAATTAATAAAGACCAAATGGTCAACAAAGACTTCTTCCAGCCAGCCAGCCAACCAGCCTAAACATCTGGACCCAGTTGTTCAAACCACGATTAAATCTAATCTTGTGTTATCGTGAACCTTGATTCCGGCTTAATTACTTTTCAACTAAAATATCCTCACAACATTTTCGACATTAAGTTTTGACTTGATCTTGATTATAGCTTGAGCATAGAACTTGTTCTAAACACATTCTCAACAAGTGCAATGAGAGCTTCAGTTATATTTTATTTGTGTGGGTTAGTGCAAATCTACTTTCGAGCATTTGAGCCCTGACTTCAAATCGTATAGCCGCCCAAATTGGCCATTCCGAAATTCAAAAGGGAACTGAGGCGAGTTTCAAATTTTGAAGTAATCGACGCAGCCTCAAAAATTAGAAACTCGCCCCAGTTCCCTTTTGAATTTCGGAATGGCCAATTTGATGTGCTCAGCGGCTTGATGCTTGATGTGTGTGGTGTCGCGTGTGCTGTGAAGACTGTGAAATGCCGGGTTAGTCTGAGAGACCCAGTCTATCGCGGTCATGGAAAAGAAAGACCATGACAAAGCCACAGCTGCAACTTAAGCGATGAAAATGACCGAACGGAAAAAAAAAACATATCTTGGTTGACAAATTATTGCAACCGGCTCAGCTGCTTCACTCCGAGCCAAAGTGCAGAGCTTACAGCCAAATATTTTTAATGAATTCACGCGCGCGAAAGAATAGTTTATGGAATCATCTAGCGAACCCTGAAATACGATTGTTAACCAGGTGTTAACACCTTTGAGAAGAGCCTTCAACTATGTAATGATTAGTACTTCCCTTATAATATCAATATTCAAGTGAGAATACTGCCATTTCACTGTCATGTGCAGATGTGTATAAAGTTATAAAAAATTTCAATAAATGACCTGGCCTAGTGATTTATGTGTAAGTTTATTTTTAGTTGCTTCCTGAAACAAACTGATAATGTCTCTCCTTTGTTTTCCATATCAATCTTGTAGGGTATCCTACAGACCTTCCACAAGTGCTTTGCATTTTCCCGTCCTCTCACTTCTCCTCCAAATCCCTCTCAATCATTCCGTGGTCAGAAAGGACAGCAACATCCACGAGCTAGAAGACATTTCCTTCTTACTTCCTTGTAATAGTTCTTCTTGAAAATTTACGGACTACAGTAGTCAAACACTCTCGTCTTTTAGACAGCGAAACCCTACAAGATTAAATTAAGATTGCGCTGCTTTTTCTCATCTTTTGCAAGGCGAACAGTGGCACCGCCTGTCTGCCAAATGACTTCCAACCCATACTAGTACTTTCGTGCTGCTAATACTTCAACACAACAACCAGCTCGATTCAGTGAAGGCGACTTTACCATCTCTGTCTTTGTCCGACACTTTGGTTGTCATTAATTGGCAATTACTAATTGCTACTGGTAATATTCCAAACCCTAATCCTTATGATATACCTAACCTAAACCTAATTATGACCATACGTTCAACCGTAAACCTTACTGACCTTTGGGCTAACAATTGGAACATCCCCTGATGATTTGCCCCACTTGTTGAGCTAGCGCGCAATTTAAAAGCCCTAAACCGTCGGGGACAAAATAAATTTGGCGTCTTTTAAACGTGTATATGTTTTGTGGATAGAATTTTGTAAGATGGAATGAAAAAGAGGAATTTATTGTGAATGACAAAGAATGTACATGTTACAGCTTAGTGACAAATTCGGACAGAAATTAGAAAAGACGTGACATGAAACTGTCATCCCACTGGCCAGGACCAGAATGTTAAACGGGTAGCCACTTTACCGATCTTTCACTACTGATGCGAGCTGAGATAAAATTAGTCTTTATGTTAATTATTTGGCTACGTATTGGCTACAATCCTGTACCTAGCATTGCAAAACAAAGAAGTATGTATCCCAGGGCGATCCAGTATTTCGGCGAATCGATCGGCAATTCCCGATCAGGCAAAACACGAAAGTTGTTGGTTTTTGCCATACATTTTTCAGTCATAGGGACTGAATAACACAGATAAATGCACCATTTATTCTGAGTAAAATTGTTTATTGCTTCCCCTATCTGATACCATATTTATTATGCATCTCCAAAACCTAACTGAATTTCATACTTTTCCTATTTGATTATCACTGTTGACTGCCTCTAAGCAACTTTCACACCTAACAAACTTTTAAAGTTAACAAACGTGTAATGTACCTTTTTAAACTAAAGACAAAGCATGGGATTTTTGTGTCACGTTTTAGTTTTCGAAAATGATTTGATTCTTTTCTTTTAATTATTATTATTTTACAAGCAAACCTGTTAACCTCTTAACCTCAAGCAAACCTCTCCATGCAGGTTATTTGTGGTAAACATAATAACCGTGACAAAGGCGAATTCTTAGCGGACACGTAATTCGGGTATTCCTTCACATATACTACAAGCCGAGCACTGTTCACTTGCAATCAGTGTTTGGCATTTGCGCTCGTTCAACTGGGTGTGAAACACTAGGAACCATGCCTTTGGTAAAGACGTATTCTCTCCTCCTAATTGCAGCCTTAATGCTAACGACTGCATGTTCAAACGAGGCCCCTGGTAAGTGCCTTTAAATCAGAATTCCTTAATCAGGTAGCCTGGGACGATGCAGGGGTGCTTTAATGCTATGAAAAAACTGAGGAATTATCTCAGCGGAGTGATTATTTCCCTTTATTTGTTAATAACAAATACCTTGTGATTCAACTGTGTTGAATAATTAGTTCAAGACGTGAACGTTGGCAGTAGTTGAATCCAACCGTTAACACGATTTGGTGGTTGAAGGTAGCTCTTGGTATTTCCCGGTATTGGAATGATAAATGACTACATCCAGTTACCCTGCGGGAGAGCGACAAACGGGGGACAGAGAGAACACTTCCAGAAATTAAAGTACTCGCTGAGACTTGATTTATGATTGTTTGGTCTAGACACAGGGGCACCCAACTAGCCAAATCAACCAAAGGCTGTACGACAGGCATTTTTAAGTACCTTATGGTGTTTGAATCCTGTTTAATAAAGTGATGTTTCCAGAGATGCCTCTTCTGTGAGTTGTCATGTCCGTTGTCGTGATAGGTCGCTTTTTGTTTTCTTTATCTTTTTTCAACATTTTTGATCCCGATGGAACAAATAACTTTGCACAGGCATTGATTTAGAGGAACGCAATTTTAGCTGGTTATTAATATTATTTTTTGTTCTAAACAGACGAGGTGCGGCGAATGCTCCCCGCTACTTGCTCGCTAAACGCTCCCTCCCCTTTTTTCAAGAATTTCTTCTTGGGCCAACAGATGCCGACGTACCTCTTTAACGGAAAATCCAAAACACTGCGCTACATTTGTCAAACGATTCCAAAGACACCTGGTTTTTACTACTCGACTCTATTTGATGAAAACACTGGGATCGCCGTACTGTCTGCTTACACTGTAGATTCCACACAAGCGAAAGGTATAGGTCGTGTTAAGGGTAGAGCACACTCTTGGAGAGTTAACAAGGGTGAGTGAATGGTCTGAAAATTCATTTATTTTTATTTATTTATTTATTTAACTGTCTTATAACAGTTGTAATCAAAGGTAATACGTAAGCATATCGAATGTTCCGGCATAAATGTTTTTTCATTCAAAAAGGATCAGTTAGTAGTTCGCTGTTGTTACTTTCTTCATTCAACTACTGAATAATATTTGTGTAGCAAGGCGTTGTGTATCCTTTGAATTCTACTAACTTGCGACTGCATGGTCGGATTTCCAGCTTCTCCATTCATAATATTAATATAATTTGCTGGTAACCTGTGAATTATGATCCTCGGGTGATCCGATGTATGTCCTGTTCCTGAATGTTTAAACGCCGGGGAACCCCGCGGCTGACCAGTACCTCACTGTTGTCGTGATAGTGCGGTGGTTAGCACACCCGACTAGTAACCAGGGGGACGCAGGTTCGATTTCCACTCGCGGCATGAGTTATTTTCATTCAAAAAGGATCAGTTAGTAGTTCGCTGTTGTTACTTTCTTCATTCAACTACTTACTACTACTTTGGATCCTACTAACTTGTGACCACATTGTTAGATTTCCAGCTTCTTAATTCAAAATAATATATAAATATAATATGTAGTCAGTTAAGTAGGACCCTTGAGCCAACAGCGTATCACCTCCAGGAGGATCGCAGTCCAAGTTGAGGAGAAATTGTGAAAGAGAGTTAAGGGAAACCCAACACTGGAGAACTTCTGGAGAAATTGAAAAACTAGAACTGAATTATAATATATAATTTGCACAGAATTTCTCTTGCTGGGAGAGGGGGTCTAGATCCTGCCCGCTTCTCAACTCCTTTAACAGAACCTACCTTGCGGTTCATCGCACTGGAAATTAAGGATGGACTCTTATGGTTGGGTGTCGATCCAGCCGTCTCGACCAAAACAAGCCATTTTCCCGACCGGTTTCGACTTTAATGTCTTCTTCAGCGGATTTTTACAGTTTCAGCTTGTCCGGTCGCTTACGCACCGTTTCAGTGCGAAACCGTGGTCTACAATGGGAAAACAAAATCTACAAGCTAAAAAGGTCTATACCGAATCAAAAAGACAAATCATGTTTTTTTCGTTTAGATTACCCTCATTTGTGGCGTATGACCATCATGAGTTCATTAAAACAATCATTTTTCCCCTGCGTTTGCCGGGCCACAGCTTGCTTGGTTGCTTGTTTATGCACCCAGCCCTTCAATTTGTTTCTCGTTGTGACAAAATTACTTCATGCCTTCCTATGTCCTGAGGGCACATCTTGCTAAATCAAAGGCTCCTGTGTGAGCTAGCTCATGGATGAGGAACATTACAACACTTTGAGTTTACAACAACTTAACTTTCTTTAAAAAAGTATGGGTTAGAAACCTGTATATTTTGTTTGTGTTTGTGGGAGCACATCTTTTTCAGGCACACCTCTTGGTAAAAGAACCGTTTACGCGCTAATATATTCCGTAAAATTAAAGAGTGGTATCGCCAAAGATCCACAGGTGTCGTATGCATTAATGTAAATTACATTGGACCAAATACCCCAATTGTTTGTTGTCTGGGCTTTGGGTGCGTTTTTCTGGGAGAATCTAAAAAAGGATTTGTGATCTCGGATCATATGGATTCTTCACCACCAAAAACACGGAAGATTCGAAAAAGGATCATTTGCCATGACAACGCACACGTGCGTTTGTGTTGTCTCTCACAAACATTTCAGCTGTTTACCAGAATAACACCAGTTATAGTGATATCATGTAAATATTTTCTGCTAATAGGAGTACCAGGGGTCTGATTTAGTTGAAAATACGCCATAAGAAAAGAAACAGCTCTTGCGATCAATTAAAACAGGTGATGCAAAAAATACGCACCAGCTAACCTACAAACTGACGACTTATCAGCGGTATTTTACCACTCAAATTGTTTAGTTGAAGGAAAGGTGCTTACTACGGAGCCTAGTAAGTGTCATGGTTTCTCTCAGCCTTTTCGGCGTCATATCGACCTTTTGACCGACTTTATTGCCGAGATTTTTGTCCACTTTTAAGTCGAGTTTTTTGCTGACGTTTTTGTTGAGATTTTTGTCGACTTTTATGTCGACTTTTATGTCGAGTTTTTTTGTCGAGTTTTTTGTCGGGATTTGCGTCTACATTATTATCGAGTTTTTGCCAACATTTTTGTCGAGAATTTTGTCGAGTTTTTGACCGACTGTTATTTGGACAAGTGACAAGTGAGGCTATACGACTTCCAAACTATATTTCCACATTGCAAGTGCATCCTGGTGGACGTAATGACATCGCTGAAAGCCATTTTCGTCTTGGGCTTGACTATACAGAGAAAACTGTTCGGACTGATTTCGGGAAAATCCAATGAAATATTGTTGATCACACGACGTCCTTGTCTTTTCAGTGTCTTGCCTTAGAATTGCCTTAGAATTTTATTCTTTGCATGAATTTCCTTTCGAGGCACGTTATAACTGTCTTAAGGTTGTGTCCTGGAATAGAGCAAGAGAATCTCTGTAGAGATAAATGGCTTTCAAAGATGTCATTAGCTCCACCGGATGCACTTACAGTGTGGGAATATAGCCAATTTAGGACCGTACATCCTCGCCGAGCGGTCCCTGTTTTAAGACTACTGAAGTGCAATGAAAATGAGGAAATATCCATTTTGGCTTGAACCTAAGTATAATCTAAGTCTAAAGGCCCTCTGTCAACAAAAAACTGAAAAATCTCGGTAAAACAGTCTACAAATATCTCGACATACAAGTCGACAAAAAAGGCGTCAAATACCTCGACATAAAACTCAACATAAAAGTCGACAAAAATCACGACAAAAAAAGTTGGCAAAAAAACTCCGCGACAAAAAAACTCGACATAGAAGTCGGCCAAAAAGTCGATATGAGATTTCATGGATTAATGATCTGTTTTTGGATTTCACTAAAAAAAAAAACGCGAAATCCGTTTTTGGATTCAGAAATCCGGATTTGGATTTTCCCAAAAAAACGCACTCTTAATTTGAACAGGACTTTTAACTGAGATACGATTCAAATACGGTTGCTTTGTTAAAAACTATAACAGGCAAGTTAAAGTTTCTTACTGGTCGACGGCTTATTTGAAGTTAGTTTTATAAACGTTTTTGGTCGCAATAAAATTTCCGACTATATTCTGAAGGCGAGATAACATATTTTGTGAAAGTCCCGAGAGATATTAGTCACCCTTTTATAGTCACGATGTTTTCTATTTATACCTTGTGCTATTTTTAACTTGACTTTCCAAACATTTTTTGTCCGAACAGATTAGCTGCTTGTCAGACCAAACCTTGATCCTCGCCTGGCCACTATGGGAAATTATTTTCCTCACAGAGGAAAATATTCGCTGTGGTTATATGGCCGGTAAACGGCCAAGGTGTCAAAAACACTAATTAACGACAGTCCGATATTTTACTGAAAATTGTCAAATCAAAGAATCCTGGCTAATCCAAACCATCGTATGTCGATTAAGAAAAGTCAAGCGATCCTGAAATGATTTTTTAAGGATGATAAAGATGATTGTTCAGCGCTTGCTTTATGCTGGGCTTCTCATTGGACGAACCGTGATTTGCGGCACTTAGAATTTTTTTCAGGTCGACTGCCGGCCAAGGCGCTAAAAACACTAAATGACCGGCAGTCCGATAAAAATTGCAAGATCGAGGAATTTCAGTCGATTTAAACTGTCAAAGATCAGCCATCTATAAAATAAATAAATCAATGACATATACCCAGGAAGCTCCACTCACCGCGAAGTGGTTTTCAGGGAGGTCCTGCATCCGGATCGAATTGGAAGTGTTGGTTTTTGCGGGGGAGAGGGGAAAACCGGAGTACCCGGAGGTGAAAAGCTCTCGGAGCAGAGTAGAGAACCAACAACAAACTCAACCCACATATGACGTGGAGTCCAGGAATCGAATCTGGGCCACATTGGTGGGAGGCGAGTGCACTTACCACTGCGCCACCCTGCTCCCCAGTTTTGTAGGATTATCATTTCTACAAAACCGACTGTCTCTGAGGATGTCCGCCGACTCTGTCTCTGAGGATGCCAGAGAGTAGTGCAAAGGAGGTAAAACGGTGTCGAGTGACCTGAGGTCTCTAAAATATTTTATTTTTTGGTCATTTTCACGCTTAATAGTTAACTTTTTTTGACGCTTCACGGCTAACGGTTAACCCCATTGAGACCCTCCTATTAGACCGGTCTTCTGTAAATGGAGTTTACGTATTAATATTTCAGGTATCACCAGGCAAGGTACCACCAAATTGTATCAAAACTCGAAAATGGACAAAGGTCATTTGAACCCTGTCAAGATCAACTCGTTTAGCGCATCGCATGTGAAGGCCACTTTTACTTACACGAACGCAGTACCGCAGGATCCTACTTGGAATCGAGGTCTTTGGGCAAAGTACGAAGACAAAATTGTACAGTACGTCCAAAACATTTGCGCGGGTCAAAATGGTGGAATTATGTACTTGATGACTGGAACGTCGAAATTTCGCCTTAAGCTCGGTCCCAACAAGCAACCGATTCAGGACGCAATCGTACCGGTGAGTTGGGA
>OX419335.1:34420318-34450318 GCA_948470475.1 Galaxea fascicularis | reverse complement strand
ATTAATAGCTTTTAGTCATGACAGTTCTTCTGGTAAAAAGATGGGAATGTCCTCAAGACCAAGTCCGATATAACTTCGGTTATGAACAAGGTACATTTTTCAAGGTTAAAAAAAATGGAATTTAGCTAAGAAGATACTCAGTCTGTCTGTAAATGGAGTACTTTGCTGGGGTTTCTCTACTAAAATGTGATGACAGCCTTATGATAACGTCCGCATTTTGTCTTTTGGAGGAAAGGTTATCCAACCTTGAGATCCCTACCTCTCTATCACCCAATGTTTGATCAACTGGCTGGACTGCTATTATCTGTCATTCATTAATTTGTAATGAGAAAGCGCAAGTAAGTGGAGATGAATACAAAGTTTACTTCTGGTTACAACTTTTGCTTTAAAAATGTACACTGTTATTAAAAAGGGTCATAGCTACCAGTATGTAAAATTTTATTCATTTCATTATGTAGTTGAATTGCACCCTTTTTAATCAGTTGAACATTTTGTAGCGTAATTTATTGAACTGTTAATCATTACTATAATTATTACCATTATAATAATGTAGCCAATCAATTAAAAGTTGTTAAGAAACTAATTATTGCTTTTCTGTACAAGGAAATTACAGCTTTAAATATTGATTCTGAGCACATAAAGCTAAACTGAAACTAATCAAGCAAAAATTTCTTAATGTTCTGCTGTTGTGTTGTTTTTTTGTTATTTCTTTACATTTAGTCAAAATGCAAAGCAATAATAAAATTGGAATCCATTGGCCAGGGTCACTAAAGATGCCATGAATACAGCAACGCAAACCTCAAACCAGTAACGAAAATATTTTGCAACCCGTTCGTTACAGACCGGTGTTGATCAGCTGTCAAAAGTGCAGGTTCTTGAATTTGTTTTGCTGTCCTCTATTCAGCGTAAGGTGGAGGTGAAACTAATGCATATGATGGTGGAGGCGAGCTTGGTGATGGGTTGTTAGGATGAGCTGAAACAAAGATTAAATCAATATTGTTGCTTTGGTTTACTAATAAACTGGCTGGCTTGAAACTCCTAGTAAATAACCTTGAACACAGGCCACTGGTGTAATAGTTTAAAGTGATATTCAGTTCCAAACCTCGTCTCATGATAAGAACTATAAGAGCTTAAAATTCCAAGTGTGAGCTTAGCTTGCGGACCTGAAAACAAAAACATAAAGGAAGGTATATGTAGAAAGATATTTCTTAAATGAAACACTTGGAAAGTCTACATGTGAGGGAGCCACCAAAAGAAGTGATGCTCAAGAAAAGTTTACGTTAACATTTGTTACACCTCTGTGTATAATGCATAATGAAGCTTAAAATTGAACTTGAACGAGGAATTTAAGGGTCACACTTTTATAGGGAGAGCTTTGGATATTAAGTATTTTAAGCCAAACAAAAAACAGGCAATCTTGAGCCACATTGCTGCTGAGTTCATCTGGTGGCACAGGTGTACCAGGATCTCCTGGCCCTGGTAAATTGTCCAGGTCCACTTGATGGGAGTCATGCATGCCTGTTACCATCACAAGAAGTTTTGGGTCCTCTGCAATAATAATAATAAAAATAATAATCATTATGGCATTTATGTAGCGCCATATACACTAACTGCTCTATGGCGCTTCACAATTCTACAGTAAAAATTAAAAAAATTAAAACTAGAAATACTATTTCTTAAAAAGAAAAGTCTTTAATTTACATTTAAAAAGAGTGATCGATCCGCTATTCCTTATGTCAAGGGTAAGGCATTCCAGAGCTTTCAATTGGTGCTGCAACTGAAAATGCCCTGTCCCCATAGGTCCTTTGATTGGACCTAGGAATCGTCAGAAGACCCTGATCAACCGACCTCAGATTGCGACTAGGTTTATAATTCTTCAAAAGACTGTTAATATATGCAGGAGCTAAATTATTAAGTGATTTATAAACTAATAATAAAATTTTAAAAATGATACGACTTTCCACTGGCAGCCAGTGCAGTTCCCTGAGGATTGGTGTAGCACGTGCATACCTCGGCCTGTACGAAAGGAGGCGGGCAGCACAATTTTGGACTGCTTGTAGTCGCTGAATCAGATATTTTGGAAGGCCGTACAATAGTGCGTTGCCGTTGTCCAATCTGCAGGTGATGAAAGCATGCACAAGAGCTGCTGTGGAATCTTCAGACAGATAGTTTTGGATTTTAGCAATTCGTCTAATGTGGTAATAACAAGACTTAGAAATACTCCTGTTATAGGTAGCTGGTGGCAGATCTTTAAGCACTAAAAAATATAATGATAATTATAATATTAGGCATCCGGGGAAAAGCTGCAGTGATAGTACAAAACGTCTGATCAGCAGGAGTCTTGAAGAAGACATTTTTTTAGATAGTTGTGCAATATCTGCAGTTAATTAATTATATCGTTTAGAAATTTAAGTAATTGTGTAATCTATTATTGCGAGTCATAAAGTGTCAGGTTAAAAAACTGTCCTGCAAGACACATTAATTTTCCAAAAAGATAACTTATTAAGGAGGCTTACTACAGTTTTTTTCAGCCGACGTGCAATTATGCTTCACTTGTGCTTGCTTGAAGTCTCGTAAGCATAACAAACGAGCTAAAGTCATACGCGCTGACGAAAGGACAACCTCACCAGCAAAAATGAAAAAAGAAATGTGTCATGCAAAAATCCCGAATACTGAAAAGCAATCTCATTCACTACGATGTCATTACACCGCCGACCGGTTAGCTCAGTTGGTTGAGTTCCGGACTAACGTGCACCGGGAGGTCGTGGGTTCAAACCCCGGCCGGACCAACACTCAGGGTCTTTAAATAACTGAGGAGAAAGTGCTTCCTTTGCAATGACATCTGCAAATGGTTAGACGGTCTAGTCTTCTCGGATAAGGACGATAAACCGGAGGTCCTGTCTCACAATCCTTTACAATTGTTTCTGTGGGACGTTAAAGAACCACTAGGGACGTAACGAACCCTGGCTGTGACCACCCCTAGTGCTGGCCTGTTCTATTCAGCAAAGTTGGGGCTGACCTCGTTGGGACTTCGAGTCCGTACGTTAGTCCCTCATTTAGTGTCTCTTGTCATATTCACTAAATGGAAGCTACTATAAACATAAACATAAATATCACCTTCCACAGGGTTTAGGTAGAGGTGCAGTAAACAAAGCCATATTATAACTCAAAACATGAGTTTGTGGCGTGGAGAGAGAGCCTGGGCACTTGTAGCAGTTGGGTTTTCTCTGGCAAATGCATACGCGATGCTTTTCTCCATGCAGATTGCATAAAACCTCAAAAACCTATTTTCCTTGCTTAATTTCTCAAAAACTAGCCATACAACCTATGTCCAAATTTAATTGGTATCTGCCATATACACCAAAATGGAGATGTAGAATTTTTTTCAAAAAAATCTCAGACAGAATTTTTATTATTTCTTTCAAAAATTGACAAAATTCAACATTTTCGCTAATTGCAAAAATTGTGCCTGACAGATTTTCGTGTTCTCCTCTCTAGTTTCTTAAAAAAAAACCACCGATCGGTCTATTTTGTACCCCACCCCCTATTGTTTAAACGTGCTTCTTGGACATCCCATAATACATATTTGGCCACAGACACAACGTTTTGAAAATTAATGTTCTATTTTAGCTCCCAAGCGTTTCCTTGGTCGGTTGAGGTGACTGCTTGCATTTAATGCCTACTGAACTTCAAGTGCACGCAAGCCACCTGTAGCAGAGAAAAACTGTGGTAAGCCACCTTAAATCAGAGAAATGCATTTGGCATTGTTGTGATCTTAAATCACTAGCCCTCACTGTGTGGGAAGCCTGTGAAATGAACTAGCTTGGATCTTGTTTGCATGTCAGAAACTGTCCCAATAAAAGGTTGCAATGAGTAAATACTACTGAAAGATCGATGACCACAGTAGCCCATAACGAATCAGAAGTACTTGCTTTTCTTGCGCTCCGGACCGTCCCTGTAATCCTGAAAAATGATAATCGCCGAATAGAAGTGAACGCCCTGCTGGACGATGCCAGTACAAGGATTTACCTCAATTCCGATGTTGCCGCCCAATTAGGCCTTCGGGGAGAATACCAAAGGGTGACAGTGAACGTGCTCAACGGAAGAGTTGAGGCTTTCGAAACAATGCCTGTAGAACTTGAGGTCTTGAGTGTAGATGGGCAGTTTGCCAGAAAACTCAGTGCTCTAACAACAGACCGTGTTATCGGAAACTTGCGCATTATCGACTGGAGAAAAGAGTCGAGCAAGTGGAAACATCTCCAAGGAATTGACTTTCCAAAACAGAGTACCGCGCGTTCGATTGTTGATATTCTGATTGGTATCGATTTTCTCGACTTACATTACTCCTACGAAGACGTCCAAGGGTTTCCAGAGGACCCAATTGCAAGACGTACACCCTTAGGTTGGACTTGTGTCGGAAATCCCGACGGCAGGATCGGGAACTGTGTACAGACAAACTTCAATCATGCCTATTTTATTCGTGGAGAAGCAAAGTTGGTGGAGAATTATTTAACTCTGCACAGATTGTCCACAAAGACGAGCTTGTTCTGGGAGTTGAGGACAGAACTGTCATGGAAAACACCCAAAAGTCCTTAAAGTTCATGGAAGGTCGTGGAAAAAGGTCATGGAAAAAGAACACAACCTTACCTCAAGACAACTATGAAATGGCACCTCGAAGACTCAAAGGAACAGAGCACAGGCTTTTGAAGAAACCGGAGATCGCTAGAGCCTATACAGACTGTATTGAGCAATACACTTTAAAGGGGTATAACAGAAATGTCCCATGCGAGGATCGACCCGCGGCCAGGTGGTTTCTTCCTCACTTTCCAATAGTGAGGCCGGACAGAGCTACTACAAAGACGCGTATCGTTTTTGATGCCTCCGCGAGGTATCAAGGAGTTTCTTTGAACGATGTGAGTTGTCAGGGACCAAAGTTATAACGTGACCTTTTTTTCACATTTTGCTTCGTTTTCGAAAACACCCCGTTGCTCTGGTCTGTGACATCGCAGAAATGTATCTGAGGATTGCGATCGCCCCTGAAGACCGGTTTCTCTGGAGAGACTTAGACCAACAGAAAGCTCCAGAAGAGTACGAATTTAGCCGTGTTATATTTGGTGTGAATTCGTCGCCATTTCTTGCTCAGTTCGTCACGCAACATTACGCGGAAACACATAGAACTGAGTACCCACTCGCGGCCTCAAATCGACCTACACATGGATGACAGTATGGACTCGGTGACTAATGACCAGCAAAGAATCAAGCTGTACAGGCAATTGTCGCAACTTTGGAAACGTGCAGGAATGCAAGCTCGAAATAGGCTGTCCAACTCTCAAGTTGTGCTGAGTGAAATCCCACCAGATGACGGAGCTTCAGAAATTGATTTAAAAGAAGGATCCCTACCCGCCATCAAAACTCCTGGTATGTTATGGCAGGCGGCAAAAGATGCGTTCACTTTCAAGCTTCAACCACCTGATAACTACTTTTCCTTTACGAAGTGCAATTTTCTGTCCAAAGTGGCAACTTTATTCGATCCACTCGGGTTCCTCGCGCCGTTTATCATCAGAGCCAAAGTCCTGTTGCAAGACCTATGGGCTGCAGGACTAGACTGGGACGACCCTCTCGGAGAAACCCTGGTGTAAAGAAGTCGAAATTGGTTTGAAGAATTGCCCGAACTAGCTCAGATCAGCGTCCCACGATGCCTGCAACCACTGAAAGATGAAATAGCAATTTCTTCCTCTCTTCAAACCTTCGTGGATACTTCTCAAGATGCTTATGGTTCCGTTGTGTATTACAGAAATGTCTATCCAAATGGCCTAATATCCAGTGTTATTGTGGCTGCAAAGACAAGCGTCGCTCCCCTTAAAGCAATCAGTGTTCCACGTCTGGAATTGATGGGTGCTGTGCTTGGTTTAAGGCTAACTAAAGAGATTTCAAACGAATTGAATGTACCGGATGCAGTTTTCTGGTCAGACAGTGTTGATGTACTCTGGTGGTCACGATTACGTAACGCGAGTCGACGTTTCCCACCATTCGTTGCTAACAGAGTTGCTGAAATTCAAAGTTCATCCAGTTCTAATCAGTGGAAGCATGTTTCACGCAATTGGTGTTTAAACCCGCAACGATTTTCAAGTTAGACCCGACTCGCGAGGGTTCACGCGTGGGTATCGCGTTTCCTTGACAACTGTTGTCTATCGAAAGAACAACGAATAACTGGAGAACTCACGGCCGATGAGATCAGAAATGCAGAAAACCAAATTATTGCACAAGCCCAGCAACAAGCATTTCCTGATGAATATCGCATGTTGGCACAAGGAAAGAATCTGCCACACTCAAGCAAACTTCTTCAACTTCGACCAGCGCTCGACTAGGATGAACTTGTACGTTGTGATGGACGACTCAGACATGCCGAATTTGTTCCGTACGACACGCGTTTTCCAATTATTTTCCCACGAGGACACTGGGTTACTACCTTGATAGTTAAACACTACCACGAGAGGGGCTATCACGCCAGCGGAACTAATCAAACCTGAGCCGATTTGTCCTCGCGTTTTTGGATCTTTGCAGCCAGAGAGAAAATACGGGCCTGGGAGAAGAATTGCATGGAATGCAGAAGACGCAAAGCAAAGCCTGCCAGCCAAGTGATGGCGCCTTTACCACGGATAAGAGTGGAAGAACCTCTTCGAGCGTTCTCCAGAATTGCTGGCCCCTTTTTTACCATTCAAGGAAGACGAAAAACTAGACAAAAGCGCTATCTATGCTTATTCACTTGCTTGATATCGAGAGCCGTGCATTTAGAACTCGCATTTGGACTTCACACCGATGTATTTTTGAACGCGTTTTCTCGCATGGTCAATCGTAGAGGACTTCCCCAGGAGGTTGTCTCGGACAACGGAAGAAACTTTGTTGGAGCTGAGAAAGAACTATATGAACAAGCCAAGAAACTTGACGAGGAGAAAATTCAGAGATATGTTGCAAATAAAGGCATCAAATGGCATTTCAATCCACCATTAGCGCCTCACTTTGAGGGAGTACACGAAATCATGATTAAGGCAGCCAAGAGAGCAATCTTTGCAATTTTGGGGTCGGCGGACGTTAACGATGAAGAACTGATGACAGCCTTTACTAAAGAAAGTTAGTCGATATGCAACATCGTGCATATCGAGGAAGGGGAGAATGTTGAAGAGAGACAAATAAGACTATTATTCAATCGAACTTGTTAATTTTATCACAGAGGTGTCGTCCCTTCTGGGAGCATCGTTATAAAAGCGGACAAATAATTATTCAACCCAGTCGTTTTTTGTTGTCTCATCGTTTCGCCAGTTAGTTTTCGTCCGTATTCTATCAAGTTTTTATAAGTTTAAGTTTAGGATTGTAGCTTCGTCTTGTTTCGTTTCGTTTGTAAAGACAGCTTCGTTATAGCTCTTTAGGATTTACGAAATAAGTTTGTGTAAAAGCAAATAATAAGTTAAGAAATCGTCACGGAACACTGACCAGAAGGTCTTTAAGAGACTTGTCCTTCCTGTAGGCGACAGTTGGAGGTTCAGAGTATATTTGACCGAGTCTATTGTTCTCTCGGTAGTTCTGATAAGAACTGTTTGGTTAGTTTTGCAAGACCGGTTTCGGAAGCTTAGGTGGCTTCATTCGTCAGTTGCTGTTTGCTGTTGCTCGAGTGGTTGCGAGCGGGAGTTTGACCAAAATTACTTCGGAGTGCTCTTTATATAGGTCTGGAATGACGCGCAACAAGAAAAGGACCAATGGGAAGTCAGGGATTTCGATCCATTCTTTTGTTTGCAAGACAATAGGCGCCGACTAAACACATGACGTGTAATTAACATTTTAAGGAGCCCATAATTTTGGGCTCCTGACATTTTGTAGTTAGCAGTTTTCGCTTCCAAAATAATACGTGCTTTAAGTAACGGATTTCGAGTAAAAGACTTCGCTTAGGTTTGGGAAATACATCACGGTTGCGTTTCTTTGTTGACCTGCTGTACAGTTACAGTAAAATCCCGCGAGTAAGAACCTAGAAAGTTAAAGGGGCACAGTCACGAAGATTTCGGAGATTTTTGGTCCACACTATCCTGAAATTAGCTGTAAGGAATTTAACCCGTGTATAGCATCATCATTAAACGTCTTAACAAAATATTAGCCTAAACTGGTAAAGAAAATACAAACCACTGCCGTTACTATTGATTTTTGGAAGACGCACAGAGATGATTTGAAAATTTTAGCCTAAATTTTTCAAATTGTAATCCATTTCCATCCAAGCCATTTATTGCGAAAAACCCTTGTTAACGGTTTCAGCACACAAATATACCAATTGCTAATAAATATGGAACATTATTTAAAGGTTTTCTATCACACAAATACAGATTTTAATTGTTCAAAGAAATGCTTAAATCTGTGACCGTGCCCCTTTAAGAACCTCCTGGCAGAAATTTGCTACTTTAATACCTCAAAATATAAGAACCTGTTTGGCCAAAAAAATTCCAACAGGTTTTTATATGTGGTTATATTGACAGTTCTATAGCTGGGAACATATGTTGTGGTTCAATGTTCAAATCAGTTTGATTTTTTGAAACTGGTTTTATTTTTTTGAAACTGATTTGTTCTTGATTATAAGCATTTATTCTATAAAATAACAGTTTATAATGAAGAACAAACCATATATTATACTATTTTCAACTCCGTAAAAATTAAGAACCTACTTAGCCTAAAATGCCAGTAAGTACCCCAAAATATAAGAACCTGTTTTGCCAAACTCTAAAAAAGTAGGTTCTTACACGCGGGTTTTTACTGTAGTTGTGGCCAGGCTCAGCTTTAACACACTGAGTGAGACTGATTCTGGATAAACTGACGAAACAGAAGTAAGGAAAATAGAAGTTTGGAAATTTCGATTCGTTACGAATGGTTGCCGTATCTTCTATTGTTTGCGGGAAACATTGAGATTCTCGGCAAACAAATTTCACTGTTCCCCTCAGGGCCAGTCATTAAGTGATCAGCATGATTTGTTATATAGCAAAACAAAACAAAAGCAAATTGTGAAAAACCGGCTGAGATTCCAGCGACAACATCAGGCCACCTCTGATCACGAGCAACAGCGGTCAGCATTTCGCGGGTAACAGTGAACTGTTTCCCGTTTGAAGTCACAGTTTTCGCAATTTTCGTATGATGTTATTTCTGACGAGTGAGGTAACGAATAAGGCTGAAATAACTATTTTGTCGGCACGAGATACGACAAGGGCCTGGGTTCCAGGTATGGGCATCAGTTGCAGGGGTATATAAGACCAGGTATAACACGTCATCTAGGCTTCAGAACCAACCGCGTTCTGTCCTTTTCATTTCGTTCAATTTTTTCTTTGTTTATTTTTTTTTCTTTTCCAGGTACAATGCATCCAGTCTGGTAGGATCGGCTGTTCTAATTTCATCTTTGTAAAGTCTTCGTTGGATGGGCTTCCAATCGCTTGGTTCCTACCCAGATTTCCTGCACATTTTTCCCCACAGGGGTTTTTCTGGCAGGTTTTTTCTGGCCTCCGTTCTAACCGCATTTGCTTTGTTAGCGGTTGCTCAGCTCTAATAGTTTCTTAAGACTTTTGTTCGTCTTCTTCTTGTATTTTTGTACTTAAGGTTTATATTGTATTTTATTTATATTGTACGTCGGAGTTGATGATCACCAGCCTAACTGGCAGCCTCACTGGCACAAAGCTTGAGAGCTTATATGAGGATGTAGGCCAAGATGGCCTGTTTATATTATAGTTTAATGTAATATCGGAGTTGATGTTCCCCAGCCTAACTGGCACCCAGACTGATTGCTTATTCGGAGATGTAGGCCATGTGTTTTGTGTATTAATTACAGTGTTGTGGCTCACCAGCCCTACTGGTACTAGCAAAAAATCTTGTACGTGTGGTTGCTTTTCAAGGATTTGTCGTGTAAATTGTCATTGTCATTGCAAATTGTTTGTGTTATATACTGTTCGGGTTGGTTCCCGCCAGGCCCTCCCAAAATAAACTTATTTGGTTCAGCGATGCTGTGTTGCTTTTTGTTGTGCAGTGGAGACAAAATATGATGTTTCGATCACACAGGAACACATCTAAGTACTTTAAAGATATTATGTAACCATAGCAATGGTTATCTTTTCACTTCTAAAAATAACCTGTTAATTTCACGTGTCGATGAATAGGCCATTTCCGAGTTCATGTCTTCCTCTTCTTCAAAGCGAGTCTAAGTGCGAAGTTTTTGTGATGGTAATTAGTTCTACTTTACACATGAAAACTAATTTTCACAACAAAAACTTCGCACTTAGACTCGCTTTGAAGAGGAGGCAGACATGAACTCGGAAATGGCCTATTAGCACGCTGTTTTCACGTGTAAAGATATCATGTTTACGTGCGAAAGTAATTTTACTGTGACTACTGTTGTCATCTGTTGTTCATATGATAAATGAGATTAATTTACATCTCGTTAGCAAATTGGAATTGTCAGAACTGTATAAAGTTGAAGATTCTTAGGGAGAGTCTGGGGACTGTTCGTGACCGTGTATTAGATCCAGATTGACGAAATCAAAATGGATGAGTTAAATCAGGCAATTGGTGCACAATCAAGTAAGCCAACGAATTAACTTTATATATCTCTAATGAGTTCTTTACTGATGAAGGCAAAAAAAATGAAATTAACACTAGTTAACGTTGCGATGTTGTAAACTACAATTACGATGGATTGCTTTTTTACTGAGGCGGCCTGGCCTAGGCAACTTGCTTTCCTCAGAAGATTCTTACAGGCCTAAAGTATTATACTCAGTACCAGAGAAATGAAAGTGAGCAAGTGCAAATTGCACATTGTGTACAGGAATATGTCCACATGACGCGGATTTGGCTGCACTTGGCACGCCTACCTGTTTCAGCTCAGAGAGATTGCAGTTGAAGTACTTCAATAATCCGGCATCTCACATGGTGTTTCAATTCTCTACTGGTCTCTTTGTATCTGTTTTTGTTTAATCCTTGCAAGTCGGTGCGTGGGTTTGTGTGTGTATAAATCTTGTATGGTCTCTTCACTAATAAAGGCGAAGGCAACGTCGTTAATAGTAGCTGCGATGTCTTGAATCCAAACTTCAATAACGATCGATCGATTTTTCACTGGGGCCTGGCCAAGCCAAGTCGTTTTCCGCAATAGATTCTTACCGGCCCGATATATTCATTACCAGAAAATGGAAGTGAATAAATGCAATTGCACTTTGTGTAATTATCGTTAGTCTTGACGCTGTATTAATTGTAAGGTAAAGACAATTTAGGTGCGAAGGCGCTGTGGCGGCGACTAAGCTACGGATCGCTAAGCATTTTCGATTAAGCACATAATGGCATCTTTTAAGTTATCAAAGTTTTATTTCTATAAAAAGTTCACATGTTTTGCAGTATAGTTTTCATATCCGAGGTGGTTGTTTTGGGTTGTTCCAGAGTCAGTTGTAGTGCCCAAACTGCTTCAAGGGTAACACAAAACGAACAAAGGATATCAGATCAGGCATCAGTAACGTCATCGCTTACAGTGCCTAAAGTTTCTGAGCTAAATCGTGCAACCGAACTAGCAAAACATACATGACAAATTGCAGATTCCCTATTCAACTTTAACAGCGGAAACCATGCAAACCAACAGATGACCTTTGACAGATCTTGACGTCAATGATCAGTTTGCTAAAACCACAGTCGAACGGCGCTGCTCTACTCAAAAACCGAACTCTTCCATAGAATACAGTATTCATGCTTACAGCGCTCTTCCGCAGCAAGAATGTGAAACTGGAAATAGGTTGGAAAAGCAAAATTTAAAAAAAAGAGAACAGCAAATGTGCAAATGTTAAGAGCCGTGGATTGTAGTCAGATAACATTTCCGGCGACCAGTCGCATGAATTAAATCATGAATTTACGTTACAGACATGGTTTGCTGCTCACGCGTCCAGTCGTTCTTCTCGGTGAGGGAAGACGAGAGACGAGAGAGCGGCGGAAATCGAGCCTACCATGTATTATTCCGTTTATTATATAAGCATACTAATGACGACTTTTTTGACGATTTTCCGAAGATTTCCGAACACTTTCCGAAGATTTCCGAGGATTCTGCAATGGTTATTTGAAGGACAGACAATCGTTCCTGAACGTTTTCCAAAAATTTCCGAAGATAACCGAAGATTTTCGAGGAAAAACCGATGATGTTTCGATCATACAGGAACACATCTAAGTACCTTCTAAGCGATTATGTAACCATAACAATGACGATCTTTTCACTTCTAAAAATAACATGTTATTTTCACGAGTCAATGAAGTAGCAGCACATTGTTTTCACGTGTGAAGATATCGTGCTTACGTGCGAAAGCTCACGTGGTATTTCACTGGTGTTTATATGATAAATGAGATTAGTTGACGTCTCGCTCGTTAGCCAATTGGAATCGTCAGAGCTGACTAAAGCTAACGAATCTAAGGGAGAGTCTAGGGAGTGCCAACACGCCACTTCGAAGCTAGTACTGATCGGTGTAAAGTTGTGTTTGTGACTTTATATTGAATCCAGATTGACAAAATTAAAATAGATGAGTTAAATCAGGCAATGGCTGCACAATCAAGTAAGCCAACGCATTAACTTTATAAATCTCTTATGAGTTCTTTACTGATGAAGGCGAAAAATGAAATTATTAATAGTTAACGTTGCGATGTTGTAAACTACAATAACGATCGACTGCTTTTTTACTGAGGCCGAAGTAATACATATATTCATTACCAGAAAAATTTAAGTAAGTTCAAATTGCACATTGTGTCTAACAATGTCCACATGAGACGGGTATTGCTGCACTCAAATTTAAAACCTACCTGGCTCAAAAAGATTGGAGTTGAAGTAATTCAAATAATCATCTCATAGTCCGTGCGTGGGCTTGTGTGTGTAGTTTTTGCGGAACGTCGCAAATGGTCTTAGGTAAAGAAGAAAAATTTGCCGCATACTTAAGATGACGAAAATCGCATCTTTTCTACCAAAGTCATTTTAAAACATAGACAAATGGCCTGTATGAGAAGTAAAATGCTGTTTATTATTTTCAAATATGTCTTTTCCTTCCAGATATATTCAATTTTTAAAATATGCAAATTAGTCAAAAGATGAACCAAATTTTGATAAATTATGACGAATAAAGATGTCTCAAGCAATTTGTATAAGATATGTTTGATCCTTAGCAGAGAGATTCTGCTAAATGTGCTCCACAATATGAGTTTAACAGTTTTTTTACCATGGAAACATACTAGGTTCCCGACCTCTCCAATCTTAAAGGCTTTTCTAGCCACCGTTGGTGTTCCAATTTGATATGGTGCCTTATATGTATAATCCAGCAAGTATATAAATGTGTTAGCTCAAGGTTGTGGCCTCGTTTAATGTTTTTCGAACTGAAAATCAGTAAGATCTTGAAATCAAGTGGGTGGGGACTGGAAAAGAGTGAGTTGCCTTGGGAACATAATTTTTTACAGCCCGGTAGGTATGTTTCGTGTAGAACTATCAGCCTACCAAATTTCAATGGTCTGCGCTGCAAATTGGACAAGGAAGCTCTATATATTTATTTAGTATAATTTCAGAAATGAACAAAGAGTTTCCAGCAATCTGATTGGTCGAGCGCTTCTTTATATGACGCTATATAAACCGCTCCAGGAACGCTCCAGGCGGTTTCTGTAACATTTTCGAGGCCTGGCTACTGAGCTTGCCACCTAGTAAACATGGCAGACAGTTGTTAATGAATTTTTTATTTATTTTGTTGACATTATCAGTATTATGTCCGCGAGATACAGGTCAGCAAATTGTAAGACGCAACGCATGCGCAGAGGTCGGGGATACTATTACTGTGTGTCCGCCATTAAACATGTGAAGCACGGCTAGCCGTAGCGATTTCCTTAAGTTCCCTACTAAAAGGGTCTAATACGGCTGCCGGAAGTAAATTTCCCTCAAAATGTGACACTGCGCATGTACGTCGGTTGCATCAAGCCGTAGCGCGAAATCTGACTACGTGAGTCGTCGGGTTGTTTTGCCGTAGTGGCTAGTACGTTGGGTTTATTTCGCTTCTCTGGCCCTTTTTAACGGACATCTCGGCATTTTAAGTTTGTTACCTTGAAAGGGTTTTCTAATGTTTTTTGAGGGTTAAAATGAGGAATGGTGATAAAACGCCAGTTCGAAAACATTGACAAATTAGTTGTTCACTGAAATGAAACTGCCCTATGAATGTCGTGTATACGTATACGTATCTGATGCATCATCATTTATATTTTTAGCTGCCCTGGAAGCTAACAAAATGGCGGCAAAAACATTCTTCAGCCGTGTCATCGCTCCTTTGGTAGAAACAGTGGACGCTGCTGAATTATTGGCAAACCTTATGGTAAGTACAATCGAGCATGAGATGAAGGAAGAGCCGATCGTCCTTGAAGAAAGGCGCGGCACCCATACACCAGTGTCGTCTGTAGAGGAGGTACAACAAGCCATCCTAAATGCCAAAATAGAGAAGAAAATACTTCGTGTGGCTGGATCAGAGCATTCAGTAAGCGACGCCATTTCCCCCAAAGATGGTGTTACTCTGCTGTTGACAGGGGATCTGTGCGAAGTGGAGATAAAGGAGGTGAAAGAAGAAGAAGAGAATGGCCAAACGGTGAAGCGGCTGTACTGTCGCATTGGCGCTGGTTGTTCCCTGGGTTCAGCATGTGATCAGCTGGCTGAAACTGGATATGGTTTCCCTGAGTTGGGAGGCACCACCCACCAGTCTATCGGCGGCTTCATTTCCACTGGTTCTGCTGGCGGAAGTTTAAAGTACAGCTTTGCTGACGTCATCGAAGAGATTGAGTTCGTAGACGGGACAGGGGTGGTGCATATTGCGACGCGTGAAACGGCGGAATGGTGCGCAGTGGGTGTTTCCATGGGCCTCTTTGGTGTGATAACGCATGTCTCATTCCATCTACCTGAGATGGGGCATGTTGAAGGTTCGGAGACAAATTACAACTTTGCAGAATCGGTGCTTGGACCTGACGAGGAGGGAAACAGCAAACTGAAAAACAGCCTCAAGACGAATGAATACTTGCGAGTAAACTGGTTTCCACAGAAGCATGTGAGGCGTGTCCAGCAGTGGGTTGCACAGAAGGCCCCAACTGAAGGGACCATCATTGAATACCATTCGATCCTGTCTAATTGCTTTGCGTCTGGAATGGCCGCAATCGCACTGAAAATCTGTAATTGCCTCCTACAGAGCCAGAATCCAACAGAACACAATTATTTCCTAATTGGTCTCTCTTTATGCCCATTCGTCCTCTCTGATGAGCCAAAACGCTTCCACGACAAGTGGTATAAGACTCTGCCCATGGACAACGAGGTTCCCACGAAATCAATCATGAAGATGGACTTTACAGAGATCTGGATACCCCTTGGACAGTGTCAAAACGTCATGGATAAGCTCCAGGAGCTGTTTGAAGACCAACAAGCCTGCGGCAGCTTAGCTACCGAGATTTACGGTGCAAAGGAGACTCCATTCTGGTTGAGTATGTCATTCGGCGACGAGAAAATGGTTCGAGTTGATCCTTACTGGTGGGCTTACAACAAGGGAGACAAGAGAAAGTTCTTCTCCTACTTTTGGGAAGCCTTGCTGGATATCCCAGGAAGCCGTCTGCACTGGGGCAAGTACCTTCCCCGCCATGGTCAGAAGTGTGGAAATATCATATTTAACCTGGCATATCTGAAGAGTGTCTACCCTAAGATGGACGACTGGTTGAAAATGCGCGAGAAGATGGATCCGGATCAGCTGTTTGTCACCGATTACTGGCGTCGCATTCTTGAGATACCACGTCCAAGCCACTAAGCGACACGCACAAAGGTGCTGGTCTTGTGTGAACCCATATAATAACATAGATAACTAGATGCCCGCAACACGTGGAACGCTTGTTGAAAGTGGGAACAATTATACGTTATTATTATACAATGAAACGTTTGGTTTTTTATTCTTTTTTTAAACTTTTCGTCTTTTATATATATCAAATAAGAAATGTACAGGAACGCAAACTTAGTTTTTATTAAATAATTGAGTATCTCCATTAGTAAGGATCACTTAAAAACGTTTCGCTATGAAGGTGTGGATGTTTCTGGTGTGACTTTCTAAAGTAGGAATGGTAAACGTTCAATTAAATTCACGTTGTTCCTAATTTTCTCAGCATATCAACCATTAACTCATTTAGTGGCATTTAAATAATTGTCCTGTATGAGTGCCAAACAGACTTTGCATCCGATTTTTCTCTAGACAGTCATGAATATTTTGATTAAATAAATGAATACTGATCAAAACCAAAATTTAGCAGTAATTTTGATAGCAACTTTACTTCTCTTCGATTCTTTGACAAAAACCACTTTAAATGTCTCGTTGTGAAGCTTTAGGTATTTCTGGGACGCTTTCCATTTGACCGGCAAACAATTCCGGATGAGGAATCGAATGGAACAGATCTTTTTCAGAAAAGTATCTCGGATATTAAGTTGGGTAAAGCTCGGGAGGTTGTCGTGACGTTCCGTACAAAATCCGAACAACTGGTGTATTCTGTTCCATTGTTCCATTCGTACTTGGGCCCAGTTTCTTCGGCCTTACGTAAATCGCGGGTTTCATTTCAGGATGGCATTACAGTATAGGGTTCAGTCTGTTATTTCTCGTCTGAAAGTCTTCTTACCTTACCTTACCTTCTGTTAGCCATCAGATGTATTGGCCTGACAGATCAATGGCCCCTTGGAATACTCAGAAAACGGTTCACACTCACTACTCAACGTAATATCGAGTCTTCCACCGCTCCAGCGAGTTCTTGTCTCGCCATAAAAACACTCGTTTGTTTCAAATTGGCAGTCGTTGACTGCGCTAAGGCAAGTAAAAGCAGCGCGGAGTCAACCATCTCTGTTTTATTTTGTTTGGGTGTGGAGCGAAATTCGTGAAGGTGAATGGTCCAGGAAGGCCGGCTCAGACCAACCGGAAAATGCTGTCCCATTCGCTACATGAAATATTCGGAATTTCAAATTGCAATTTTGTGGTCGAATGGAAGGCACCTCTCGTGTAATATTCGTGGTTGCAATGGTAAATTTAAATAATAAAGGTCACATTGTTCGTAATTTTCTCCGCATATTAATTGTTAAAATTTCGAGGATTGTCCTGTGTCAGTGTTCATGTCAAGCAGACATTGCAACTGATTTGTCTTCAGTTATCCATGATTATATTACTTCAATAAATGAATGCTTGATATGTTTCCATGATGACCACAATTTAGAAGTCATTTAACTGCATGCTCTTGCATTAACTAAAAGATCTCAAATTCCTTATACTTCGAGTAAAAGAAAGTCAGTTTCCAAGGAACATGCTATGAGCGCCCACGCTCCAATAAACGCTCTCCTCAACTAAGCGCTTACCCTCTTGGCCAAAATAGCAAAAAGGCAGCCCTCTCTCGAATAAGCCCCCCTCCCTTCCCCCTCTAATCACGTTCTTAAAAAGTAGGCGTGCGATATCGGTTTCTACTGTCACTCAATTTAGAATCTTTTAAGTTTTAACTACACCGGGATCAGTTCATGTAAGAGAGCAGTTTATCCTCCGTTATAGCCTGCGAGTGGGTTACTCCGCGTTTGGTCACCTCTGACCGCGATACCAAAACAAGTGAGCCTCCTCGCAGGCTACCTCCGTTAAGTCAGTTCAGTTTTTCTTCCGTTAACAACAGTTCGAGTTCATTGCGTCTCCATGTGCTTGCAGGGTTCTTTATGTTCTTTTATGCGTTACCTAAAAGAAAGAAAAACTTAATAAGCGCCGCCCTCCATTGGACGCCTTCCTTCGACTAAGCGAATAAGCGTTGAGAACGGACTTCTCAGCTTGTGAGCGCCGGTGAGCGCGCAGAATTCAACAAATCATGGAATCTGATTGGTTCCTGGAGAGGGCGGAATTTTCTCATCGGGATCGCCACAGCGGGGGGAATTCTTTTTACACTTCCATCGACGATTAATCAACGCAAGTTTATCTCTATTCACTTTTAGATGGCGAGGAAAGTCATAGTAAGTAAGTTAAATGCAATTAAGCGTTTTGAAGTTGTGAGAGTTGTGGGAGTTAGTTTGGCTGGTTTGTAGCTCGGCGTTGTAGTGGCGAGTAACCCTGTGCGTCTCTCTCTGTACAGTTTAAGTAAAAACTGATTCGATTTTAGTCCAGTTTACCTCTCTGATCGTTGCTGTATTTGAGAGAATTTCTGTGGAATGCACTTAACGAATTTCCTCGCTATCTGTTCCAACCTATAGGAAAAAGGCTCTGGGAACGAGGTTGTATCTGCTGCTCAATTTACGGTAGAAAACTCTGATTTCCAGTGATTCACAACGACTGGCAGGCAGGCAGACAGAGGCAGCCGGGCTCAAGTAAGCAAGCAAGCAAGCAAACTTTATTTGATGAGAAGGTTATACAAGGGGATTGGCAGCCGAAGGACTGATATGGACCTACTTTAAACGAAAGATATAAACAAAAGAATAAGAACTTTGCACAATAAGTTTTACTAGAGCAATAATACCAGTAATACCAGAAATTGAAAGATTAAAAAAGATTGCGGTAGTCAAAGTCCTTCCTTGCTGAAATAAAAGTCAGCAATGTCCTTGAAGTGTTTCTCTAAAATCTGCTTTGACATTAGGAGATTTGAGTAAGAGCACGACTTTTCAGTTCTATTTTGTAGGCTTCACATTTTCACTTTATATGCCCGTCTTGTCCAATGAGCTACCCTCTGACCAAGACCCAACATAAAAGCGAGGGTCCTGGAAATATCACTGGTTTGAAATTTGAAAATCGCACCCGTAATCAACCTCACACTCGTAGTTCAATCTGAAGGTCTCTATTGTCTATCTTTACCCAGATTGTCGACCATCCAGCAAAATGAGATTGTACGTTCACTGCTGCCACAAAAACCAAGGGCGATGTGGTATGATGCCGATTTATATCGTGCACTCCGTTAACTTGTACAGAAGAGACAGAAAGGGCAATAAATGTTGAGCACATGTGTGGTTCGTTGACAGAAAGCTTCATAAATCATTGAAATGACTGAGAAATTAATTAATTTTGCTCATTTTATTTATTTATTTATTTATTTATTTATTTATTTATTTATTTATTACGATTTCAGCAAGGGTACATGAGTGAGCGAAAGAGGAAATGAGTAAAAATGCCAGGGAAAGTCTATAAAAGGGTCTGAGACCCCATCCAAGATAGACCACCCTACTAACTAAAATATATAATCACACTACAATAGGGAAGTATATAATACCAATGCAATAAAAGAAAAATTAAATAAGCACTATGAAAATACAATAATAAATAGGATTACCAATACAAATAAAGTAGGATGATAAGTGACAAATCACAGACTTCTGACCATGATATCCTAAAAATTTCAGCACTAGGATGCCCGACAGACTGAGCGTGGCAGAGAATTCCACATGTCTACAATCCTGTTAAAATAGCTATATCTAAAAGTGTTCGTTCTTGCATAGTTTTTCGTAAGTGTACAGTCATCCTTTCTTCGTATCCGCATGTAATGATCAGATTCTTTAAAAAAAAACTGGGCATAATTGGTTAATTAAGTCAATGTCTGTATGGCCAATCAAGGCTTTACACAAAAATAAACTAACATCAAATAAAAATCTTCTTTGCTCTAAGGATAGTGAGTTAAGTTTTTCTCTTTGTTGCTGGTATTCATCAGTGGCCTTCAGAATTAGCTTTGTTTCTCTTCGCTGAACTCGTTTCAATTTCATTATATTACTAGCTTGATACGGGGACCACACCACAGAGCAAAACTCCAGTTGAGACCTAACTAAAGCGAGGTAAAGGGCTCTTAGAGTAGGAACATCTTTAAGTGCCAGGATCCTATTGGTCTTGCTTGTTATCTTATCAGTGTGATTGTTCCCAGAGAGATTGGTTTGAAATTTGTTTGAAATTAGTGACCACCACTAGTGGTGGTCACAGCCAGGGTTCGTTACGTCCCTAGTGGTTCTTTAACGTCCCACAGAATCAATTTGTGAAGAGTTGTGAGACGGGTCCTTATCCGAGAAGAGTAGAAAGACCAATCATTTGCAGATTTCCTTGCAAAGGAAGCATTTTCTCCTCAGCTAGTTAAAGACCCTGAGTGTTGGTCCGGTTGGGGCTTAAACCCACGACCTCCCGCACGGTAGTCCGGCATTCTACCAACTGAGCCAACCGGTCGGCGAACAGTTCGAACAGTTTACAACAGACTGTCCGGACAATATCTATCTCGGTTTATAAAATAACTAAGATAGTACGCGGGCTCGGATTGGCCGAGAGGCGTGTTTGCATGAGCGTATGTAAACATGGTTGTGACTTCAACTTGGTTGGCTTTCCGCGCACTAATCACGCAAGCACGAATTTGAAAAAGGTTTTGAGTTGAAAAACTCGACAAGTTTACTTTATTTCCCCATTTTCCCGTCGGTTGAAACTTGGAAAACCTTTAGAAACATGCTGTGTCAATTTTTTTTCGCTTGAGCTGACATTTTAAACGAGAAAAACCCGTATTTTGGAAAGCATCTTTTTTGCAAAACAAAGACTGATTACGCGTACAAGCTTCGTGTACAAGACTTCGCGACTGGTAAGAATTTCTCTTTTAATCAATGTTCTAAACAAGAGCGTTTTGGTTTTTTTCCCGGGAAAGTTGTTTTATAAAAGCAATAGAACACTTTTTTCCTGTGTTTGCATATCCTGATATAAACACTCGAGGGGTTGGGAGAATTCGAGACAGTTATGCAAACCCGAGACGAAGTCGAGGGTTTGCATAACTGTCTCGAATTCTCCCAACCCCTCGAGTGTTTATATCAGGCTATGCAAACACGGAAAACGTTTTCTATTACTTAAGTATATCGACACTTTTATCCACAACTGTGACAGCTGAATAAACTGAGAAACAAAAAAACCAAACCAAACAAACAAAGACAGCAACAAAACCAAAAGATCCCAGAATGATATGTCCCACACTAAACAGTATGAACGAGTTCAACATAATGTTTGAGAGACTTGTATAGAACGTTCAGAAGGACTAGGAACTAGTTTTATCACGGACATGCGCAGTGTAGGACCAGATCGAGCACGAGGTTGCTGTTCGGCCCTGTTTTGTTGTCACGAACTAAGGGCGCTTACCATTTGTCAGAACTGGCCAGCCAAACCGGTCATTTTGAAAATGAAATAGGTTTGTTAGGAGAGTTTTTTCTAATAAAACATCTCTGCTATGCATACTATGTAGAAATAAACTGATCAATTTGGACAGTTCTTATTAATAGTGGAATTTTCTTTACAAATGGACTGGCCTGGCCGGCCAGTTCTGACTAATGGTAAGCCCCCTAAGTATAGTGTTATGTCGGTTCATTAAACGAATTGAAAGTAAGAAGCGATGACTTATCCTTGAATTTTTGACCGTTCGCAAGAACATCTGGTAGTAGAGCGAGGTTCCGAAGAGAATTTTGAACATGGAACGTCTGAAGAAAGGAAAAATGAGATCGAAGTGCTTATATACGAAGAACCGAAACAAGCTTATAAGGAGGACTATCGTCGAGAATGCAAGTTATGGAGAGCCTGAGTGTTTTTACGGACGCTTACGAGAGTGTGCTTCGAGCCTGCGAAGAGTTAGAAGCTTACTACGAGAACATAAGGGATTCGAGAAAACTCGGTGCTGTTTCGATGGAACTGGATGCAATTGAGAAGGATTTCTCCGAAGTCGAAGGAATTGTGAAAGGATATCTGAGCGGCACGAGCAGATCATCAGCTGACGACCAAACGAAGCGATTAAGAGAAGAAATAATAAAACAAGAAGAAGAGCTCACGCGAGTGGAACAAGAAATCGAGCGAACGGTTGCTGAACATGAGAGGCAACTTGCGCACAGAACCTTCAAAACAAGAAACCAGCGCCAGGACCAGACCAAGGAACGAAAGCAACTAGCCCTAGTGAATTAAGCGACCGAGAACGAGAATCGACAAGTCGATCAGAATGCTTTAAAGAGACCCTGTTGTCAAGAGAGCCGATACAGAAACAAGATGTTGTTGCTCAAACGCAGCCTGTTGTATCTTCGTGCACTCGAATTCCGAACGTTTCAACCATAATTGGAATGGTAACCGGATTGCCACCGCCCTCGTTCCCCGGAGATGTTTATACGTCGACTCCAATTGTTCCGTTTTATCCTCCAATCTCAGTACTGCCTGTGTCCTCTTCAGTGGAACAGCAACTCCAGCTTCAACAACCAACTCCAGCGACACCTGCAGTTTTAGTCCAAAGTTTAATGAATCAGTCACATGCTTCACCATTTCCTACAGTGAGCAGGTCTTCGCCGAGCGTTTATGTACCTAATGCAAAAATTACCCTTCGGTGGAGGTCAAGGTCAGTTTATGCCCACTGGAAGAAACCAACCATCTTCACTGTCCACTGCAGACAAGATCAGTGCTGACTCCTCTGCTCTTCTAAAAAGAGTAAGTGTTCCCAAGTTCTCTGGTCAAAAGAAGAATTATGAAGATTGGAAAGCGGCTTTCTATTCTTGTGTGGACCGTACTGGAGCTACACCAGAGTACAAGCTTTCACGATTGCGGGAATGCCTTCAAGGTGAACCTCTAAGAGTCATTGAGAACCTGGGACACTCAGCAGCAGCATATGAAGCGGCCAAGTCCCGTCTAGAACGAAAGTATGAAGGAAAACGAGGGGTCCTGACACTTAGACTTGAAGAGCTGAATGCCTTTAAACCAGTGAGAGAGGGTAATGAGAGAGACCTGGAGAAGTTTTCAGAACTGCTTGATGGGATTGTTGTGAACTTGAAGGATGCTAACCAGGAGGCAGAGTTAGGAAATGGATCATTGTACATCACTCTACAGCGGAAGTTTAATAAAGAGCTCCTGTCTAAGTACAAGCAGTGGGTTAGCGACAACCATCGAACAGAGAATGTAAGCACATTGAGAGAGTTTATTGACAGAGATTCCGAGTTCCTGACCACAGCTTCAGAGACTATAAGTGGTGTTCTCAAAGAATCCCCTAAGAGGGAGAGGAACAGCGCCACAGCAGGATCATCTTTTGTAACTAGAGATTCCCCACTTGATAAGAAGAAACCAAGTCAGGCGTGTAAGGTGTGCAATGGGCAACATGGAATTTGGTCTTGTGAGAGCTTTAAAGGAATAACAGTGCCAAAACGATGGGAAGTAGCCACAGGACACAAATTATGCTTTCGTTGTCTAGCAGATGGTCATAGAGGTGAAGAGTGCTTTAGGAGCAGAATGTGTGGACTAAACGGATGCAGATCATATCATCATCGAATGCTTCATGAGGATCAAGCTAAGACCCCTCAGAATGATTCCACAGCCAGGTCAGACCTGCTGCCCACATCTGTAAATAGATCAGCTGAGGGAGAGACAAATGAGAGGACCCATATGACGACGACTACAATGAAACTCACTGCTCCTTCCGAGTTCGTGGCCCTACGGACCGTTCCTGTGTAACTGGCCAATGGAGGAAGACAAGTGAAAGTGAATGCTCTCCTGGATGAAGGAAGCAGTAGGTCTTACTTGAACAGTGATGTTGCTACAGAATTGGGACTGGAAGGAAGGTCATATGTGTTGACAGTGAAGGTGCTTAATGACAATCAAGAGAAGTTTAACTCCTCAATTGCAGAGTTCACGATCAATAGTTTGGATGGAAGAGTGCATAAACAAGCATATGCTTACACGACTGAACGAGTCACTGTCAACATGCAAGTTTTGAATTGGAACTTGTACAAAACCAAGTGGAAGCACTTAGAGCGCATAAAGTTCCCACAAGTGGGGCCCAGGCCTATTGTTGACCTGCTTATTGGGGTGGATCAGGCTGATCTGTTGTATTCATTGGAAGATGTTAGGGGAGGACCAGGAGAACCCATTGCCAGACTGACACCATTGCGGTGGACCTGTAACAAGCCAAGCTCAAACCAATTTCACATTTCTGGTGAATGACTCGCACGAACTGAACAATCTTGTCCAGTGATTCTGGGACGTCGATGATTCCAAAGAAATCCAGATAGTCAAACCAGAGGAGAAGATAGCCAGAGATGTGGTTGCTGAGACCTTAATCTTTGAAGATGGTCACTACAGTGTCGGATTGCCCTGGAAAACCAAGGACCATGACTTACCAGATAATTTCACAATGGCCATGCACCGTCTGCAAAGCACAGAGAAACGACTTCAAAAATCCCCAGAACTTGCCAAGGCTTACAGCGATGTACTTGAGACGTACCAGGAATAAAGGGTACATCCGCAAGGTCTTACCTGACGACGAAAGCCGGATCAAGTATGGTATCTACCGCACTTTCCAATTATTAGGCCAGATAAGTCCACAACAAAGGTCCGAGTTGTATTTGATGCATCTGCAAAATATGAGGACGTTTCTCTCAATGATTTTCTACTGCAAGGTCCTGAGCTCCAAAATGACCTGTTTGCTGTATTGCTTCGATTCCGACGTGACTCAGTTGCCCTAATGTGCGACATTAAGGAAATGTACTTGCAAATTAAGTTGAACCCATCTGACCGGCCTTATCATCGTTTCTTGTGGCGAAACATGGAAACTAAAGAAAATCCCAGTGTGTTTGAATTTGAGCGGGTTGTATTTGGAGTAAATTCATCACCGTTTGTGGCGCAGTTTGTCATCCAAGAGCATGCTCGGAAGCACCAATCACAGTTTCCCCTTGGGGCAGAGAGCACTTACATGGATGATAGCATGGACTCGGTTCTGGATAAGGAGACGGGGATCGAATTGTACAAGCAGCTGTCGCAGTTGTGGGCTTCAGCTGGAATGCATGCGAGGAAGTGGCTGTCTAATGTATCAGAGGTGTTGGAGCATATCCCATATGCTGATTGTGTTACAGAAGTGGATCTTGATAGAGGAGAACTGTCTGTTGTGAAGACACTGGGTGTGTTGTGGACCCCCAATGAAGATGAATTCAAGTACCAAGTTCATCCGCCCAGCAGAGATCACTACAGTACTAAGCGTGCGTTCTTAAAGGGAATTGCCACCTTGTTTGACCCTCTTGGGTTCCTATCGCCATACATCATTCGAGCCAAGATAATTCTTCAAGAGATGTCGGAAAGTGGGGTTGGCTGGGATGATCTGGTGGAAGAAGTACATTTAGAGTTAGCGTATGGCCTTGATACAGACTCTTTTCTGAACGCATTTTTCCGAATGGTGTCCCGGCGCGGCTTCCCAAAAGATGTCCTTTCAGATAATGGCACAAATTTTGTCGGAGCAAATAATGAGTTAGAAGAGTTAGCAGGCTTAGACAGACAGAAGATCCAGGAGAAAACAGCGTATTATGGCATTAAATGGCACTTCAACCCGCTTCTTGCCCCTCCCTTCAGTGGCGTCCATGAGGTGATGATAAAAGCTGCCAAAAAGGCCATCTATGCCATCTTAAGCAGTGCAGATGTCACAGATGAGGAGCTTCTCAGTGCAGTTGTTGGAGCGGAAGGTCTGATAAATTCTCGTCCATTGACCTATCAATCGGTGAACCCACAGGACCCAGTCCCTCTTACCGCAAATCACTTTCTGCATGGGCAGTTAGGGGGTCGGTTTGCACCAGATGCTGTGGATAGTACAGCTTTCAATCCAAGTAGACGCCGGAGGAGGGTCCAAGAACGTGTTCGTCACTTCTGGCATCGCTGGTTAACAGAGTGGTTGCCCAGCTTGAACGCTAGAAAAAAGTGGTTTCGAGAACAGGAAAACTTTCAAGAGGGAGATGTAGTCATAGTGGGGCCAGACACCCCTAGGGGACGATGGCCATTGGGGCGCATCACCAAAGTGTACAAAGACAAGATGGAGAAGTTCGAGTGGTGGACGTGCAAGTTGGGAAGAGTGTCATGAGAAAACCAGCAGTGAAGCTTTGCCCTCTAGAACATTGTGATTAGGACATGAACTTTAGATTTATCTCAGAGACGACAAAAGTGTGTTTTCAAGAACTTTATTCAGTTGAACTTTTACATGCGAGTCTTTCTATTTGTCAGTTTTGCATTGTTGATATTGTCATGTCAAGGAAAGGAGAATGTTCAGAAGGACTAGGAACTAGTTTTATCACGGACATGCGCAGTGTAGGACCAGATCGAGCACGAGGTTGCTGTTCGGCCATGTTTTGTTGTCACGAATTAAGTATAGTGTTATGTCGGTTCATTAAACGAGTTTAAATTAAGAAGCGATGACTTATCCTTGAATTTTTGACCCGTTCGCAAGAACATAAAACATGGCCTCCACTGCAACTACAGTCGAACCCCTATTAAGTTGCCACCTGTTAAACGCCCTCCCTATATTATGCGGCCATTAATCAAAGTTCCGATCACGGTTCTTCTATTGTATTTTTTACCTCTATTAAGAGTGAGAATGATCTACATGAAATAAATCATATATGAAATGCGGTAACGAAATGAAGTGAGGGATGATCCTCGCAGTTGTAACGCAATTTTATGCAATTGCTTAAAGAAGCCTGAAAAAAATACAGAACTTCAACAGTGTTTGAACCCGTGACCTCGCGATACCGGTGCGATGCTCTAACCAACTGAACTATGAAGCCGCTGGCGTTGGTAGCGTAGGTAATTTGACCTGCTCCCAACGTCAGTGGCTTTATAGCTCAGTTGGTTAGAGCATCGCACCGGTATCGCGAGGTCACGGGTTCAAACCCCGTTGAAGTCCTGAATTTTTTCAATTGCAATTGCATAAAATTGCGTTACAACTGCGAGGATAATCACCTTATGAGGAACATCCAATAAGGAAAGTTATATAGAGTATTACAGTATATATTTATATACAGTTCAATAAAAGTAAGTGTTTTGGCGTAGTACTGTGCTGCCTCACAATCCGATAACAAACGACCACCACATATTGTATAATCATTTCATGGTATTGAGCTAGTAATTAAATTGAATTGAATGGAATTGAATATTGGGTCTGAAGTAAGTAAGTAAGTAAGTAAGTGAGTAAAATCTTTATTTAAACTCGGTTAAAAATCTTCAGTTATGCTAAGTATTTTAATTACAATTAGCATGCTCAACTCTGCAAATTGGATGGCCATCTAATTGGATATTAATCTCACTACAATTTTCTGCAAGAAACTTTTGACGAGTACCAATCACCATAAACTCAGTTTTCGCGATGTTTAAACTAAGCTTATTTGCTTTCAGCCAGCTATAAAGATTGTTAAGTTCAGAATTGGTTGCTTGTTCGAGTTCGGCAAAAGTGCAGCCAGGGGGTAGGTACTTCAAGTAAGGTTATTAAAGTGTATCATAATATGAATTAATTAGTCCATGTACTGGCATGTATAGCCATGTATAGCCATGCATCGCCATGTATTGCCATGCATAACCATGTATAGCCATGTATTGCCATGTATAGCCATGTATTGCCATGTCTTACCATGCATAGCTATGTATAGCCATGTATTGCCATGTATACCCATGTATAGCCATGTATATATTGCCATGCATAGCCATGTATAGCCATGTTAATAGCCATGTATTGCCATGTATACCCAAGTATAGCCACGTATAGCCATGTATAGCCATGTATAGTCATGTATAGCCATGTGTTGCCATGTATAGCCATGTATAGCCATGTATTGCCATCTATCGCCATGTATCGCCATGTATTGCCATGTGTTGCCATGTATAATCATGTATAGACATGTATTGCCATGTATAGCCACGTACAGCCATGTATTGCCATATATTGCCATTTATTGCCATCTATAGCCATGTATTGCCATGTATAGCCATGTATAGCCATGTATAGCCACGTATAGCCATGTAGCGCCATGGTATAGCCATTTATTGCCATGTATTGCGATGTATTGCGATGTATAGCCATGTATCGCCATGTATTGCCATGTTTAGCCATGTATTGCCATGATTGCCATGTATAGCCAAGTATTGCCATGTATTGCCATGTATAGCCATGTATAGCCATGTATACCCATTTATTGCCATGTATAGCCATGTATAACCATGTATAACCATGTATACCCATGTATACCCATGTATAGCCATGTATTGCCATGCATAGCCATGTATAGCCATGTTAATAGCCATGTATAGCCATGTATAGCCATGTATTGCCATGCATAGCCATGCATAGCCACGTATAGCGACGTATAGCCATGTAGCGCCATGTATAGCCATGTATCAAGAATCTGGAACAAAAATTCATCTTCCAAATCGGCACCCTTAATCCCCACGGTATTAACGAACGCTTTTCATTTAACTAATGTATTCCTATTTTTCACGTGGCCATGTTACCACCAATAGCGTAGCTCCTACTTCCACTATAAAAACTACACACAACCCATAATTACTCGATTCGCTCTAACGAAGGGCTAACGCTCGAAACGTCATCGTTTAGAATCCCTGTACGGTGGTCAATTTACATTTATCAACTAGCTCTGTTCATAATACCAAGTTTGATATATCGGTCAAGAGTCGGCCGATAGTCGATCGATATATCGGTCGAGATTTGTGTCGCTCTGTATAGTTTTTAGACCGTTACCAATTGCTGGTTTGCGTGTGAAGTCATGTGGTGTTGGCGGCCATGTTGGTGCACAAGGCTAACCCTATGGGAATTGCACTCTATTTTTATGCAAATACTTTCTTTTGTTTCATTGAACCAATATGGCCGCTGGTCACGTGACTGAAAACCAAGAATAGCCCTGGAGAAGAAATTGGAGCAAAATTACTGAAATATGAACCGATACATTGACACATAGAGATGATTCTTGAAAAATTCGCATTTTTTGGACATTTTTCGGTCAGTTATGAGTCCAAAGTACTCAAAATTAAACATGAAAGCATGCCTTGCTTTGCAATAGCATCCCGTTTTGTGACATTTTTTTGGTACGGGCATGCAGATCTTCTGGTCAATAAAGTCCTCGCAGAAGTTCAATTTACAGACAGGGAGTCGGCACCTCGTCAGAAACAAAAAATGCGCAAGAAGATATTGCCTTTTGTCACACAATACAATCTATACGTGCCAAACCTAAAGAACATCTTAATGAGCAAATGGCATTTAATCGAGAATCAACCTTTGCTGAAAGAAATTTATCAGGTTCCACCAATCATATCCTACAAGAGAGGAAAATCTTTAAAAGACATACTCGTAAGAGCCAAACTCTAAAGGTTGAGTACAAAACATGGGCGAGACCAGCAGGAGTCATGTTAGGCCTGTCAACACTTCCAAACAATTAATGACGCCTTTGCTTAAAAAGAAAGACTCACCTGGTAAATTAACAAACGACCGATATACGACCGACAGTTAACCGATATATCACCGACATATGACCGATAGTCTGTAGTAAGTCGAGGTGCGTCATCGAAATATCGACCGATACTCGATCTATCTCACGCTCGACTGACTGTCGACAGACTGTCGACGGACTGTCGACCGAGTGTCGACCGAGTGTCGACCGCTATAGAGTTCTAAAGTGTGACATCACAAAAAATTAAATGTGTGAAATTATGGGATCGGGCACCATTTTCGAATGGAGTAGCGTTAAAAAAGGGTCCTTGCCAAAAATTAGCTCTTAATTGTAATCCCCAGCCGAAATATAAAGGATTGAAATTTGATACTGCCCCATATAAATTTCTCTAATTTTGAGTCAGTTCTAAACTGAAGGAACTGAAACAAATTTTGAAGGGTTTGTATGGGATGCCATCAAACTTTGATCCCTTATATCTCGACTGGGAATTTACAATTCGGAGCTAATTTTTGGGACGAAGGCGTCTTTGAGGATGCTCTATAAGAATATGGCATCATATTCCATAATTTCTAAAATTTTATTTTTGTGACGTCATCACTTTAGAACTCTATATTGACTGCTATATTGACCGATAGATCGGTTGACACTACCTACAGTGAACAAGATCCCAATCTGGCAGCGGGATCAAAATGTCAATCAATGCCCTTGATCCTTAACAAAATCAAGCT
>OX419335.1:34400318-34415318 GCA_948470475.1 Galaxea fascicularis | reverse complement strand
GTCAGCAAAATGATCATGCAATAATTAACATTATTCACTGAAGTAGATGTGAATAGTACAGTGGTCAATATTCACCAAGCCGTGAAGCAGCGAGGCAAATATCCACCACTTTCACTGACACTGAGGTGAATAATTGTTTTAGTATATACCACACAAGTTGAATAACCAGCGCATATTCAAATAATTTTCTTGTCTGAAAACAAAACAGAAAGTCAGTTTGTTTCTCTTTGGCTGTTTGGAGGTGAATAGTACTTAATGCTTATCACCTCTGAGTTAACCAATCTGAATGCACAAAAAGCACTATTCACTTGTGTTCATATATACTAACATGGAATATGATGCCAGAAAAGGAAATAGCAGCAAGAACATAAAAGGCAGCCCGGCTAAGCAAAGTCAACTCTGTTGCCTCCATTTGTTCCTGTTTGTGTCTCCACTTCTCTTGCTGCCTTCAAAACTGCTATAAGAACTGAACATTTGGACAAGGAATGCTATTATTTCTGGAAGCTATGTTAATCTCCAATTATATGATGATCTGCCTTTTACCTCATAATATATATTATTTCTTATAAACTTACCGGTAGCTGTTTAATGTATTTCTTTTGTATCTACTGGTAGCTTTATTCTTAATTTAGTTGGTTTTTATGAATCTTATGGTATATATGTATTTCTTTAAATTATTTCATCATTTATTTTATTTATTTAAACCATTTTAAATTGTACTAATTTAAATAACTTATTTTCTTTGGAGATATTAGCATATTGCTATCTAAAATTCAATGTGAAATAAAGTTTTTGATTGATTGATTGCTAAAGTTGGTGAAATGACTTTAACATCTCCAGTAAACAATGCTGATGCCACTTTAGAATTTAGTTAATATGTTTCTTCTGATGATGCTGCAAGCCTGTCTACAGTCAGCCATTACTGCACCAAAGCTTTGATCTGTCCTCCTATCTCCTGTTGGATGTTGATCAAACTGCTGGAAGGCTCTACCCCTAAGCATAATCCTTCTATACATGTCTGGTAACCTCCGTTGAGTTTACCCCACCCTGATCAATCTAGCCTGTGTACATCCGCCTCCTCCCCCCTAAAAAGTTGGGGAGACACAGGTCTGTGTAACGCCAACGCTATCTTTTGCACTGTGAACCATGCCATGGCTTGCAGAATCGAAGGAGCTACTTAGGACAGGCTTTAACCCCCAGGTGCTGTCAGTCCACCAATTGTCTCCGATCAGTTTCATGCATTATGTAATGTTCAAATTCATATTGAGCCTCAGAACTTAATACCCTATCTTAGGCTACAGGCATGATCACTGTAGAACACCACATTGACCTCTTTGTTCAATTCAGCTGGTGGAAAGAATTCCACACAGCCCCATACATGAATTATACATACATCACTATCATACTAACCATTTTCTGAATATGAATAGAGTTTGAGTCACAACATGCATGTATAATTAATGTATGGGGCTGTGTGAAAATCTTGCCCAGCTAGCTAAGTTAAGGTGCACAGCTTGTCAAAATGATTATGCACTCACAAATAACTTGATAGTTAACAAAAGGGCTAGATTTTAGAATATCCCTCCAATTTTTTTTGGGAGCACTACAATTTAATTCCCACTCAGCATTCGAGATTCTGTGACTGTGGGATTGGGGGACTGTGGCAGCACAAGTTACATGCCCACTTCACATTCAAGATTTCTTGACTGCAGAATTGCAGGACTGCAGGAGGACTTGTTATATGGTATGCCCACTTACCATTCAAGATTCCTTGATGGTGGAGTGCAGGACTGACCTATTTGTGCTCCAAAACAGAGGCAGGGTATTCTAGAATTGCTCCAACAATAGTTATATGGCCTCAACTACAGACTGGCTTAGCTGATTAAGACAATTACCATTATGACTTGTCAAGACCCTGGGCTTAAACAACTTCTGGAAATGATGGTAAGGAAAAAGGAGGGAGGGGGGGGGGGGGGTTAGAACTTTGCTTGCTACTTAGTTGAAAATATAAGATGTAAATACAAACAAGGCTTAATTAAGCTGAAGCTGAGAGAAAGTGGGCAAATTAGGGTAGTCAGGTCTAATAATTGTTACCTAAAATAAAACAAAACAAATATGAAAGAAAAACGAAAATTGAGAGAGATCCCACCATGCAGTGGTCAGGTTTTCCATGTATAGTGTATAGTAATCATATTTTCAACCCATTTATAATAATTCATTATTTAGTGAGATTTCATGTGCCAGAAATATCGAAAATGCCGCTTCGCCCAAGTCACTTACTTCGCTCTTGTTTTCTTCTCTCGAATTCAATAAGGATTTTATCCAGTACAAACATTTGCCCGGTACATCTTTCTTTTATGGCATGACAAAGTTGGTCAAACCCTTCAGATCCTTTGGAATCTACGACATCCAGCAACCTTCCATTGCGCTCAATCGTAGTATTTTCCGCCTTAATTTTCTCCGTATCATATTGATCAAGAATACGTTTGGACCTCAGATAAGTAATAATTTTGTCCGTAGATAATCTCTCAACCAGCCAGTCTCTTAGGTCAATCAAAACGTCACGTTTTATCGCTTCAAATATGTCACTTTCTTGAACGGAAGTCGAATAGTTTGTCGCCATGTTCAAAATGATGCGCGAGAAATAGCGGAAGTGAAACACAATCTTTTCTAGAGCCCATGTTCCTTTAACGAGCGGTCGTTCCAGACCGCTGGTTCAGGGAACGCGGGCTCTGGAACGAGAGTGTTCTGTATCGTTTTGTGGCACAAATTGTACAGTTCAAAAAAAAAAAAAGTAACTGTTTTCAGGACAACGACAACAAAAAAAAAAAAAAAAGAAGAAACGCACAAGAAGAAACAAGCCCAACATCTTTAGTGTACAACATTTTAATCCAAAAAGGAACGACTTGAATCCTATATTTGCGTAACCTGCGATCAGGCGCCCTTCCCTTGTTCTTTGTTCGTTTTCCATTCGCCGAAAACAAAAAAAACGCCTGATCGCAGGTTAATATTTGCGTAGATTGTAATCTTGCGGCTCTAAGGGTGAATGTATGAGAGGACTTACATGACAAGGTTAAGTGATTTCATTCCGCTGGCTGTCGTTTGCGCAGTGGCGACTCGATCGAGTGGTGTGTCTCCATCGGCCCCATCTTTGACTTTATTAGGTGTTTGAAGGTCGAGAACGCAATGGGCCTTCCGAATCTTACTCCAGAAGAAGAGTACCTTCTTAAAAAGTTTGCTTTGCTGAAGAGGAAGGTATAGCTGATCTTTTGGCTTCGCGTTGATACGACTGTTTAAGTGTACGCGGTGTCCTTTTAGACCATCGTGCCTGTCATTTGCTGAATTTACGCTTTAAGTGCTTGTCTTCTTAACTGTTTTCTTTGCAGAAAAAGGCACTTCAAAAATCAAAAGAAAAGACAGAAACTCCGGTTGTTGTTAAAACTGGCGCAAAGAGAGGTAATGAATGAGTTGCCAGTAATCGGATCCCTGTCTTATGCGCATAGGATTCTGGGATCGCTAGAAGAAAATGTATGGCGAAAAGTTGTTTCGACGTCCAAATCAACGATTTGGGAGAGAGATCAACGCTTTTTCGTCACTGTTTTATCAGAAATGGATTTGGGCAATGTTGATACGTGGAAAGTGTAAGTTTTTGTTTGAATAACCGTCAAACATATGATAAAATCTACCGATAAACTTCCCTGCTTGCGTAAAGCAGGACGTAACATGTCGATCAAAATCGATCATCGAAAACGAAGTCGATAAGTCGATAGTACTCGATAGTTGTCGATAATTGTCAATCGACAAGTTAAATTTGTCGATAAAAGTCGATAATCACAAGATTTTTAAAACTGATTATCGATTTTATCGACAAAAACACAGACAAATGTCACGAAATTCAAGTAACCAAACCAATAATAGCTCGAACGACTTTTTTGATGAAAGTGTAAACAGCTCTGAAGTTAATCTGTATGGCAATAAAGCTAAATAAAAACCTGAACAACCAAGTGGTCTGTTATTCATTATAGAATAGAATGTTTAAATTACCTCGGGAAAGGATCGATTAACAGTTTCAGCTTAGCGAAATCGCGATCTATAACTCGGACCAACCTAGTTCCTAGGGTCTCTCTTGGCGGGAGAGATGAGAGATCCTGTTTGTTAGGGGGGACAGAACGTATTTCAGAGATTCCATATGAAATGATTTGCTTAATCAAAAACTTTTGCTGGAAGAGAAGGGTACTTTCTCTGTGGTTATTCAGGTTTATACGAGCTTACAATTACAGTACAAAAGCGGTAAAATGAAGTCTTGGTATAGCCAATGCTGCTTTATTGATCTTTGCTCAGCAACTGTACTCTTTTTTTCCCGCCATACATCGTTTTTTGTATTTCCGATACTTGTCGATTGAAATCGATCAAAATCAATGATAATCGAACAAAGTCGATAATCACAAGAAATTGTGTGATCGACTTTTATCGATTTCCGATATTTGTCGATTGATTAATATCGACAACAATCGACGACGATCGAATTTTATCGACTATCGGAATTATCGACATGATACGTCCTGCGTAAAGGTTATTGTGAAATTGATCTCGCGTGAAGGTCTCGAAATATTGCAAAATTAGGTATAAATCGGGAGGAAATGACTAAATAAAGCCTTTTCAGTTGTATTTAAATGTGTACGGGCTCTTTTCTTATTAGTTATGTCTTCCATAAACAAATTATGGCTTCTGGAAATTTACCTCCTCAAAGGAGAGAAGTCGTTGTCAGAGGTGATGGAAATTGTTTTTACCGAGCTGTTGCTCTTTGGAGGGATGAAATATGCGATAAGAACGCATGAGGAAATTCGTAGGTTAAGCTCTAGTTTGATTGAGAAAAAGCCGCTACTCTTCTCTTCGAAATCTGCGTAGGAACATGTCAAGAACAGCAAGATCACAGGAACTTGGGCACAAACTGTGAACATATTTTGATCTGCACTACCACTATGCTTTCTCTTTCTTGACTTTTTCTTATTGCTGCCTGTAGATCTGATCTTTGGAGCAAGGTTTACCCCCACAATCGTACCCTCTCATGCACAAAGTTGGTGTAGGGGATTCAAACGGTTCTATAAATAACATTGTACAAAATGATTTGAACAGACCTTCGCACTCGTTGTAAATTGAATTGATCACGATTAATAGCGCTAGCCCACAAAAAAACATCTTTAATATTCTTGGGCGAGTAGAATCTTAATATTTCAACGTGATGAAGAATCTTTTGCCTTTCTGGGTACCTTCGATCGTTGTCACAACCCCAGACAGCACAATGATCACCACTGGACATATTTCCAATATTATTTGTATTAATGAGCTAAGAAATAAGCTAAACGTAGCCTATACACTCAAATACAACTGAAAAGGCTTTATTTAGTCATTTCCTCCCGATTTATCCCTAATTTTGCAATATTTCGAGACCAATACGCGAGGTCAATTTCACAATAAACCTTTCGCAAGCAAGGAAGTTTATCGGTAGATTTTATCATATATTTGACGGTTGCTCAAACAAAAACTTACACTTTCCACGTATCAACATTGCCCAAATCCATTTATGTTAAAGCAGTGGCGAAAAAGCGTTGATCTCTCTCCAAAATCGTTGATTTAGAGGTCGAAATCACTCGTCGCCATACATTTTCTTCTAGCGACTGGCAATGTTTGCCCCCTGGCGATCCCAGAATCCTATGCGCATAAGGCAGGATCCGATTACTGGCAACTCATTCATTAATACAGACAGTTGAGATCAAGGCATGCAAATCGGCATGAATTTTCTCTGGGTCTAATTAGTATTTTTAACGATCATGGTTCGTGACCTGTTTGACTTTTTGTTCATTTGAGCCTTGTATTTGATAAATAAGGCATTTTAATGTTTTTATGTGTATTGTTATGCATACCCTGGCTCGTGAGGTCCGTTCTCAAAATTTCTAGGATAAAATAAAACGGTTTGAAAAAGTTCCCGAGACGGACCTCTTGTCACACGAGCAATCAACCTCATTTCCATGTGACAAATTAGTTCAGAATTTGAACTAGGTCGTTGATTGGTTCTTCAAAGGAAACAACAATTGTGATTGGCTTACGAAAAGTGTGGTTTCCCAGCCGACATAAAACAAGAACTATGATTGGCTTAGGAAAAGCGTGGTTTCCCAGGCAACAGCACAGCACAGAAATGAGGTTCATTATTCATGTGACCAGAGGTTAATTATTTCAAGTTTTTGTTTGAAAATTGATGATGTCACAAATGGTTTCAGTTAGAATACAAATCACAAACTCAAGAATATCTGTGGCAATATTTGTCTGTGAGTGATGTGTGATGTTATTCAAACTTGGTACTAGTAACGTATGTCAGGCAAGACAAAATGACACCCACTGTACTGTTACCATGGCAACTGTTCTGCTTCCCGGTCTATTTCAAGCAAGATGTGTTCTCCCAGTTTTTGCCTTAATGAAGCATTGTTCACCTATGATGAGCTTGTGAGGAGACATAAGATAATAATGGCATCATGTGAGTTTCAAGTAGGACCATCTGTCACTCCTCATCTGGTCAAAAATGGAGATATTTGCTTCTTGGCAAACAAGACCTGGAGCCTTACTTTTGAAGGCCTTTCAACAATATTAAAATCAGTCATAATTTTTTACTTCATATGCACTTTAAGGGGTTAATATCATGATTATAATTTTAAAGCAGGAACATAAAGTTTTATCAGGATGTAGCATTGTTATGTCCAGTTACTGTTCAGCTTTCACTAAAAGGTCTGACATTATGTTGCAGATGCTCCACTTGCGTCTCCCCATGCTCGGGAAGATGCTAAAGAGATAGCCAAGAAACTCATTGCTTCAGGGGTATGCTTGGGAAATTCAAAATAATCAAAAAAAAGAAAAAAAAAATATGTGTTATTTGTCAGTGCTTTTGGTTTTATGGCAGGTTTCAAATTGTTAGTGTCAATATATTTTATATGTTGGATAAGTCAGTGCTATAGCTTTTTATTGAAATGTGTTATTTTCCACTGACTGAGTGAAACAAAATAAGTGGAAAATGTTTTTCTCACACACTGCTGGGGCCTGGGAATAGGTCATGTGACCTGTGGTGGGCAGTGTTCTTTGTTGTGTCTGCTATTACTGACCTGTTTTCCCACACTCCCAGTCATAGATTTCAAGTTTTCTGCTAGCTGGCTATCCAATTGTCTGTATGTACATTATTTTACAAGTTTTTTTTTTTTGCCTCCCTTTGAACATTTTCACCCTCTATATTCTCCTTTTTAATTCAGATAATTTGTGAATACCTATCTCTGTTCATGCATTGGGTCATAGGAAAAACTACAGCAGCTTGTGGCCTAATATTTTGGGAAGGTTTTCTTCCTGAATGCCAATACATTCTTTTGAAGCACTAACAGCATTGCTGGGTTCCCAGGTTATATAAAGTACATATTTGTATTCTTCCCCAGGAAGTGAAAATTAAAAAGGATCCTGTTCACAGAGAATTTAAAAGAGCAAAAGGTGGAGAAAAGAAATTAAAGGTATGCCAAGATATCCTCTGTCACTGTCATTAACGGTAATGATCTGGACCCACCAAGATCATATTTCTTTACCTTGTGAGATTTGGTGGAAAAGTTTCATATTATGTTTGTTTTCTACCATGGTATTTTCACTGTTGGCTTTATAAGCAGATAAACTGTTGTGCCAGTGTGGATACTAGATAACAAGGATAAGGAAGATTATTAATATTGACCCTTTTTTATGTGGCAGTATTGGGCGATTCCAGAAAATATCCATACCTATACCACGGACGGCTTTTAGGATTTCCGAAGGGGAGGGGGGGTTCTTTGAACTGGAATTCTGAAGGAATGGGGGGGGCATTTACAATTGGAAAATATCCGAAGGCATGGGGGGGTTTCACGGGTGGGATTTCTAGAGTAGAAAGAGTAGAGTGAGTTCCTTGAAACCCGGGCTTGAAAACACTATTGTTGTCGGCTTTTGCAGTTCGTAAATAAACCACGAACGTATGATCGCGGAAGCAGAAGACAAGCATCGATTGATCAGACATGTAGAAGTGAACAGTAAAACGTGGGTTTCACATTTACCTTGATGAATTTCTTGTCAAGTGAATAAAGTCTGAAAATATACCTTATTTACCGCGTGCAATTTTTTGATACTCCCGTGTCCCGCCCGATAAACGGCAAAAAAACTCGCACCTGTCCCTCGCCTCCAAGGAACGCCTGTCAGATAATTTTACATTCGGACTGCTGGACGGCAATCGACCAAAAGATTTTAACAGTCTTTTCGAGCTATTTTGCTTTGTGAACGTCAAAACAACACAAGAAAACAAAGCCAAATTAAGACTTTTCGTGCACACTACATGACGTATGAAGGGTCCAACCCAGGAAAGATCGAAGGCTCGACGGTATTTTTAACCTTTTCAACCGCCGAAAGATTTTAACAGTCTTTTGAGCTATTTTGCTTTGTAAACTTCAGAACAACACAAGAAAACAAAGAGGATGAAAATTACCGTAAGTGGTGTTTTTTTATAGCTAAATTTAGACTTAAAAAAAAAGGTTGCACAGCCTGGCCACACGCGGTAGGTTATTCTTGTCGCTGAAGAGTAAAGCTTGTCGCCTGGCGCCGCTAGATAACAGCCTTTGGGAGGCAAAAATTCATGTTCGTTTGTTCATATAAACGTTGCCAAGTCGAAAATGTACCTCCCAAAAAACCCCGGAAATTCCGAAGGGTAGGGGGGGTTCACGGTTATGGAATTCTGAGGGCATGGGGGGGTAACGCATTCTGGAATTTCCGAAGGCAAGGGGGGGTTAAAACATGGAAGCCGTCCGTGGTTGGGTATGGATATTTTCTGGAATTGCCCATTTAATAGTTAGGTACCGTAATACTATGTGCCCTCTGAAGTATTGTGGAATATTGCCTGGTACCCAGGCTATCAGATTGTAGGCTGAGTTAGCTCAATTTTGATGCAAGATTAAGTAAGATAAATTATTGTGCTTTTATTCAAGACTCTTGATAAAAAAAGTTTTAAAAATGACAGAGTCCATTGCACAATGTACAATGAATAATGACCATACTTGGACAGTGCTGAATAATTATTCAAGGAATATGTGCTATAGGGATCACATTAATGCAGAAATCATGGATTTTTATCCAAATGAAATAAAAAAATGCATCCTCAAAATTTTAATGTGTCCCATGACACAAGACTTTGACTTAAAAAGTAAATTTGGTTGTTTGAGTAACATTTGATAGAAGATCAAAGCAACCAAATGCCATGGCCTCCATGTTGGATTCAGCTACGCAAAGGAGAAACATAAATTTATTGCTTGTTTGTCAAGTGCCCACTTACCTGTATTATGTCTGTCATGACAATGAACTGTTAAATGGGTGGACGACATGGTCATTGTTTAGACAAATGGAGTTTCAATGGCTGCAAACTTGGGGTTCAGGCGATGATGTAAAGTTGAAAGAAGAACTTGTTCATGATTGGATGCAAAAAGTTCCAATGAGTGGTGTAAGTCACATGAATCAGGTGGATCACAAAAGATTTTGGGACCCTCCCAAAATATAATTGGGAGCCCAATTTGACTAGACATATGGGTCCCAAGACCCAGATTGAAAAATCCTAGTGTCATTCCTGTGTTATTGTAGCAACATCGATTGGCTCTAATAATTATTGGAGTTTGGAGTGGGTTAAGGTAATCATGTTTATAAAAGATGGTGATTTTACATGTACATCTCTCACTAGGATTTCCAGCAGCAGCCATCTTCATCTTCCAACAGGAATGAGCAGCAGGTATTATGTCCATCACTTATAATTACCTTTTTGACTGCTTTTATTGTGGGGACATGTTTATGTTAACCCTTTAAACCCTAAGAGTGATCAGCGTCAAATTTCTCATTGTAAATTAAAAGAGATGCCAATGTAACTGTAGTGATTTTACTTTCTAGTCAGGTGCAGCAACAATGAAGAATCTGTATGAGAGGCAAGTGGGGAGAAGTGAAAGTCTGTTGTGGATATTTTGTTAGCTGGATGAACTATTATGAGTGATGAATGCGATTGATTGGCTTGATTGGTATGATGGATTGACTCACAGCTGCTAGGATCAGTCTTCATTTGATTCCATTTCCCCAGTTCATATGATTTATTTCATATACATGACTTGCATTCTTCACTTTCACGGGAACATATGAACCTACTATATTGACCTGCTCCCAATGTCAATGGCTTCATGGTTCAGTTGGTTAGAGCATCGCACCAGTATCATGAGGTCACGGGTTCAAACCCCATTGAAGCCCTGAATTTTTTTCAGGCTTCTTCATGCAATTCCATATAATCGCATTCACAACTGCGAGGATCAGTCTTCATTTGAGGGTGAATTATTGTTAGTTAATATTGATATTAATATGATCAATAATAAGTGAAGCGCGAACATTCTTACCCGTTGTTACACACTCAAAACATTCAAGTTTGTCTAGACAAACTGTCACGTTTTTTGGGGTGAATATGTCATTTGACAGATCCGCCTCAATTGAGGCAGATCTGTCAAAAAAGTTCGCGCTTCACACTAGCTCGCAAATAGTAGTATGACTTGTGTAAAACAAAGAGATGCCATTTGGCTGTGCATGATTCTCTGATGATAAATGGGGAGTATTGAGAACATCACTGACACTATTCATCTCCAGCTCATTAGTGTGCTTCTTTTTTCAATCTGTGTTTTGACATCATTTCTGCCTTATCAGAGTACACAGATAAATAAATCTACTGTTAGTATTTTGTTGAATAAATGCCAGGTCACATCTTCATGTTGATAATTGGGCAATAATATTTGCTGAAAAAAGGACGAAATTAGACAATTCAAAATCTGTATATCACACTCAATGATTTCAGTTTTTGCCCATTCAAGCAACCTTTCATGCCAACAGAAATGTCACTACATAAGTGTAGATTTGAAAGCTTTCAACTGGTTTTATCTGAATGCCTTTGTTCTCTCCATGGTATGCCTTAACATTCTTTACAGTATCCATGTTTGTGTTCTTCTCATTGTTTAACTTAAGGCTGGGTGGCTTATGATAAATTAAGTTGTTTTACAAATAATTATTGGGTTACATGCCAATATAACATGTTGTTTTTAATATAGCTTTGTACCCTCTTCTGCCACACAGAACAGACGTTTCTCTGGAGGTATATTCAGACTTACTTCATTACCTATCTTTTAGTAACAAACAAGGGCATGCTTCTTAAAACAAGCATTAAGTGAGGAGGTGGCCTTAACATTCAGATTTGTCCATAATTTCACTGTACCTAATGGTCTAGAGATCAATGTCACATGGCTTTTGAAATATTGGCCTGTGTTATTATTTTATTGTGCTTGCACTTTTACTACAAACTCAAGAAACAGATTGAAGCAAAGTAAGATGTGGTTGATTCTTTTGTTTGGCTTTAAGCAAAGAAATCATGTGTGCATCACTTTAGTTGGTTTAGTACCAGGCTGACTGTGATTATTTATGCTAATTTGCTGTATGCAGGCTGTCAATTCACCAAATTTGCACGATGAAACTATGTTTTGACATTTATATGGGAACCCATCATTGCAATCTTTATGCTGATATGAGTGTGTTCTTTAAAAAGAAATTTGAATGCTAAAACCAAATTGGGACTTACAGTTAGAGCAGATTTTAATTGATCATCAAAATTATGTAAATTTTGCTTTGGTTTTGCACTGCTTTGCTCTGTGATTGGCCAGCAAAATTCGCATGACTTTTTCGACCAATGAAAAGCAAAAGCAATCATGACTTGCATGTGCTCATTTTCCCACGCTTTACACCGGTTACATGTAACCGCTTCAAATTCTGATTGGCTCATTGCACTGTTTCGGTCTGTTGTGATTGGCTGATTAGTAATTGCTTTGGTTGTGGTATTAAAATTTTAAGATCAGTGCATACAAATGTCAGGAGTTCAAGGACACCCTTTCATAAGATAGGTGATTTCATAGATGACTGCCGCTTAAACTTCAATGTAGCAGATATCCATTAATCTTACTTTATTATTATTGTTAAATTTTTTCTTTCTTTTTTTTAAATAGCACATAAATTAGATGAATATTTTTTTAAAAACTTATACTTAAATTTAAGCTCGCTGAGAGATTTTGTTCAGTTATTTATTCAAGTTTTAAGTTTTTTAAGTAAAGATACGTATTAGCATTGAAAACTGCCCCATGATCAGTAGTAGTTAGTTACTGAACAGTTGCTAGGTGTGATACAAAGTAATACAGTATTACTTGGTGATCAGATGGGTTGTTTGCTCAGTTTCAGGCCAGGGTGCCAGAGGAGGCTGGTCAGAAGGACCAAGAAAGGTAGTTACCATCCGAGTCTCTTAATTTTATTTTAATGTCTAATGGCTTCCTATCAAGGTGCCCATGTAATTAGAGGCAATTGTTGAATTTGTCTTAAAGTTACATTGTTTAATAACCAGTGAGTTGAGGTGATCACCTGGCAAATGGATGTGTGTTCCATGACTATCTGAATTACAGTCGAACCTCTGCTTGTGGACACCTCCTGTTAGCAGACACCTCCCTTAAGCGGATCGATGTCAATTTTTAACCTTCAATAAGTTCGGAGTTCAGGGTCCGTATTGTAAGTTATGGTTCAAGTTTTTTCCTGTTGATTTATGGGTCAGTGATGAGTTATTTGCCATACTTCTCCGATCTTTTATGTTAAAAAATAGTTTCTTCTTTGCATTATTAGCCAATAGATAGATTTTTCACATGCTGGCGTAAAGTAGTTTGGATGTGATTTGAACCGTGTAAAATTATAATCATTGTGCAAGATGCCACTAATATTAAAGTCTCTTACTTTTGACGATTTTAATGTGGTTTCTTTAATTAAGTTGTTTCGATGTTTTACAGTTTTGCCTTAGGGTGAAAACGTTGACCAAAATTTGAAGGAAACCCCGTGGGTATAACCGATCTAGCCTGCGAATAGGCTCCCGGCTTGGAGGAGCACCATCCCACCGCCTGATTGAACGGGGAGCCTGTTCGCAGACTATAACCGATCCCCCTCCCCTGGGGGAAACCATTGATAGGTGCATAAGAAGTACTAAAACAGGAAATTTGATTCAGAAGTCATCACTGACACACCATACCTCCCACGGTGTTTTCTCTTTTCCAAACTCCCAAACTCTCGCAAGCGGACAACGCCTGTAAGCGGACAGCGAGTTGTGATCCCGCGGTTGTCCAATTACGGGAGGTCTGACTGCACTTTTCTCTTGCCAGGGTAACACCATTTATGTCAACGGATATGGATTAACAGAGAAAATCCTCCAGGAATCGTTTACTAAATTTGGTGAGTTTGCGTATCAGCTGGGAAGATGTAATATGCCCTCATGTGCACAGGAAACATGACAGTTATTAGCAAATGGCTGTTGGTCATAACGACAAAATTCCTTTGTGCCCTGAGTGAATACACCATAAATTTTTGCTAATGATCAGTTCCAAGAGAGTTGTGGGTAGTCCTTAAATTGGGCAAACCGCCATTTTAGGACGTAATTTGAAATTGTAATTTTGACCGTGTGCCTCCACAAAGGACTGGATCTACCCACAATTCACTTGGAACTGATCATTGGCAAAATGGTGTTAAGAAGGGTTTATCTAATGTTGCAGTGGGTCCGCTTGAGATCGGTCTCAGGGGTGTAAGAAAATGAAATTTATTGGTGGCATTTTGTTATATGTAGCGGTTTGTGCCGCTAGATTGTTAAAATGCATGAGAGAAAAAATCTGGATCTTATAAATCATTATTGTACATTCATAGATTTTCCTGCGCTTTACGCCGGTCGCATGTAATTGCTTCGAATTAATAATATAATTGGCTCATTGCGCTGTTTGCGTCTGTTGTGATTGGTTAGTTATTGCTTTGCTAAATTGAAAAGTGCTCTATGACGTAATCACAGACGTCAAGTGTAATGATGAGGTTTTCTGTTATTCCCCTAGGTAAGGTGCAACGAGTCAACTTTGAAAAGGATAGAGGGTAATGCGAAATTAGAGTCATATTTTGTTTTGCTTCTGATTTCAACCATTTGAGTTTTATACTGGATTGGACTGTTTGGGTGAAGAAGGGGGTGTTCTGTAATTTTTGCACCCCTTGTCCAACCTCTAAAGAATTCTGAAAAGAAAAAGAAAACGTCTCGCACCCAGTCTAAGCAGTGAAGTAATTCCTAAATAAGCAGTAAAGATGTTGGCTGCAGCGCGGAACTAGCAGTCTCGAGAGTAAATCCCACGTGCTTAATTCCCGAATTCGATCCTCAAATCATTTTGGTTTCTCTTAAAGCCAGGGGTATGTTACTTTTGAGTCATGTGAAGCAGCAGAAGACGCCATCAAAGAGGTATGTAGTGAGCAGTTGAAAACCTAAAAGCAATCATGAAAGCGACACCATGATCAAAATGCGCTTGGCAACCGTACTGTATTTTACTGCAATTCATTGAGTTATTTCGTTTATTATTGGCCAGACCAGTTGTAATTGCCGTTTCGGATTTGAATTTTTTGTTTCACTGTGTTGGCTAATGGTTTCTGATACAAGCAACAGAGGAAACCAATCAGAAACCGATGCAGGTGCGTGGAATTGGCACCAAGCGCGGGAAGACGTGTGCGAGCAAGTCATGATTGGTCGTTGTTGTTTTACAGTCAAAGACAGCCAAGCGTTTCCGTCGTTAACGGACTAATGAATTCATAAATGCAAAATTGATTCCGTTCGTGGATTTAATAATCCATTCATGAAATAAATAATCCAATATTCAAATTGAGCCTTGATTCAAAAATCGAATGTTACCTTTAAATCCTTGATATATCATTTGCACTGAAACCCTGATTGTTTAACTCTATAATTTCTTAGAACTACAAAAGCGCCAGACAGAGTCTTCCCTGTCTCGTAAATACGTTTCAAACTGTTTCGTCAGTCCGCCATCTTTTCCATAACCAAGG
>OX419335.1:34272818-34397818 GCA_948470475.1 Galaxea fascicularis | reverse complement strand
TTCTAGGTAATAGTTTGTTACGTTCCAGTAAGATATGTTATACCGCCTTGAAAACCCTAAGGAAAATAAATTGAGTTTTAATTTAAAATGGCTACCTCTCTTGCATGAAATGCCAAGCTTTTTCTTCTTCCTCAAGGACCAAGCCACCACACGTTAGCTTGATCAATCAACAGACAATCATTTTTTATAGGAGATTGGAGACAATGGTGGTATCATGGCTAGGACCCGTTTCAAACGTCGTGCTACTGCCGTGTCGAACTCAATTGATCAAATTAAACGGGCGTAGGAGTATTTTTATAACATCATTGGATAACCCCCAAAATTCACAGATCATACCACCACGGCGTTAACCTGTAACAGCATTTTCAATTGTTTCCCGCCCGGTATGTTCAACTGAATTAGCAAAAGGCTGTGACTTGCTTTTATCATTAGGTGATAGAAGATTCAAATAGAAAAGTAGCTCATAGACACGGTAAACCATAATATCGTTGAAGAAAATCGTTCCTTTTCTTTGTGGTGAATGCTTTCTCAGTGCCTTGAGGGATGTTCATTCTGTACCCTCTAATATCTGTAGACCCTCCTCGTAAACGTTTTAGCACCCACATGTGTAAGCCAACATTGACCCCAGGGTCTCTTCTTCCCGTTCTCACAGGTGGTGAGAGGGTGAGAGATAAGAAGAAAGACAGAGTGGGTGAGAAGGGATCAAATGGGAGGAGAGGAGAAAAGAGAGGAGGAGAGTGAATGAGAATGACTGAGTGAGAGAAGATCATATTGGATTGAGAGAGGACGAGAAGAAGAGAGACCCTGGGAAGGAGGTTGATGTTATGCGCAGCAGTTCGTATTATTTTTCAGGCCAAAAACGCAAGGACTTTTCAAGGACTTTCCAGAACGAGAGCACGAAAACACGTGATGTACTTGTTGTTTAACGTACATGCCACACGGGACCAAGCAATTAGCATGTTGACGCGACTCTCTTGTCAGAATGGTCCCACGTTGCATCTGGTTGTATTTTGTATTTATATTTAATAAGGCGGTGTGAAGACCAACGGACACCCTTGATCTCGACTTATTCAACTCTGGTTCCGCCCGAGAGCGCAGAGTTGAATAAATTTGATGTCCCCGAGTGAAAGGTCGATAAATTTATCACATTGGTGAGGTTTTCTAGAAATACAAAAGTTTGGTCAGAGTGTCAGTAGTAACAGGGGAGAGCGGGTCTGAGTCCTTCGGGGCTGACGCTCGAAACGTCAGCTTTAAGAATAGACCCATTCGGCTTACTCAATGTTGTACAAATTCAAACCCTTTGGGAATGAAACGTTCTGTTCGAGGTATTTCCATATCATTTAAATATGAATGCTACATTATAATGCAAATAAAGTACACAAAGAATCTTTAGCCCAGGAGATTTGAATTGGGTACAACATTGAGTTAGCCAAATGGGTCTATCCCTGTACGGCGGTTAATTTACATTATCAACTCAAACCAAATTTTTGTGAAACTAACGCCTTTTTTCTGGAAAATGCTCTTTTCTTCGGTTGGCACAACTTGAAGTTTTGAAAAAAAAAGAAAACCAGTAGTCTCTGTGTATTTGCATTACATATGTGAAACCTTGCGAAAACACTGAGCTTTGTCAAGGTCTGAGTTTAATATGAATAGTTTGCCTCCTGTTGTAATGTGCATTGTGGATTATGCTTCCAGTTGAGCTGATGTCAAAGCATGAGCGAATCGCACTCCAATGATAATATTTTTCATATACATCACTCACGATGATATTTTCATCATCCAAAGCAGTTTTTCTAGTACGACTCACGACTCAGTCGTCTTGCGAATTTGAAAGTTTGTTGGGTGTGCCAGTAGATCCTTTTAAAACGGTGACAGAATAGGCCATTTCCGAATTACCTCAGGCCTCTTTTTCAAAGAGAGTCTTAGTGCTCAACCTTTCATATGCAAATCAATTTTCATTCACACCCAAATTAAACTAAGTCACAACTGTAGAAATGTGGTGTACAAATTAAGGCTATTTCACATTTTTGCTCTGCAGATGTTTAAAAATAAATCGGTCTGTAAAAATACCAAATATGTGAGAACAAGATATCAAAATCAGAATCCGTGTGTGCCTTCAATCTCTTTACCATTCCCTACTTTGCCATATTTGACGAATATTTGGGAAATTTCCCCAAGTAAACCCTGAACATGAAAAGTACTTTTAGACAATATCAATATATACCACTTATTAACCTCGTCCGCTCAGTCATTACAGGAAAATCTCAGACCTCGGCATTAATGTATTGACCCAGCAGACGAGGTTAATAAATTATTTATAAAATGTCCTTTTATAAAACTCGCTCTCGCTGTGGCTCTCTTCGTCGCTCATACTAAAGAAGTATCTGTATGCTACTGTTTTTCTTTCAGTTATTGAAAATATAGTTGTACTTTGTCCATATTTTTTGTTGTTTTCGCCCACGCGCTCTTAGCTTTCACTCATAATGCCCGGTCATCACAAGAAAATTCTGCCTGCTCAGCAACCAATCAGAGAGCTCGTACTATTGTAGCCATATAATAAAGCAATATAATATTGCATACTGGACTGCCGCATGTCGATCAGCTTTTGAAATTTGCTCGTTTTTGCTGTGTTGTTGTTGTTTGTTTTTACTCAGCCCCAATGTAGTCTTTGCAAATCACCATCATCATGAATTGTTGATATTTATTGTGATGGAGGCATAAGAAACCTTAGTTACGCGATCTGCAATTTTTACGGACTAGATAAAAAGTTAATGTCCTTACACATAATGCAGACAGACATTTCAGATTTACCTCAGACTCAAAAAAGTTCAAATACTTCCTTTTGATTATAAGCACTTTGATTTTAATCAGTATTACAGCTTGCTTGTTGCAGTAAAACCTTTCCAAGTTTTCCTTCTTTTCATCGGCAGTAATGGCGTATGCTGATACACTCACTGGTAGGCTGGTATCTATTTTGCAGGAGAAACATTGTATCATCCGCGGTGCTTTCTTCATCACCATCGTTGTGATGTTTGCAGTGTTGACCCAGACAGTCGTTGTTTACAGTTTTACGGCCAGGATGCGCCCAGCGAATCCATGAATTTGTTTGGGCTGCGATCGATCAGCCGCTGAATAACCATCGACTTTTTCAATACCTTTACAAAAAGCAATGCTTGAGTCTTGCGAAGCATGGAAATGGACTAAAATATAATAGTAAGTGGTGGAACAGAGAATTAACTCTGAAGTGTAAATTAAAGTGCTACGAGAAACCCATGAGAAACCCACTGGGCATTAGCCCTAGTAAAGGGTATCAGGGAACCACACGAGGCAAAGAAAAAATTCTTATGACCTTCGATTCCCACCGAGGTCATAAGAATTTTTTTTTTATGTACCCTTACTTTCTCTTCGCCGCGATTCACCACCTTAATCGTCCCCGACTTTCTCTGTCCGACCTCGTAGCTTAGTCGGCAGAGCAACGGTATATCTAATCCGAAGGTCGTGGGTTCGATTCCCACCGAGGTCATAAGAAATTTTTTCTTTGCCTCGTGTGGTTCCCTGATACCCTTTACTAGGGCTAACGCCCAGTGGGTTTCTCATGGGTTTCTCGTAGCACTTTGATTTACACTTCAGAGTTAATTCTCTGTTCCACCACTTACGTGTTTATAGTGCTACGCGGCACAACATATATATGTACCCTAAAATGTAATAGATGGTTTTGTTGAAATCATCATCGAAGCAGCAAACTCTCAAATCAGTGACCGTCTGACCAGTCCGCAGAGTATGGGAAGGGCACGCGCGGGTATTTTTTTCTAAGCACTCATTGCGCACACCAGAATTGTAGCATCGCACATGGCAGTTGTAAGACTAAGAGACATATACTATCAACCATGCATACGATTTCTGGATTTCTGGTGGCATTGCACGCGGTGCAAGCGGCTAAAAACGGCTTTGCACGCGCGAGATCTCGTCGAGTTCTGCCATACTCTGCAGACTGGCCGACTGACTGGTACACTGTGTACGATCGGTCAATCTCAACTTTCTGTGTCGCTTCTATGTTTGAATGTTGAATGTTTTGTTACCTCATCCATTCCGCACAGCAAAAAAATGGAGAGATTTGCTTCCTTGCGTCAGGTCTTATAGACTTGTCATAAACGTGGGCGCCATCTTGGAAATAGCCCGAGGGATAAAAAGGCAAATTCGGTCCGATGCAAAGCCAGATGCCTTGCTGACGCAAGCATGCACGCTGCATGCATGCGCTTCGACCCGAAGGGTGCGGGTTCAAACCTCGGAATGCGGCAGGGAGATGCCTTTTATTGTTAGAAACACTTTATAAAACTTTAAAAAAAGCATTGCAATTTGTGACAACGATGAAGAAGAAAAAGAAACTCGACCGAAGTTTCACCGTGGGTGCGACAGGCATCCCACAGAAGAAAACAAGTGAGTGTTGAGGCATTTCAAAAGGGTCAAGACACATTTGCGCGCTCTTTGCATGTGTGTTTGCACTCGCTATCCTAAAACTTAAAGTGTTTAAAAGTGTATTGTTGATATTTCAAGATCTTGTTCAGTATAAAATCAAATTTTCTGACTTTCAAGGGCCAAAGACCAATTTCAAGTACTATCGGACTCCTAAATTCAAGAGTTTTCAAGACGCGTACGAACCCTATTCTCACTCACGTAAAAGCCGCGGCGCGCCTTTCGTCACTTCTTTTGAGCACGTATTTTTCGTCTGTACAAATCCTATTGGCCCTAGAGGTCCTCATAAGGCCTTTATACGCCCCGCTTGACCTATTTCGACCTCGTCCAGTTCTTTAAGCAAAATTTTTTCGCCCATAACTCATCTGCATTAAGGCACAGAGTGCCTACTGCGTGAGTGTGAATTATTCACTATATATCATGTCCTCTTATATAAACAGCCAATTTTCACCAAAATTCAGACTGTCTTGCAATCTGGGAAAGCTAAATGTGCAAAAAAAATTCAACAAAACACCACCTTGTAACTGGACTAGGTGCATCAGCCATGGCGGTTCTACGCGCGTACACATGATACAAGATCTCTTTTAATTAACAATCAAAGACGAAGCGTACTGTAGCCAAACGTTTTTATATCCGAAAGTCTGATCAACATGATCAGATCTAGACAAATGAGGTAACAAAAATAAATGAATGGACACTGTTAAATTGGTCTATAATACAATGTTTCAAAACACTTATCGTACAATAACCAGTATGTACAACTCTGCTTGAAGAATTTCCAAGTCAGCATTATAGCATTCCCAAACTATCGACTAATACATCAGTTCTTTCGAGGTATGGGGTTCACTATAATACTCTCAATACACTCAAAGACCGTGTGAATATCCTGATCCGCATTAATGTGTTGCCCAGACTCCTCGTAGTACTCCCCGATCTCCTCGATATAGGCCTGGTACTGAGCGATCCTGTCACTGACGGCAGACTCCACGTCCTTGGAGCTCTAAACAAGAAAACAACAAGAACTTGTATTGTAGGTAAGTGAAGTGATCACAATATAATCGATGTCTAGGGGTTGGTTTCCATATGCTCGTAACTCGCAAACAATCACAAACAGCTTACGATGGCTTGATCGCAAACAGTTTGCGCAAATGGAAATACCGTTTACGTTCATCCCCCACCAATCGCCGATGCTCGCCATTGATCGCAAAGAAAACGCAAGAGATAGCTTAACCTTACCGTTTGTAGTCTCTGTTTTACTTCATTTGTTCGAGGAGGATTGTAAATTAAGTGATACCTGAGGAAAGAATAGCGGAAAATTAATCCTAATGAACACATTACCTTTAGGGCGTAGGTACTGCCCAGTTACAAGGGAACTTAAACACCGCCGTTTTTGAGCGACGAACGGCAACCGAAAGTGAGGCGTTTTCTCTTTTAACTTGCCTTGACGCTACCACGTTTGTATTACTTACCGTCTAAATACTCTTACAGGGACGATTTACAAGAAAATTTGCGCAAAAGCACTTCCGGTTGCCGTCCGTCGCTCAAAACGCCTATGCTTAAGCTTGCTCTTTAGTATCTTTGGATGAACCGTGACGTCTGATGACTCTTCATAAAGGTACCAAGGTTACTGTAAACGATACTTTTACTAATTTTTGTTTTTAAGTCAACTGTAATTTATATTTGAGAACTCGGCTAGATAGTGCCCACAAGTGGGTTTTAACTACTGGTATTTTTTTGATACTTCAATGAAGTTATTGACTGACTGGTTGATTGATTGATTAGATACATGCGAATAATGGGCAGTGAACTTGGCTGAAGAAGTTCATATGATGAACATAACCCACCTTTCCCCTGTTACTGGGTCTACACTTCGCAAGGTGAGCCTCTCGAGGACTGTGTCTGTCGGTACGTTCATGAAGATAACCCTAGAATGGTGAATCAAACCTTTAAGCATTACTTTCCGACCAAGCCGGGTACTTCACTTTGCTATCCACAGCTGTCTGATAGAGCGCATTTTCCACAAAAACGTGGTAATAGTCTATTTCGATGGAGGCCATGTGCAGGGATATAGGAAGATGCAGTACCATCTGGTATACACAGAGTTAGAGATAGACACGTCAATAGCTATGATCAGAACAACGGAGATAAAGCACGAATACAAAATGCATGACGTAGCTACGCTTTAGTGCTCCTAAACAATATTTCACAAGCACCATCCCACGCACCGTGCTCTAAGATCTTATAAGTAACAAAGAACTACCCCATGATTGTGCGCTTTTCTACCAGTAAGAAGCCTGTAAGTATAGTCAATACAAGACTTACACAAACAAACAACTTACAGTCTTACACAAACCGGCAAACAAATGCTAGTCAAATGCATCACTGTAGGCCTAGGTATATGTGATACAGCACGCGTCTCATACTATTTAATGCTGTATAATCCGATGCGATACAAACACAGTAGAGCCGTTACCACTACCGACCATGTAAACACCAAGCCACTGCAGTTATTCAGTGGGCTGTAGTCGACACAGCACCGACAACACGTGCATTGTTTGCCGTTCTTTTCCCTGTATTAATCACCAAACTTTCAGCAACGACAAAATGCGCAAAATTTTGTGAGTTCTGTAGAGTGTGCGTACCTGTTGGGTTCGTATCCTGCTTTAGTCAGTGACTCGGCTTGTTCTCTAGTCTTCGGAAACCCATGTATCACCCAGCCTTTTGTCACAGCATCCAACTGAGCCAAACGATTTTGCAGTAACTGAAGAACCAAGTCATCGGGGACTGACAGCCACCAGAAAGAAATATAAGTTACACAAAGGAAAAAATAACCAGTATAAATAATAATATTTACTTCCGTCATGTAGTCACATTTAAGGCCTCCCCCAAAAATATGAGTTTTCGCGGATCGTTTCCATTTGATAACGAAGATTTCTTTCGCAAAGTCAGGCCTTTCGTCCACACTTGAACTGATGGCAACACCTCAATACTCGTATTTTCCAAAATCTTCGTTTTAGGATAACAAAGATCGAAAACACATATATTATTGGCAAGGGCGGGCGTGCAATATAACCTACGAAATCGTGACAAGAAAACTGTCATTCATCTGGCTTTGAAATGACATGCAGCTTAGGTTTTTTTATCGTTTATCTTACGAGATTCTCACGAAGATGTGGACCGCACCGCTTCGATCGCTCACTGTTGGTCTTCATTAGGCGATGGTGTGGACTACAATGCAGGTCATAAGACTTTGGGTCACTTGACAAACTTAGGCGTAAAGAAGAAAATTTCATTACGCACACTTCTACCCTTATAACAGAAACGAATGTTGTTCTTTTACTACGTCCTTTACAACCCCCCTCTTCCAAGACAATGTTGAAATATTCCAGCCGTCGATGGACAAATTTGTCCTGTATTGTAGCTGCATAATGTTGGAAATACATGTATCACTCGCCACTAACTCGAGTTCAAAGGTGTGGCAAAGCTGGGCTCAAAATAACGGCTGATCAACGGACAGTGTCCAGCCAGAATGGCGACTTGACCGGCCAAAAACTTCAATCGCCGGTCATGATGACCGGTCACGTGCGCATACTGTCTTCAATAAAAAGTGAAATCCCGTGAATTGTAATATTAGATTTTGTCTCTTTGTAAACATATAATTACGTTCACAAATTAAAAAAGATGATAGTTTAAGCCATTCTGTGCATTAAGCCACTTTTAAACGAGCGAATAAATGACATTTTTGGGCTAAAACGTCGTCATTAGTTAATTCTGACCGGTCAGAAACGAGACGTAACCGAGCTAAAATTTCTTTGGCCGGTCAACATGACCGGCCACCGTCCGAAAATTATTTTGAGCCCTGTAAAGGAATGTCGTGAAAGTACTGACGCGTGTCGAAATCAAGTTTTGTTTATACCGATTGGACTACCCTGGTTTTTAAATAAAGATCTCGTCTTACCAAGCATTTTCCGCTCCACATATGGTCTCACTGCCTCACCGGCCTTAGAATCATCAACGAGCGACTGTTTGATCAGCTCTGTACAGGAAACTAAATAAGGCCAAGAAGTTATGAGGTAACTAAGTATCACACAGGAATCAATTGTTCCATTTAGGGAAAACAAAGAAGAGGACAGGTTGAAGCTAGCCAGTGAAGAGTTTCTGATTATTCTTGGTAAACTGAAGTAAACACAGAGTGCACAGTGCTTTTCACTGGCAATCTGAAATAACTGCTTGCAACAGTGTAATCAGTATTAATATGTTAGGTTTAATAAAGGCAGCAGCTTTCGACCACAAAAATAAAAAAAAAATTACTCGTATTTATTTTATTGTATTAGCTTCGCCCAAATGATCATAACAAGTAAAAGTAGAAAAAAATTAAAGTTATGTAGTATGGGCCGTGAGTTTGCAACAGATAGCTTGCACTAATCACTATACCGACGTGATATACTCCCTTCTTATAGTCAAACAGAAGACACTGAATCTAGACAAAGACTAACAAGCAGGAATGGAATTGTTTAGTAATAGATTGATGTGAGTCATAATTGGGGAGCTTAAACAACGACGCCGGCGACGGCAACAAAAACGTCATTTCAAAATGTAACTTCCCATTTTTGTAACCGCTTTTTCGATTATTCTAGTCTGTTTAACATGGAAAATGCTGGCGAACTGCCCAGGACCTAACTTACTGTGAACGGTGTTAAACTAAGAATAGAGACAGAAAAATTTGCCGTCATCAGCTCACGTCATCTAAAATTCGGTCATTTCACGTTGCTTTGCAGAGGACGGTAAAGAAATGTACCCAAATATAAAACGACCTTGCCGTCCTCGTTGCTTAAACTCCCTAATAATAATATAGAACGAAATTAAAGTTTAGATCAAATAAGCTGCTGGTGGGTTTTATCTCTTACCATTTACCAAGCCATATTTACTGGCCAGTAGTTCTGCCTGGACGCTTTTGCCACATCCAGTGGGACCCAGAAGGATGACTCTAGGAGTGTGAGGAGCACTGTCCCGTTGATTTGTCTTCAGGTAGGAAATTACTACAAAAAAATTGCAGTGAAATTCTCAGTAACAGCACCATCTCTTTTTGCTCATATCGGCAATTGTAATCCATCAAATATTTTCGCTCGCATACGATTGGTCTAAACGCATCACGTGATTGAATATGCCCCGGCTAAAACCGGGGAATATCCGGCGAAATTCCCCAAACTGTGTATTGCGAAAAATATCTGAAGGACAATAAATAAAAAAATAGCTTCAAATTGGTACGAAAATATTCTTGGATATTTGTCCTTCGACATTATCAGTTCCTCGAAGCTCACAGTTTTCTTCGACCTTCGCTCTCGAGCATATTTTCGTGTTTATTTATTAAAACCGGGTTCAATGTATAACGCGATTTCAGAGGTCCGATTGGCACAGCCGTGATGATGAAACATCAGCCATTATTAGAAACTATGTCATTGGATAATGCGATTCTAAAGTTTTGATTGGCTTAGCTATCATGGTATACGAGTCATTATACCATGATCTACAAGTATGGTAACTGTACCCGTCAGGGTTTCATGTTTTTACAAAATAAAGCAGGGAAGTTTTATCCATAATTTGTGGGCGCTTTTAATAAAACAATTATTTCACTCGGACTTGTTGGATATAAAATGATTATAGCTAAAGCAAGCTTGTGGAATAAATACCTCTTACTAACCTCGTTTTCTCGGGTTTCTCCCGTACTGTAAGTTACGGATCGAGTTTATTTTCGTTGATTTGTGATTATAAATGATTATAGCTAAAGCAAGCTTGTAGAATAAATATCTCTACTGTAAGTTTCGGACCGAGTTTATTTTCGTTGATTTATGGTCTAAGCGCAACGCGCATGGGCCATAAATCAACCAAACAATCAACCAGTACGGACCAAGTAAACGTAGTTAGTAAGATTATTATCATATCTCTGAGATTAATCTGAGGTCAAGTGGCCACTTTCAAGTTTAGAAAGGGCCGTAGAGGGGAATGCGCTCCGAACACGGTCACCAATCACAGCATAGGTACCAACTGAGAGATCATCCAGAACCAGTGAAGACCACTAAATTGTCTTTCCATCTTTCGTGTAAATGAAATCAGCAATGTCTTAGAAGCAACAGTTTCCAGCTGTCGGGGCCTATCATCCAACATCCAACGTACACGCTTGGAAACGTTGTTAATGAGACCCGTGGGCTCCAAACCAAAGACGCCTGAAATTATTTACGAAACTTTGCAAAAGTTGTCTTAGAGAAATTAGCTCATGTCTAAACAGCCTTGGAACTCTTTACACGATTGGCGATAAAAGTGGTTACCCCTCAACAAGTGATATCTTGATTAAAGTTCAAGATAAAACCGGGCACGTCTAATTCAAGTTCAGTTTATTTTATGTGACGTTGATTTCTCCAAAAGGCTTTTAGCCTGCTGCTTTGCTGTTTCTCCACGGAAAAAGATAAAATATTGTGTACAAGAACTGAGAATAAACAACCTAAGATGAACCTGTATTCTGGGATTTCGCTAAAAGAAATGGTCACATTCATTCACATGTACCTTGTGAAAAGACGTCTGCTTTTGGTTGATCAACATTGATGGATTTGTAAATCTTCTCATAACACATCAGGATACCATCAATATGCCTGCAAAAAATCATAGAGATTGAAAACATGCAAACTGAGTCTGATGCGTTCCTGAGCAATGTGATATACTGCAAAGCCAATAACCTGTGATATTCCATCAGTCTTTCTATCATGACTTTTTCCGAGGACTTGGAATCAGGCACAAGCCGTTGCACAACAGATGAGTCTGTGGGTGGATCAAACGTGGAGTGGTAGACATCTGCAAAATAGCGAGGAATACTTGTTTGACTTCGCACGACTTAACGACTTTAAGCTCGGTTGTGAAGCAGTACGACTGGTAGCCTATCTCACAGGTGCTGAAAAAAAATTCGACATGAAGAGAAAAAGTGTTTTTCTCCAGCAAATGCACTGTAGGCTGCATGACTGGCACTGAGAAAGCATAAAGTTAAAAATGTTTCTGAAGAACATTTTCTTTTTCTTCTTCTCTTTAGGAGGGAGTGAAATCAATATCCTAACCAGCACTTCCATACACCTCCAAAATGGGCAGTCACATTATAATTACCGTAAGTACTCCAAGAAAAATGGGCGTGGTCACTTTTTGTACCACATATGATTGTACTTACCACCAGTCTCTGGGTCAATTCTTTTGCCCATCACCCTTTCTATCAATACAGTGTCTGGAGCCTCCAGGAGCACTAGAAAGAATCACAGGAATCACAAGACGGTAAAAGTTACGCACATATATAAATACTTAATTGACCACTCCCCTAGATGGGCTTTTCAGGGACAATGAAACAAATAATACAAATGAACACAACAGAGTTAAGAATCCCAACTGGCGGGAGGCAGACCAGTTGGCTATTTACAAGGATGACCAAGGAGTTGATCTAGGCACGAACCCAGAACAACACCAGCTAGTGGCTAGAGCTGGATTTGAACCTGGGGTCACCGCATTGAAATCTAGCGCCCTAGACCACTCGGCCACCTGCCTCCAAAGTGCCAATTAAAACAATAAGAAATGGTACTAGTAGTTTACAACAGTGGTAATGAAAATAAAACCTATCATCAAGTGGTGCAACATTACCAAAATGTTTTGGCATGATTCCCTCTGCTTGTAGAGCTTGAGCCTAGGTGCAATAACCAATAAGATAGTTTGGTAAGCTTTAGATGCACTTCATTCACACTTTCACTGACCTGAAGCCATTCAGTTCTGGTTCTTGAGTTTTTAGTGGCATAAATTTTGTGCGCCAAACATTCAGGGACACCACAGGATAATTTCCAGATAATTTTAAAAGCAGGGTGTCAACAAGGAATTCCGACAGGTCAAAGTAAAAATGCTCCCACCAAATCATTATAAAATGTCCTATTTGGTGAGTCATGTAGCTGACCTTGTAGGGTTTTTGACCTGTGACCCCTCTGTAATCTTGATTACTGCCTCGAGTATTTAACCTAACATAAAATACCTCTCAGGCTCACTTGAAACACATATATATTAAGGGCCATAGTTCATCTTACACTTGAAACAAGATTGACTTTTCAGAAGAAATACCCTCTAACCCTTATGAAAAATGCTGACAATAGCATTTTAGAGCATCTAGATTTCAAAATTTTCTGATGCAGCATACCCCCAGACCCCCCTAGTGGCTCTCGCCTTGAAATTAGATCAATTTTCTAGATTGAGTATGACATAAAAAAACCTACCAACCTGCTCTCTTGTTTGAGGAAATGCTTCAAGCAACCAGCCCTTGGGAAAGACAAAATTACATATGATTGGAAAATGACTATGATGACAATATGTTTGTCTGTTAAGTATCTGATTAGTCATGAATCTAACATTTTAAATACCTTACTGATGCAGTCTTCTTTCTCAAGCCTTTCTTTGATCAAAGTGACCCAAACATGAGTGGGAACCGACTGAAAATAAAACACAATTCCAAAATATCATATAATTATTCAAGGAACACAGTTATGACTAGCACTACCTAAGCATAACCAAGTTTGGATAACTTTTACTCTTTTTATCATTTTGAATTTATATATAAACTAACACAATATAGGAAAATATTAAATCACAGGCTCTGATTAAATAATTATTCACTTACATGTATCTTAGTGCTGTTTTATTATTTTAGTATCATTAACTTGCAATAAGAAGCAAAACATACACAACTGAATGAAAATTTAAAGTAAATTATTATTTTAATAAATTTGTACATGTAAATGGATTGCTGACCAGATAGAGAAGAAGGTCCATACATGCGATTATTTGACATAAATGATTTATAAAAAAATCTTCAATTAGGTACAGCAATGATTGTCATAAAGCTCTCACCTCTTTGGCTGACATATACTCCTGGGCCTTCAAATAAAAATTATTACAAAATGAGAAGTAGTTGTATTCAGTCACATTTTCTCACCCTGCAGATATTACATAAAGCATCAAGTTAAATTAAAGAAAGTAACATTCATGAATACACAATCAATCCAGGTCAGTCAATGCCTGTTATGGTTTATTTCAAGAACAAGAACATTGTATCAATCTAGCAGGAAAAAAAGCATATTATACAAAATCCAACAATTTTTTTTCCGTAGAAGTTAACTTGAGTAACATTGAAAGTTTAAACCACAGAACAGACTACCATATCTATCACCTTAATTTTACGTTTTCTACAGGTGATTTGTATTGACTTTTATCAACTTCACCAAACTCATCCATTATGTTTACTGAACTGTAATATGACTAAACATTTTAGTCATGTATCATATTATGTGAATGACCACTTTACAAAAATTATCCTTTCAGTCACCTATGTTTTCATAGAGTTAATTATCATGGAAACTATATACTACCTTCTTTGCAACTTTTGAGACTGATTCTGCCACAAGGTTATCAAGTGTTACATGGACACAGTTAAAATGTTTGCTTGCCATCACAGACTGCAAACCAAGCAAAAACAATAAACTGTTTGTGAATTAGATATTGAATCAAACCAAAAAAATATTTTGTATTACTACAAAAACAACTTGAACTAAAGTGCAAATTGAAATACAACAGATACACTTATCCTAACCTAACTGTCTGATGAAATTATCACTGGCTCTGGCTGCATCTGCGGGGGCCTCTCTCTTTGCTGATCAGCTACTTTATGTTCTCAAAACTGGAAAGATCAGCACTAAGTGTTTAAGTTACTTTGAAATAATCTTTTGCAAAATTATTGACAAACAAAATCCCTACCATGGTTCTCTTTCCAGCTGCAGGGGGTCCATGAATAATTATCTGTGGAACTAATAAAGACAATGAAACACAAGTATTGTAACTAAAGGCTGGTTTTCACTTTATAGCATATATTAGCACAAGCATAAGCATTAAATGAGAACAGCAGCAACATAAACATAAGCATGAGCAGAAGAAGAACAAAGCAACTTAATTGTCAGTAATTTGCTGTTTTCACTAGTAATGTGCTCAACATAAACATAAGTATAAGCATTATGCTAAAAAATGCTTATGCTTATGTCCCGCACCTTTACTAGTGAAAATAGCAAACAAAAAATAAGTGGACCTTATATAAATAAATATAAGTTCTTCTTATGTTTTTGCTTAATGCTTATGTCACTTCTATAAAAAATATGTCTCTCTTGCAATTACACTTAATATGTTTCTGCTTATGCCCCACTGAAAAGCAGCCTTGGGTATGTTCTTGCACTCCCCACCTCCCATTCAAACAGTGTAACATAGTTATACTGTAAATAAACATTAGAGGTATTTTTCAGAAATCATTCAAGTGCGCATAATTCTCAAAGAAACTCCCAAAAAACTATAAACCATAATGCAAAATTAACAAAAAAAAAGCCAATAGCTAGTTGAATGACCTGGCAAGCATTTCTCATTTTTCCAAATCTATCATGAAATGCAGCTCATCCAATGTGTAATGTGCATATCTGTGCTTAAACATGTGTGAACATTTTTACTTGCTTTATGATCACATCAAATCTAATTTCTGTTGAGAAAACATAAGTAATAATATAATTATTGAGCCTCCACTTTCAATTTTTACTAAAGTATTTAATTAATAAAATTTATAATATTTAGGTGCTCATACGATCCTACTTACCATTACTTTCTTGGCCAAGGAGGTCAATCATATAGGACAAAGGGTCTGTAGGTTGTTCTACGATAAGACTGCTCAAGAGCCACTGTAATCAAATTTTTTTGAAAAATTGTATGTATTAATATTGTATGTATTGTGTATTATGGCTGGTGCTTACATGTATACTGTAGCTGGTACTGTATATTTGACCCATGTTCTGATTGGCTAAGTGCTAAGGGCATTATTCTCCCAATTATTATTGTACAAAGACAAAACAAAAAGTTATTCAAAGGTCAAATTGCTTTTTTTTTCTGAAAATTATTGGGGATAAAGACGAGTATTGATGAGCATGCATTCCCAGAGTGAATTCTGTTAACTTAACGAGCTTGAATATTTCAGGAGAACAGCAAAGATACAGAGTTAAATTACCAAGTAGCTGGTGTCATGGATCAAATCTTAGCTGCTTTTTTTAAGCCAAATTAAACAATGCAGATAAATTATTACCCCTGAACATTAATTTTTTTTGGTCTTTAGAGGAAAACCTCAAACCTCAGTCTTGCTGTATTGACTTTGCTATTGCTTGGTCAATGCATCAAGGCCTCAGTTTGAAATTTTCCCAGTGAAGATCTCACTCTCAGTTAATAAGTCCTAGTTCAAAAATAACCGTTATGGTCAGAAAGTCATTCACCAATAATGGGTAAGATTTCTGCACGGTCCCATGCATTAATTATGCATACCTTTTGTGGCTCAAACTCTATTTCTTTTTGGAACAGAGTTAGTATGACAGTGATGCATGTACAATTATTAATGTTTGGAGCTGTACATGTGAGGAAATCTTTCCAATTAAACGTTCATGGTAAGGATGAAAGCAGCAAAGTTAGGTCTACAATTAGGATCATCGTTGTTAGGCTAATAATTTTTGACGTTTGTTGACGTTATGGATTGCTTTTAAGCTAGCCTGCACGCAGGCGGTTGGATAGTCGAAAAAACCGGAGTTCGTAATGAGGTCGCCATCTTGGATTCGCGCGGGTAGGCGACCTCATTACGAACTCCGGTTTTTTCGACTATCCAACCGCTTGCGTGCAGGGGACATCACGTTTCCCAAACAAAGTTAACTAGAAATTCCCGCTAAAAACATTACAAACAGTCCAGTAGAAACAGTCAGTCAAGAAGTAGTTTAATTTGCTGTTCACTTGAGGTGCGCGCTACAATCTAACAATCTTTACAAACATTTTTCATGTCTTTAATTACGTAATAATACCAGGTTTCATCACAGAAAAGCTCGGTTAACGGTTACTTGCAACGCAAATAATTTTAATTCTGAAATCAGAGGTTGCTACCATACTGCAGCTGTCGATAACACATATCATCATTTCTAAATAACTTAACAGAACCTTTTGTTTTGCATATAAGCTTATCAGTTAAATAATTAACTTAATTTCCTTACCTCATAAATCTGGAAAATACCGTGTTTTTCGGCATAGTTTGCAAATTCAGGAGGAATCAGCAATGGTTTCTTCGTTGCATCCATCTTGAATTTTTCCTTCGCAGTTGCTACGATAAACAAGGTGAGCCTGCAAGGACTGAGACCAGCCGCATGTTCTTGGCGTCCATAGCAACTAAGCCAGGAAATTCACAACTTGGTCGAGTGGCTGATCGCTTGGTGGACTGGAGCTGTAAATCTGAGTTAATTTTCTAAGATTGTGATACTAAAGAAAATCTTGCTTGTATTTAAGGTAAGTTACATCTCAGTTTCAAATCAAACACACCATACAATTTGATGATCCGTTGGATTTCGAAGAACGAAATGTTGATCTTACGAACGCGCGATATCGCGCAACACGACACTGCATTGTTCCCTCTACGAGCGCTGAAATTTCAATTTCTTCTCAAGCAAATCTACAGCTGTTGAAGGCCTTATTTTCTAATTTTGGTGGGCCAGTGTCAAAGAAAACAGGATCGCAAAAATGTGACACAATTAAATTTCGGGGATTATTTCAACATTAGGGATCTACAGCATGTTGCCAATAAGCGTCATAAAACAAACATTAGAGAGTTTAAGCATGACGTTTACGGCAGACGGCAAACGGCAAAGATTACCTCTGGTATTTTATTCTCTTCTTGTAATCCTTAAATAAATCACACAAAAATAGACAAATGTCTCCCGCTATTCACCGCAAATTAAAAGTATTTTCACTCTGCTGTACAGACAGCTGAAGACAGAAGGCAAAAGATTCATTTTTGCCGTTTAACGTACTGAACGGCATGCTTAATCTCTCTGGTCGCTTTCCTAGCGACAAAATAAACGTAAAAAGAAGATGAGATCGAAATATGTCGGCAATGATTTCCATCTAGAGGCAAAATGGGAGGATCTGGTATTACTGGAGAAAACGATCTGTGGAATGGCTCAAGGTTGACAAGGTCAACAGATTTTTATATGTGCCACGCGGCCTTTGAACCAACACAGCGAATTTTAAAATGTTTTTCATGTAAATCACCGAAAGATTCATTTCCGCAGTCGTTTTACATAACACAAGAGCGAATATTTTTGCCATTTGCAGGTGCTTTAATTTTAGCTGTACATACAACATTAAAAAGAAGATAAGATATAAAGATGAGCAAGGACTATGTTACATTGGGAGCTCAAAGGGAATCGCTTCTGAACAACCCTCTTCTACAAAAGGTAAGGGGAAATGTTCCAAGTTTAGTGCTTTTAAATATTTTTTCGCTTTCTCTTAAACATTTGCCGAGTTACTAAATTATGATTTCTCAGAGATCTTAAATCAGTCATTAGAGAAAGGCAGTAACACGACAACAAAAGACAAAATGAACAGATCAAAATAAACAAATATCTAACCCCACCCAACCCACAGTGCACTAATGTTATATTAACCAAGGTATATGTGAGGATTAAGGGGGATTAACTTAACTACAAAATTAGCTAAAACTGTTGCTATGGAAAGTTCCCAACCCTCATATCTTGGAAACCCTAACGGCTTGCACAGGCAAGCTGTCTGGCTATGTTGTTTAGACAATCAAAAAGCTTTTCAAGATTTTTGAGTCACGACCATATTTGGTAAGTAACATGACCAGCACAGAAAAAAGCCCACAACGTGAGTGGCATACACTTCTGGATATCGAAAATGGTGGGAATAGTTAACGATCATTTTATACAATTTTTTTTTCACTTTCTTTGACTCATGACCTCATTTTCGCAACTATACGTTAATTGCAAACTTGTCTAGACCAGTCAAAATGCAAGGTTTACACTGCATGTGGATTGCATGATGTCCTCTACACATAAACTCTACAAATAGTATTACATTGTCAGTACCTTTTAACTGATTTTCTAACTACAACATGTAGTCTGAACTTGGGAAACCACTCAGACGCTGCTTCACTTTACCATCCGATGGGTTCACATATGGCAAACCAAATGAAGGGAAGAACAGTGGGGCTGCAGATGGTAAGATCATTTGAAGTAAACTTTATGACTTTTTTGTTATTTATGCCACACATTACTTACCCTGGGTACCAGAGGTTTTTCTTCATGCACGCATGTGGGGAACTTAGGTAACTGTGCAAAAAAGCCTCTGATACCCAGGGTACACGTTATAACTGTGACACTGAGAAGACTGTGAACTTAACACTAGAAATATTTCAAGAATGTCTGTTGTGTTGCAAATCAAAACCAATCCAATAAGAGATGGCTAAACTGCAACCTGTAACACTGATCGATTTTGTTGTTAGTGCTTTCTTTTTGTGGTTTCATTAAGAGTCGACACTCGACCTGATTAGGCGAAGCACAACCAAATATTGCAGAAGTACTTATTAGAGGTTCATGGCTTATACTGAATTTCACAATAAATGTTTTCTTGAGTAAAGATATAATTACAAACAATAATAATTAAACCATACCTGCAACAAAATTATATGTACAGTGTTGCATATAAAACTACCTCCCCAAAATTATAATGCTAAAAGTGACTAACTTTTCTTCTCTTAGCTCTTCTTTGGAGGTCTGCCCCTGTAGCTCAATTTTATCTTGAAGAGAAAAAGGCCCCAAGAGATTTCATAGGATTAAATAAGGCAGCAGTTCAAGCTGGCCTCACAACAGCTCAAGAGCATTTCCAGTACCGTGCAACACATGACATGAGAAGAAAAGACTCCGGAAATGAAAAAACATCGCTAAAAGTCAAAAGAATTCCTCCAACAATGGTGTTTGGAATTCCTACAAAGTAAGTTAAATTTAACCCAGTACACAACAGTTGCTCTTTGTTTAACCTGAGAACAGCACTATTGAAGCAGTAGAATAATATTACTAACAGTACATGGCTGTTGCTTTTTAAATGAGTTCACAATGCATATGGTTTACAAGGAATGACCAGTCCCTATATTACAACTCATATCTATCAATAGGGGTGGCGAATGGTTCTTCAAAAAAATTGTCTCACAGAATTTTAGTCATTTTTCACCAGTCTCACCAGCTCAATTTTTTGCAACATCGTCTCTGTGTCGATTTCTTTTGCAAGGCTATAAAGAAAGTGTCGGGCTTGCAGTTGAAAATATATTAGTCTTGCTGTCTTGCAGTCTCAGATCTACCATTCCCCATCCCTATAAATTACTTCTAATGCTTTGGCTTCCTGATAGTCAGCCTTAAACAACAGATCTGGTTTAATTGTGATTAAGGTCATCACTTACACCTGTAGGGCTGCAAGCAGCATTGAGAGAAAACCCAAGCTGTTGGGGTACCTTTGGTTTTCCCATCTTAATTATTTAACCTCAAGATTAGTGATTGTAACAAGCACAAAAAAGTGGCTGCATGTGATTTACTGACAACTCTTTCATGCTCTTGTTCACATACAGATAAGGACAGTAATTTGGTGTAAGCTAGGTTCTAATTTTTTTTACACTTTTTTGTGGATTGAATATCGTGAGTCACTGGAACTGTGATATACAGTTTATATACATACAGTGTACACTGGCATTTTTTTAACCACTTGTTGCCTGCAGCAAAAAAAAAAGTCAATGATCTAATGGCGCTTCTTCAATGAATAATTGGTTTAAAATAGGCAGAACAAAACTGCTTATAAAGTAATATGCCAACCTCAATTCACCAACTTTGTCATAGTGGTAATAGAATATAATAAAATTATTATTGTACACCTGTAGATCCTGCAACACAATTCACTGATAAAGTTACTTCAGTTTCTAGGTTACAGCTATACAACCAAATAAAAACACTTCTGTCTGCTTTTCCTTACAGACCTTCTACACCAGTTTACAACCTTCTGGGACACAAATACCAGGACCTTTGGTTAGAGGAAAGGCGTAAGGCTGAGGAAGCTACAAGAGCCAGACAAGAGCAAAAGGTTGCTACATTTTGATGATCGCAGATCAAATTGTCTGGTGCAAAAAAGTAAACAAGATAGTTGCCCCCTTTTCCAAACCTTAACAGAGAATTTGAATCTGCCAATGAAATCACAAAAAGTTGGAATATTAAATGTATCAGAGATTTTCATGTACTTAGCACAACATGTATTCATTCATCATAAAATAACACTTCTGACCGTAAACCCTAATGGCATTTTTCAGTTTTCCCTTTTTATTAATGGTACTAAATTTTTCAAAGATGAATTATTAAAATAGTAATAAAGAATAGGTTATCAAATATGACACCACAGTGTTTGCCAATTAAGTAAGTAGTTTCCAATGCCATCTTTCATTTTTAAAAATTATTCCTTCTTCAGAGACACGTTGACAAAACCATCTATGAGACAAGGACTTCACTACTGCGAAAATTTCAACCTCCAGTTGATCCTGCTCCACTGTGGCACATGCCAAAGTTCGAAAAGGTAAGTTAATTAATAATAGTTATTATTTTTATAGAGTTCAATTGAAATTTGGCTGTTTTGGCCTTTGCTGAGAAACCTGAGCTCAAGGAAATATATTAATAATATAATTCTTCCTGGTTCCAGAAATTCCTTTCTGTTTCAGTGCAGATTTGAAAGAAAATAAAGAATTTTTTGTTAGTATACACTAAAGTAACTGGATTATCATTATTAGCATTTTTGTACGCTTTGATTGGCTACTCAAACTCTAAATGCTATTCACCTCCAAGCAACTCATGCAAAAATCATAATCCTGAACAACAAGGAACAAATGAGTTCAAAATCATCACTCTTGAGCTCTATTATCTCACTGTTTTTGTATATTCACCTCAGTGTCAGTGGCCAGTGGTTGATGTAAATTTGCCTTGTGACTACAATAAATTGCAGCTTGGTAAATATATCCATCAGTTAAACCACCTGCACTTCTGAGACCCTACCACTGCTAATTAGCAAAGTACTCTATGTCCGATATCCAATATTATTTTGTAACTAACTCTGTATGTTGACCACTGGTCTTGATATTGCTTTTTCATTCATTTTGTTATAGAAGGTAGCTATAAAATCTTGCAAATTCAATGTATAAAACAAATTGCCAAATTTAAATGGTATTTGATGAAGATCCAAAAGAACATAAAGTATTTATTTTTTGTTCTAATGGCTTGCCACCAATGGCTTCTGTAGAATAGAGAGTTCAGTTTTGATTATGTCAATTCCAAGGATTGCATCCCAAGCAGAATCCTAATGTTCATTTTTTGAACTGGTGAAAATTAACATTCGCTGTTTTTTGTCTTTCAGATCCCTGCCTACCTCAGCACATTTCGGTCTGACAAAGCTAAAGATGCTGCCTTCAAGCATCACGCAACAGATAGCACTTCCCGGCAAGGAACCTTTGGCCATGGCATATACGAACCTGCTAAAAGCTAATAATTTTTAAAAATGCTAACAAATTTACCTTGATTAATATGTTAACTTCTCAACTTTGAGTGATCTGAAAAAAAAAAGTTCTAATTTAAATACCTTGGTTGAATAGATTGTTTGAGAGGTTGCATTACACTAAGTTCTAAACACTCAACTGAATGATATTGTCAACTATGACAGAATGAAAGAACTAACACTTCATAGTGGAATGGCTTTAAAACTTTATTCTCATTTGATGAACTTTGGTTATACTAGATCATTATACATATCTCTGGTATGTTGGTGTACAATCCACGCAAAATTCTATAATATGCTTTATGGCTATCATTCACTCAGAGAACCCAAAAACCATTTTAATTATAGAATATAAATCTAATACCAACTCACTCCTTGATGCCAGTGTATAAGTACCTTCACAATGGCATTACAAAGTACCTTTAATAACTTCTACTGTATTTCTCTCTGTATATCTGGAACATCTGATGTATTTTAACACAACTCCTCAAATGCATTTGAAACACTGTAAATAATACCATTGGGAATGACCAAATTCAATAAAAAACAAGTCTTTATAAACTTGACATCCAGCATGATAATGAGTGAGAATAATATATTTAAATTTAGAACTAGCATTTTATTTGTGAAGCAGTTAAAAACCTCTTAATCCTCAGAGTGCACATTGCTGTGATAGGTCAATTTTGCATGCCGTACTTTACTGTGCAGCTCACTAAATTTGAAAGCTTTCTTTCCTGATCGCTTGACTAACCTCAAAGATACAGTAAATATCTTACTAACCTCGTTTTCTTGGTTTGTATTGTAAGTTACAGATCCTCATTTAATTAAAAAAAACTCAGTCTGTAAATTACAGTCTTACAGACCTTGAACTCAGTTACTTAGTACTTAAGGTATTAATGAATCTTTCACTGGAGACTTCTTTCATTTGTAGAAATAATGCCCGTCAGGAACATTTATTTATCCCTCCAAGATGGCTGATTTTGAGCTGTTAAATGCATATAAATTGAATGTAGTACATGGTGTCCCTTGACCACCAGCGAAGCATTCAATGAACAGTGATTATGACGACTATTGTCTACGTCAATATTGCAATATTAAGTTGAGGGTCTAAATACTGCTCATTCATTAATACCTTAGCCCCCAAACAACATGTGATTAATATGTAAGAAATGTTCTCCAGGTTGATTTACATTGTGTAGTGAGGGAACATCTTTAAATAGCCCATAATTAGACAGCTAGACAACAACCATCATTCTCACTGCTATTTTGTTTTCTTGGGAGAGGGTTCATCACTTGATTTTTCTGCTTTCTTGGGCGATCTTTTGAAGTATGACAAAAGAGTCCCAGAAACTGGTTTTTCTTGTTGTTTGGATCTGAAAGTAGAAAACAACTTAAAATAAATCATTACAGAAAATGTTCTCAAAAGTTTGCAACATTTTTCAGCAAGAAATAGCTTACAGAATCTGCAATTTTATCCACCAGCTGATAAGATTGCAAGGAAATTAACCCTTCAATTTCCAATACCATAGAGCTGATAATGTATATTCATTAATTTTGACTACCATACATTTCAAGCATTAGCCCTTTGTGTCGGAGTAAATTGCAAAACATGAGCTTTTAGAATCCCTGTCAATGGTCAATTTACATTTATCAACTCTGTTGATAAAACCACATTTTTGTGTTATTAAAGTTTACTGTTGCTTGAATACTGTGAGTGGGATGAATGAGTGGAAAACACGTTTTCAGACTTGACTCGCATGAGTATTGTGTCACAGGTGACAACCGGTGCTGCTCATCAACTTGATTGACCAGCTGTATGACATAATAAATAACTTCCCATTTAGGAACGCAGGACTAACAGTGAAGTGGAATGTTCCTTACAAGTCAATTGGCTTGACACAATCTGGTGATTTATTCCTGGAGTTGTTAACAACTGTTGACACTGGATGCCACTCTAAACAGTCTTTGGGTGCTACAAGTTCAAGGGCCTAGTAACAAAAACAATTAACATCAAGGATATTAAATATTACAAAGTAAAATGCACGTTCACAAACTTGAGAGATATTTACATCCTCACATGATTACAATCTTTCTTGGAGGTACAGTCCTGTAGTGGTTAATAACTGAGCTTTATCATTGGATGAATGATGGTTTATAAGGGTTCGTGGTTTGCCTAGTAGTCTTTGTATGACTATTCTTCCCTTAGCTGATTAACTTATCTTGAAGTAATAGGGTATAGGATTTAAAATAGGCAGGCACTCCTGGTAGAGATAGTGAGATATTTTGTCCTGCCAAAAGCAAAGGAAGGTATTGTCAGTGGTTACAGTACTAGGTCCCACTTCCCAGGCCCTGGTTTCTAAAATAAACTCCTGTTAGCTCAATCAATCTACATTTCTTATACTACTGAGCAGCACACAAACTGGTACAGTGTATCCTTGCCATGGAAAAGCAGCCCATGGCCACCTAAACAGAGTAGAAGCACATCTAGTAGTTGCTTTATGCCACTGACAGAAACTAAAGGTTGAATTCCAACTAACTGGCTGTTCAGCTATATTTAACTGTCATCCAAGCCTACCTGACATATTCAATCTACAATTCTGTGGCCAAAGGATAACACTGATCTCCAATTTTGGATATCTTACATGCAGGCCATATGTACCAGGATCTCCTCTGCCAGGCTAGTATCCTCTATTGGGGCCTGGCAATACAAACCGTTTTGGAAGGTAAACAGAGGTAGTCTTAAAGGGTAACCTTACTTTCTTCCAAGGGACTTCTCCATAGTCTAACCACTGACGAATCTCATCTTCACCATCAAGAATAGCCTGAGAAAGTTGAAACATTTAAATGTCAGGATTAAGGAAATATCAAAGGCTGCAGTGCCAACCTGAGAAGGAAATGGTGGCAGGGAATTTGTTAGTAGATCTAATGAGGGAATTTGTGTCTGGTCATTGTAAATTTCTTTCACACTATCATGCACAACCTCACTCAATCTTTAGTTTTAATAGTAACTTTAAATGAGGGTGGTCCTTGTTCACTTGCCAATATACATACTCTAAAGGAGATTGAATTTCATTTTTAAGTGGAAACAAAGTCCTATAATGGGTGCATTGAGAGCATCTCTCACTCCATTACACAGCTCCAATAAATAAAAAAATATTTGTGTTCTGTGTTTGCGGGATCAAGATGAAGTGATTGACTTACTGGCATCCTATCATGGAGCCACTTCAGAGAGGCAGTTGAATCTACGGTGATGATTGAGTAAGAAAACAGATCTTTGTCTTCACTGGAACTGCCCTGTAATATGTGAAATGTTGACAAGACTGTAAATATGCATGAGTTAACTGTATGACTGTGTTAAGTGCAGTCAAATAAATATTCTACCCTGTATGAGCAATTCAAAAATTAATATGAGTTTTGTTTGCTTGAAGTCCAAACAAGTGGATCTTGAAAAATCGTATGTATAATGTAATACACCACCTGCTTTTCTAAAAGATCTAAATCTGAGATCAGTAATTGTTTTGTGTCTCAGGTCTACAACAAATTGGTGGAAAAAGACTGATGCATATTGTCACAACCGTTTCATTTTGATACTGATATACAGCTGTGCAGATTGCAAAGTCTGCCATACAACAGTGGGGAACAATTTGAGAAAAACATGCAGGTATAAGAAGTTACACCTGTTCAAATGATGAAAGCATTTATTTACTTTTGGTGCTTGCCAGTGATCAAACAAGCCAGCCATAGTCAATAGACGTTTAGTTCCTGAACTGTTTTGTGATAAAACATCCTCTTCCTTCACTTTTGTTATTGAAGCAGTTTGTTCATCTTTGATACAAACATCTGCATCAGGCTGCTGTCCCATTTCCTCTACTTTGCTCTTTCCATCCTTAGAGACTAGCATGCTGTCTGTTTTTGCTTCTAGCTTGCCATCATTTTTGAAGTAGATATAATAAGGCTGTTTTTTTCCTCCTTTTAGAGTCTCCCACTCAAAGAACCTATTAATGAAACATATGTCTTGACTTTTATTTCCATTTATTGAGTTTATAAGAGTACTTTTGGACATCAATCTAAATAAAATATGTTCTGCCCAGTTGCTGCATGTCAGTAAGAGATACAGTTTCAAGCACAGGTTCAAGAAACAAAATTATAGCCCTCGCATTCACTAAGGGGCAAAGCAGGCAGGTGTAAATCATTCTCACTGGAAGACCTCAGAGAAAAAAAATGCCCTTGCCGTCTGTTTACTTTTCAGTCTAGGCAGGAAGCTGACTTACATGTATCTAAAAATTATACCTGAGGTGTCAGGGGTGGAACTGCTTTGGAACTGCTAAGCCGGGCTCTGTGGCTTCATAAAAAAAATCCATGAACAATATTATATATACCCGTGTACAGTGCAGCTCAGATATATCCGAACCAAAATATATGCATAATTCGCATCAGCCCAATACGCGTATACGCGCATTCACATATGCACATATGCATATGCATATACTCACACAATGAAAACAATGAAAAATGAAAGTCTTTGCACTATGCATTTCAACGCTGTTGTGGCTCTTCAGGAATAGCAAAGTGTGTTTATTGACTTATTGCATCACTGATGTAATTCTACAGTTGTAAGCACGCGCAAGCAATTACTGTAATTTCAAATCATTAAGAACGGGTTTATACTTCAAAATAAAAAACCTCTCTTTGTTCTTTCTCATGCCCTCTGAGGGGCTGAAAATCTTGTAAAACAGAAAGATAGCGAACTGAGGTGTCAATCCTGGCTCACATTCATCAATATGCTTACTGAATCCTAGCATATGTGTATGCGGGTATCTAATTTGCTGTTCATGAACTGTCACTCTATTTCTCAGGACATCACCTGTTTCTCCTCCCTAATTACGTCCACATCCTGCCACATAAATCACCTCTTTGATTGCCGCATTACCTGCGGATGGTTGTCCTGATGATGATGTAAGATTTTCAAAATGAGAGCGGAGGACCACCTCAGTTAGAGATGAGGGTTTCAGGTCAGAAGGTCAGCATATCAAGGTTTTGACACCTGACTAGTAATAGGGGCGACGTGGGTTGAAATCCCACTCAGGGCAAATTTTCTTTCAAACATTTATTCTAATATATATGTGTTTGTGTGTATATATATATATAACCAGCGCAGAACCTTGTGGAACTTCTTGTTTTCATAAAAAGAAACTGTGACAGTTTATATGTTTGTTATTTCAGTCCACCCCTGCAAGACGTGATTCCTCACTTGCAATGCCATGCGTTTCATGTAGACTATCAATAATAATTATTGTAAGCTGGCTGTGTGTTCAGTCAATCTGCCTCAGTTCAGATGATCATAACAATTAACAGTGTTAAGGCACTGTGGTAACCTCATCTCCTTCACCTCCTCTTAGAAAACATAAAAGAACCTGCTACCTCATTTATACTGCACAAAGATCCAGAGGGATCTGACATTAAGTACACCATACACAATATAAAATAAAGTCAAGGTTAAGTGGGGGATAAACGCAGTCTAAACACCTATCCCAGAATGCTTATGTCTGTTACAGAAAGCTACATTCAAAATGGGCTGTTCACCCTCACATACGTCTGGAGTGGATACAGCTAAATGGTATAACCCCAAGACTTACCCTTCTGCCAAAATAACACATCTTTTTCCTTTCTCAAGGGGAGACTTGAATGACTTTTTGTCTAACAGGGTATCACTTCTAGCATTGCTCATATTGTAGGTAAACTCCTTAGGATCTCCACGGTGCCAGGAAGGGATTAAACCCCATCTCATGGGTTGGAGAACTCTTTCAGTTGTACTTTCTGGGGATGTGTTGTTGAAATGCTGGCTGGATAACAGTACTGGGCTGTTTATAAGTAGATATTTACTGGTTTCAAAAATGAGTTCACAGTAAAATTGCCATGTAACAATAAAGTCAATTTCCTTTTAAAGAAATGTATGACATACATGTGGGCAGCAGAAGGCCACTTGCCATTAATTTCCTTGCAAAATATATTTCAAAATTCAACTATGAATTTTTCACAAATATTAGCAGCTGATGTCAAGGAAACTCCACATCTTGCTCTGAAATTCACCACAGTTAATGTGAGAAGAACTCAAATTTTCATATTCGTTGTCAATAATCGTGCCAATAACATATTCTCATGGTTTCAAAGAAGCCGTAGAAAATTTGCATATAAATTTACTGTTTCCGCATGGAACAGCTTGAGCAATTTAAGCCATGTAAGTTTATATTGCCCTGTACATTGCAGAAACAGAAACGTATCAAGTGTGACACTATTCCGGCCCCGCCAGACAAGAAACAGGAATAAGTAGTTAACCAAGAGATTAAAGCTTCTTTATTGACATGACAGGCAAGATTAAGGAGACCAACAATAGTGGGCTTATGGCAGAGCAAGGAAATAAAGATAACTTCCTTGTTCTGTTATAGAATAACTACCGCAAACTCTTGATTTTATTGGCTTGAATTCTTAAACAAATCGCACATTCCTGACATTCTATTTACTGGTGTGTTTTGTAAACACGTAAAGCCCACGACAACTCACGTGTACGATTGAGGACTGATATTATACGAAGGATAATACTTCGCCCCGCTTCCACTGTCCCTCCATTGCGGTTCTTGTGTTTTTCCGTCCTTCCCTTTGTATCTGCATGCCTTGGGGAATTCATCGGATGCTAGTGTACTGAGTTAGAACAAAGATAAACAGTTATTGGCTATAACAATAAAGCTTTAAGTTTACACATTGGGAAATAACTCCACTTCCAGTTGCTATTTTCGGCGATGTAATCATACCAAGCTGTTCTCCCGCACATTTTTGAAGCTTCAAACTGGAGTAAATGAGGGCATCAATAGCTTTTGGAGAAACCAGAAGGAAACCTTCAGAACTCGACTTAATTTTGGCGCGGTTTTGTTCGCGTTTTGGACAGCGGTCAACCTTACCGCAAAAGATTGTTCAAGCACATTGACAGAGCGCAAAAACCGCTGATTGGCTAGAGCATAATGACGTAAAATGGCTTGTTTTGCATAACTGCGCCTGCGCCAAAAAGAGATCTTCGAAGTGAAAATTCGAAGCAGTTCGTTATTCCACAAACAACGAACGAATTTGCAGGACTTGTACACAAACAAATAATCAGTTATAACAAGAAATCGTAGCCAGAAGAATTGAAGGCTCGTTTACTTTACTTCAAAAGTAAGGACGTGGATTGGCTTTAATACTCCTTCAGTTGTTTGGCACTCAGTGCATTTTCCTAACATGGAGCGTCAGGCCGCCGGCAGATTTACAGATTTTTGTACACCCAGCGAACTGGCAATGGAAATCTTCTTTTCTAGTGGTTGGTAGTTGCTGTTGCTGTTGCTGTTGCTCCACTAAAGGCTTCTGCCTTGAATGTACGTATCTGGGTAACAAGTTAATGGGCTGGCCATCTTGTTTCATGGCCCTCGCACGCTCGTACAACTTCGACTTCAAGGAATCGACTTTGTTGTCTTGTTGATCGCTTTCACCCGCGTCTTCGAAGTTATCGGGGTCATCGTCATCATCTTCATCGTCACTTTCCTCGTCGCTATCGTCGTCACTGTTGAGCTCATCGCCCGCCAAATACCTATAAAGAGAGGACGGAAAATGAATTTGTGGCTACTGATAGTAAAAACCGAGCCTTCTGACAGTTTGTGCTTAGCTTTGATGTCGTTCAAAATCTTTTTTTAACTAACCTATTCATCGTCGTGGAAAGCTCTCTTATTCTGTCTTCAAGCAGAGGATGGCAAATAGGGCACAAACGTGCACGGTCTGCATTTGACGCACTCTGACCAAGGTCGCTACATGTATCTCTCAAGCATTCGGTGTGAAAAGAGTGGCCACAGTTTAATCGTTTGTAGTCCACTGCTTGCTGTCTTTGGCAGTCACGCAAGTCACAACACACTGTCGGGTCCGGTTCATTTCCAAGAAAGGAATACCCCAGAGGAAGCGATCGCTGGTCCATTGTTGCATCAACAGCTGGGAAATAGTATGGCTGAAAGACAAGGTAATTATCATGCATTAAATATTGTCTATAGTCAACACATCATTTTCTTGTTTATTATCAACGTCTTTTTAAAGTGGAAAGCTAAGCTACTGAATGAAAAGTTACATTTTTATCCTTATAAAAGATTTTTCTAGGCCGTACAATCGGTACATGTAGCTCGGTTCATTCGAACAATTTTATAGTGTTTCTTGTTCCTTACAGTGGTTCTTCTCATTATTATTCATTTTTTTAAAATGAACTTCAGCCAGCTTGAGTAAAATTGTTTAATGAAGTTAACACCTGAAATTTACGATTTCCACGTGGGACTTTTGCTGTTTGGCCAAGCGTCATCCATACATTAGAGAAAATTTCAAACAGGAACTCAGCTGATTTTAATGCCATCTCTGCAATGTCTTTGTTACTGCGTCCTCGTAAGTAGTTTGGTAAAAACCATTCCATAAAATCAGCGTCGAAGCGTCTTCCACTTAGTGCATGGGCAATCGTGTTTATTAGTTGTGGAAAAGCCCAAATAGGTACATTACTGTAACAAAGTAATCAATAATATAACTCTTATTTTACTGTAACAAAGTAATCAATACTGTAACAAAGTAATCAATAATATAACTCTTATTTTATTACTGTAGTAACTTTGTGGGCAATGTCTCAAATATCCAATTTTTTCATTGCAAGCTCCTTATTGGTTAAGTAAACTACAAGAGAAAACTTTAATCAAAGGGTCTCAAGGACCTAAAAGACAATTACCAAAGCAAAAGTCAACTTAAAAACAGTGAATACTTCTGTGTTAGATATTCTTTATCATTTGTATCTTTCTTAGTTAAATTCAAAAGTTTAATATTTTTCCTACCGTCGTAATATGGAATGGAGTATCTCAATTTTCTTCTCAGTAAAAACTTGCAGGAACTCTTGCATCTTTTCTCCAAGGTCTGTGTTGTCTGACACATGGAACAGAAGATCACTCAACTGAGTTAAGGTTGCCTTGTCGTAGTTTCTGCGTCTGAAGTTGATGAAGATCATGGAAGCCCTTAGCATGGACTGCATCCAGCTGTCAAAGTTTCCACCACGAAAGAATGCAGTGTAGTAGTACGTATTGAAGCATGTTATCTCATCGAGTAGGTTGACCAACATTAGGTACTGTGGATCTTTACTTGAACCAAACAAATCCAAGACCACATCGCGAACTATCATCCAGCCTCCAAATGCAAGTGATGATACTAAAGAAATTTTTTCAGATTTTGGCTTCTTGGGAAATCTCTTGTTTCTAAAAATTTAGTAAATATAATAATTATTATTTTTGTGACCTCATGATAACTGATAGCTTCTCCCAACCTACAGGTGTACGAAGCTGAAGTATACTGCTTTTGATTTCTTATGTTTCTCTAAATTTGACCAACCTTCCAAATAGAGCTTTATATAACTTCTCAAAAACAGGCCAGAACACTTGAATGGTTGACTCCTCTGCATTAAGAGATACATGGAATGGACCCTGCCATGGAATCATTAATGGTGTTTTTCTCTGTGATGATCCATTTGGCCACTGTATTATGTAGATTATAAGAAAAAAAGGTTGTTTAATGTTACTGCAGTATATTAGGTTTATTTCAGGAAGGCATGGATGTATTGTTATCAGCCCTAATCAATGTTATTAATTGTTAAAAATTATTTCTTATGTGCTTGGAGGACACCACTCCATGGACTAGATTCTTTGGCTATTGTTTTGTCTTTTCATACAGATTATTTTTTTATTCATCAGTCTAATGTTTTGTTCCCCCTTTCTCCTTTTTAGTGCTTTTGTTTTATTTTGCTCTTTGCTTCTGTATTTTTTTTTTTACATCCAAGTAGCTACCTCTGCAACTAGCTTTTTATTGTATTTCCAGGTTGGGTAGTCACCAGTTACAACCAGTTGGAATTCTTTCATGTATTCCTCAAGCTCAGGACACACTCCTAGTGTGTGTTCAAGGGCTGCTGCATAATCATTCTTGCTATGGAGAGACTGCTGGAACTCATCAAGCAACCATGACGTTCTTAAACTTTCCATTTCATGCCTCTCTGCATCCCAATACACCCTTGGTAATTGAAAGCAAGTTATTGAGAACAAGTGAATAAAATGTTGTTACTACTTTTATTGTATAGCTTGATTTGAATAATTTGTTATTCTACTTGCATGTACTTGTGAACCATCAAAAGCTTAAAAATTTGGTTTTGAAAATGTAACAGTATTAAAAAGTTCAGTTTTTTTTTGTTTTCAGAAATTTGTCAACTATTCTACAGTCACACCTGTGTTTACCTGTGTTCAACAGTCACCCTAGGGAAATGGCAAGGTGACTGTTATATTCAGGTCAACTTTGCAGATAATATAAGGCAATTGAAAATTTTGGGAAGTTGTCTGGTGACCATTATATACAGGGTGACTGCTATATACAGGTCATCTTTGCAGAAAAGACAACTGAAAATTTTAGGAAGTTGTCTTGTGACAGTAATATACCGGGTGACCGCTATATACAGGGCTGTTATATACAGGTTTGACTGTATTAAAAATTTATTGGAGGCACTAGCTGAGTGTGTACTGTGAAGATTTAAAATAGGACTTTATAGGGCTTTATTAAGTGTACCTGAGATTCTGAAAGCTGTTCTGGATATTTGAAAAATTGACTTGTGTGTATTCAACAGGTAGTGAAGACAGGAAGCTGAAGGAAAAATATTTGGGCAGTTCAACGCGAAAATATCCCAACAGGTGGTCAATATCAATTCCTCCCCGGCACTCTCTGATTGCTCCATCTGGCATCACTACTCTTGCTGACCGGTGGTTTAATTTAATGTCATCATTTTGAGGCACAGCGTGGATGTTACAATGGATGTCTGCTAACACTGTGCACATGTGCCATGATGTACTTGTTACTGAGCTCGTTGGCTTCCTTGGGGCATGTATGAAGTGGATGTCATCTTCAATGAGTAGGATGAATTTTTGTTCCTTTGGAAAAAGTTTCTGACTAAGATCTTTTGTTGCAGTTGCAAATATTACAGCATTGTATATGTATAATTTATGGGTTTTGACATTGTTCAAAAAATACTGCTTACCAATGCCTTCTTAACTATTTAGAGAGAAAAATGCAGCTGGAAATCTTATGTCTGAGATTGTTTTTTTGGTCATGATATGTTAAGTGTGTCTCTGATAATTAACTTAGTGTTTCCCTTCCTCAAAATAAATCCCATTCTCAAGTTACCAAGGGTGGTAGTTACCTCTTAATATCCCAAAAACTTTTTGTTTTCAGTTGTAGGTATCTTTTTGCAATTGAGTGCTGGACTGGTTGAGGGAGAGGCATACAAAAGGCCCCTGCTGTCCAGTCATGATAGGGCTTTATGAGCCATTCAAGACAAGGCACAAGTGAAGTGTATTTTTAGATTCATTACTTTGGACCGAAAATGTGAAAGTAAGGATATTTTCTTATTAATCTATTATTGACCTTGGAAGCTTATTTTTTAAGGTCTTTCTTATTATACCTTCATTGCAATTTTCACTTTTTTTCTCACTTCTTCTTTGTTTGTTGTGGCCAAAGCTTTCTCATAATTGTTTATAGAGTGAGGATGGCAACTGTATCCAAGGACCATTCCAGACATCAGTGAGGAGTAACTTGCTCCACTTAATTTAAGTTGAAGACCATTCGCTTTTTGCATTGGACAGTTTTTCTGCCAATGAAACATCATTAGATAAATAATGATTACTTTTTTCAAAGATCCTATCATTTTTTCCCGTGACAAATAATCTCTGAGTGTGTGGATGGTTGTTCACATGTAACAAGTCTAGTTTAAAATACTTTCAAAGTTTTATTTGTATTCTGTTATCACCAGAGACAGATTTCTTATTTTTCTTTTTTTAAAGATTATTTCTCTTGGAAGAAAGAAGGAAAAAAATAGTGTGGTGTACATATAAGTTGGCGTCTTCTCCCTTATCCTTCAATGTGGTTTAATTCTATTATGGTGCATGTCAGTAGTTTTAACATCTTTTTTGTTTGTAGGAAATGGGGACCATACCTGATTTCTGAAAAAGCTGAGGTTATGCAGAAGAGAAACTACTCTTATCCGTTGGAGATTGGACCTCTTAATTGATGGAGGTTGTTTGTCATCATTCAAGATAGCCTGGAAGATGTCTTCAAACAGGCCTGGAGCATGAACATCACAGAATTTCTCCATTTCATCTGGATCATACAAGTTCTTTCCTCCCTTTGCATAATGTGTAACCAAAGACTTGTGAAATTGGTGAACAAGAGTGCTGAATGTTGTGTCTCCTTTAGCAGAGAGAAATATTTATAAGAGTAAAAGTTGTTATGGTTTTGTAGTCAGGGTTAAAAATGCCCACAATTTGCACTCTAAATTAATTTATTTATAGCTGGTTCCTCAAAGTTGTGCTAACTAAAAATGCCTTCTTTGTATCAGGGTCAAAGTTAACAGTACTGTGTGCTAGTGATGTGTTGTTCTCCTGGAACAAAAACATTTTTCCCTCTACCTCAAGCTTAATCAGGAATATGAAAACATTTAGCTTAGTTTTTGGAATATTTGTTTTATCCCTGTCAAAGTGATATCTTGGTTAAGCAGACTGTAAGGATGCATAAGTGCACAAAGGAAGGTAAAACTTGTTGCCTTTATACAGGGTTTACCTTGTACTTTCTTGGAAAGCATGATGTTCTCTTCCCTCAAATCCTTATTTAATTCATGCTGCTGACTTTGTTTTTCCATCAAGTTTTTGTTATGCTGTAAAACTTCTGTTGAAATAATAGCGATATTAGCAACCTTGGTTGCTAGGTTACACAGCTGTAATACTGACCAAGATATCTGTTTAAAGTTATTATAGTCAGCTGATGGGTGGATGCAGTTTGCAGTGACGTTAATTGTATAGTTATTACATTAAAAGGAACCAGGTGACACCTACTACATTGTATTTTAGAGAGTGAGGAATTTATTAGTGTCAATTGTTTTTCCTGGGCACAGATCAAAAACATATTACACTTTTTGAAAAGTGTTGAAAAGTAATATCCAGTCTTACTACATGCACCCACCTTCAAGTTTCTTTTGGAGGTTTTTATTATGGTTTTCAATTTCTTTCTGCTTTATTTCCAGGTTTTGCTTTTGATCCCTGAGGGTTTCCACCTGGTTAAATAATTCTGCAAAACTGTTTGAAAGTGCTTCTTTCCTTGTGTCCGTTCTAGGGCGCTAATAAAGAATAGGGTATAGAGTTTGTGACAGGTAGAAAAATACCAAACCATACAGACTGTGTTTAAAAGTGAAATAATATTTTATCCTGACACCCACCTTTGTTGGTGAAATGTATTCGTCCATTTGAGAAATTCTGACATCTTTGTCAGCTAATTCTAAGTGACCCTCGCATATCATTGTTCCAGTGTGATGAACTGTTTTGGTCTCGTCAAAAACTGAAAAAAGGCGCTGAGGGCATAGAACAAGAGCACCCTTGCAGGCATTTTCAGGACCGCGGAAAGGAAAACAGCAGCTTACTTTGTTAACGTTGTTACACTCGTCAATATGTTTTTTACAAAGAGTTGTATCACTGGAAAAACCACAGGCCCGTGCTGTCGTGCCAACCAAAACAGAGACATTTCCCCAACAGTCACTGGCAGCAAGTGCCGAGTGTTGACTCTTTTTGTTTCTCAGCTCTCGCGGCGCTTTGACACAAAACATCTCGATCACGGTCGTTTAAAAGGACAAAAAATGCCGGTGTTGTTGTCGGCAACATTGGGAAAATTGACAGTCCTTGCCAGCCGCCCTGTAGCCGCGGTTTAGGCGGGAAAACTTACGTGAGCGAGTGCTGGGCAATGAGCAATAACAAGAACACAGTTGTCGAAGGTGAAAGTAAAACCCTTTATTAAATAAAACACAAACGATCAGAAACATACATTTTCCCTCTATAACAATCTTACGAACCACACGCACTACATACTATCACCTCCATGAGTGAAAATACAAATTAGCACGAGTTCCTTGAAATCTAAAGCGATTTAAAAGAGTAATTATACATACAGCCCTTCAAACTTCGACTCGAAGACGCCTTCCTTGGTGTTCTCAAGTTGTAAAAGTGAAAGTTCAACTTTAAAGAGCTCTAAAAAAATTTCATAGAAACGAAAAAAAAGTCATATTTGATATGTTTCACATACACTATTTACCTCCAACATTTCTCTTTCCTGACCTTAAAGAGTAAGCGACCACCTTAAGAAACGCAAAAAACCTGCCCTTCTTCGAAACAACAAGCTTCAAAATAGGCTCCGAAGCTGGTCACAAACATCCCTGCTTTAGAGAACCTGTTTAAGTCCGATCTTTTCGCTAGCGTCGCCAAGACAGGGCTGAATGCTGACAGATTCCGTTCAACGATGTTGAAAAATCCTCAGAGCGAGGACAGCGGCTTGGCAGCGTCCGCTGTGACGTGTTAGATTCTGATTAGTCCTCCGCCATTTTGAAAATCGAACGGCGGGAATACAAGAACCAGTGGCGAGAGCTCTAGTGCGCATGTCTGGCGGTTTTTGCGCTCTGTCAAGCACATTGTCAAGGATAAAAGTCGCTTAATATCAAACGTTATTTACTGAATGCGTTTTTAATGTGAAGGTTAAAACAACAAAAATAAAAAGTTGAGCCTAAATGCTGCAAAAATTCGAAGAATATTTGCAGAATTTGTAGTCAAGTCACGTGCTTTATTGCTTGTATCCCGGCGGCCCCTTCGACCTGTTAGCAAGGTTCAGTTGTTATCGGACCCTTCTTTTCCGAGATAGTGTTGTGGTGAATTTTTTGTTATTACCCACTTTTTCGTTCCCTGTAGCTCATTCAGGCATCATAAATTTGCGATAACAAGGATAGCTGTCTGGTCATTGCCCTAGTAAGCACTGGAAGACCGTAGTTTGGTCTCCAAGTGGTAGGTCGTTGTTTACTTAAGCTTTTGCCGACCTGACTATGGCCGGTCATGCTTGAGTTCAAAAACTTTGCCGAAGACTGTTGCGGATTAACTACAGTTTGTTGTACTCCATCGGTGTAAAATGCAGCAGGGAGGAGTCATAATGGTAAGATGGTCTAACAGGAGTCGAGAGCTGGACAAGTTTTCTATGTATGTGTCGTGAAGTTTAGTGATACGCTCACCTTTAAATTTGCAGTATGATGGCCTTGGACGGACAAGGCGGACAAGCCGAACTGACGACCTCTACTCCAAAATGAAAAGATCTGGTTCCCAAACACTTTTAAAGACAGACCTTGAACAGTCCAAGGAGGCAATAAAAACCGAAATTCGCAAGCAGCTTAAATTAAAAGAGGGGGCTGAAAATTTGAAAAAAGTGGCTACAGACAAGAAGACTCTCGCGCAATGTAACTCGATTTTAAAAGAGGCTACTGCTAAACTGCAAGATCTGCACGACGAATTGCAAGACCTCAACGCATTAGTGTCAGAGGATGTGTCCCGTGAGTATTTAAATTGTTTTAGATAACTTTAGATAAAGGTGCACTTAGATTAGTTTCCCGTCAAATTGTTTTGCTAAAGTAACGAGCACCTTGTCGATTTCAAGTTGAAGAAATGCACTTGCATTTGGGTGAATTTCGTTTTACACTGTGAAAAAAAAATTCCAGAACTAATCGCTTTCTTTCTAAGTACCAGTTATGTAGAGGTTTTCAACTGAAGGACTTGAACTAAGTAGTTTACTTTTTTCATCGCAATCTTTAATAGTTGACTATTTTGTGGCGAGGCATCCCTCGTCTTTTCAAATCTATCGCTACTCTATTTATGTGTGTTGCTTTTATGCTCATTTGCCGACGGTGCTTTGGCTGTCTCTGCGTTGTACATTTAAGACTTATTACTAGAGAATCATGAAAATATATACGATATGATGAGGTTATATCCCCAACGCTAACAAACTAGAAACACTGCATAATATATAAGCTTAGTTTCATCCACAAACCACGAATTTTACCCTGGTTTTCATGTTTAAAGTGGATGTAATTTTTGAAGCGCCAGAATCATTTCCGTCGGCGTTCTTACAACAAACTTTAACTTTCCTTTAATTAAGCACTAAATTAGAGTTTCAAATCGTTCAAAAACCTCAATCCACGTACACAAGATAATTACTTGGTAGCGAATATGTATGATAGCTGGTGCGTATCCAAACTCTTAAACATTGTTTAAGTGTTTAAAATCGTCACCCTTTGGGACTGATAATTTTTCATGTACATGTCACCGTGGACTGCTGTCATTAAGCAAAGGTTCTGTGTTGTAAGAGTTTACTGAAGGATTTTTTAGTTTCTTAAGTGTCATTTCGCCGCATTTAACCCGTTAGTATTTGAATCGTTCGCCTGTGTTTGTGACAGCAACGGAGAATTGTTTACATTTTGATCTAAGGAAAAGCTTTTGTTTGAACGTGCTTCTTGTGACGACCTATTCTTCCCGTTCTTTTTGTCCCAGTGCGATCTATCGCGGAGCGAACTGATATTCATATATGCACTTGAATTCTGTGTATTACTGTGCATCATCTGACAAGTATTATGAATCTTTCTAAATATGCTTTTGGCCCATTGTGTGCTCGGTTTCCGCAAGATTTATTTCAGTGCGATGATGCACTGTAGGACGTGTTGGATGTTTTAGCTATGCATTATTTGGATTTGATTGTTCGAAGAGGTTTATTCCTAACTTGTATCGTTTTCTGTTTGTTCTGGCGAACCGATTTGAAATTGAACGTGTTTATGCTTTGCCTTAATTTTTTTTTTCACAGTAGTTTTAAGTACTGCTTTCAAATAATTTCCTGGCATATTAAAATCGAATTTTGGCCAATAAAGTTAGTTGATCATTAGACTCAAGGTCAACAGCGTGTAATAGAAACTGGCAGTATTGGACCTTGTTGTTATAAATAAATGTTAGTAGTTTTAACGTACAGCCGGTTAAATTCTTGCATGACTTGCAGTTTAGTTGCTCTTAAATAGGGTTGGATTATGCTGCATGTGGGTGCACAGGAGACAAATGGATGTATCAAATTACAAACTATATCTGTTTTAATTGATAATTATAAATTGTGAATTTTTAGAGCAGGATTTGCGGAATCATCTGCATTCTTTGGGCTATATGTTTGCAGCCTGTAATGATTACTACTGTTTGAGAAAGACATCAATGATACTTAAACCGTCTTGTTGTATCTGATTTCTGTCTGTTAATTAGGTTTAAATTTATCTTCAAAATTATCACTGAGTGAGTCAGAGTATTCTAAAATGGTGTTGGGGCTGTAAATTCTTTATGATTATTAGACCAAGGAGGGAAATGAGCCATATTAAGGATTGCATTTCCTGCTCATGGCTCGCATTTCATTTCAGGTGTTCAGGTGAGGAAGTTGTACACCAAAATGGAAATTTTAAAAATCTGGCTAGTGGAGGTTTCAAGCAGTGTTATTGAGGAATTGGTGCTTATTTTGTTTTGACATAAACATTAGAGGGAGTATAAACCATCCCTTAGATTCTGTGCATTTACAAGACTTATTCATAAGTTTTTTTCAATCCATGTATAGCTGAAAATGATGATTCACTTTCTCCGGACAAGACAGATGGTGAACCAAATAATTCTGGCAATGGTAGTAGGATTGAATCCCTACAAAAGCAAATTGCTGTGGAAATGAAAGTCAAACAAGGTGCTGAAAACATGCTTGCTATGTACAGTGCGAGTGGATCAAAGAAAAAAGACAGTAAACTTGTCGCTGAAGCTCAGCAAATGTTAGAGGACTCAAGAACAAAGATTGAAATTATCCGAATGGCAATATTGCGTGAACAACAGCATGGTGTGCCATCAGGAAAGGAAGATAGTGTATTGATGAGTGGCGCTGGTGGGAAGGAGAATGCTGCTCCTGGATTAGGACTTTCCCCTTCAGAATTGAGAGTAGAGGATGTGCGGCATCACATTGAAATTGAATCTAGGGTAATACAGGGAGCAAAGAACATGATGAAGTTTTTATCTAAATCTGGTCAAGACAAGAAAGGTTTAGGGGAGGTAAGCAAGAAGGAGTCTGGGTATGATCAGTGAATGCTGTGAGCATAGTAATGTTGTAGTTGCAAATGTTGCAAACACTGAATTACATGCATAAGAGGGTAAGATTGCATTCCAAGTATAGAAATTAGAAAGGCACAATAGTTGAGAAAGTCATTCATCAATTCTTGTCTTACCCACATGTTTTCCAACTCTCTCACTGATGAATTGCTTTTACTCTACATCTGATTGTGTTCCGTTCAATACTAAAATAGTGTTATAAGTTTGTAAACTGACATTTTAAATGCCAATTTAACTCCCTTGTGATATTCCTTTTCCTTCTACGACAGGCCGTTTTTGCACCTTTAGCCTCCCACACCCAAATTAAATAATAGCTTCTTGTGTTTTACGGCTCTTACTGTCTGCTGGCTCATATCACTTTCTAACATTGCTTGCTTTCCTTAGGCCTGAGAAAGTACAGTTGAACTCCCTTTCCATCCACCTCTCGAAAGCAAACAACTCCCAGAAGTGACTACTTTTCCAAAATACCAACATTTTCACAGTTGGATGGTGGTTTTATTAGTTTGAAATAAATTGATCGCATCCCATAAGCGACCACTTTTCAGAATATAATCCCGTCTCTACACATGTGCAAATTTGTCTGGAGTCAAATTTTTAACCCATGAATTGTGCAATTGCAATCAATCAATAACTCACCTGCTCGCTTGCCTATAAACTTTATATTTAATAATTTAATTGCAATTTAATCATATTATGCATTACTCAAATTCTTATTCCCTGGAGGTCTCTGAAGATTTGGGCTTGTGACATACACATACACTGTGAGTTGTGTTTTATGTTTTACTTTGTTGCTAATAATCATTATTTTTAAAATCTTAATTTTTAGGCTGAAAGAAGATTTCATGAATCAAGTCAAAAATTAGACTTACTTCAATGCTCACTCACTAGACTTATGGGAGAACTATCTCCTGAACAAGCAGCTGTAGGAATTTACAAAGACTATATAACGACACCACCATCATATGCTGATCGTAAGGCTGTTGGTTTAGGAAAGCAGCAGTACGCGGCTATCACTAAACCAGCAGCACTCACTGGAGAGTTAGATGTAAGTAGTGTTATTAGAAATATTTTGGAGAAAAGGGATGGTGAAGTGGTGAGAGCACTTACAGTACCTCCCACCAGTGTGACCCAGGTTTGATTCCAGACTCAGCATCACAAGTGGGTTGTCAGTTGAGTTTGTTGTTGGTTCTCTAATTTGCCCTGAGAGGTTTTTCTCCTGGTACATCAGATTTCCCCTCTCCTCGTAAACCAACACCGCTAAATTCCAATTTAAACAGCCACTATGTGGATGTGCACTGCTAAATCTGATTTGTTTTGTTTTGTTTTATTTATTTGTAAAATCTGTTCAGCCAGGCAGTGGTTTGATAACCAAGGAAGTGATTTGCCCTAATTCTTGAAGCCCTGCTTAAGTCAAGCATTGAATCTTCTTCTTAAGATCATTTGCATTTTTTGTCTAATGTTGGGTAACAATGCTTAAGGCATCCACCTCTACTGAAGAGCCTTTTCATGCCTACTCAAGTCCAGCCTTAGTGCATTGTAGTCCTGAAAGACCTGATTCCAGTAGTAAAGTAGCCAGGCATAAACTTAACAAATTTCTTGGATGACTGTTGTGTTGTAATAAAAATAATTTGTCCGTTACTTTAAAGGCTTTGAAAGAAATTTTTGGCAGCCATTTTCCTGCACTTATGTCTATGTATATTATTTGCTTTGAATTCTTATTGGCTCATTGCACTCTTACAACCCATTGCATTGGGCCAGAGTTTGGCCAGATTGGTTTTGGTTTTACAGCATGCATTTGAAATCCTGTCTTTGTAGCAGTTTTACTATATTTCATGGTGTACATCTTGACATATGATTGTCCAACATTGTTTCTGCCAAACAAACTTTATATTTTTGTCATGAAGGTACACATCATTGGTGCTGACAGGCTGTTAGCAGTTGTCCCAAACCGAGATCCTAGAAAAACAGTCAGTCTGGCAATGGTAAGCCCAGATGGCAAGTTGGGAGATCGCACAGGATCCAAAAAGAGACAAAGTGGATACAATAAATGGAATGTTGATGAAAGTTTGTCTGGTAAATGTAGCCATCTTCCTTGTGCAAGCACTTTACTACATTGTAGTTGGTATGGATCTGAAGTCAGGTTATTCAGGACACACGTCTAAAGAATGCTTGAAGTTATAAAAGTCTGTTAGTCATTTATTGCTCACAGAATTGGGTGTAACTGTTTACTTGATCTACCTGGCATTAATTATTGCAAGATTACTTTTGGCTGCACTGTATTTAGCAATTTAAACAGGATCAATGTCTGTCAGTCTTTGCATAGCACATCATGAACTGATCTCCAGACGTTTGCAAAACTTAGGAAAAGGTTTCATGGAAACCCCAAGAGAAGCTGTACAACTATAGTATATTCTTATTTTGTCTGTGAATGATTGTCTGGCTTTCTTCTCCAGCTGGGTCATTAAGATCTTCTAGTGCCAAAGTACTGAATGTCACCACAACCAAACATAGAACATATGGCAGTGAGAGAACCTTCTCGGTGGCAGCTTTTAGACTCTGGAATCAGCTCCCATTAGAACAAGTGTTTCCTTATGGCTTTTAATTAGTAATTAACTAGGTTTAGCTTAGGTTATATTATTGCTCTCTATAATATTATTGATAACTTTTAGTTTTTAATTTATCTTATCTTGTATTATTACCAGTTTGCACAATAGTGGATCAAGCGCTAAAAAATTGTTCTCATTATTTGTTATTATTTCTTCCATACATGAGCACTTCCCTAACAACTGTCTGTGTTTCTGTCTGTAGTTGATGTATGTGCAGTTCTTAAATTGGATAATTGCTATGTGGGACAAAGTGCATGGAAACCACTAGGGACAGAGTGCTGGAAACAGCAGTTTCACATTGAGTTGGACAAGGTATGGGAGATCCTTGGTCTTACATCAAAAGTCTAAACCTCTGCTTTGAGTCGAGGAACTAGAGTGAAAACTCCCTGAACAGGCAGTTTAACATAATTTCAAGTCTTATCTTTTTACGGGGTTTGTACCATTCCTGGAAAGTACTTGAATTTTATTCTAGCATTTTCCAGGCCTGGAAAACCCTGGCATTTTGTTAACTCAAGAACTCATGGGGTAAGACTTTTTCTGGAACCCCACATAAGGAAAAAATGTTATTGTTATTGGTTGTTGTCATACCTTTTCCTTTGATTCCACTTTTTGTCATGTCTTCTTCCACCAGGTTCTTAAATATGTATCTCCTCTCCAAAATCTCTATGAGGGTGGAGGGTTGATCATGAACAAATAATTTTTTAAATTATTTTGTGACATCATGTTTCAGTCAAGAGAACTAGAAGTAGGAGTTTATTGGCGGGATCACCGATCACTCTGTGGAGTTGCTTTTCTTAGACTGGAAGAGTTTCTTGATAATCAGCGACATCAAATCCAAGTCCCTCTTGAACCCCAGGGCTGCCTTTTTGCTGAGGTTTGTAGGTTTATTTTTTTGCTTTTTGCAAAACTAAATTTCCATTTAAGACTTCTGATTATGGTGTAAAAAATTACATGTTCACTGTATTAATGTGATCTGCCCTGATGATAGATTGCTATCACTAAGCAAGACATTCATTAGCTTGCTGGCCTTTCTAGCGTAGTTGACTCATGTAGTGAGTTTTCTACTATAATTCATTCCCTATTTGGTTGTTGGTTCAGTGGCAATGTTGATTTGACATCTATTGATGCAGTTATAGTGTGTGAACGTAGTATATATCTCAGAGTTGTCATTAATTTAGGAGGCAGGGATATCAAAAAAGTAGCCAGGATTACAGATGTTGTGGTAAAGTCAATGTGCTAGTTTCATAAATTGTATCAAACTGGTCAGAGATCTAACTCAAATTATCTGGGAAAAATCCCCAGGCCCTTACCCTTAATGGCAGCCCTGAAGCCTTAACTCTTATTTCTACACTGAGCATTTTATTTTTATTTTCATTCTTAAACACTTAATGGTGCCTATTTTGGCAACAATCTTTGTTTCAAATTATTTTGCTCTAATTCTGTTTCTCTTGTTATACCTTCTAAGCCTCCATGTTGCTTGATACTGTAGTCAGCAACTATAATAATTTACTTGACTGTTCAGTCTTAAATGGCCCTCCTGATTCCAGCCAGGGTTCTCTGGCATCTAGCCTCCCTGCTACTGTGAATTATCATTCGTTTACATTCAAAGCTAATTTGGATCCTATTTAGGAAGAGAATGTTCAAGTTTTGGCATGCACTGTACCCTTTTCAGGCCATAATTATTGCAAGTTTATTTAGTCGAGACAAACATTTTTCAGGTGTTCACTTTATTCAGTTTATTAAGGATCGTGACCTGCATCTTTGAAGAATATAATCCTTGCTTCTGCAACCATTTCTTGCAAAGTTTCCTTCAACCTTTTTCTTCAAAATGGATTTCGTCATATTTTGTTATTTAAAACTCTAACTCCAAATTAGTCAAAGTTCTTCAAGTTTTAAAAAGCCTCTGATCATTTGATCCGAGTCTGTGTCCGGAAAACTACTGCTCATTCCTTAGCAGATTTGTTGACGGTGATATTAATGTTGATACTGTACAAATTTTAAAAAAGGAGCTAAAAATGCAAGGATCTTTCTCTGTTACAATGGGCAATTCCAGAAAATATCCCTACCCAACCACGGACAGCTTCCATGTTTTAACCCCTCTTTGCCTTCGGAAATTCCAGAATGTGCTACCCCCCCATCCCCCCCATGCCCTCAGAATTCATAATCGTGAACCTCCCCCCCCCCCCCCCCCCTACCCTTCAGAATTTCAGGGTTTTTTTTGGAGGTACATTTTCTACTTGGCAACGTTTATATGAACAAACAAACATGAATTTATGCCTCCCAGAGGCTGTGATATAATGGCGCTAGGCGACAAGCTTTACTCTTCAGTGACAAGAAAAACCTACCGCGTGTGGCCAGGCTGTGCAACCTTTTTTTTAAGTCTAAATTTGGCTACAAAAAAACACCACTTACGGTAATTTTCCTCCTCTTTGTTTTCTTGTGTTGTTTTGACGTTCACAAAGCAAAATAGCTCAAAAGACTGTTAAAATCATTCAGTTGATTGCCGTTCGGCGGTCCGAATGCTTAAATTATCTGACAGGTGTTCCTTGGAAACGAGGGACAGGTATGAGTTTTTTGCTGTTTATCGGGCGGGAGACGGGAGTGTCCAGAAATTTGCAAGCAGTAAGTAAGATACATTTTCAGATTTTATTCACTTGACAAGAAATTCATCAAGGCAATGTGAAACCCACGTTTTACTGTTCACTTCTACAATCTTGGACAAAACTACTTGAGAAAACTGGCCTCTTCGCGCCCAAAAATCGTTCACGAAAACCTCTGGCTCAACAGTATTACTATAGTAACTCCCCCCTCCCCCTCCCCCTATTCAATGTTGAATTTAGGAAGCTGCAATTCTTAGGCAAACGTTTAGGAGCCACAAACAACATTGAATTGGGGGAGGGGGGGGGGGGGTGGTGAAACTCGGTTGTTAGTGTTCTCACAAAAAGAGACTTTGGAGCTCAATTTTCTCAACAGTTTTGTCCAAGATTGTGTACGAGACCTTTTGGGAATTTCCTTTGTAGCGCACGAGTTCGAAGGACTAAGGAGCTGATTTTAGTCACCCATCTGGGCCTGTTATAAAATAGAACTGTGTTGGTTTAATATTTTTATTTCGTGGAAATATATTGATCCTAAAAGGAGATTCCCAAGTTCTGATGAAATTTCAGCAAATGGCGTGTGCCGGTCGGTATACGAGAAAAACCGCTATTTTGCAAAGCCAGATTTCTGTCACTTCTTGCATTGGTCCTTATGCTGGGCAAGGCATTAGGTCATTTGTCTTCTGAATAAAGACATTACTGATAAATGTGAAACGTAACTAATGAGTATGCGATGGCAAATTTTTCTCTCGAGTGGCCACATCCCGCGGGAAAGGCCACTCCAAATCCCGGCAACACATGTTTCATTAAGCGGCTTTATTAGCAGATATCTAAGCATCCCATTCGGTATATGACGGTTAACTTAGCAAAAGACACAACATGAATTGATAAAAGAACGATTAACAGACAATTTTAACGGTTAACAACAGATGCTAAGCAAGACAATAGACTATCAGTTCTCTTTAGTGAAAAACCACCGTTAACCGTTGTTAATCGTTGAAATGCCAATAGTACGTCCTGTTAATCGTCCCAAATCCAAGTATCTAACCCTATTAATCGTTATGTGGATCCAAAAATGACATATTTGGTTTTCCTGTGAGGCGACAGCAGCATTTAGTCCACTGCAACACACGATTCACACTTGCGAGACTTGTGTCACGCACGGAATACATTGTGACAAGAAAATTATGTAATTACGTGACTTAAACGTCCTTCCGTGTTAATCCCAAGAGCATCGCTTTGCTGTAACCTGTTTGGCACTAACAAATGTGCATTTTACACCTAACTACTGAAACAGTTTGTATCTTTTACTTTGGTGAAATGGTGACGAACATAGCCTCATCGATCGCCTCGATACCTTTCGCAAGCTAAGAAAGTTGTATCAGTTTTGCTATTGGGCATGCTCCAAATCAGTTTCTAGGCCAATAGTGTGTATTGCAGGCACTGTTAAATACACGTTTCCACCACCTTCACAGCTTCCACTCCCTTATCGAGTGCTAAAAATGCAATGTTCAACTGCCTTTGTGCGTCAGTTTAGCCCGTATTAAAGATGCTACTCTCCATTGTTACTTTAACAGCAGAGAACCATCAAGGCAAATGCTTTCTAGGAGTCTCAAAAAATACGCATAGTTTCTCTAAATAAGACATAACTTCTTGTCTAATCAACTGGAGTTTTTAAGGACCACATGTTCCAATAATCAATGGCAAAAGCAGCTTACTGGAGTGCCTGCGTCACACGTTTTCCGCAACTTCACTGTTATACAATCTTGGACAAAACTACTTGAGAAAACTGGCCTCTTCGCGCCCAAAAATCGTTCACGAAAACCTCTGGCTCAACAGTATTACTATAGTAACTCCCCCCTCCCCCTCCCCCTATTCAATGTTGAATTTAGGAAGCTGCAATTCTTAGGCAAACGTTTAGGAGCCACAAACAACATTGAATTGGGGGAGGGGGGGGGGTGGTGAAACTCGGTTGTTAGTGTTCTCACAAAAAGAGACTTTGGAGCTCAATTTTCTCAACAGTTTTGTCCAAGATTGTAGTTATGAGCGTAAATACGTGTCTGATCAATCAATGCTCGTCTTCTGCTTCCTCGATCATACGTTTGTGGTTTATTTACGAACTGCAAAAGTCGACAACAATAGTGTAAATACCCCCCATTCCTTCAGAATTCCAGTTCAAAGAACCCCCCTCCCCTTCGGAAATCCTAAAAGCCATCCGTGGTATAGGTATGGATATTTTCTGGAATCGCCCAATTTGTAAATATCTGATCTGATCATCTGAAGGCTGCCTCTCGATACTGTCTCATGCTAAATCAGCCACTAGCAGCTTATTTTTATTAGTCACTGACTACCTCTTACCTTTGAATTTATATACATGTATGGTTTTATTTATAAGCTCCAAGCAAGACAGGTGTTCTTTTGCAGCAAGCATCCCTCTCCTCTTGTCAATCATGGTTTTAAGTTAACAGCATTAATGCCCAGTTCCCTGTTTTTATCATTTTCAAACACACCACCTTGATAGTGGTCTTGTTATTTATTAGTTAAATGTACATTAACAGTATTCCAGTCAGTAATTTTGAACTGTACTCAAGATTACAGGCAGAATTTTTAAGGTGATGAACTTTGGATGTTGCAGTAGTCATCAATATTATTATTATTATTGTTATTTAATTAAGTCAAACTCATGGCATCCTCTATCTTAGGCAGATGTCCAGCTGCAAAAAAGAAAAAAATAATTTTTGTCTTCTAAATTTGATTTTCCTCCCAGCAGTTTGGGATGTTTTCAGATAATCTGAACTTTTGCATTATTCACTTTTTCCTGAGATTTTCATTATTTGCTTTATTATTACTGTTAGCTTTTTCCGTAATTTATTTTGTTCAGGAAATTCAATGCTTCCCTCTTTTAAACTTCATTCTATTATTTACAGTATTTCAGTGAGGGACAATTCTCATTCTATACAAATTGCAGATGAAGTAAAAAAAGCTAAAATGGTGACTCCATCTTGGTCTTGTGGTCATCTTTTTACCCAAAATTGTGTAATATTATTCTACTTTTTATAGTATTTTAGCAGAAGGCATTTCGCTCAACATTTTATGCAGCCATGGAACATTTTCTCTTAGTAAACATTTCAATTTTGTTTCTTTGTATTAAACAGCTGTTGATCACTGTTCTATGCAGAGTTTTGTTGACATGCAGTCTTGTTTGTTAGTCTGCTTGAGTTCATACAGTCATCCTTAGGATAAAATAATTACTTCTCACCAGTATTATGTGCACCAGGCTTCATTTGATGATAAAATACTTGACTTAAAACAACTCTGAAGTGAAATATTCTGGCCATTTTGTGTGGCTTTCTTATTATAATTCAGTGTTCATTCAACTTTTCTCTGCAAATTTGCATAAATTTGAAAGCCATTCAACCACAACTAAAATTAATGAAATATACTAAAAATAAAAAGTAATGTCCTAAGAAGAGTTGATTTATAACAGACTTAATTAATCCTGGCTATTGACTTAAATCCACTCACTTGCACACATAAAAATTTACCTTTCCTTTGCAACAAAATCAAATTTGTGTCATACAAGTTTCTTTGACACTTTGAATATTTCACTGTTGTCACTTGATGCCCATTGTATAAAGCATGGGTTACTTTTTGAATGAGGTGTGTTTTGTTTACTTTCTTAGTAATCTCTAAAGTGTCAGTTGAAATTTACATACTTCTCAGACATACAATGTAGCAGGTGCCTGTACTTGAGTGTTTGTTTTGTGTTTTTCCATGGTGGAACCAATGAACCTTTACTCTAAGGCAGGTTCTGGCAGGTGAGGAACTGTTATTGGCTGGTATCATGATGAAAGAACTTTGAAGCAATTAAGAAGGCACCAACTGAATCCACTGTGAAACCCATGAATTCGTCAAAATTATTTAAAATGTCTCCCCTGCTTCCATAGTTGCTGTGGAGGGCTTTGTCATGTTTATTCATGAGTTTCCCTATGTTTATGGTTGTAACACAGAATTCTCCTTTGGTTTGTTATTGTGTCCGGATTTCCCAAGACTTCAGATCTTTGATCAGCTGACATGAACAGGTGAAATCAACACAATTCTGGTTTCTATTTGTGTTGTCAAGCATTCAAAGAAAGCCAGGATTCTCTGCAAATAATCTTCTCTCTGTTTTTTGCCTGTGGCAGATCGATATGGAAGCTGTATATGACATGCTTCCTGTGTGATCTTCATTTGAACAAATGTACTGTTACTTAGAATGCATTATTTAGTAATTTGAAAGGTGAGAATAAGAGAACCAACCAAAAGCCATGTATGGATATAGAATAATTAAGGCTGATTGAAATTCAGATTAGATGAGGATGAATTGTAGTCAAGACACAGGAGATATTGTGGGCACAGAGCAAAATGGCTTCGATTATCAGACCAGACTTGGCATCACCAGCCACAGGATTGCTAAAATCTATGAAGAATGGAGTAAGGAATTGTCAAAACACAAGTACATAGGAGTGAAAGTGGGGAAGTATGATAAAATAGCCAATAGAACAGAATGGAAATCCTCAAGAAAGGAAAACATCTGTGTGAATAGTAATGAGAATGATATTATGAGCAAGAAAAACTATCGGCCCGCCGAATATTCAGCTAAGCAACATTCAGAGGACAGCAAAAAGCTGCCACCATTTCGTACTGGGAAGTATATTCCCAAGGATGATGTGTATTCTTGTGGCACTTTCATACAGAATGAAAGGTCAACTGCTTTATCTTCTAAGCCTAGGGAAAGCACAGACAAAGCTGTGTCTGGATTACATTCACCACCGCCATTTAGAACAGGGAAATATACACCAAATGACAGTAATATCTATGTGAAAGGCCCAGAAAAATTGTCTACAAAATGTCCTTCACCCACACAAGGTTCACCTAAGCGCAGAGGAAGGAAGCAGTCTATTGAGCAGATAATTGACAAGCTTGATGGAATTTGTCTCAATGGCAGAAAATCACCAAGCTCACCAAGGAGTAGAACCCGAATTAAATCTTCATCAAATGAAGGATTTAAATCATCATCTCTGGAACAAATTGGCTCTGGTGGTTCTACAAGCAAAAACCCAGCAAAATTAACTCTGGTTAGGCAGATAAGTCATAGTGCTGAAACAGTAAATAAAAACTCAAAGGCTCGCCCAAAAAGTGCTGCATTGGAAAATTATGTTAATTGTAGATCAAGAACCAGAAGTGAAAATGCACTTTCTGTGAAAGCAACTCAGCGACCCAGGAGCTCGATATTAGAAAATAGCACTCCCAACTTCAAATCTATTGTACGAGACATAGATATAGGATCTCCTGAAAAATATAAGGCAAATTGGAAATCTCAAATAAGACCGAGAAGTGCTGTTTTAGACAATTCAAGTCGATTGCCGATGAGGATTGTAACAAGCACAAAAGGTCAAACATCTGCTGTTAAGAGCTCCACTTTGGATAGGACTTCAAGTCGGGATTCCGGCAGGTATCTGAGGAAAGGATCAGATTCTTCTGTGAGAGGGCACCAGCGTTCTAAGACTGCAACCTCAATTAGTAGCAGCCGTAGTGAAAGAATTTGTAATACTGTAAAAACTAGAAAAGCAAGACGTGAATTACACAGAAATGCAGCTTATGTCAAGCCAAGGAGGAACAGGAATTACAAGCCAGTGGAAAAGAAACAAGGATCTAGTGCAAAAAAGAAAACTCAAACTCCTAAACGGGAGAAATTTGCTTCTGACCAAGTAGATAACTGTATCCATGAAAAAACATCTGCTGTGGAGAAACCTTTTGTGCTTTCTTTATTTGTGGATAAGTTTTGCATGTGCTCTAAACTCTGGAATGGGCAGTTTAGAATCCCTACCATCAAGAGATCTCGAGTGATGACTTGGAAGATAAAAAGGATTTCTTACCTTCTGTATGAAAAGGTGCTAATTGTATATCATTTTCTCATTTGTGTGTTGCTTCTGGTAGATTTGATTTATTCACATAGTTGATCAAGTCAGCCAAGTTAGACTAAATCAGATCCCTTTGTGTCATAATTTTAAAGTAATATCTAGTTTTATGCCTTCATCCTTTAATATTGGGTTGTAGTCATATTTCTGGGAACACAAAAGTAAACACTTCTTTGTCATTTTGCATATCCATGAGTGTATCTTCTATAAACCCTGCTGAATTCTTTTATTTTCTTTTTGTCTGAGCCACTGTGGGTCAGTCTGTAATTTTCAAAGTAATTCTTTAGGCATCTCCCTTTTTCCCCAGCAAGAAAAATTTATTTTGTTCATTGTAATAAATATATCCATATGACCACATGCTTTTGTTCAACTCGGTTTTATTCAACAAGACTGAATTTTAAAACCACAAGAAATAAAAATCCCTTATTATTGTTTATTTCTAACAACATGTATATTTATTATGAGGAATTTACCTGCTTTTTTCATGTTATTTTTTAGCATAGGCAGTGTATGTCAATTACAGCTTTATGTAGGCTCACAAATATTTTGGTTTGTCAAGCTCTCTGTTGATTTCTTTGTTCATGTGGTTGTTATGTCACCTTGAATTTTAAATTCCAGTGTAATTCTCTTCATTTTCTTTATCATTTATTTACCCAGTGGCATCTGAATTTCTCTATTTTATTTTTTCTAAACCTTATTTTCTAAAGCATTGAGACCCTGAACATACTGAACACGCATTGAATCCAACATTCAGCCTGGCAGCTGTTATATTTCAAAGCTGTATGCTAATTTTTGTCTTCAGTTAATCTACCTCAGCATTTAATTCAACTCATGGCATATATTTCCTGTTTTGAAAGAAGCTGCTTTCTTAACAAGCAATTATTATTCAAGCTCTGTAGATCTTAAGAATATTTTTTCTTACATTTGTTGCTGTTTCAAGAATGTTTTAAAGTTCCTTTATTAAAATAAAGATGTTTGTTGTCCCCATGAATCTCTTTCTTATTATCAGTAGCCCTATTTCCACTACGGTTGTTATTATTAAGTTTTGTTTTAGACAAGGTTGAATAGTGTAAAATCAAAACTGGTACTTTTTGAAAGGAAGCAGGTTGTTTTTAGGGTAAAAATAGTGAAATATTGCAAGTGTTAAACATAAATACTGTTTTATTCAAGGATAGGAAAAACCTTCTGATTTTTCTTGAGTGTTGCACCAGCTTTAGCTATTAGTTTCGCTTTATTTAAAGGAGATTCTAGTTTGTGTTAATTTCTTGCTCCCACCTGTTGTTTCAGTGTTATTAATATTTTATCTCTCAAAGAGAAAAACCAAAACCTTGTTGTATGGAGCTAATCTACAGCTTGTATTTTTCTCAAGAATGCTTCTGAACTGTACTATGTTTGTGTTTCCTTTCAAATGTGTTAATCAGGTGACATTTCTTAACCCCATGGTGACAAAGAAACCCAGGCTTCAGCGACAGAAGAAGCTTTTTCACATTCATAAAGGTGAGACTTTGTAATTGATTATAATAGTTCCCCAAATGTTGGTGACTTCACCCCTTTTTATAGAGATTCAGAACAGATTGAAAGTTAGAATTGCAGTTTTCCTTCCTTTTGGCAAAGCTTGGTAGTGTTTGTGACTGAATTCTAAGCAAGATGTGGAATAAACTGAGGGTGTTTCCTTCAAGAGTACCATACTACTGTATGCCAACAGTGTAGTCATAATTGGTTTATGTCTCAGTTGTAGTTTCATAATAATAATAATAATGATTTCAGTAGATGAAGGTCTTTTTAAATAGCGTTAAATGCAATTTAACTTAGTTAACGACAAGTTGCTCTGTTTGTTGTGGCGTGGCGTTGTGTGGCATTGCGTGGCGTTAGAGTTAGTGTGTTATTAGTATTTTGGGGGCGTTGCCTGCAGTGTTGTTATTTAGTGTGTGCGTGTTTTATTTGCATGTTGGGCTTCTCTGTGGCATCTTCTGGCAGTTGGAGCGGTCAGTGGCTCTTTTGCACATTATGCGTGCACCTTCGCATGTCCTCGTGGTTTTGTTTAGCTCAGCGTTCGGTGTGTTGGCGCTTGGAGCTTTCGAGTATTTCCCCTCCCTCCTCTTCCTATTGGGGACTGTTTTTCCATTGAACTTATTGTTCAGTGTGACGGGTGCCTGTTTTGGGGTCTGGTGTGTTGGGCAGTGCTCGTGGCTGGGTTGCGTGTAGGGCAGGCTTATGGGGTGTTCCACTGACCGGGGGTTGGGTCGTTGGTACCAGTCCCCAGATCCTTGAGCACCCAACCTCCATTTGCAACACAGGCGTTAATGGAAATTACAATATTTGTATACCCATCTGAATTGTTCCAGAGACAAAATAAAAAGGAAGCGGTTGGGGTGGCTGGTAGTTTTGTTCTCAATGATGCTGTTAAGTACTCAGTTGTGTACAGTTTTGTGTTGCAAGATCACCTTTTTGTGGCTACTGCACTGTATAGTGCACATAGCCACCATCTCATTGGCTTGGTAAGTCTGTCCGTGGTGGCAGGCATCATAGGCGATAAGATGTAAGCAAGATGTCCATAGTAGTAGGTATAGTTACATATGAAGGCCAAATTGCTGAAAGCGTGATCAGTGCTAACCTAGGTCAAATACCGTGACAAACTATAGGTTTTCACATAACCTAGCCAATGGTTAGCACCAACGTTGTTTTGAGAAACTCTGCCTAGAGTGTGTGGATTTGTCCCCGCATTTGATTCCACATTTGATTTCCAAAGTAATGTTATACAATAAATGTGACTGTTCCTATTTTGTGATTTAAAAGGCCTGGATTCAGCAAATTAGTAGATCACTTACATTTGGCCTGAATCAACTGAGGTGATTTGTGAATGATTTATTTTTGAAAGGCAAAACAAAAGAATCCAACCATACATCTGATCCTTTTTGTTTCTGTTTCGTGAGTCATAAGCTGATTCATTGCATGATTCTAACCTTCAATTCACAAAATAAGTGCAAAACTTCATGTGTGACACCATTACCAGTCTGTATATCAAAATAGAGTGAGGTTAGCAAATGAAGGTTTTTGGTTTTAAAAGTGTCGCCAAAAGGCAATGTTGGTCTCATTAATTTTGTGGAAAGCTCTTTAACTGGTATTTATAGAGTTTTCCTTGTACTCCTTAGCTGAATAATCTTTGTTCTTTGATTTATTTTCAGGAAAAAATTTTCTTCGGGCTGGGCAGATGAACACAAATGTCGCAACTTGGGCCCGACTTCTGAAAAGAGCAGCTCCCCCAAACTGTACAACGAACAACACAACTCTGAGTCCCAATTCCACATCACCTCCATTTCCCAGGTTAGTTTCATGATGATCAAAATTGAAACTCATCAGTGACACATGCTGTTGGTGGATTTATATTTGTTTTTCCTTCCAGGAGACAATATTTATTGTGACAGTGGGACTCCAAAAGGCCTTCCCTGGGTAGACAGGGAACAAAATCACCAGCAGTTTTCATACAACTATAGAGCATGCCCATAAATGGATCAAGAAATAGAAAGTAGATTTTTGTGTGAACGCTGCTTTGTTTCTTTGAATTGATTGAATGATTTACCTCATAGTTCTCAGCAAAGACATCAAGCAGAGTCACCCCCCAGACAACCCGACTTCAACAGCACCACACCCAGCAAGAACCAGAAATCAGCAAACAACACTGAACATCCACCAGGCTCTACTCCAAAGAAACCAGTTAATGAAAATGAAGTCCAGGTACCCACAGTGCATGTAGTTTTGTTGATTACACAGGACTGTCACTAATTTTTGAAGTAGAGGGGGATATACAAAAAAATAGCCGGGGATTTGAGTTGCTGTTGTGAAGTCAACATGCTAGTTTTATATCAAAGCATCTGGGGATATACCTCGGAATACAAGGAGAAATTCCCTGGCTCCCGGCCCTTAATGACAGCCTTGAGTGTAGCATACTCTATTGAATGTTTAAGTCATTATTCTTGATGTTGAAAGTTGATCAGAATTAGGGGCAAGTCCTATTTCTTTCAACAACATTACACATACCAACTCTGCGTGTTTTGAACAAGCACATTTAGGCCCTGTCCACACTAATGCATTTTTGAAAACTTCTGTTTTCTGTAACTTGAAAACGCGTAAAAGTACAGTGTATTTACATCCACATTAACGTTTTCACAGCGTTTTCCACCGTCCACACTAGACCAATGAAAACTGATTAATTTTTTATTAAGACATCCATTTTTATCACTAGTCTTTGCATGACTGTAGTTTCTCTGCACTATGCCTGATTGGGCTGAAATAGCTATTCCTGCCGGGACATGCAAATGAGCAGTGACGTAAGTGTTTTAAAAAACCTGCGTTTTCACTTGTCCACACTAACATGCTGAACCTTCATTTTCAAAAACTTCCACACTAGAGAGCATTTTCGAAAACCTCCATTTTCAATTGTATTAGTGCGGACAGAAGGTGAAAACAGATAATAAAGTATGCATTTTCAAACAAAAACGCATTAGTGTGGATGGGGCCTTACACTGTACATTGTTTTCCATTTATTGACCAACAAAATTTTAAAATGGCATTTTGTAAACAGGCGACTGTGTATCTGAATTGTGGGTTAAACAAATGAATTGGGTTTGTTATGGATTTAAATTGCTTGGTCTGCTCTTGGCTTGATTGGGTTTGGGTCAACTGGATAGCATTGTGGCTGGTGATTGCAAAGCTTAGGGTGTGAGTCCCTGCAAAGCTTTTTTAAGTTTTTCTATGGATTAGACTGGTCACAACTGCAACGATCACTCTCACATTCAGAAATTAAATTTCTTTTGAACAGTTTTGTGATAGAATTTTGCCATCATAATGAGCTTATTTAATATATTGTCTTCTTCAAATCTCTGTGTTAAAACATATGCAAGCTGTATCTTTGTTCTTTGTAATTTATGGTTATTGCAGGATGCTCTTTCAGCATTTGGATTCTTAGACAGTCCGCAGAGTCCTGCAAGACCAGACCTTCAGCCAGCTCCTCAAAGACCAACTCCTCCTGTTAGAAGAAAGTAAGTGAAACAGTTTATTGTTGGTACATACACTTCAATACACACACTTGTGTCTATAGGGGGATATCAAGCCATAATCCTTCCGTGTTGTTCAGATTTGCTAGAAGTTTTAGTTCACACGCATTTATTTGTATTACTTCAGTTGACTTATCAATACTTCAATTAACACATCAAGCAAATTCATCTTGTGTGATCATGCCCTTAACTCTCGTGACTACTCCGTTTTACTAAGTATTAACGATGGAAGTCATTAACGTTACAAGGAGAAATTTGATACTGATCGCTCTTTCTAGGTTTTTAAGGGTTTATTATCTGTTATTTTACATCTCTTTCAGACCTCCGTCACCCCCAACTAGTTCAACAAGTCACATGAACATTGACAGTTTTCGATGCATCAGTGTGTTAGGTAGAGGGCATTTTGGAAAGGTGAGTTGACCAGTTGCGATTTTGTGCAATTGCAAGGAGTTTTTAAAAAGTGATAGTTTTTCAGCATCCAGTTACATCTATTATATTTTAGTTTAATTATATAATTCTGGTAACAAATTAAAACACCAAGTTGATAATTTTTTTAGGCAAATGAGTATGATAATGTCCATTCAATCTTGTCATAATCTCAAATTATCATTTCTGGCCTGATGATAATTTTTTTACTTTTATGTTTTAGTTTGTTTGTTTGTTTGTTTTTCTGAGAGCATATGCCAGTGCTTTAAGATATCTCAGGCATGTTTAAATGTTTTCGAGTGATGTTTATGTGTTTTTAGTTAAGGTTGTCGAAAGTACAAGGCGGCAGCTGGTAAAAATCAACACTAACTTTGTCTTCCTGGCAGGGCTCAAAATAATTTTCGGATCGTGGCTGGTATGTTGACTGGCCAAAGAAATTTTAGCTTGGTCATATTTCGTTTCTGACCAGTCAAATTATTGAAAAAAGAAATTAACTAATGATGGCCTATTAACCCAAAAATACCATTTTTGTTCGTTTAAAAGTGGCTTAATGCACAGAATGGCTTAAACCATCATCCCTTTTAATTCTTTTTTAATGTTGACTGGACGACAGATTTAAAACTGGGCTGTACTGAAAGTCAACTTTGGCAATGCTCAAACTGACTTTATAAACCCTTAAAATTTAAAGTCACTTGCAACCCTGTAACTATAGCTTCACTATGTAAAAATTAAGCGAAACACTTATCTACTTTAATGTGTAAGTCTAACAATTACATGACTGTCCATGTACATCTAACCTCTTCGTGGATGTCCATGTATCCGATCGTAATATCGCATTTGACTAGCTATGTGTACCTTAAGTCGACCTTGTTCCCCTGCTGTGCGTGGACTGCAAAGCTTAGTAGTCGGGACTCTCAGTCTGGGTATCCCGGATGTTTAACGTAAGAATAAATGGTACGGTGGTTTGACCAAATGGTACAAAAAAGGTAGAAATAATTATTGTTACTTATTATTTGACAATCTGTCTTCCAGAAACCTGTGGCCGCAAGCCAGTTTTGTAATTTTCTGTTTGTTAATGTAATTATATATTTGCAAAGAGACAAATTCTAGTATTACAGTTCACGGGATTTCACTGTTTATTGAAGACAGTATGCACATGTGACCAGTCAACATGACTGGCAATTGGATTTTTTGGCTGGTCAAGTCACCATTCTGGGCAGACATTGTCCGTTGATCTGCCGTTATTTTGAGCCCTGTCCTGGTGGGCTACTCTGCGATGATATTCCACTGATTCTTAGATTCTTATGGTTTAGTATAAAATTGTAAAATAGCCACCTACATCAACAATAAAGCCTCCTTATGCAAAACTTTTTGACCACCGTGTTTTATTCCAGGTTATTTTAGCAGAATACAGAAACACCAATGAACTGTTTGCAATCAAGGCACTGAAAAAGGGAGATATCATTTCACGAGAAGAAGTTGAAAGGTGGGCATTTAGTAATGGGACTGATACCCTCATTACCTGTGATCAGGGTTAATGCTACTCCTTGAAATCCTTGAAAAGCCCTGGAATGTGATTTTAGATTTCAAGTGTGCTTGAAAAGCTCTTGCAAAGAAGAATTTCTGCTGAAAGTGCTTGACAACTCCTTAAATTTTGGTCCCTTTAAGAACTATGAACTTGCTGTATGCATCCCTGTTTGTGAATTGTTAGAGACTCAATATTAAATCCGTAAATTTATCTTCCATTTGTGGTTGTCTCTTAAAATACATTTTATATCTGGGGGAGCTTTTTTAAAGTTGTTTGACCAATGAAAACATTTTAAAACTTAGTTTAAGATGAAATAATCTCGCTATGAACACTCCTTGAAAATTCTGTTTTTGGTGCTTGAATACTCCTTGAAGTTTGTACCCACAAACCAGCACGGACTCTGTGTTATTTACAAGACCGCATAACCAATGGCTTTTTTGGTAAGAGTAGGTATTTCATCTTATTTGGTGTCTACAAGGACAGTGGCTAAGTTTTGTGGTGTTGAAATTTTGTTTTTTGCAGTCTTTTGTCAGAGAAAAGAATATTCCTGACAGCAAACAAGATGAGACATCCATTTCTAGTTAACTTATTTGCATGTTTCCAAACCGAGGTAAGATATTTAAAAAGCTAGGGTTCATCTGGGGAAATCATTGAATTCAGTTGTAAACCCAATAGTTGTTTTGTGGCACTGAATTAACTCACGTGTACTATTTTCATGGTATTGACAACATCTGCTTCAATAAGATTTTCAATAAGTGAATTTCCTTGATGAAAGTTGCCTGTTTTTGAATTAGATTAAAGGTCAGAACATAAATAAAGATACAGGTAGCATGTAGACATATAGTTCAGTTAGACATGTACTTTTTATATTAGCTGGTTTCTGTTTTTTTGTTTTGTTTTGTTTGTTTCTTCACGCATTTGGAAGTTAACCATTTAACTCCCAAGATCTGCTTATTAATTCTTTCTTGAAGCTTCTATACAGTTCCTTGTACACTGATTAAGAGAATTTAGGGTTATATCAAGAGAACACTGGCTGATCAGTTTGTTTATTCTCATCACCTGTCTGCTAGACAATGTATTGATGTAGTAGGGAGAAATTACATGCTAATCAATTCAGGAAGTTTAAAGGTTAAATTTGGGTTGATGTGGCCCTTATCTTCTGCAGGAACATGTGTGTTTTGTGATGGAGTATGCACCCGGCGGTGATCTTATGATGCACATACATGCAGATGTCTTTTCTGAACCTAGGACTGTGTAAGTTATCATGCATTTGCACTGTATTGCCTGAGTGCAAGGCTTCTTCACAGTCTTTTTAGTCAAGTCTTTCCTTCTACTACATCTGTCCATGTTAATGTGTGATGTTTTGAAAGACCTGAGTTGAGAAAATACCAACAATGAAATTAGTGTTAGATCCGCCCGTCTTCTGGAAAAATTTCACAGAAAACAAATGGGATAGCGATGACAAAGATTCCAGCCACTTACCCTCGTCTCCTTCGCCCCTAGCATAGGATTTTTTTTTTTTTACAGCGCCATAATGGGATAATTCTAAAGGAGGCACCACCTCATTATCTGCATCCGTGACAACTTTCATAACCAGGAACGAAAAAAAAAATAATGAAGCTTGAAGTGTAGGGAGGCACCCGCAGCTCTGGGATTGTTAAGTAAAAATGGGCTTTACAGTCGTTTACAAGTTTACCCCTCGTCCATCAATGTCACGTTTGTCAATACTGGCATATTTGGGACCAGTATTGCCATGAGGGTTTTATTCTGTTGTTTTAGTTGTTTTTCATCTTTTTTTGTGCAACGTTTTCCCTATCTAAGCCAAGCAAGTGTTACTTTTTTATTATGTTATGTTATTAATTTGATCATTTTTTCGTAGGTTCTACACATCATGTGTGGTGTTAGGTCTCCAATATCTTCATGAACATGAAATAGTCTACAGGCAAGTATCCCTGTCAATAGGACATTTGCACGATGACACCATCTGACTACAACTACCAGAATTCAGTTTGTTTTTCCTTTCAAATTCAAATTTTGTAATCCCAACGGGGTCAAAATAACAATAGCACTCACTAGCACGAGAAAAGCAAAACCTGAAGGATTCTGGTAGTTGTAGTCAAATGACGTCATCGTGCAAATGTCCTATACGCTGCAAGCAGAGGCTCCTTCGATCCCAAGGAGACTCTGCTCGCAAGGCAGTATCTCAATAGGTAATGGGGCGAGAGCAAAACAGAGATGCTAGGGGGAAGGGGAGGTGGAACGAAGGAAACCATCGTCTCTCCTCCCAGCCCCCCTCGCTTCTTATTTTTGCTCTCGCCTCATTTCCGGCGCAACCAATCACCCCACGGTAACGCTAGCTACGCAGGCAAAGTGACAGTTAGCGTACCAATCAAAGCTCTGCGTTCGTGGGCGAACGCCGTTCTGCAAGATCATGGGGTTTGCGGGTAAGCGTTTCCTACGTCCCTTCTCCCCTCCCCCCGCGCATCTCTGTTTTGCCCTGGCCCCATTACCAGCGGAAACGCTTGCTATACAGGCTACGATAGAGTGAACACTTATTTTTCACTGGTGCTATTAGATTCTAACGGCATCCTCCCAAGGTGTGAAAAGTTTAATTATTTCTTTAACTAAATGTCTTATTTCAGAGATCTGAAGCTTGACAATTTGCTGCTCGATTCTGAGGGGTATGTCAAGATTGCGGACTTTGGTTTATGCAAAGAAGGAATGGGTTATGGAGCGCGAACAGGCACCTTCTGTGGTACCCCAGAGTTTTTAGCTCCAGAGGTCAGTGTAAATTGGTGTAATTGCTTTGTTCTTCTCTTTGATCTTGCAGTTAGTTACGGACACCCCGACCCAAGCTATTTCTGTCGTATACTGGGATGGCGGCTTTGGTACCCAACAGAGCATTTTGCACCCATAGAAGTTTGTCTGCTCCGCTTCATTCAGTCTTATTATCATAGGGTGATGGTAGACACATTTTGCGTAATGGTGCCACTCTCCACCCGTGTGAGTAAAATTCAGCTCAGCGATTGTGTTTGTACTAATGGCTGTCTTGTTCCTTAGGTTCTCACAGAAACTTCGTACACACGTGCTGTGGACTGGTGGGGGCTGGGCGTGCTCATATTTGAGATGCTAGTAGGGGAGGTGAGTGCTAATAATTTGCCAGAGCGAAGATCCTGTGTTTTGTGCCTTCCGCGTTACTTACTGTTTCTTGCTAACGCAGAAGCCCGTTTCAGTAGGGATGTAAAAAACATTGATAAGTGATTACCAGCTAGCTTCGTCCAGTTAACGTTTTTATTCCATTATTGTGAAATTTTATTATTTTATTCCATTTTGGCTGGCAAATTTGAACGGTAATTACTGATCACCTGCCGTTTCTCAAAACACCTGTCAGTTTTTAGTCGCAAATGTTTCTTATTTGGTGTCTGTCAAATGGAGTTACTTTTTTTCGTGGATAGTTGCCGAAGATATTTCTTCATCTTGTAAAGACGCCAACGATTCGCACTTAGAAATCACTTTTAATGAGTTATTAAAATAATCCGCTGAATTTTTGGTATTAAACATCGTATACGCAAAACAGTCTTTCGGGTCCAAAGTGCTTTCGCGAGGTTTGTCAAACAAACGCTTGGAATGCAAATGTGCATTGGTAATCAGAGATTTCAGCGTAATGTTTTGGTTTTTGTAACTCTGATACTGAGTATCATTCCAATACCCTCATCACATTACTTAGCCTGTTTTTGTGTTTGTTGTATTCTATAGTCTCCGTTCCCTGGAGATGACGAAGAAGAGGTTTTTGATTCCATCGTCAATGATGAAGTTCGTTATCCAAGGTTTCTTTCAACAGAAGCTATCGCCATTATGAGAAGGGTACGGTTTGCGTTATGTTATTGTTTGATAAAGAAAAGAAATAGTGATGATAATATTTGTCCACACTGAAGTGTCAAACACAGTGGATCCATCAAAGCAAAAATTTTTTAATGTCGTAAAGAATCGGTCATTTTCAAGAATGTTGCGTCAAACCTCTCCATAGTATCTTCGTGTACAAATCATCTCGCATTTCTTCTCTCCCTGTGTCAATCATATGGCTAGTTTACTCCTGTCTCGATACTTTTTGCCGTGGTTTTCATCTTTTATTTGTCTTTCTAACAGTTGCTAAGAAGGAATCCTGAAAGGCGGTTAGGAGCCAGTGAAAAAGATGCAGAGGATGTGAGAAAACAGCCTTTCTTTCGGGTGAGTACAGGGGTCGTCATACGGTTCCTGGAAATACGAGAAAGTACTTATAATTTAGGAAAATGGGGGGAAGCATAGGAAAATCCTGGAAGTTTATAAACACAAGCAGTTAAGTTTTGTTGAAAGACATTGAGGAGCAGTCAGATGAGAAGAGCCACCAACTAAAAAATACTTATCCTTCGAACGTTATCGTTTCGCTGGTTAAAAAAAAAAACTTCTTGAGGCCTGGAAAAGTCCTGGTAATTTGTTTCTCAAAAAGGGTGCGAACCCTGGAGTAGTTGAGATAGCTCTGCATGCTACAGATGGTCTGTTACTTTATCCTTTGTGGAGACTTCTGTAGAAGGCAAGAATGAACTTTGCAGAGCTTTACGATACGAGTTCTCGAATTATTGACCTGCATTGAACAGTGAGTAGAATAACGAGGAAATCCTAATTATTGAATCAACTTGATTTTCGTTAGGACATGAATTGGGACGACTTACTAGCGAGAAAAGTTCGACCTCCGTTTGTTCCTAGTGTGGTAAGTGTTGCTGTTGTTTTGGCGAATGTGTATATGTTTGTGTTGTTGTTTATTTTGCTTTGCTAGCCTGCGGTGCGGCCGGACCTGTCACTCGAGATTTAGGTGAAAACCGAAATATAGTGTATACCGACGGTATGTTCACTGTGCGACGCAGGCTATTGCTTTACACGTTCCCTCAAATTTCGTCGTCAGGAATATCGCCAAAACGTAGGTTATTTCTCTCCTCGTGTTGCCATTACCCTCGGGTGCAACCGGGATAGTTTTTCATTCCCTGCTCAGAGGCGAATCGTGATACTCGCAACCCGTTGAAAATCTTTTCAAGAACCAGCTGGACGAGTTACTGCTGTTTATGTGGTTCTGTTGAGACGCCTTTATTTTTCTTTGTAGCGACACGCGGAGGACGTGAGTAATTTCGATGAAGAGTTCACGTCAGAAGAACCAGTTCTGACTCCACCTAAAGAATCGAGACTACTAACAAACGAAGAACAGGTACTGTTCGGCACATTTAGTTTATTAATGTTGTTGGTGCTGGCAGTGGCGTTTTTTTTTTTTCGTTTGTTTGTTTGTTTTCTGTTTATTTAGTTCAGTAAATTAATTGGTGATGGTGTTAATGTCTCAGGAGGTAAACATGGAAAGATCAAAAGATAAGGGCTATCAAAATGGGTCTTCTGCTACAAAAAGAGCGAACCACCAGAGCAAGAAACAGTGATAAATCAAGAGTTTATTTGGGAAACTTTCGTCATCAATTTGTTCTTAGCAGCTTTGCAACAGCACTCAGCCACTTTGCATGGCACTCTTTCTACTTAGGGGCTATGCAATAATTATCAGGAGTTTTCAGTTTTATCGTGTCCCAATTTAGTTGTTTTGTAACTGCTATTTTAGACTCAAATAAGTTATTTGGGAGATCAGGATGGGTCAGAGCTAAACTTGCGTTGTTGGCCGGGGGACACTACGTAACATTTCTCTATGTGAGGCTCATTTCTTACCCCTCCCACCTCCTGGTAATTATTGTAGAGTCCCTAAGGGTGCAGTGACACTTCCATTAGCTTCACGATACGAAAATCGTGTCGAAGGTCCTCCTGCGTGGAGCGCGTACAGCTAGAACGTGTTGGCATTTCCTTAGCAGTTGATCTCACGCTGATCATGTTTTCACTTTTTCTTTTTTTTCAGACACTGTTCGCTGATTTCAATTACACAGCTGACTGGTGCTGAAAGAAATCTAGAACAGACGACTATTTTATACGAGTAGTATAGGTAGATAAGGATTTTTCATTTTTACAGTGCCTGGTGGCGTGAGAGAGCGCGCCTCCCTTGTAAAGCAGTTTTATGGAAGAGAAGATGCCGTGATTTTATTTTTATTATAGTACGGGCGTGTTAATCCCCCCCCCCCGCCCCCCTTCCGACCAGGACCCCCAGAATGAACATTAAGTGAAGAGTTGTTTGTGCTGTACATACTATAAAATATACGTTATCACCCCTTGGGTTTGTCGTTTTATCTGCATTTATTTGGACGGGAAAGTTTCATCTGTCCTGAGCTGGGCTCCAGAAACGAGCCAGGGAACAAAGATTTCTCGTCTTTATGATTTTCAAAACTTGTCACCAACTCTTCGATAGTATTGTTTGACATGCAGTAGCTTTTTTGGCCCTTTAAGCCCCATTGGTGTCGAAAATGTCATTTCTCCTTGTAGTGCTTCCACTTGATCAAGCGTTTAAGTAATGAGAAGAAAGGAAACGATCACCACGATCGCTAAAGCTCAAATGGCTTCACTTTTTTTTTCCCTTTAGTTACACATCAACAAATGTCAGCAAGGAGAATACGCATTTTCATTTCGGGGCTTAAAGAGTTAAGTTTTTATTATTTCAGTGAAAATGGGCGCCGAGCGAAGGCAAATCTTTAGCGTTTCGTTCCTGAAAAGAAGTTTGGTGAAATTGAAATAGGCCTTGCAAGCAGCATCTCTTCTTTCCTTTGTATACGTGAAACAAAGGAGCAAAAATCGTGCGAGAGTGACACGCGTGTGTGTGAGAGTGTTGAGCGTGCGCGGGATCGGGACAACAAGAGAAGCTGCCTTATACATTCATTTCTCAAGGTCTTCACGATGACGCTCTCGCGAGAGAATTTTTCTGACTTTGCAATTCATTACGGAAAAGGAAGATAAAACTGTTTGGGGTTTAATAATGGATTCTTATTCGTTTGTGGATCCCCTTCTGTTTTGTGCCTTTTGTAGAGTGTATAATCGTTTATTTGTTTTGCCTTCACTCGTCGAAGGAAAGCCGAATGGAATTAGATGTGATCTTACAATTATAATCTGTACATAATAGAACAAATTCGCTACCTTTACCTCGAGATTGTATATCATTTATTTTACAGTAACAATTTGGAATTAAAACTTGATGGATTTGAGTTTAATTCCCAGAATATTTGATTTGTAACATTATTATTACTGTGGGAAGTCTGCTTTGTTCTTACATTGAATGTGGCTCCACGCATTTTGTGGCGTTTATATAATAAACTCCTGACAACCCTCACATTGTGTTGCTTTAAAGCGCCCTTTGATCGTTCTCGTTCTGAGATTTCTCTCAGAGGTAGCCTACCTCTTCAGGGCGTGGTTTCAGCCCACGTCCAACGGTCGTCGATACCCACCCTTAAAGAAATAGGCCCGCAATGCGTACATGTGTAGCGTACTAGACCACGTGACAGGCGCTTGACTGGTGGACCAACAAATAAATCCGATGTGTAAGCCACACAAAAATAAAAGTGCAATCTTTGCACTTCACAATTAGTCATTAGCGTTGCTTCTTCCAGCCTATGCGTAGCCGTTCTCTCCTCCCTTTTCCTTTACTGTGAGGGGGGAGGGTATGGCCACGCGTAGGCTATGCTTCTGCCGGTAAGAGTGACTGCTTGTGCAAGTTTAATCGCTCACCGTTGTAGCGATATGCTCCGGTATGAGCTACCAAAGTGTTTGTGCCCATGGTTGGCTTCAGCCCAGCTTGACGTTGCACAGCACTTTTGTGGCGTCAAAAGCAGTTTGAACCCTTAACCAAATAGCAAAACTCGTTGACAAAAAACCCGATAATCACCGAACAGAAGCATATATCTCGGTATCGCCTAGCTCGCTTCCAGTGTGGTGATAAAGAAAGTGACGATGTTTTTAACAGCCGTGCATAGGTCGCATGTCTCGCAAATGTGGTTTGTGGATCAAACCTCACTTATCGGAAACACGACAACATCTTGGTACGCCGAGTTTGACCCCAACGTTGCTGTATCTAGCGTGCAGAATTGAGGTATATTCGTGCCAGTCTCTCGTAAGCCCGGCTCGTAAGGCTTGCGCTCGCATAAGAAACAAGACAAGGGTAAGGGTGAGATGGTTTCAAGGTCTTGGTTCCATTTGAAAGCAAACAGACACACCAATAACCTAAACCAAGCAAAAAAAGAAAGAAAAAAAAGAAAGTGCACCAAAACTGAAAAAAGAGTCAATTTTTTTTGCCGGCAGATAAAGCACCGGCGAACTTTTATTAAACTAACCCGGCGCTCACCCCGGAAATAACATTTTATTCATCGGACAAAATAATATATTCATCTTCTTATGTTCGTCAATACTTAAATAACTAATACATCATCGATGCACAAGGCCAATGCCTTCAAAAAATCACGCAACAGCAAATGCATTCGTTGACAAAAGAATCCGATACAATCGCGCCGTGTCGCGTGCTGTATCTCCTCCTTCTTCTCTGAGGTGCAGCCTGGAAATTTTGCTGCCAGTTCCCAGCAACAGAAATATCACTTTCATTGCATTCCTCGCCTTCGCTGTGGGTTTGATAGTGGACATTAAAGTTCGTAATAACGCGCACGCGTGTTAGGGAGTCTGATGATGATTGCATGTCAGAAAAGCCACGGTTGTCAAGGGCAGCGGTTGCGTCGTTGGCTTCATTTTCCTTGGTTTCTTCCCGTATAAATGACACGTGGCGTGCGCTCATTGGACTGACTGCTACTTGCGTAGATGCCGTAGGCTGTGCGTTGCTGTACGACAAACAAGTCGGTCTCGGTATTTCTTCGTTTGTTATCGCGTCATTGTTGTGTTCACTTTTAACGCCGTTGGATGAAAGAGAAATTTTCGTTCTGGGTTTTTCTTCCTGTCCTTCCTCTTGTAGCCGCGTTTGTTGAGCACCTACTTCTGGTATAGGTATCTGGTTCTTAGCTCCTACTGTTTCGTCTTCATAAAATGAGGTGAAACCAGTCCGCACCCTACTGTCCAGATCACCAGCGCTTGCTGGTTTTGTTAAGCTAACTGTTCCGTAAATGCTTGTGTTGTGTTCCTCGGCCATTATTTCCCTACAAAAGAGAGGAACTCTTGCTACAAAAAATAAACAAACAAGACTTGCTGCCATGTCGACTTATGGAAAGTCTATAAACAAACGTCATTAAGCGGGAGGTCGGGGGTTCAAGTCCTGCACTGGACCAAAATCCAGGGACTTAAAATAATTGGTACGATATCTGCCTATCAGATGATCGCGTAAACTGAAAGGAGACGTAAAAGGAGTAACCTCCTTGACTTAGATAGACTTCCACCTTTTTACAGTACAACTCTACCCTACTGGCAAGAATTTAAGCGCACGTATCCAAGAGCAATACACGTAGCTATAGTTCCAGAAGCTTGTGGAACAGTTGTCTGATTTTAATCGACAGGAAACTTGTGTTGAAAAAAAGATTGATGTTCTTATTATTCGGACTTCCTGTGGAAGCTGTGAGTCTAAATATGTCGTCTGTTCTTCTTCGCTGTTGTTTTCCACAAAGCTCACTTCTAGCGTATTTGGGTATTTATTCCATATATTTTGTATCCATTTTACTTAATGGATTATCAGGTTTTCCACCTTGGCATGTTCAGTAACACACTGAGTAACATGAATGTTTTATCAACACAAGTCGAATCGGAATGTACTTAACTTGAAAAGTGTGCTATAGGTCACTTATTAGAGAAGGCAACGCAATTTTCTGTACCGTGATGATACGTTGGGGCGAGGTAAATAAAGTGAGGAACTGAGATCGCGTTTTGCCAAGTTTGTGTATTATAACGTCAACCGTGATGATATGTGGTTGTCACGTGGGTCCGGACGTCGTGATCCGGCGAACCTACACTAGAATACCTGTGTAAAGCGAAAACGACTGTCACAGAAAAGTACAAAATCAAGTGTGATTTATCAGTGTTGCATGTTGAATCACTGCTGTCTCAAAATTGTATGTTAGTGCTGGTATTTCTTATACTGATATTTAATTGTCACGCTAGAGATGCATACGGTAAATACATAAAGCCATTCCGGCTCAGGGTACCTGTGTGCTATTAGAGGTATCATCGATTCAAAGCTTTTTACAGTATTTCCAAGGAGTACACGCAAGTGGTGAGGTTTATGAACTCAACGCATAGCATGTTCTTTAATATCACACAAATTAATTTAATTGCATCCATTTGCGATTTGGAAGTCCGAGTGAAGGCCAATATGGCCTCTAGTTATTTTGAAATTTAATGCAAAGTTCAATGTGAATACGCCCTGTACTACATACTGTGGTGTAGTCGATGCTATTACAATTCCGTCCACCTAGACAACTCCCTCTTGGGCGCAATAGAGCGTTTTCACTGTCACGCAATAAATAAATAAATCGAAAACCAGCCAGTGGAAAAAGTCAAGAATTTGTGATGTTATAGACGATAAATAAAGAAGACACTTCTCGAAGTTTTAGGCCTTTGCCCTTCACCAAACGTATGAAAAAACCATCTTGGTGCACATCTGTTGCCGGTGCACCAATATGGCGGCCGGAAAATAGTGTCAACAACTGGAACTTGGGGACCGTTCATTTTTTAAGGGATAGGGGGGGGCTGGTGGGATTTGGGGGGGGCCACGCGAAAAAATATGGCTTTAAAGGGGGGGCTGCCCCAAAAAAAAGAAGGAAAGGGGGGGTCAGGCGAAATTCTGAGATAAAAAAAAAGTGGAATGAAGTTTTCACAAATTGATAAGAAATTCTGCTTTATTCACGAAATATGAACATCTGTTCTATGCTAGAGTGATTTTACATAACCCGTGAAATAGATACTATACAATTACAATTAATAATACACATTAATTCTGTTGTTTTCTGTTGTTTTCTTTTGTTTAATTATAACTTTTTCGCACTGATAGTTAGATACTGTTTCACAGGTTAAGTAAAATCACTCTAAAACAGTTCCAAAGTAACAAACTCCTTTATAACAACGTTTATATCGAAAAACTATTAAAGTTTAAAATACCAGGTGCAACTTTTTTTGGAGGAGGGAGGGGGGTCAACCCAAAAAAAATTCCTTTTGAGGGGGGGTCATGTGAGAAAATTGGCAAGCTGAGGGGGGGTCATACAATTGCTACATGGCATTCCCCCAAATCCCACCAGCCCCCCCTATCCCTTAAAAAATGAACGGTCCCTTGCTTTGGCTATCTGGGCGACTGATCATCAGTACTGAACAAACAGGTATTTCCACAAGCACTTTTCCTAATGCTTTAACTTCTAAAAAAGCTCAAAATCATGAGATAAGTAGACATTTTTCAAAAAGCTCGATCGTAGCCTTGTGCCACGCACCGCCATAACCCCGAAATTCAAAATGCTCTAGTTTCCAAACGAAGCACATTATTGAGCTGTAAAATAGGCCATTTCCGAGTTCATGTCTGCCTCCTCTTCAAAGCGAGTCTAAGTGCGAAGTTTTTGTTATGAAAATGAGTTTTCATTCATATGTAAAGTAGAACTAATTACCATCACAAAAAACTTCGCACTTAGACTCGCTTTGAAGAGGAGGCAAACATGAACTCGGAAATGGCCTATTGTCAACAGATATAAATTTATTTCCTCTTATGGCTGATGAGGATAAAAACTTTCGTGGTTCTTTACTTTTGGATTTTAGAAAGTGATGACGTCACGTGAAAACGATCTGTAGCATGTTTGACTGCTCAGTAACAGGTGGTCATTTTCATTGTCATTCTTGTCATCACCTCAATTAAACCCTGCGGCTTCTTAGGAAATCATTTATTTTTTTCGGTAGGATGAAAACACCCATACACACAAGAAAAAGCAAGTAACGGTTCTAGAAAACCTCACACATCGTTTCAAAGCGCAGCACACAATTTGATACGGAACTGGCTTTAAAGAGATATGTTGGAATGGCGATGCCCTTAGTTGAACAATGCCTTATGATCCAGGCGCCAGTTCCCCCACCGCCGAACCCAGTGCATGATTAACAGCACTTTCTTAGTAATTCCCTGCTTAGACCAGGAAGAACCGGTCCGTACACTTCAAAGACTTGTTCCAAATCTGATTGATATCATGGGTTGTTTAAAGTGGGCACAGGTATTTAATAATAGCCTTATCTATTTTCTCTCTGATCAACGGTTTAATCTGGCAGTAAAATACGATTTGTGGTTGCCGTACATGAAACTACAACTTCCGGTTAATTGAAGTCATCACCGGAAGTAGTTTTGCAAATGCAAACAAGGTGACTTCTCTGCACGTTTCTCTACGAAAACGAACGCGCCCCAAGCATGCCGCAAAGGACCGACCGAATAAATGGGTTCTACAATAATCGTATTTATTCTCAAAATGGCAATGAACAGCACATGGCCGGATCTTTCGTAAATCTGACTTATGGCTGTACTATCTGACAACACAACAATCATAATCGTCGCGTATGTTGACAATACACAACGAAAGTGATCATTCGTCAAAGGGAACGCAAGTATACCATTTCGTCCCAGTAATAAGAAATATCAGACGTTCGTACCGTAGCTGTTTGCAAACGGCTCTTGATAAGCCGAATGCAAAAACGTGAAGAGGAATCGAATAAACCCCGGCAATAAACAGACAACGCTACTGTTGACCGTTCTTGAAGCACCGTGAAGTAAAACTGGTAAGAGCAATCAATCTCCACTCTTCTCCTTGAATCGTGGAGTAATACTCAGTGAAGGTAAGTTAAACTTTTAATTTGCGCATGTAAAATATGTGGTTTCTTATGGCGCAACATTGTAGGTATTGTTTATGCGAACAGATCACGTTCATAGAAAGCGATCAGAGCATTAATTCGGTGTACTTGAACCCTTCTGCGAGTGAATCGCTTATGGATTTAATACTAAACTTACTTGATTTGCGTTGATGGCAAACTTTTCTTCCAGGCTGAGCGAACTGCAGACTTTTATCTTGGTTGTACGAGAGAAATTTCTGTCTCATGTTCCTGCGTGTTGACTTATTACGAAACATTTATGGTCCGCAACATGACATAACAATAGCTAATCAGTAACGTACTCTTCTTTCTGAAAAAATATAAAACTTTCCTTATGTCACACAACGTCATTTCCGACTTCATAAACTGGTAATCTTTTAGGTAAGTCAACATAAAAGAAAGCTTGTTACTTGAAATGTTCTGAGCAACAAACGTGCCGTTCTTCCTGCCGTATAAACCAGATCGCAATATTATCAGAGGGCTGACGTTCATGGACGAGGGAGCAGGCTTTTTCACAAAAATATTGCAGGTGCCGATCGGAAAATCAACTGAATAAATCCAGTTATCTATCTCGGTCTCATTCAGGAAGACACTAGGACAACGTTAATTAGAATAGTCACCCCCGACAGGTTATTAAAATCAAACGAAACACTCATGTTTACAGTGAGGTTCCCAGAAAAGAAAGCAGCGTATAGGCTACAGCTATTCTCAGGCTGATTATTTCTATCAAATATAATTTTGAGAACTGAGAGAGGCTTGTTAAATTCATTTTAATAATCCATCTACTTTTAACGTCAACTCTAGAAATGACATTTGAAGTGAATGTGAAATTGAAGCTTGCTAGAACCCAGCTGGCCCCCCACTGCCTTCCTCGCAATCTACGTTCTGCGGCCAATCACAAACGAAATGAACTGGGTTGAACTTGAGTCCCGCTGGACAAACCATCTGGTGAGTATTGCCAGCCACATCACACATGATAAAGCCAAAACAGTTGTCAGGGTCGGCGTGGACTCCGGCTTCGTTTCCTCTGCAAAAATCTGAATCAATAATGCAAAGATTTCTTTACCACCCCATTCCTTATCACCAGTTTTTCATTTACCTCTAAGGGCTGAGTAGTCTTGTGATAGTTCTCTTCCTTTCAAGCAAACCCACAAACCCACCCATCTGCTCTTTGTGGTCAAGAGCAAATTGCGTTGGGAGCCCCTGAAGGCATTCAAGGGTTAGTTGGGAGCAGAGATAGCGAAGTGGTGAGAGCACTCGCTTCCCACCAATGTGTCCCAGGTTCGATTCCCGGGCTCGGCGTCGTATGTCAGGGTATGTGGGTTGAGTTTGCTGTTGGTTCTCGTCGTTGCTTTGAACGGATTTTCTCTAGGTACAGTACTCCGGGGCCCGTCTCCTCGAAAACCAACACTTACAAATTCCAATTCGATCTGGAAACAGTGGACCATTTTAGAGCTGCTATGTGAATGTCCACTGCTAAACTCGATTCATTTCGTTATTTTATCTTGGGGTCAAAAAAGCTGACATATGTGACATACGCCTGAAACTACTTTGTCCGTCACTGGTAAGCTGTGGATATATGTTTGCCTTTTGTATCTACCACATGGCGAAAAATATCCGCGTGAATACAACTTTATTTTTATTCAGCTTGGAGGTTAGGGTCACCGTACTGAACAATTAAAATATAATTCCTCTTCTTTCCGGAAGCGCTCCCTTCCGGAGTAAACTTTCCTCTCGAAAAAGGCGTTTTTAACAAGTACCTATTCCAATATTAAGTGGTGACATCCATTCCAGCAACTTCCCCTGTCCTCAGACGTTTGGGGTTCACAGGAATGTCAGCAAAATGAGTGAACATCAATTCAAGGGATACCCTTGGGTCGCGGACAAGTTTCCCCTGAAGAGTGAGGTCAGTGTTCATCGAGCCGGAGGTTGGATCTGAGCAGTTGATAATTAGCCAATAGTCAAAAATACCAACAGCTTGTTGCAAGGCTTTTACCCACCTGAATCTCTCTGCTGTAATATCCTAGCTGATGCACCTGTACGTCAAGAAAAATAATCGACCTGTTCTGATTTAATAACGTTAGTGATGAGAATGGAATCTCAGGAAAAAAAATCAATTGACTGATCCGGCATCACTTTATAACATATTATTCCGGCGCTCTCTCGTAGTTTGACTACTGGTAAGTAATTATTCAGGCTTCCTTGGTTAAGAATTCGAATGGCGTATATGGTTAAAAAGAAGAAAAGAGGATACGTCCTCAGCAGATATTCCAAACTGTATCCATATCGTTGTGTCACTGAGTAAAGAGACTAAAGAGACGCAAGTGGCTATACATTTGAAAAGAAATGATGGAAGAAAACAACGGAGAATGAGAGAAGAATAGAAAAAAGGAGTGGAGAAAAAAAAAAAAAAAAAACAAGAGGAAAGCGGCGGAAGGGGAAAGGAAAGAGAGAAAGCCGGAAGAAGAACAAAGAGAGAGAGAGAGAACATGCGAGTTCAGAGAAATCAAAAGCTAGCCGAAATCAGTACAACACACAACGAGAAAGAGCTGTCACCCGGACTGCTTTTCCGGCAAACTTTGGTCCAGCCGTAACACCGAAATACATTGGGCATAAATATTTTTTGGTGTTAAGAATTCTGAGCATAAAGCATAAAACATAAGCTGAAAACACTGTATGGCAGTCGCACTTTACCTCGGCCAAAGAGGAGTGAAATGATTGCCCACAACAACTGAATCTTCATACTTTTTTTCTCCAAATTCAGATTTTACACCAGCGTTTTCCCAGTTGTGGGGATGTGGCTTTGTAAATGAGATCAATAGAGTGTTAACTAACACCTCTTGCGGAACGATATATGGGGACGTTGTTTGTTCATGGTGTCGGATGAGCTGGGAACGCTGGACAAATATGCCCGACAGCATGTCAGTTGAATTTATTGGTATGCGAAACAAATGAGTAAAGAGAGCGGCATGAAAGAGATAAAGTCAACAGCCATCTACAAAGCTGGGTACATTTAATCTGATGCCAAGTAAAACTGATTGCTAGCCGGTAAAGTCCATCACTTTGCCGTTAATTTTAATCACATTTTTAGTTGACGTTGAGGTTTGGTCAAACGAGATTCCTGATAAAAAGGGGGAAAATGACGCAGAACTACACTTCTGAAGGAGTGAAACCATCACTGGAAATATCGGATGTCAAACCATTGATTTACAAAAAGTAAGTCTTGAAATTACAAAGAGCCCAGATAAAATCTGATGGCAGTGGTTGTGACTCGCATTTTCCATTTAATGTACGGTTGCAAGCAGCTGTAGGAAGGAAGAGTTTGTGACAAACCTATGGTCAAACATGACTGTACATAACCTACGAGCTATATCTCTCAAATAGAGTTAGCAGATGATAATATGCCCGTGAGAATGATGATATGCTAGTCGCTTAGCAACGGGCGAAAGGACAACTGAAAAGAAAACAGAGTCCCAGGCAGGAATCGAACCTACAACCTCCGTAACACCGGTCGGATGCTCTAACCACTGACCATAGTGGGACACTTTGTATAAGAACCTAGATAAACAACCTAGCTCACCAGGGGTTCCTGTAGCTTAGTGGTTAGAGCATCCGACCGGTGTTACGGAGGTTGCCAAGCGACTAGCATATCATCATTCTCACGGGCATATTACACCATTGCCATCATATATAATCATTATCATGTCTGATCCACGTTTACATTGTCGAGCCCGCAGACCATAGTGGGACACTTTGTATAAGAACCTAGATAAACAACCTAGCTCACCAGGGGTTCCTGTAGCTCAGTGGTTAGAGCATCCGACCGGTGTTACGGAGGTTGTAGGTTCGATTCCTGCCTGGGATTCTGATTTCTTTTCAGTTGTCCTTTCGCCTGTTGCCAAGCGACTAGCATATCATCATTCTCACGGGCATATTACACCATTACCATCATATATAAGATATCCTCACAGATATCCTCAGTTTGCTTTATGTGAATATTTCATAGATATCATCAATTATTTCCCATCAAATATTTTCGCTCGCACGCGATGGCTCTAAACGCATCACGTGACTGAATATACCCCAGCTAAAACTGCGAAAAAAATGCGCGTTGCGAAAAATGTTTGAAGGATAATAAACACAATAGCCTATAATTGGCTTTAAAAGTATGCTCGGATATTTATCCTTGGACATTATCAGTTCCTCGGAGCTCACAATTTTCCTCCAGCTTCACCCTCGGAAAACTGTTCGATTCTCGGAACAGATAATGTCGGCGGACAAACATCCTTCTTATCCTTCGAACTGAACGTGCCATACGAACTCGTATGAACAGTTATTTGTATAGTCTCGTTCCCAGAGCCCACGTTCCCTTAACCAGCGCTCGGGCGTTCATTATTTAGCGTTTATTCTGCGTAACTTATGGATTAGGAAAAAACGATTCCCCGAATGTGACCGCTATAACAGGTTCGACTGTAGATATTTTTGTGAGTACAGTGTAGTATCTTTGTATATTATGTTTACTCATTTTTTTTGTATTTTGACCCGCAGAGGTACGGGTTTGTTAAAACACAGCAAAAAGCGTAAAAATGTACAGCGATGCTGTAGGTGCAGTCTCTTCGCAGAAGCACATTAAAATATCTAAAGGCTACCGCACACTAGCCGATTTTTTGTCGGCCGACAAAAAATCTTCACTTGTCGGCTAGTGTGCGGTGAATTCAGACAAGTCTGCGACAAGATCGGGGCTTGTCGGGCGATATCTGACAGTACTAGATCTCAAAACGTCTTGTCGGGCCTTGTCGGCTAGTGTGCGGTGGGCCAAGATAATTTGTCGGGGCTCACGCGTACCTAAACCAATGAGGAATTGTCATGAGAGTCACGTGAATAAGCGTCTTTTCCAACATGGCGGAGATCGACTCGACCCCAAGACTAAACGCGGTTAGTCGGGACAAAAAATCAGCTAGTGTGCGGAAAGCTGACGTCTCGACAAATTTTAACCCGATTTAACCCCGACAAAAAATCTTCAGCTCTGCGACAAAAAATCGGCTAGTGTGCGGTAGCCTTAATAGGACAATAAAGTTCGCCTCATGAATTATCACTCTTCTCGCACCAAAATGGTTGCCGTTACTTTGAGAATGCTAAGGTCAGTAACCGCTTCTCAGTACTGGAATGGCAAAATAAACCATCAAAAAGAGCATGGCAGTAAGATCTTCGCCCTAATGTTTTTACGAGTGTTTATAAAGGGGCGCGGAAGGGGCGCGCAAAGGGTGCGCATAACAGTAACAAGTACGTTTTCCACGGAAGAGAAGACTGGTACCGACTGTGTTTGGCGGTGATAAACTGGTCAGCAGTTGACAGTTCAATTTTCAAAATGGCGGCTTTCGCAGATCTCAATGTCACCTACCTCAGTGACCCACGTGAGACCGAGAAACTTGTCTCTAAAGCTGTCAAACTTGGTTTTGAAACAATTGCTGTATGCAAAACCTTCCACTTAAGAAAGGAAAAGAAAAAAGGACGCGAAGTTGAGAAACTGACACCGATTAATTGGGATGTTTTTCCAGCAATGCAAGAGTTAAAGAAAACTCACCCGAAGTTGAAGATATACTCGCGGATAACTCTGCAAATAGATGACCAGAGCCAAGTACATCAACTGTCCAGCGATATAGTACAATCGTACGACATATTAGCAGTTCAACCAGCTACTGAGAAGCTATTTCAGCAAGCTTGCAAGACGCTAGAAATTGACATCATTTCACTCAACATGACGGAGCGTCTACCATTTTACTTGAAATTTCCCACAGTAAATGCAGCCATCGAACGAGGAGTACATTTCGAAATAACGTACTCACCCGCGTTGAGAGACCCGACTCAGAGAAAAACTCTGATTGCTACGGCTTTAGACCTGGTTGTTTTCGCGAAAGGAAAACATATCATTGTTTCTAGTGCAGCAGAAAACGAGCTCGATTTTCGCGGCCCTTATGATATCGTCAATCTGGGGCTTTTGTTCAACTTCAACGAGGAGCAGTCTAAAGCGGCGGTTACCAAGAATTGCAGAGCTGTTTTGTTCCATGCGGAGGCCAGAAAAGGCACAGAGAGGTCTGTTATTTCAGGGAAAGCTTTGGCTAGACCGGTCATTTCGGAGACTGGTGTTGACGAGGACTTTGCTAGTGCAGGCAATAGCGATGATGATGAAGAGGATTGGAGCAGTGCGGTCAGTGACGAGGATAATACTTATGAACCCAAAGAAAAGAAGTCAAAAGTTGAATGATTGTTAACTTGACAGAGGCCTAGCCTAATATTCAAGGCAATAAACCAACTGATTTGGCTTATTTGCTTTGATAGTAGGTTCACGCAAGCAAGTAATAGTTGATGAAAGCTTACTGCTGTGGACTTCATCGGGACCACAAAAAGTGACTATTTTGTCCATCTGAAAATGGGTCAGTTTGAGGTTTGGACCTTGGCAACAAAACTGAAGTGTCTTTGATGAACAAGTGTCTTTGTTAAAGGGTGACTATGAAGTGAGATTCTTTATCTTTGAATGCTGTAACCCAGCAAAACAAATTGTTGTTACAAAATTTTGCAAACAAATGGTCTGAACAAGCCAATGCTTTTTGAGCTACCAAGCCATGTAGTGTAAACAAAAATATATTGTCTGGAGGCTTTTTTGTATGCAGTCTCCTTCATGCATGGGTATATACTGGTAAATGGATCTATAGTTCCAGTGTACAGAGTGGTAGATATGTAGTAAACCTGCAGTTGCCAAGGAACATTTTATTGATTCTAGCTGGCCAATCAACATGGCTTGGCAACATTGAGCCCCTTTGTCTAGAAGCTGGAAAGCATAATCCTTTTTAGTTCCACACTCACTTCCCACCACACTTCCCAGGTAAGTAGACCTTTTGTTACAGTGTACAGAGTGGTACATATCTAGTAAACTTGTGGTGGCTGAGGGACAATTTATTCATTGTAGCCCCAACATTGAGCCCCTTTGTCTAGAAGCTGGAAGGCATACATGTATAATCCCTTTTAGTTCCACACTCACTTCCCATCCATCATCTGTTTTTTTTTTCTTCCAAGTACTAGGATCTTACGTACACTGATCCAGGTTTGATAATGAGGATTGTTATTTAGCTGGCATTTTTCTTGCTATAATGCGCCCGTTCATTGGCTAGTGCATGGTCATATGACATCTAACAATAAAACTGTTTACTGTCAAATGTCATGTGCGGGCAATGTTGCTGGAATCTCTGTGCATTTTTCAAAATTTTGCTTTTGTTTTCCACAAATCACTTAATGAATGGTCCCTTGGGGAACAGTGAATTTTGTTTCCCGGGAATGTCAATGTTTCTTGAGACGAAGTTGAGGGAAAAATGAGATTCTTGGGAAACAAAATTCACTGTTCCCCAGGACCAGTCAGTAAGTGTTAACTGTTTAAGTGTGCACATCCCTAAGCAACAGTCTTTGGTAGGGGATATGGCAAAGTGTGGACCAACTGAAGGGTAGGGAGCACAACCTTCTTTCATGGACTTTAGGTTGATTTTGTTTTCTAAGCAAACTGAGAAAATGGCATGAAGTTAGTTGAAAGAACTATCATATGCCATATTCCAAAAAATTAGGAAGTCAAAGGGAAACAGGAAAAAACCTGAAGGATTTTTTTCTTTAAATAATAATATACAGCACTCACATCCATGCACTTGTTGTTCGTGACCCTTCACAAAAATTACTGAAACAATTAAACATAACAACAGTTCATTCAAATTACCTAGCACCATTTTTCAATAGCGTTTGATCACAGTTTGTTTGGAAAACAACTATTAACCAAAAGGTTGACATAAAATGTTTATGTCTTTAACCCTTCAATCGAATACACCACCTCTGCAACTTCAACTTCCTGAAGCCTCGCTCCTGTGCCCTCAGCTAACACATGTAGCCCAGCGGGCATTTTGTAATCACGAGGTCAAGCATGTTCAGTTTACAAAATAATGTTTTCAATTTGATCTTTCAACAAAGTGGAAGTTCTACCTTTGTTGCTCCAATGGCCTTGGCAGTTACAATCCCTGCCCAGGGGCCCATTTCTTGAAAGTTCAAAGAAAAGTTTGGGCCCAAAAAGCCATTTCTAAAACTGCGATCCGCGTATTCTAAAAAGCTGGTCGTTTACTATGATTTGAAGATACGAAAAGACTATTGGTAATGATTTTAAAAGTACTTGGATATTCATTTAACCAACAGTATGTGTGCTACCTTACAAGTCGGGATTAAAGTGACGGTCATTTGTCATGTGTCTGGTGTTTATTGTCTTTATGAATTAGTTTAACATGTTATTACAAGAACGAGGAAACAACGGTTTTGGTTGTACTGAAAATCCTTCATTAGACAAACCAAGGAGTGGCCCGTAATAACGAGTTTCTTTAGACAAATTCAACGATTTACAAAGTTTTCGTTTTAAAAAGAAGATACTATAATGAAGACTAAGCGCACTCGTGTTAAGAGGATGATCGTAGGGTGAGGTCTCAATCTACTTTAAACCAGTGCAGTTCAGCAGACCTCCCTCCCTTATTACACTCCACTTTCCCACAATATTAGAAAACGTAAAAATGTGCAAGTGGATACCTAATAGAATGAGAAGGTTTAAGGTTGAAAGATTCTGGAATCTCGTCACTAATTGCTTTCGGTGAGGATAACAGTTTTTTTTATGGTCCCCCTGTCGCAGTCAATTTCCAAAGTGCTTTTAAATAACACCTCCAGACGCCTGCATGTCTTCTTGCGGTGATGTTTGAACTCCCTCTCTTCCTTGCTCTACGTGCTTGAAGCGCTTTTCCGATCCCGGCCTCGAGCATTTCAACCTTAAGAGTTTTACAAGGTGCTGCCTAAACCGTGCACTGGTAAAGCTATAGACTACTGGATTAATGCTGGAGTTGAACATCGCTAGTAAAATGGTGACTCGGTGATTCATACTGTGTACCATCTGATTGGGTAAGGACTGAGCTACGGAGTACATCACGAGGACTGGGGCCCAGCAAATGACGTAGATTACACTGATCGCGATGACTGTAACAGTCGCTTTCTTCCTGGATAATATGGCCTTAGTCTGTAAAGCGAAATTCAAAACCGCTGATATACCCTGGTTTTAATGAACTGTTTAAAATACTAAGGGAATATTTCTTCCTGAAAGTTGTTGCAACTTAAGTAATTGTTTGATTGGAAGCGCATATATAGCTACAAATTATTAAGAGGTTTAATGAAATGAAACCCCTTAAGTATATGCGCTTCCAATATTTCCTTTAGTATATTGGGAAATTATATACTAATTTCCCAATATTTAGGTTGTGTTTTCACTAGACCACTTTTCTAGCTGAACATTCTTTCCAGGTGTTTGTTTACAGACCAACACTTGACATCTGTTTTCACTTTGAAATGTAACTCGAAATTTAAGCCGTTTACTCAGAAGATTCAAATTACAAAAGCGCGCAATTTTGGGAACTTTGTTCTGGCTGCTTTCGCCGGTACTTGTGGAACATGTGGGCGAAGATGCTGAAGATGATGTGCTGCGGAGAGATACGGCTAACATACACTGTAGAGCATTTGTGCTCAAAAGCGGGTACTGCGTGTTCCGTGTGCTGCCATTGTGAAATAAGTAAGGTCCTGACCGAGGAACTGGAGGATCTAATGAGGCCGGAGGAATTGTAAATCGGAGTGGCAAAGTATTATGAGTGAATTCATCTGTCATTTTAAAAGCACAGTTTGAAAAGTGAACCACGAGGTGAGTACTAGTGTTTGGACAATAATTCTGTCCCCGTTCACGATTTGGCAGGCATCTGTCTCTACGGGCAATGTGGTCGGCTGCGGCATTTATCAGGACGAGTTATACTACCTCGCGAGGCGAGATAATCCCTTGTTTTTTCTTGTGAAAACAGCCTGCATTTTTAACTCCCTAAACTTAGGACGAGCTGTTTTCACTGTACTTCCGGACTTTTCCGACTTTAACTGGTCAAACTTGTCCTAGTGAAAACACAACCTTAGTATACGAAATATACATTTTAAAATACCGGGAAATTTGATCAGATGAATACATTTGTGATCGAAATAGTTTGCGATGAAGCCAGCCCGAGGAAAAATCTCATCTTTTGGCGGAACAGTTTGAAAAAACAGGATTTAAAATAAAAGGTTTCCGAGTGTGTACGAGGGCAAACTAAGCCTCTAGTACTTACTTGAAAAGGACAATGAACGAGTGGATTAAAACTTCAGAATGAGATCGATGTTACAAAACACACAATTTTCTTGGAGTTCTTTACTTCAAACCTTCGTACTTTGTAGTCACTTAACAGCCATGCTCTCTGAAACTCAAATAATTGCGAAAAGAAAACCTCCTCGAGCAGAATTGATACCTACCGTCGATGCTGATTGTACGGCTGGAGTTTTTTCAATCCATAGCTTGTAAATAACTCTTGAATAAAGAGAGCTCATGATGCCAATGGGTAAGATGCCCGCCACTGCGTCCCACCCTACACTATAAATGATTGGCAGGATCGGGTCGGACCACCGCTCACCACAGCACCCTAAATCATCTCTGTAAGTCACGGCCGCGAATAGAGGTACATTCCAGAGAAAGCCTGCGAGCCAGCAACTGGCGATAATGAGCCTCAGTTTGGGTTTGGTGAGTTTGGATCTACTGGTCAGCGGCTGTACCACTGCGTGATATCTTGAGCAAAGACCAGGGTGGAAAGAGAAAAAAAAAACTACTTAATACCTTTTAAGCCTAGTTCACCTATTCTCAGCTAACAGGGACCATTGATGTCGTGGAGTTTCAACCTTTTTTTTGTCGCACTCGTTGGGCTGCATAACAGCAAACGATATGGTTTTTGGATTATTTGGATATATGGAGAGATGTGACAAAATTTCAGGGCATTAACTAGTCGAAGTAATTTATAATGAATTTTTATGTATTGGCAGGTACTTAAAAATAGGCCGTCGCTCGATTACAAAAAACAATTAAAATGAATCTTATAGCGTTAAAAGCGTAGATGATATTGCTGAAAATTGTGTTTTTGTTACGACCCTTTACAAAAGTTTCACACAATGAAAATTCACTCTGTTGCCGGCATTTCGGCGGAGCAAGTTAAAGTGAAAGAAACGTCCTGTTACTGTGACCAATGCGTGACGGGTGAAGAATTCAAAGGAAGTTCAACATGAGGTTGAAGTCACAATAATGAAGTTACAGGTCCTCTTGACAGCCGACTTGCTATTCGTGTCAACGATTGGGTTGCTGCCGACTATGAAGGTGCCTGGTACATTGGACAAGTCAAGCAAATTGATGAACAGGATGGAGAGGTCGAGGTTTCCTTCATGATTGAAGGCATGGGAAAGGTAGCGGCAAGCAGTTTTAAGTGGCCCGCTCAAAAAGAGGTCTTGTGGTTGGAAAGGAAGAGTATTCTCTGTGTTTTTGAGGCCCCCGTTCTTGTCGGCAAAAACCGGCCGCGCCTTCAAATTAACAGAGACAAGGATTGAGCTGATTGAACAACGCCATGGAAGTTACAAACTTGATATGAGCTTCAGACTATCAGTTTGTATACTGAGTTTTGCTCTTAACAGACCTGTTTTGTTACAATTAACTTAGCCACAGTTACGCTGATTTGTGAATTTCTCTCCCTTACCGCACGCAAATGTGCCTCTCTTACGAGGGTCCCCTATACGTTTTTCGCGAAACGTGATTGGGACTATTTTTTTCTCGTGAAACGTGATTTAGGTTTATTTGTTCATTCGCGATTCGTGATTGCCGATATTTGATTTTATCGTGAACGTGAACGAAGTTTGGGAATTATCCTTGACGTGTGAACAGTCTCAATATTTTTACGTGAATGCATTTTCCAAAGTGGTGTAGGGGACCCTCTCTTGCGGCACGCAAGTATGACTGTAAATTACGTTACCATATGTTTGTTGTATTGGAAAGCAGTTTGACTATTTGCAAAGATGTTGGACTGGCATTTGTTTCAAACAGTTCCAGGACAACTGGTTTGAGTTGAAAAATACCATATACCTAGTTCCAGTTTGCACTTGGCCTGCACATTTTGCTGGATTTTTAATGATTTTGTAAGTGGTTAGGGATTTTTTAATGTATATGCTGATTTTCAGACTTTTCTATCGAAAAGATTTCTATAAGCATTCAAAGGGCTAAAACAGTTATCCTGTAACGCTTTTTACTTTTAGAGTTTAAAAAATAGTGAAATAGAATGATGTCGTTGTTATCAGTACGAAGTTTAAATTGCGTTACCATGCTTAACACCCCATTTGTTGAATGCTAAAGCTGAAAGCATTATAACAAACCACCTATCAAAAACTTTAAGCTCTGATGTTTAAATTTAAGTATTTTTGAAACTGCTGTTGCTTGAAAATAAGAAATAAGAAAGAAAAGAAAACAGTATATTTTATATTGGGGTAAATGTAAACTTATTTGCGATTTTGTAATGAAAAATTTCAAGTTCAGATTAATTTATATTATCAGCAGGAAATGAAGAAAAAATGACTTTTTAAATTTTTTTGCAATAAGCCAAGAAAATAGTAATTTTTTTGGCAATGGAGGAGCTAACCATTTTTTTGCTGTAACTCACAAACCAATGCGTCAGTTCTTGTCCAAATTTAGAAAATAAAAGACTGATTATTATTCTATCAGAAACATTTACTGACAAGACGATCGGCAAAACCTTTTTTTTCGACTTTTTAAACTGGTAATAGTCCCTGTTAGCTGAGAATGGGTGAGTTTGCACTTGCGACGTAACCGTAATCGCAACCGTAAGGGAGTTACGAGGAAGTTTGAGTCTGTACGACGTAAACAGAACGCAAGTCTCGCTTCATCCTTAGCGCCAGCCATTTCATTCGTTCAGCTTGCATACATGTAAGACTCGAATTTAGTGTTTTGTGATTGGCCCGTTGAATCGGTTGACACCAGAGCGTAAGCGCCGTAATTGTAATCGTCAAGAAAGGATCCTGACGATTACGATTGCGACTCTTGCGACGTTGCTTACGTCGGTGCTTACGATAACGTTATTTGATTCACACTGGGTTTTACAGATCCGGCTCCTTACGATTGCGATTACGACTGCTGTATTACTCAGATTTCGACGCTAGTGTGAACCAGGCTTTAAGGACGTTCGCGTGAAAATTTTCCAACATTGACTTTTTTTCTGAGACTTCTACCACTATAAGATGATGAGTGAGTTATGTCAGAAATGTAAAAAAAAAAAATGGGGATCACCGACTTCATTTTGAAGAGAATATGCCGGAAAGAACATCGTAAATCTGCAAAAATCGGGCTTCGTCAGCGAATAAGGCCAGTGTCTGTAAGCCCAAAAAGTTTTTGGACAAATTTTTGGACAATGTGGAGATAGTTGTTAATAAAATCTGTTCCTGGATAGAAAAGTAGGGGTCACCAACCATTTAAGAGAGCAAACTGAAGGCGAAGGGAACGTAACAGCTACCATCCTTTTACTTTCTTAGCTTTCTTCCTCAGGGCGCGCGCTCGAAGGCTTACGTGGCATGACTTTGCGACATGGACTTCGTGCGCAGTAGGGATGCGCATGAACAATTAGCGCGAACGTTCTTAAACAACAAAGATAGATTTTTCTCTGAAAAACATGTCTTGTTGTATACTGCTGAAAACGTCTTACATAGCGATAATAACAGAGAGATATTGATTAAACAGTGTTATAGAAAAGCTAGCATCAGAGTATTATTTACCTTTCTACTGAAATTGCTACTAGGTTGCAGACTGAAACGAGCGCAGCAGTCCACGCCAAGGTTCCTCCAGTTAAAAATGTACACAGAAGCGAACCTGCTGTACCTGAAGGATGCTGATACGTAGGTCCTATGACAAACTGTATAGCGACAAACACGGCCACAACTATGTCAGCAATGGCCAGGTTTAGCATGAGCCAATTCACTGGGGTCCTCAGAGATTTATTTGAAAGAATCACTAGGATCACCAATGAGTTGCCAATGAGGTCAATTAGGACCATAAACGAAAAGGCCACACTAAGACCAATGTACTGTTTGGCCAGTGCCATCACGGTCCAATCTAAAAAGAATAAGAATTAATTCATGGTTTTCTTCAATGTGATAATCACGTTTGCGTGCTTAAATGAAACGAGTAAATTACAATGACTTGTGGCTCTTTGGCCCTCGTCAGAACGAAAAAAACAAAATTTAAGATAATTTTTATTGGCTCGCTGTATTGGTTTCCCATGTCCAACGCATGGCGGTGGTACACGTGAAAGTCGGAAACAGAAATGAACTTTATTTAATCAGCGTTTCTGATTTCTCTTCAGAATTGTTCAGATCTATATTGCATGCATCACTTCACGGTTCTTTACCATTTTGAGAATACTTACATACCCCGGGCTGCTATGTCATCATTTATAGTGGTCATTGCAAAATGTTGCGGTCCAAGCGAAACAAGGCAAACAAGGTCGGTAATTTATCGCCATAAAATTTTCCGGGAAGATCTGTCCCGTGTACCATTGCTTCGAAAATATCAAAAGAACGTTTTTGTGGTTCCCTTTTCTTCTCAAGAATTTTGATGGAATCGCAAGAAAAGCCGACTATTTATTGTCACAAGGACTGAAATTAATTTGAATATAATTTGCATATAAGCATAGTTAACTCGTTCTCAGAGGCCATCTCCGAGGTTCCGAGGGCTCTCTTCATATCTGAACAATTAAATGCTGCGATATTGTTATTCAGATAATTTTTTCAATTAATTTGCCTGACGTTATCTTACCTTATACAATAAATTAAAATAAAAGATCCATCCAGATCTTGTGGACAATTAATGATCAGACAAACATTTTGCTATTTTAATTGCAAAACAATTATAAAGTTATCAATTTTTCTGTTGTTTCCCTATAAATTTAATTATAGCCATCTGCTACCATTTTTTACACTTTTCTCTCAACATTAATGAATAAATTTCAGGAAGATGAAAATTGTAGTTATCCATCTCTAACTATGTAAATATAGAGTCGCAATGTCCGACAAGAAACCCACAAAGTAAATGAATGGCATTTTACCAGCAGATCAAAACATTTGCTTCACACCGATGGCTTTTTAAATTTCTTGTTAGATGAATGAATACATACCACGATATGACATTTTTGTAACTTATAACTGTTAAGTGTATACTTCTCCCGTTTCTGACACCAAAGAGTGGGGCTAAATAAGTCTGCAAATTACAGAATTTTGTAAACAATTTTCCTAGTTTCGGATCAGACTCGATTCTTCATGGATCTTCAGATTCCGTATTTCGTCCATTGGATTGTATACGTATATTTCAAAATTCCTCGGGAAGTTTTTAAACAGTCTTGAAATCCAGTCTCCACATTCTTGGTAGGAACTCCGACGTGTGCTGGGCGAGTCATGTTAGAATCGGTCAATGATCGGTTACCGTGTGGCACGAAATTTTTCTGATTTTTGCGCCGGGTTCTGCGGTTCTGCGGCTTTTAGACTGATGTTCCCGTAAAACAAAGTCAGTTACCGCAAAAATTCACTCTTGTGGCGAAATTATAAGGCATACAAACGTTATGACTTTCATGCGTAATCGGATGTAGAATCTTGTTGGTGCGGCCATTTAATTATTTAGAACGTCTCTTTCGCTCGGAAACAAAACGTTCATGACTAAAACGATGCCATTGTCCTTGATACACTACAATTAATACATTTTTTAGTTGCTAAAAAGCTTACAGCCTAGGGATCGTCTGCGTGTTGTTTCACTTGTCGGTTACTTCGTCCTGAAAATTACAACAATTAACACCAAGCAACAAAAACCTGTCTTTTACAATCGCACAGATTAGTTCCCGCAAAATACAAAAAATCACCGATCTGCAAACTAAACTCCTGCAAAAATTTCGTGCCACACGGTAGCAACAGATTCAAAATGTATTTATGTATACGCAAACGCAAAAATAATTTAGTTTGGTAGAGATCGATGATGGCGGTTCAGTAACGCGATGAAATGATCAAGGACCTTAAAGCGCAGTTCCTAACAGGACAACTGGGAGAACTCGGCCCCGTAATTCTTTAGAGGATATCCGACGGAACCGATGGATCCAGCGATAACGGATCAGCGCGGATTAGTATAACCCTATCCTCCCTGACCGGTCTCAGCAAACAAACGACCCAAGTTTTATATCCACCGTTTTCAACCAAAAATCATACCAGTACTAAGATTATAGACCAAGCCTTCCATCGTGGCAATCGTGAATCATTTGAAATTATCGGTTTCGGTTTTATGACATAAAATTTCTTTTCTTAGAGATGTGTTATTCCAGACTGTCTTTACCTTCATTTTTGTAAAATCGGACCGCGTATGATAAACAGTTTGTATGGCGCGCTCACTCACCTTGAGCTGCAAAGGCTGTTGACAATAGTTCTCATTAAAGATTGCAAATCTACGCGTTTGTATTTTCCTCAATTCAACTGAAGTGACGATTGTCGTAGCAACTTCCAAAGCTCCGTAATTTGCATTGCATGATTCAAAATGATTGTACAAAGAAATAAAGACGTGGAGATGATCGGACACTGTCTTGTGTCACTGTTATAAATAAAGTCACACCAAAATCTTAACCGAATTATTTATTTGACAGCAGATGTTACAATATTCTTTAATTTATTCTGTGCTCTTTTCTTATTCTCCTCGTCTCACTCTGGTTTCTCGTTTAGGGCAATGACATACATTGTACTCTAGTACTGAGTAAACCCCCGTTTTTTTATTTCGGGAAATTTCATCTGTAAGTTCTTTTGTGGTAAGTAAAATATTTCAAATGTACATATACGCTGAACAGATCCCTTAACCAATTCAAGCGACAAATTTGCCTCTGGTCTGCGATATGTTATTTATCAGCTAATTAATTATAGGCATTACTAGTTTCACATGACGTCTAAAATTTACTTAAAAGATTCGACTGCTAAACAAAGCTATCTAAATAAACTGAAATTAAAGACGGCTGATGAAAACGCAAGAAGCAAATGTAAAGCGGAAGGCCTTGGTATCAACTTGGCTATTGTGCATGGGGAATTTTAAATGAAGAAACTTCTTAATTACGCAGGATGAGGACCGCGTTAAGGTTTCGGTCGAATTTCGTTTTCATCGTAGCTACAAAGTGCAATATTTCTTTTTTAAGTTTCCCGTTCCCGCGGGAAGTCTCGAGAGAATGGTGCGATTTCATTGGCTCTGAAGAAAATCGTCCGATTTCATTGGGTTTTCATCATCCTGAAATCACGTGCCAGGCTCGTGCAAGGACCGTGGCAGGTCAAGGTGGGAAACTACAGAGAGGCTGACGTGAGAAAAATGGCTTCCTTGTGTAGGCAAAAACCCGAAACAAGGAAACGAAACGACCGAAACGAAACCACCGAAACAATGTGATTACATGGATTTTTGGTCTCCTATATTCTGTCCTTGTAATTCACAATCTCCTCCCCTACTATACAGTTTAAACGTAGTCTCAGGGAGACAAGTAGCGATACTGACTGAGACTGACTGACTTTATCGGACCGCGTATGATAAACAGTTTGTATGGCGCGCTCACTCACCTTGAGCTGCAAAGGCTGTTGACAATAGTTCTCATTGAAGATTGCAAATCTACGCGTTTGTATTTTCCTCAATTCAACTGAAGTGACGATTGTCGTAGCAACTTCCAAAGCTCCGTAATTTACTCCTGAGTTTACTATTCACTCACAATTTATCGAGCGATGTTTGTAATACTCTACCAATTGCTTACATTTACACTAACATTTATTTGTGTGTATGAAAAGATTCTGTCTGTGCAGGGGCAACCATTCAAATTTAGTGTCACTCTGACAAACACATCCCGCGTAAACGCCTACAGGCGTCTTGTTTAATTTATTCCAGTAAATAAATAAACGATGTACGCACGATGAATTGCGTTCTCCATGTAAAAGCCCCTAACTCCCGTATTGCTTGTTATTTACCAGTGTTTAGTTAATTTCAGTTGCATCGCAGGCCATCTTAATTTATAACGTAAGTTGGAGTTCTTAATTTCATTGTGAAACATGTCGGCTTATCATACTTGGTTGTATGTTTTCTTTTTCAGTCTAGAATTAAAAGTGAGAGCAGTACTAAGGATGAAACCCGGGTTGTCTTTGAAAATAGAATTAATATTTTTCGTTGTTGTTGTTTTTACAGTGTTTAGCATGCACCTTGCCACCTTTCATTCCAGTAAAACAGCCAAAATTTTAGCCGTTAACCGTATAAGTCACTACCCCTTTGAGACCATCCTAATGAAGTCTTTTGTCACCGTGGTCACTGTTTAGAGACAAGTATTCGTTGATCTCGTTGCGAATCGTCGCACCGGCCTGTTGCATTGGTCTGTTGGTATGATTCTCGCTTCGGGTGCGAGAGGCCGTTTCGCATCCAGATGACCCATTTTTGTACCGTTGATTTTTTTTCTTCGCCTTATTAGTTTTCATTCCACATGATTGTTAGCAATACACCATTTTGCTAATGATCAGTTACAAGTAAATTGTGGGTAGATCCAGTCCTTTGTGGGGACAAACGGTCAAAATTAGAATTTCAAATTACGTCCTAATTGGCCGTTTGCCCCCACAAAGGGCTGGATCTATCCACAACTCACGTGCAACTGATCATTAGCAAATGGTGTTTTTAAACTGCAGTTAGAAGGCGTACCTTGTACTCGGTTTAGATTGGGCAAACCTATAGAGACCTAGCCTCTAAGGTCCTCTTATCTGTAATACCAAAATGAACAGAAGTATGATAACAGTATATTGCTTGCAATGACAAGTAAGAATACTACTTAACCACTTTAATTTTGTAAATGTCATGTAATGGAAAATAATTGACTCATTCGTCGTTCACTTAGCAACACTATGATCAAGGATAATTCGGTGAGGAGCGCGGGCTCATTTCCTGGCTGCATCGACGCGTAACACCGTGAAGGCAATGCTACATTGGGCAATATTTTCTTGCAACCTGACTCAGACTGAAAGGAAAAATGCCGTATGTAACAATCCCTGAAATACACTGGATTGAGAGGTGGCAAGGTGCATGCTAAACAGTGTAAAAAAAACAAAACAACAACAACAACGAAAAAACAGGGGTTTTTTTAAAGAAAAATATTAATTCTATTTTCAAAGACAACCCGGGTTTCATCCTTAGGACTACTTTCACTTTTAATTCTAGACTGAAAAAGAAAACATACAACCTGTAACGACAGGCGGATAGACACAGGGTCCGCAAAACACAACTTATTTATTGCAGTTGAACAGCAACAACAAAACCTCAAGATGGCTTCCTAGCTACAAGCTGGGTCACGTGACGCTCAAGGCGGGAACTAGACTTGTACATCATGTAACCATACTCGTTACACAACCCAGTGTGATAAGCCGACATGTTTCACAATGAAATTAAGAACTCCAACTTACGTTATAAATTTTGATAGCCTACGATACAACTGAAATTAAGGTGGTCTTCTACTCTAGAAAATGTATGAAAATCTTAGTTTTTTTGCTAAGAGGGAGAGGAGGGTGGTGTACCTTTAAACTCTTCTTTCTCCAAGGGTTTTGGTGGGGGGACTGGGAATGGTGTTTGTGTACATTGTCACGTGGCATGGGGTCACGTGACTACACTTGGTGCATTTGAATTCGCTTTCTGATCGACAAGACCGTCTGCAGAATTACCATGAAAGTGAGTCCAAATTGCCTTAATTTTATGTTTTTTGGGTCATTTGCTGGTGCCGGAGCTCATCATCAAGGGCTGAGAAGGCTTAAACCTTGCCAATTTCAAAGAACTGTTTATTGGCACTGTGAATGTGACAAAATTTGTTCAAATGCTCGATTCGAGCTGCTGGCAGTTTGTTGTTCATGGACAAGGGGCCGTAAAGCAAATGAGCCTTGTCTCACCAGGCTTCAATCTGCATTTGTGGAAGTTCCATCGAAAGTTGAAAGTACCTGGACAACTTTTGGTGCAAGATTCAAGGCTGGTCAGAGACTGGTGAAGAAAATATCAAATTGTTCGGAGGCAGACTTTCCCGCTCAAAGATATGCCAAATTTCCCAGGATGCAGTGGAGTCAGAGTCTTGCTGCTTGGCTGCTTGGTTGAGGTTGCTGTTGAATAGGGAGCTAATTGAGCTCTTGTTTGGCATTTTTCCCACACTTGCTATTTACGTTGGAAGCAGAAGAAGTGTTTTGTAATTTTGATGCTCTGAATGAAGGATTAAGTTGGAGAAAGATTTGTTCAGAGTGCTGGTTTGCGAGGTAAGATTTCAATTTCATTCTTGCACTATTTTGGAGCTATTTGGTTATTCTCATGCAATTTCTATGCTGTTTCTCTGCTGGAGAAATGCATTGTCATACCATTTTTTTTTCCTTGTCTTGATGCATGACAAGCACTTTTGCACTAGAATTTCTGGAAAAGATGGCAAAATCTGACTCCAGCAATTTTTTTCTTGACCCTATACAGTTTTGAACTGTGAAACTTGCATGGAATTTGTAAATGACAAAAACTCTGTTCTTTCCATTATTTGACTTTTACCAGCTTTCTGGGCCTCAAGCTGGAGGCTAATAACTCCTCTAGGTCGTGAACCAAAATAAAGCTAAATCTGTTGAATTGTTCTTGTATAGCATGCAAAACACTGATGCTAGGTATAGGCACAAAAACAACTTTTTTTGCAAAGTTAAACTTTGAAGATTTATCTCTCTGCAAATAATCAAAGCCAGTCCACCAGTTTAGGTTCACAACCTAGATCATAATAGACATAATCGATAAAAAAATGTTCCTTCCCTTAGTGATAAATTGTTTTGGCTCATTTATTTTTACAAAGAAAGCACTTTTTAAGATGCCTTAGGAAAGCTGGCTCGGTTACCATGGCAACAAGAGACTCAAACATCATTGTGTTTGTCATCATTCATGGCAACGAGTTGCATGATGGTAGTTTCTTCTGATTAAATTTGATTTTGAAGAAAAAGGTGGTCTAGGGTAGTGTACCCCCTTAACTAGCCATACAATAAACAACTTAATAACCTCGACCGTTCGGTCGATACGGGAAAATCTCAAACCTCGGCCTAGGATTGTCTTTGAGAAAAGAACTCATATTATATTCTTTAAAAAACTGTTTTGTTGTTGTTGCCACGTGTAGACGCAGAAAACATCTTCGTTTTCAAAAATATCCAGATACGTATGGACGGGGCCTTAGTCATCTAATTGGATTTCAATAGTTATGAAAAAAGACGACTTTTTATAACCCCCCTCGATACGATCTAATTTTAATCTTAGCTATTCTACGAAAAAATCCAGTAAATATGGCTATCAAATCACCAGTCTATGAATTCCTGCCCGTGAATCTAGCGGAGTAGTATTTTACCTGTCTCTCCAGTATAATTGAAACAACAGCGTAGAAATTCCTCTCTGTAGTTTGTCCGACTTTTGCATCGGTATACCAGAACCGCGCACGGATAACACAAGAGGTTCTTGTTGGTACATAGCCCAGTTTACAGCATTTCAACAGATCTAAAGAATCTATCAATTTTATATTTAACAGCTATATATTTTCCAAAAAGGAGGTAGCTAAGGGTGGATATCTACCACACAGGGGCACCCAACGACAATTTTCGGAAAATATCTGTTCGGAAGACGATTTGACATCTAGAATTTTCAGAACATTTGTTGTAAAATTTCTTGCTTGCCTGCCTCTCCTAAGATTTTCGAATATCTAAAAACTACTATAATTGCCCATTTTTAACGGATTTTTACCGTTAAAACGTCACCTAGAATTTTCGGGAGCCTTTTTTCTGGCTGAAATTTTCGAAAAGGTGAGTTTTGATCCCTATAATTTTCGGATCACTAGACTTTCAGCTAGGAAATCCGAACAGATGAAAAATTCTTAGGGGATAAAAATATGCCTATATCTACTGTTTAAATACTAAAATAAGTTTAACAATGCTATGTTTAAGTGGTTTTGGACTATATTCTCGTTGGGTGCCCCTGACCACAGGCCAGCAGTACTGAGGTGAATTGTTGATTTAGTATATACTAAAACAGTGAGATAATAAAGTTCAAAAATGGTAAATTTGAACTCATGTACTCCTGTCAATCATTTCGATTTTCGCGCGAGTTGCTCGGAGGTGAATAGAGCTCCTTAGTATTTGCCAAATCAACGGATAGCAATTTTCGCGCGTTGTGACTGGCTCCCTTATCTTGGAACGGCTGTCCTAGCAAATACCAAGAACGCGACGAAATTTGGCTCGTCGGTGTTTACTGATAGGTAGAAATTATTTTCGTGCTGAATTTGCAACAAAATCAAGACAGAAGAACTAAATAAAACCTTTTCTGTTTTCCATTTCAAGAAGTATTATTTACATCATGTCATGTTATTACATACAAGATTACATATGTTAAGAAATTAACCATCTCGGAAATCCCATTTCTCAAAAATCGCAAAAAATAAAATATAAAACCAATAACGAAATATCGGATACCGCAAAATTTAACCATTCTCATAACATCTTGAAAAGAGTGGATTTAAAAATCTGAAACGAAGTCTTTCATGCTCACCGTCATCATCTTTAGTTGACCTTTTCTTCCTGTTTTTTTTCTTGTGGACATGCAAAGTCTGAAAAAGTGCATCGGTAGTGAAATATTGAAAATTGGAACACTTGTCCTTAGAGAAGGAAACCCTTCCACGCACCAAAAGAAGCAGTCCAGTTTCTTCCCCTTGGCCTGGACTGCAGGAGTTTTCTTATCACCCAATAATTGCAATAATGAACAGCTGTTAACAGACCTTGGTTTCTTGGCTCACCCTCTGCATGCATCTGCAATAGTTATCTGTTCTATCTTACAACAAATTTGAGGATTCGCGGAGTTTTTGTGTTAGTTTTAAATTCACATCAAAAGCTGATAACGAAAAACAACCCCAGTACCTGAGCGTCCTTTGCTGGTAACGTCGGCATTTGTAATCACAGCAGTCCCAGCTTTCTGAAAATAACGTTATCTTCTTAGATCATAGAGTTTTGCAAGTGTATCTATATCTTGCTTCAATATGCTCACACTGTCATGATGCCATAATTGCTGTTTGTACAGGCATATAAACTTCAAATAATAAGAAATACTTGTCCACATTTCATTGGAAACAAGGGGTAACGCTTTTCGCTTCAAATGGGAAGGTTTGTATCCATCTGGACGAGGCACATAGTCGTCCTTCGGTTCCCATCTGGTATTAGCGGAGCTCCAGCGGCCCGAAGGGCCGCAAAGCGGAGCCCCATACCTATAGAAACCCGTCAACTGCTTTTCTCATGGTAATCTTGGCTAGCGGTATTGTTCGTGGGTGCGACCGACGACGACGTCGCACAATAATTAATAATACCCTAATAATAATAATAATAATCCAACATGGCGGCCATACTCCAGCTGACCATCTGGCAAAAACTTCATGCTAGCCCACTAGTTTACAGCGGACATCTTTGATATTAGACATCCATGTCAATGTCAATTGACACCTGTCAAAACAACGTATCCGCTGACCAGTAACACGTGACCATATTGCGGGCTCAAGTTAGTAGCTGTCGACGTCAGCTGTTTTTTTTAAGTTGACCGCTGACCAGGTACTGGTTTTCAATTCGATCGCAGGCTCAAGCCAGACCAAAACGAGGCGTAATTTTTCGCCAGGATCAACAGATATCCGTCCTGTAAACAATTCGCCGCCTACCTTGACTACTTCTCAGTTCGTTTTTTGTTTAAACCGATGAGAATCAGCCTTTAGATGTTACAGTCTTTCCCGTAAAACCGTGAACGCCAGAAAAAATTTCTGGAATGTTCATTGTTTCGCGACCAATCAGAAGCAACATAAAACCACAACCTAATTACCTTTACTGTTTGCGGTTTAGCTTTCTCACGCGTGATTGGCTTTTTACTTGAAACACAATAACATTCCATAGATATTTCTGGTGTTCACGGTTTTACGTGAAAGACTGTAAGAGCAGCAAATTGGATTGCCTGGCTTTGCTATTTTATAGTTTACGGATCTGCGAGAGAAAAGATCGTGTGGTTTGGCAGGGTTTTAATCATGCAGGCGCTGTCTTCGATTGCTCACTTTTGCTGTGGATTAAACTGGACGGTTTTGCCGCTAAAAATCCTTAATTGAAGAAGCTTCCTTGGTAGACATGGGAAGTAACACAAAGTGACGGTGAAAAACTTCAAGGCCCGATAAGGATTTGTATCTGCTTAGCAAATGAATACGTATACTTTTGTGTGAACTGACGGCTTCTGCTTTAGCTCTGCGTTCGGAGTGATTGTTGACTGACTTAAACTGTCCGCAGGTCAGTACTCCTGTTGTGTCTTTTATATGACATATAGTGATTTGTCTCTGTGACTACGAGTTATGTTTGTTACTTGTCTTAGTTTTCCAATTTCTACAAGGAACGCCGAAGAAACATTCGGTGGCATCGTTCTTTGTTATCTTACCTTTTGTTGTTTTCATGCTGTTTGGACTAAAAATGCTCGTCTTTTTTCCAAATGCATATTTTCTATCCAATATTTCATTTTGGAGCCTAAAACTCTTCGCTTTCCCTGCTATCGCTCATTTTTTTGGACAAAGAATTGGTTGAAGAAAAGCCAAGCGAAGTCCGGACGGTTTATATCCTCGGCTTCGCTTTGTTGACATTATTGGAAACTCGCAAAGAGTAATCGACAACTCATTGCCAAACGTAAGCGCGATTTTTAGCAGCTACAGCATTGGAAATGCCAGCAATAATATGTTGTCCCTCAAAAGCAATTCTCGTTGTTAGTTAAAAAATCGCAGATTTTCAAGGCTATTGCTGTAAAAACTTCGTCCTGTGTTCAATGTTTACAGCTGAAAAATGTTTATCAGAAATCCTGAATCAGATGTTATCATTAACAGTAATGTCAAAAATAATACCACCCACGACTTGTGGTCAAGATTTGTTGTTTGCAATATTTGTAATTGATCGAAGTCAAGGATAAAACCATTCTCAACATCACTAGATAACTGCAGTTGATCACCTGAGTTTATTCATGGCTAAAATACTATGCTCGATCAGTCTGTCGCAGTCACTTTTCTCAAGGAAAAGTAAAGTCGATTTCGCTCAACGTTTTTCCATGTTATTGTAAAAAGGACATCCGACGGCACTTTCTATCGTCTTTACTGTGATAGATCACAAGAATAACACCATAAAATGTTCAAAACAAGGCGAGCAAAGTACTTTTGTTCTTTTATGGGCGGTGTGGAAGAGACCTCACTTTGGGGTTTTATCGCACTTTTGCTGTAAACTATTTTGTTTTGATAGATACATTTCGGTTGTCAAGTTGGATTTAATAGTGGGACACTAGAACTGTTAACCTAGTTTAGTGATTTTTGCCACTTGTATCGAAATGTAATCAGATGTAATTAAACTGTGATGAAGAAAAGTTTGTTAATCGTTGTTGCTCATCATAATCATATTATAGTTCCTGTGCCACAAAGTAGTGGTGGGAATCAGTTGAGATTTCACAACCGATCGATCATCGATTATAATCGAAAAAATCTGCCAATAAGCATTTCAGGTATTTTTCATCTACATAGAAGTCAAAGTGACAGCGTGTACGCACAGGTAAACACATTCTTAGATTATATCTGCTGTTATGACTTAGAAGGTTAATAGGAGTCCACGAAAAACCACACCAAACTCACACCAAGATATTAAACGGTCATTTTTCTTGATTTTAATACTTTTGTGTCCCCAATAAATTTTTAATTTTTCCGCAACAATCGATTATGAAAAAAGAATAATCGATTGTCGTGTCGCTTGAACTTTTCGATTACAACCGATCATCTGCCCACCACTAGTACTACCACAAAGACCGACGATAATTCGAAAATCTACGTTTGCACTTGATTGAATGATGGCTCTGGCTCTGCAGCAAAACAGTAAAAAATATGTGTATATGTAATCACAATATAGAGAAGTCCTTACTGGAGTCATGGTTCAAGTCCTGTGGCATTGCCATATTAGTTTATCTGTAAATGCTAATATTAAGGGAATAACTGTGGAGCTCCGCTTTTAGGCTTGCCTAAATCTATATATTACTATTGGTAGATCAGAGGCTCACATGATGGCGCAACTATGCCACTAGGAGGACAACAAAACGGAAAATGGAAATTTTGTGCAGAATTATATATACGTCATTTTCATTCCAGTCGGTAGAAGGACCAAGGGACCGAAATGTTTTCGTTTGACCCACTCATGGCTTGAATTATCAGAAGTAAAAAACCTCACTTGATCCTCACCCGCTTCCTGTTTAGTTTCTCTGGGTTTCTAAGGATATAAACACTTTGATCCACTGCAAGAAGTCCAACTCTAATTCTAACTCTAGTCCCAGGAGTGACAGACAGCTGAATCTTGTACGACTTACCAGGATACTTGTGAGTAGTCCGCTGACTAGACGAGTCATCGTGAAATTCAATCTAAACAGAGGAGTTTAAAAATGAAGAACAGAAAGTATAAATTAGTTATGATAAGACCGGTTTTCGTTAAAACAGCCAAATCCATCACAAATTCCTAATTGATAAAATTGGTACTGGTCTATTTAACAGTTAGACCCGTGGCCTTTGAGGGCGAAGGGTGTAATTGTTTTCGTATCACCCAACTAGTCGGACAGAAAAGGCAATAATGAAGTTAGCAAATGCAAGTTGAAGAAATATTTATTTGGGAATAAAACGAAAGAAAGCGTCACGCTCGATTGCTACTCCAGGACTATTACTAATAGTCCTCTAGTAGCGAAGCCAATCAAAATGCAGGAATTGCATTAATTCTCTAGTTGGTGATACTAATAATAGATATACACGCAGTAGCGCCTATTTTGTTAAGTTTCAAACAATGTTTCACAGAATTCATTTTTTAGCACGTGATCAAGAGAAAATAGGCGGGGATGGTAGTGCTGTGTAACAAGTTTTGCTGTCACGACTCTCGTGACGTAACACCAACTCAACTGTTACTGAACAATAGGTAGGTTCATACGAGCTAAGTACGTAAGTAGATGTTAAGATTAATGACAACTTGCTCGCTTGCCTTATTTGGTAGTCCATCGTCGATCTCAAGTAAAGTGCTGTCAGCGACAACCTCGCCCTTTTGTCCAACGAAAAATGCCACCAGCTGTGACGTTGGAGACATTTCCGGAAGAATTCTAAAGCGGTAACTCGAGATCACACCCACACTTTGGACTTTGACCCACTGGTGGATTATCTTACCTCGCGCAATGACCTGTATTGGAGAGAGCACAGGAAGCATGTGGTTGAATCATTTGAAAGCATACGGAAAGTATTCTCTACTCAATTTTGTACATGTATCAAGCCATTACTCGTACTCTTTTAACGACCTAAATTTCAATTCGCCAGTGTAATTCCATCTACTTTTAGGACTAAATACACATGCAACTACAACTGATCGATAATTGTGCGTACAACTGATCGGATAATGCTTGCAACTGTTTGAATAATGCGTCCAACTGATCGAGATTTGTGGATACCACTGATCAGATAATGTTACAACTGATCAAATAACACCCACAACTGATCGAGAGTACGTACAACTGATCGGATAATGTTTACAACTGATCGAGAATTGACCGCAACACTGATCGGATAATGTTTGCAACTGATTGAATAACACGCACAACTGATCGGATAATATTTACAACTGATTGTATGACACACACAACTGATCGATACTGGTGCATACAACTGATCGGATAATGTTTACAACTGATCGAATAACACGCACAACTGATCGACAATTGTGCGTACAACTGATCGGATGTTTACAACTGACTGAATAACACGCGCAACTGATCGAGAATTGTGCGTACAACTGACCAGAGAATGTTACAACTGATCCAATAACATAGACAACTGATCGATAATTGTGCGTACAACTGATCGGATAATGCTTGCAACTGATTGAATAATGCGTACAACTGATCGAGATTTGTGGATACCACTGATCAGATATTGTTACAACTGATCAAATAACACGCACAACCGATCAATGATTGTGCGTACAACTGATCGGATAATATTTGCAACTGATCGATAATTGTGTGTACAACTGATTGAATAACACGCACAGCTGATCGATAATTGTGCATACACCTGATCAGATAATGTTTACAACTGATTGAATAACACGCACAACTGATCCATAATGGTGCGTACAACTGATCGGATAACGTTTAAGAACTGATCGATTGATATACACTCAACTGATGCAGTTCTGTGTGCACAACCGAACAAGAAATGGGGAAAACTGATTGAATAACTCGCTTAACTGATCGAGGAGTGTAAACGTAAAGCCTGCACAACTGGTTAAGGTCACTGATTGAATAAAACTTCAGAATTGAACGAATGATAACAAAAACTTATCATGTAAACCTACCGCAACTGATCGAGTAACGCGATCAACATACTACAGTTTGAAAAGTTTTTCAAGCAAGGTTGGATAAAAAAGGACAAAGTGCCTGCGTTTGACAACAAAGGGTATGTGTTTCTACACTAGTCATGCAACGAAAGCAAAACGTTGAGGATTAACCCCAAAAATTAATCTCGAAACAAACGGCGCGCCATAGTCTTGTGCGCGCGCTCAGAGTTGTGGTACATTATACCGTGTGCATGCCTGCGCGTATTACGTTCTTGTTGACGAACGCGTCGCACTCGATGTGTTACTTATCCTGTGAAGGAAAATATGTTTCGTTGTTATTCTGGAGTAAGTAAAATTAAGAATTTGAAGAATCTTAATCTGTAAGTTTCCTTTCAAATGTAAGCAAAAGTAAAAAAAGAGAAAACTTTGACGTACCCCGATAGCCCTGAGATACAGAAATGTTCTTGAAGGTGAATTATACGCGTAAACATCAAATTCTATAAAAGTATTCTGCTCCTGTACGATATCATCTTTGTCAGTCTCCACCTTTATAATAGGAAATAAATAAATAAATGTAATATATAACTACAAATAAATTTTCATGCCTTTTGGAGATTGTGGATATTCCAGTGGTTCTCAAGATTGACTCTTGACGAGTCTTGGACCCCTTGCTTCCACTACTTCAAAAATCTGTTTATTCAGCTTGAAGCCATGCACTGGGAGAAGAATTCTCTTTTAATGAGTGTTGCTCTTGATTCCTTCGTTTTCTTGTTTTCTCACTCGTTTATTTTCTTATTCTTCTCTTTCCGAGTCGCACAATGGTTTCTCAAATTTTCTTATCGGCAGTTGCACCGTGTCAGAAATAGATTTCCTTACTCTTTGGATTTCGTTACTCTATAGATTTCGTTACTCGCACGTGATTTGAACTCTTGTCTAGTTATCCAATCGGAGCACGATGTCTTGATTGACATTTGATCTCGGATTTTTACTTCGCACATGTTGTTGTAGACTTGGAAGGAACATCAGGAAGAAAGTTAGTGGGTAATCGGTTGAGAAAATCGGTTGGAAAATCTCTAAATCTGAACATCAAGAATAAAGTCTTGTGGAAGTCTAGTGGTATCTTTTTCCTCTCTTTCACACCGCAATCCAAATAATTTTTGTTTTTTTCAAAAGCATTATTTTCATTGCCATTAGTTGACCATGATTATGCACGTAACAGGCGCGTTAGCACTCACAATTTGTTCTTACGACAATCTTTTAAAGCTTATCTTTTCTTACAGTTCCTACCTACCCTGATCCTCATTTTCTTAAAATTTCCCTGCGTGTCGATCACAAAGTTTGCTCTTCCCAGTTTGTTAGTTCTGTCTTCAAAATTGACATGATGCTTTGTATTCACATTCTTCCCAATTTTGATTTCTCTTCCTGTCGTAGTTATTCCTGTAACTGAAATGGACACAGGGACTCCCCTGGCGAGCTTCCTGTTCGGATAAAATAGATTAACCTAGCGAAAAACAAAGGAACAAATGCTGTGATTCCCATATATTTTGTTCTGTTGGAATACTTGGAAAAGACGGTGGTATGAACATGAATATAACAGAATGACGTTCCGTTTAATCTATTTATTCATGCTGAAAATATGTCGCTGCTTGTCAGTGGAATGTTTGGCCTATAGGAAAGATAAATAAACTAACAACCCTTTTTTTTCTGTTTGTGTTCCTGCTTTAAACTGCCCGCTGACTTTGTAAAAGGTTTTGTTTTCAGTAAGATCTAGATGTTTCTACTGATTTTTGTTATTAACTTGGTACGTGCTGTTTTATTGTTAGGATACAGGATTGTTAATTAGGATACGCGTTAGGGTATGTTTGATCTGAGAAAACATTCTAGGGGACAATGTGGTATATGAGTAAAAGCATTCGTTTTACCATTCCTTTTTTCTAAGTAGTTTGTTTACCAAAGATGAACACATTTCCATGTATCGTACCTTGACTAGGAAAGGAAGAGTAGGTTTAAAGTATTTTGCAGTTATAGTAAAGGGTGACTTGACAAAGTAAATCCATTATCGCTTGCGGACTCTTTTTTCTCGGATGTCTTCTCTATCACGTCAGCCTCCACCTGAAGGCGACGACCATCCGGGAACCAAGGAGGGCCAGGAACTCTCTTCAGTTCATCAACAGTAATGGAGAAATCGGACAACTTAATAACCTCGACCGTTCGGTCGTTACGGGAAAATCTCAAACCTCGGCCTAGCTGTATTGACCTCGCTATCGCTCGGTCAATACGGCAAGGCCTCAGATTTTCCCATAACGACTTCACACTTGGTTATTAAGTAGTTAAAAATAGCAATACCTCTCGTACAGGTGGTTTATATCCATCAATATTCGTATTTGATAGACGTTGCCCCATTTTTTCGACGTCGATAAGCAAAGAAAGAGAGTCGTCTGCTTAAATGTTTACTTTTCATAATCTATAGACTGAGTGGTACATTCACCAGTAAAAAAACAACAATCACGGACAAATTGAACTTCCACCTTTTTTTCGTGCAAACAAATAAATTAAAGAGCAGAGTTTCAATGCCTCCACCCCGATTCATAATAATATCCTCTACGTATCGACGGAGAGCTTTTCTCAGCTTTTTCTGTACTACGAAAACAGTTGTTTTCGCCCACAAGAAATTGATCAGACGGATAGAGCTTTTTACTCTTGGTCGGTTTAAGATCAAATCCAAGCGGCATGATCCTGATCTTAACTGAAAATAATAAACCTGGGATTTAACACCGATATTTGAATAATCATAGCAAACCTCAAAGGCGTAACTAATGTATGGCTGGGTCCCGTTGTGAGAAATATGAGTCAAAAATAAGAAGGATACGGAGAATCCTGGTGAGAGTCTTGTTAACCCGTCTGCACTGATCAAAACAATTTAGCGTCCTAAAAGTAGTCAGAGTAAAAGCAAAGTAATTGCTTTGGCCAGACTCTGCAGACTGAGACTTTGACAATGTAATATATGGGCCATGCCCGCAATAAGAAGCAAATAGTACATGAAAAAGCGTACGGTTGTAATAAAATCACAACCTCGGAAAAAGAATAATAGCAAAAACGTGTTTAAAAGAACTCTATACTCAAATTTTCTCATAGAGCAACCAAACCTGGACGGGTTTAAATATTGGAAATATTGATACTCAATCAATCTAAATGTGATTTTGAACTTTCATTATTTATGTGTACCTCTGGTGTATTCAAGGTTGCCGCTCTGTTGTGGAGTGTAGATTGGTTTGTCTGTTTGTAGAAGCACGATGCCATCCGCAAGACTGACGAGAACTCTCACCTCTTTATCAATGCTTACGTCACTAACGTTCGTCTTAGCAACAAGGTAGGCATATCGGTTGGAAGGCATTTCGTCATCATCATTAATATCGACGGGAAAATCTGCAAGAGAGTTGGAAACTTGTTTGTTGTGTGACCTTAACATAAGCATCTTTTTTTTAAATTCGCAAGTAATATTTGCTGGCACTTAGTGCGTTAATTCTAAAATCAAATACACAAAAGAAATATTCACCTTTAGTTTCAGGATGCCAGGTTTCTCTGTTGAGATAAAATTGACAGCGTTAGCGTCCATAAGTAAGGCCAGGAGCCGCTGACCAGAGATAGAGTGTTTAGGGAGCAGTAAACCTCGTATAACAAAAATCCGAAAGTCTACCCTACAGAGTCCAAGTTTTTAATCCACGAGGGTTTCAACATTTTCAAATTGCAGCTTCCTTAGATGTTTACTAAATGGCCAAATTATTTTGATTAAGAGAATCGTGTATGAGTTGATGTACCTCCATGTTTTATTAATGCAGCCATACGCGTTTTTGATCGGTGAAAACCGTGATAAAGGTGAACATGGTCACTCTCAATAAGTCACTAGTTCGTTAGTGCAACTGCTCCGAAGGTTGGTTATTCTTACCATAAAAGTCGCCAAAACAACTTAAGAATGGATTCACGAGTTTGTAGTAGTTGTCAGCGGACGCGATTTCTTATTAAGGAGAGAATTTGGGGAGGGGATATTCGGCATAATCCCTTTCTGCCACCCCATCCCACCCAGTAGAAGTGGCACCCTCATCGAAAGAAAGAGTCCAACAATTTAGAGATAACATGAAGACTCAAGAATAGCTCTATAATATAATAATGATAATAAACTTTTATATTAGCGTCCAGCAATCTAATTACAAATCAAATCAAATCAAATATTGATTTTTGATGAGTGGGGGAAACCGGAGTACCCGGAGCAAAACCTCTCGGAGACGCCCAAGACACACTCTTGTGAGACAAGCGCTCTCACTACCGCGCCAACCCTTTTCCCCAAATATAGAATCCCGTTTGCAAGACGTCCCTGAGGAATAAACTTAGTGAAGTAGCCCTTAGTGCGACCGAAACCAATGCCTCAAGTTATGATGTTGAACGTTACTTTCTTTTTTGCCACTAACCGCTTGAGAATATTCCACTGGTTACTGAAAGGTTTCTTTGCTTATCCGGGAATTCTTGTGCGATAAGCGTCACATTCACTGGTTTGTCAACATTGTAGAGTACAACTGAAAGCGTTTCCTCAACATCAAGATGAAAAATGTTCGGTGCGGTGACAAATATCTCAGCACAGTTACTGAAAAAAAATAAATGAACAGATGAATTATAAATCAGTGCAGTGTGATTAATTACGCGTTCATATTTGATATTTTTCATTGCATAGTTGAAAATAAAGAGATAGTGAATCCCAGAAAGTGTCACGTGACCGTCCACAAAAAATGACCTCTTCCCTCCAGCGTAGTGCAAAAACTCTATTATGACATCATCTTTATCCAAAGTTGCGGAATTTACTTTTCTAGGGCGCTCAATCAAGCTAAGTTTTCTAAGCTGATTACAGACTTAGTTGCCCAAAAATACTAATATTGGCGGAACTGTTAGAAATGAAGGAGTTTGTTGATAAGTCGTTTCAGTAAGTTTGAAGCTTGAAAAAAACGAAGAAAGTTTGGGACACAGGGAAACTCTTAGATAGATGGTGATCCTAAGCTCAAATAAAGCGGATATTGCTTGCAACCTTGCTGCTAGGGATCTGGTAAATAAATCACTTCCACTGTTCAGTTTAACCCATTGACTACCGTGCCGGCCAAAACCGTCCGCAAAACACTCCCATGCTTCAAAACGTTGCAACTTTCTCAATCGCGCCAATATTGGCTCAACTGTCAGTTGTTAGCATGAAATGAGATGCCCTTTAAATTTGGATATCCAATGAACGCAAGAAACGTAGCACTTTTGGCCAAATATGACCTTTTGAGTTTGGACAAGAACAAAAATGACCATTTTTAGCGTTAAACAGAAACGACGAAAATGCCCCTTTTTACTGTTATGTTCCTTAAAGAAATTATCGTCGAAAAACAAAACTTCGACCATCATAGTAAAATTCAATCCTTGTTCTAGCTTAGAAATGCCTTTTTTTGTTCATATTCTTTTCCTGAGCGTAGAGACAGCCTTTTGTTCCAGTGAAATCCAGCATTCCCGCTATTTTCAACATCTCGACCGCATTGCATGCTGGGAAATAACGAGAATTTTTGACAGCACCCGTCCCTTCCCCCAATTTTTTCACATATAAACTCAGCCATTCTCAGCCACTCCGACCTACTGCCAAAAATTGGTGCTTGTGGGCATATTCAGTGCTTGCAAATTCCAAAATATGCGGCGGTAGGTCGAGAAATTCATCCAAAGTCGAGTCCCAAAGGTGAAGTGTCTGACGATCCGAATTCCCAGTTCGTGGAGTAACCAGCCAAATTTGACAACAAAGTACATCACCTTGCTCGCTTCTTTGAGAAAGTGGACTCTTAGCAACCGTCACGCTTAATGATGCTCATATACAGTGGTACCAAAATACCAACTCCATCCAAAACATTTATGAAACAACAAAGATGTTAAAAATACAAAGAAACGCCGAGTATGTGTACAGCTGTTTACTGAGAGTGAGACGTCCAGTCTCAGTCACAACATAACGCCTTAACGATTTATATTGCAGTACGTTACGTTGTTGTTCATTGGTTTGGTAATGAGTGATCGCGTATTCTCTAATTAAATTCCGATTAAAGCCCAAGTTTTTTGACACACTATTCGACACTCTTTCACACTGTGAAGTATATATATGAAATAATTCATATTTGTACTGCGGTTGTAGATACAAGTGAAGAGTGATCATCGCAGTAAATTTTCCAATTTAAGCAACTGGAAAGAAGAAGCCTGAAAAAATCAGGGCTTCAACGGGATTCGAACCCGTGACCTCCGCGATACCGGTGCGATGCTCTACCAACTGAGCTATGAAGCCACACATTGGGAGCGAGGTCAATGTTGAGTTCATATTTTCCCGCACAGTGAAGTGATGTGAAGTATATATATGAAATAATTCATATTTGTACTGCGGTTGTAGATACAAGTGAAGAGTGATCATCGCAGTAAATTTTCCAATTTAAGCAACTGGAAAGAAGAAGCCTGAAAAAATCAGGGCTTCAACGGGATTCGAACCCGTGACCTCCGCGATACCGGTGCGATGCTCTACCAACTGAGCTATGAAGCCACACATTGGGAGCGAGGTCAATGTTGAGTTCATATTTTCCCGCACAGTGAAGTGATGTGAAGTATATATATGAAATAATTCATATTTGTACTGCGGTTGTAGATACAGATATTTTCCACACTGATGGGTGGAAAATCTGTTGATACCACTTCGCCATGTTGTAGCTTCTTCTCGTCTGGAATCATGTGAACCTCAACTAATGCCCCAAAACTGTCTTACCTTTCCGCTGATACTAACGTAGCTCCACAAAGAATCACCAACACGGTAGTGCGAAATGTCTTCTTGATTGGGACTGGGTACAAGCATCAAACGAGACGGCAAAACATCAGGTCACCTCTCACACTGATATATGATCTTCCGGAAGGGTGAGCGTCACAGTATGGTTGCAAATCGCGGTCGAATTCTTCATTTATGCGCAACAATGAAAATATTGAAGCAGAAAATTAGCTAAAATTGCCGCGGTAAACCAAAATTGCTAAAGTAAACGTCAAGGATGAAATGAGAAACTTCGAACCGCGGTTTCCACTCCGGGATAAACGTCCATTTCAAGGCCTCCATCAGAATTACGTCAGTATCTTTTGTAGGCTGTTCTGAAGAATGATCAACGCCAAAATTCAATTTCATTCATACCTAAGTCCTTGGTGTCAACATCTCTACAGAAAAAATGAATGGAAAAAAATTCATGCTGTAGTCAGCATTTACGATCTCTACGAATTATATCTGAAACTATCAATGAGGCTTCTCGACTGTCCAGTGTTAGGAGACCATTTGACTGGTCATCAAAGAATTATTGTTGGCAATCGAATATGCCACAGAACTACGCTTTGAGCTTCCCAGAGAAGGGAGGAAGAAGCTTTAATCATACTGAATATTTCTGAATTTGTCAATTTACGTGGTTTCATTCACGCCAGTCACTAATGAGTGCTCCCTTGCCCTCCCACTACCCCATCCCAGGATGTCCAGGTTATTTGGAAGTATGAGTTTTTCACTTTGTCTACGCAATAGAGACTGCAGCGTGCGAATCTGCTCTCTCAGCCCTCAGAGAACTTAATGACAAACATCTCAGGGAAACCACAGTACCACGAGCTTCCTTCCAGGTATGTCTTCTGCATACAAGAACCAGACGCCCTAGTTCAGATGGGTTAGAATAGGGAAGGAAAAAAAATGAAAAAAAATGGCGGCGCTGGGATTTTTCACTTGGCATACCGAGTTACGAAATTTCAATCAGATTAATAAGTGGCGACAAGTAAATTGGAAATAACCGCCCTATGGTTGAGCTCTTGTTGACCAAGCAGTTATTTCAAAAACCAAGCCGTCTTCTATAACAGGCGAATGATTTTATGCACCAGCCTACGTTTTCTTCCCAAATGAAATGATTGCATCTTACCACTGAAATAATTAGAACTTTACTACCACTTCAAATGTTCTTTTTACTAGAAGCGTGATACTCATGTGTGCTAAATTAAATGCATCCTTGTAAAAAGATCACAGGTGGTTTACTAAATACATATTACAAATAGTCTCCATTCAGCACGAAAATATGCTCTGATATTTGTCCGCGCACATTATCTGTTCCTAAATTTTTGAAGCTATGGCCAAACAACTTGCTATGGGTGACTTTCCATGGAAAAAAATCGATTGAGATCTTTCTCCTATATTTAAAGGAATGTTTCGGAATTAGTAAAAGTCATTAAGTAGCATGAAGTTTGGACCGGAAAACAGCAACGGAACCCCATGATACATAGCGCCCCTTCGAGGATTTCCGTCGTTCCGTCTTTTACGATTTGGGCTGATTTTCCGGCCTTTCCGTCGAACCGTCGTTGTGACCACCCCTAGTGCTGCTGGCCTTTGGGTTGGCTAACCTCGTTGCGCCTTTCCCCCTTGGACCGAGTTGGACAAGAAAAATTGCTATAAACTATGAACTATGATTTGGGGCGTTTTCCGCCGTTTGTGACTCTCGGAGTCAGTTAAGGTGATTTAACCGCCTTTCCGCGGTTCCGCCATTCCTGAGTTTAAGGGTCTCCACAGCACAGAGGATTGTTCTTGGGGAGTAATCCCCTATCGCCGGCTCACTCCTACCAAGAATTCCGAGGAATGAATGAGTTGCCAGTAATCGGATCCCTGTCTTATGCGCATAGGATTCTGGGATCGCCAGGGGGCAAACATTGCCAGTCGCTACAAAAAAATGTATGCTGAAAAGTTGTTTCGACGTCCAAATCAACGATTTTGTACAGAGATCAACGCTTTTTCGCCACTGTTTTATCAGACGTGGATTTGGGCAATGTTGATACGTGGAAAGTGTAAGTTTTTGTTTGAAGAACCATCAAATATATGATAAAATCTACCGATAAACTTCCTTGCTTGCGTAAGGTTTGGTCTCGAAATATTGCAAAATTAGGTATAAATCGGGAGGAAATCAGGACTCAATAAAACCTTTTCAGTTGGATTTGCGTGTGTTCAGGCTACTTTTAGCTTATTTCTAAGCTTATGGATACAAATGAAAGATGAACTGTCGCATGCAGAGTTAGTACAAGTCCCTCTACTAACTCTGTCGCATGCTATGTATTTTGATACCGAATGTCATTTCTGGGTAAATTCTGCATTTATCGCCTGTTTCCTTTGACCCTTGTTGTTTCTGTTTAGCGACTGTGGTCCTTTATATGCCTTCTGAAGCATTTCTCTAAGTTTGGCTTGTTTTGTTCGGTGACAGTACAGCCTCTAACTTGTTAACTGTGCATTTGAAAGGATAGGAATTTTTAAACAGCTTAAAAGCTGTGTACAATTTTTTATTTCGCATTGTTTGTATTACCGGGCCCGGCTATTTGTTTTTGTAGCAAGATCATGGATGTGTTTCTTTTGCGACTATTCGTCTCTTTATCCTTTCTTTATTATTGTAGCTTCTTAGAGAGCTATGCATCACATGAAATTGAAAATCTGCTTTGATACGGCTGTGGCTTCGTCATCGTTTCGCTCCGCACTATAACTGCGGTTTATGTTGCGGGAGCTCAGTATTTTCCTCCTTTTAATTTGTCTTTGTCAGTTTTTTGGCTGTGTTTGGGTACACATGTAAATACAACTGAAACGGCTTTATTTAGTCATTTCCTCCCGATTTATACCTAATTTTGCAATATTTTGAGACTATTTCACAATAAACCTTACGCAAGCAAGGAAATTCATCGGTAGATTTTATCATATATTTGACGGTTATTCACACAAAAACTTACACTTTCCACGTATCAACATTGCCCAAATCCATTTCTGACAAAACAGTGGCGAAAAAGCGTTGATCTCTGTCCAAAATCGTTGATTTGGACGTCGAAACAACTTTTCAGCATACATTTTCTTGTAGCGACTGGCAATGTTTGGCCCCTGGCGATCCCAGAATCCTATGCACATAAGACAGGATCCGATTACTGGCAACTCATTCATTCCCCTTCCGTTTCCTCTCCTGGTGATTGTTCAGCTCCTTGGCCTATTCATTTTCAGAGTGCTGTCAAATGGGAGTAGCGTGACTATGATTTCTGTTCGTGAAATTGACAGCGCTCATGTACAAAATCTTCTTCAGTGTCGTATAAACATAACACCAACTGGATCTTGTGGATTGTCGCTACAATATTCATGATAGTTAGAAGGCAACTTTATTATTTTCAGTTAAATCTTCTTTAATTTTGGGCATAACTGGCATCAATGTTTTGTAGGGAGAATATAAAAAAGAGTTTGCAAACCGTTTTCTGAATTTCATGCTTTATAAACTTGTCGGCAGAGAAAAACGTAACACTGAGTTGGCGGTCTTTATCTTATTCTACATTACTTAATATCTGCACGTGTTTTTCTTCCCAGAGTAAATCAAGCACATTTAACACCCGTACATACAGCCGTTTTTGAGATTTTTGTTGGACACGCTGTTTGCAGAGAGTGGAACTTCATCAGATAACGGTGTCAACGGTGTTAACTCAAGATCTCAGATAAGGCTGCTGAAATACCTTACAAAGCTTATCGCAAAATGTCAGTACCGTAGTACCTGTCTTTATTTGCTCTCAAAGTCCTCAAAACAAACGTCGAAAACTCACGATTCACAATGGTTCAAGCTCAAGCGCACACACTGATCAACCGCACGGCCTCGGTCGATGAATAAAAACACAACTGAATGAAACTCTTCGCTTCCATCAAATTCATCAAAAGCTTACACGTGTAAGCTTATATACGTATGTGAGGTTTTCTGAAAATTACAAACAAAGGCATTAGGGTCCAAATGTTTGTTTTGAATAGCGAAGACGAAATCTAACTTACCGAACTGTTTGCTTCTAAAGGAATGGCACAATAACTCCATAATAAACTCCTTCGACAAAAACCCGCTCGCTCAAAAACACAACTATCAAAGCTCAATGTTCACGTCACGTGATAAGCAAAATTCTACCAAGGGGAGTCGGGAGGGACACAAAAACTGGAAAATAAAGACTTACTATACTATAATTATAAAGTTGCAAACAGGTGTTGTCGTCCATCAATATATGACAGTTGGTTTGCGCGATATCGTGTGATATCGAATCCAATGCAAATGAGTTAGAACAGAAGATTTTCCTAATTAGCATTCGATTCGACGTTTGAACCGCGAGTTAGTTTCAGCTGTTACTTTCAGTATTTTTTTTTCAGAAACTTGCATATTATTAACTTTGGCCACAGCTTCACTTCTACAAAGTGCCCTTGTCGACAACAGCAGGGTTCCCAACTCCAAGGTTAAGACGTGCTTCTTTCCTAGGTAGTATTTAATAAATAAGGCTCTCTTTGACAATGAAATGTTACACAGGGACACTTTTTGGAACTTTTTCAAAAACTACTGTTTATACAGTTTATTGAAATTGACCGGAATTATTAAAACTGAACCAAAGTTTACAAATTCAGTTTAAGCCTTAAATTACCTGATTACATAGCCGTTAGCCTAATCAATCACTAACGATTTAGCTATCTGTTCGCCGATTGGTCACCTTTCTGTAAATAAAGATCTAGTTGAATCTTATCAAGGTTGGGGCACAAGTATCAAAGTTATTTGTGGCCAGATTGCAGTGCAGAGAAGAAACCTCACTGAGGGATTGACAGAGTATATGACATGAAGTGTCTCGTCGGTCTATTTTTTTCTTTTGTACTTGGAGTCGTGCTCAGCATTTCGCTGAATTCCAACGGTAAGGTTCCTTGCTTTTTGGTATGACACCCACCCAATGCTATTTTAATTTTAGTACATATGCTTACGATGCGTAGCCTCTTGTCAGATGTATGCTTTATCAAATGAGCTAAACTCCTTTTAACAACTTTCAAACTAAGTTGCTCAAAATTGACAATTTTGCACACATTTTTCAACGGTGCTTGGAACAACTGCAAAGCAACCCTTCAGTGAAAAAAGCTCCAAACAGACGTTGCCGGCGTTCTTCCAGAAGAATCAAATAATTATTACGTAACTTCAGTTTTCTATCGGCTCATGTTTTAGTTCGGGGCGGGCTAGTCTCCAACAGTGCAAATGAAACATGGCAGTTAACTTATTTTGCTTAAAACAATTTAATACAAAGGAAAGAAAAAAATAATGACATAAAAGTAATTCCGTTCTCCGTAATCATTAATTAGTAATAGCGCACTATCACGCAATTTGCAAATACACAAATACAAAGGTGTGTTTGAACAGTGAAATATTTCAAACATGTTAACTTGAAAAAGATAGGTTAACCTTAATAAGTTTTATCATGATGTCAGGAAGAATTACTATACTATAGCTGCTTTTTTTTTTCAAGAAATGATTTGAAAGTCGACCTCTTCATATCATACGGTACATTCATGTAACAGAAAAAAGTGCTTCCTCAAAATTTCAACAAACGTACAATAGGTTTTGCCTCGACAGTAGCCCTTGACGGGTAGACGTCAGAAACCTAATTTGCCTCTTCCATCGCAAACCATTTACACTGATCAGCTAATTGCTTTTGGTTTGTGAGGTGAACAAACACGTAGATATTCAATGTTAAACACAATGATGGGCATATCAACATCAAATTATAATTTAAGAATTGCTGGTTTTGATGATAATGTGTTTGGAAGGCTTCAGTGTTAATGAGAAAGGCTATAGTGATTATTATAAAATGAGTTACTTTGTTGTATGTTAAGAAAATGGAAATGAACCTTCCTAGTTAAAGTATCTGTCTTGGCCTTAACTCGCAGCCCTTGTGGCCCAAACCAACGTTATATCAAAAAATTTTCAGGTTGAAGAATGCAAGACGCATGTCGTTGCCAAAAGGTACTTGTGCAGGTTCGCAAAAACGATTGGTGCCAACCTTCTGAAACCATAAAAGTTAAGATTTTAGCTCTTATTTCTTGCTGCTGTTGGTTGTTTGGCCTGTTTGCCTTCTTCGGTCTGTTATGAGAAAATTAACCGCAACTGATCAACGGGGCCAAGAAATAAAGATTTTATGGACAGTTACTAAAAGCAAATTGAAAAGTTGTGACTGTAAAGACGAAACACAAACCAGACAAAGTGGCGGTAAACTAAATTGCAGATGAAACAACAAGAAAAGGCTGAGAAACCTCAATAATAAGGCATTCAACACTACCGTGATGTAACTTAGGAAAGAGAGAGAAGGTAAAAGTTCAATAGAAGTTGAATCAGTTTGCATGGACCATCAGCAGGCCAATAAAACAAATCAGAGAATGACGACCTCGTACCATATTTAATTATGATTAACACGTATAGGAATTTTCAGAGTTTTGTAAATCTATGGTTAATAGTTTTATCCTTAGGGCTGATTTTTCTGTAGCTTGTAGTCACAGATTAAAATGATTTGAAATTTAGTAAATTTAGTTAAATTAATTGGATCCATAAAAATTAACTGAAATCGATTCGTCTGTCGTCAAAATCATTGCTTGTATAGTTGTTACTTGTTATTTTCATCATCAGTCTTTTCGCCATGTACAGCCTTTAGTTAGTAATTCAGGCGTAAATCAGTTACGAAGTTGTTAAACTGGTTTTGAGAAAATAAGGTCTATTGGTGAGAACTAAACTTAGTGTTTCCGTGCTGGCCGGAATGTATTTCAGTTGTATTTCAGAGGGTCCTTAAAAATACTTATTCTCTGTTTGGTTGCTAAAACTTGACCATAACTTCAAAGTCTTCGGCGTTTAAAGTCGCTTGCCATAACTACAAAGCGTGTCGCAAGAACTGAAAAATCTTTGTGATGAAGACTAAAGGGACCAAAAAGGTGTCGTCGTTCATCAATATATGTCAGCTGCTGGTCTTTCTCTGTAGATATAGGAAAGACATGGCCAAATAAAATCACTAAGGAATACTCTTTTTTTAAACAAAGCAAGGGCGAGGTGCAAAAACAGTTCAAACCAAACGTGTACTTATGATTTCCCCAGAATACCACAATACTTGAAATAATATTTGAAAGATGTACTTTTGTGGATAATTAGTGAATGGAAATTGGTGGACCAATGTTTACAGAGTAACGTTCCTCGAAAAATACTATAAACGGTCGCGCTATCGTCGTTAGCGCGTCTCTTGTTGTTTTGTGCAATACTCCGCCGTACAAAGAGCAAAATATTTTTTTCTTTACCTTTACCGTTAGCAGTTTCCGCTTTTACATGAATGCAGTCGTAAACTCTAGGTGCGTAAATAAAAATAGAGATGATATCGTTTATTTTTTGGTTATATTTACTCTTTTCGAGATGTTCAGCTGAAATTCAAACTAAAAGCGCAATCTTTCGCAGATTTTAAGAAATTAAAAACAAGTTAGTTATAATCCCAACCTTAGAAAAGCTAACTACACGAAGTTTCTCTTTTGAAAGATGTCGTTACGTCGTGTTTAAAAAATTCAAACTCCCATGTAAATATGGAATGCTGCAGCTGTTGGTTACGGCTGTTACTTTCGACATTTTTCTCACTGAGAAACTTGTGTATTATTAACTTTGCCACAGTTTTAATTATTTATTTCGCAGTTTTCGTAATTTCCAAAACTGCAAGGCAACAACAGGGTCAATATTGTCATTGCTAACTCCAAGGTTAAGAAACGATTATTTTCAACACATGTGCCTCGTTCCTTGAGAACGCTCTCTTTGAAAATGAAATGTTACGTAACAGTACAAAATACTCTCTTTTCACTTTGTCCAAATTGACCGGAAATATTGAAAAGGGCAAAGCTTGCAAGAAAATTGAAACTTCTAAGATTTCGTGGCAGTTGTACGCCCGGCGTAAGCTACCTGGCACTGCCTTCTGAGCAATCCTTTTAAGAGGAAGACTTCAGTGAATTCAAGCAGCTGTCTAGCAGTGCAAAATAACAACACTGAGAGAACCTCTGTTTATTAATTAGTAGTAGATATCAGTTCTAAAACAAAACTAGACAAAACATTTCATTTAGGACGTTTGTGCCCTTAATAATAGTTAAGTGGTGCCAAGGCGCTTTCGTGATGCTTCCATCTTCACACTTTTATCTAGTGATACTTTGTAATTTAGGTTTGTGAAAACCTGAATAAAATGGAAAGGCTATGGTGAAACTGGGTGTGCATATGATGAGAAATTTAAGTTCCTTGATTAGTACTGAGTTTAGTGTTTCACTACTAGCCAGGATGTTCTTCATTGGTAGCTGACAGAATGTCCTTACAAACGCTTATTCCCTGTTGTTTTACCGTTTTGCCAGTTGTCCATGGAATTGGTGACGAAAATTTAGATCGCAAAGCCGATCAAATGGCACGCAAGCTAATCAATGGAGTTGGTGAAGAGGAGGGCCCAAAAGCAAAAAGGACTCTGAAGGCCAACGAATCTGGTAAACATCAAAACTAAACTGATAAACACGCATTTACCTTGATAATGTGCCCCATTAGAAAGGCCTTATTTCACTAATTTTTGAGAAACCCTCATTTTTTATTGATCACGTTCTCGAACATCCTCGGAGACCCAGGGGCAGATATTCGGGATAGGACGAAGATTGGGACTAGCGAAAGTTTGTAAGGCGAGCGAAAGAGCCCCTGGGTACCTACCTTTAACGGACTAGTTCCAGAACCCATTCAAATCCGTCTTTCTGATTGAGCACAAATTTTGTGCACCGACGAAGGACCACAGTTTCTTTAGAAACTACCCTCTTTATTCGTTTGTCGAAAAACAAATAGCACACACGATTAGCTTTGAGTACACTGAACGAGCACTCATAACATCACAACTTCCCCCCACCGAGGCAGCACCACTGCTTCTTAATTTTGAAACTACCACCTTTACGTATAACTTACATTAACCCAGTTTAATTGTGAGGATCTGAATGAACAGCTTTAGAATGATTAAAACTTTGATAGCTTATTATGTAAGAAACGAAACACCAAAGAAACAGCGACAAAAGACTGGTGACAAAAATTTAAAAGTTTTATAATCTTCTGTACGTGAATAAACCTTGATCTCATTTGGCGAAAAATGTTGGTGTGCGAGATGGTCATTTACCGCATATTTAGATTGTGTGAGTGAATATGTCTAGCTAATGTTTCGAGAATAGTCGGGATAGGACGAAGATTGGGACTAGCGAAAGTTTGTAAGGCGAGCGAAAGAGCCCCTGGGTACCTACCTTTAACGGACTAGTTCCAGAACACATTCAAATCCGTCTTTCTGATTGGGCACAAATTTTGTGGCATTGTATTTTTTGTGCCCAATCGGCGATCAGTATAGATCGCGCTCGTTTCGTGACGCCTTATACGGATAGAAAAATGTTAAATTTGCTGTCGGCCATATTTTCAATCTCTCCCGTTGTACACGGTGTCTTACGAGGAAAGTTTTGGGGGAAAGGGGCCCACAAAAGCCAGAAGCCTACAAATTTAACCTGTACTCAACCAAAAGGTTCTTGCAAGGAACTCGTAAAATGATTGCAGTAAACTTGACGCGAGGACGTCTTGCATGTACACGGCCACATATCGTGGTTGTATGTGCATTTTTTCTGAAATACTTATAAAGGTGGTGGGCCACTCCTGCAACTTCTCGAGGCGAAGGTCAGACTTTCTGCTGCACGGGCTAGGCTGGTTTGCCAATCGGGCGAGTATTTCGTGAAATTGAACCTTGCATTTAACCTTCGAGTTCAACATCATCAGTTGTCAGCTGAATTTCGAGCAAGATCTTGAGAAGGCGTTGAAGAAAGTTTCTGTTCTTCCATATGTTGTAATCAAATAATTTTAAAACCTTTGTATAGCTTGGGGCACAAATTCCCAGAAAATTCGTTTGTTGTGGTGGTCTCTCCACTTAGGGCAATAATGGTGAGTGGTTGATGTTATTTAACTTGAAAGTTGCTTTTGTGAGGGGAAAGAAAAACGAAAGACCAACAAATAATAGATAGTCAATTACATTTTACGATGGCATTTGAATTTCACACTGCCTCTGAATGTGAAGGTGTAATTTCATCTTACTGGGTACGTGCATTTGGAATTCATTTAGCAGAGTGTAGGTTTCTTCTGAAGTGCTGGCAGCTTGCAAAAAAGACTGGCGACATTAAATTTCCGCCCCCTGATATTTAGTGAAAATGTTCCATGTTTCAAATTAAACCCTCATAAAGTCACCTACTGCTACATCCTAAGTAGCTACTCTAAAATGTAATGAGGCTACAAGACTAATCGCCACAATACCCAGATATTATGCCTCACTATCAAGAATGGGAACAAACTTCTGAACAAACAAAATAAAGAACAATACAATCCCTTTTCGTTTTATTTTATTTAACCGTTTTCTTTCAATTTTCACTTCAATTAAAAGGGGGATATCCTGCAGGGAAGCTACTATGGTTATCCATGGTTTTTCCACATAAAAAACAATTCAAATATGAGAGAAACTGAAAACCTGGTTCCCTAGTTATCTGGAAGTGGTGTGGTCTCGTGAAACAAATGAGCTCCACAACTCTAAGCACTCAGATCAGTAACTACACGAACTGCAACCAATAATAATTATTTGTTTTATCGTGCCTACAGTGGTTTTCAAGACAGCACCTTACACAAAAAATTCAACTTGCAAACTGTTTAATTTGAAAGTGCAACCTTAAAGTGGCAGCACAGTCTAAAAGTCTCCAGAAAAGTCTAACAAAACTCCATTAAAAATATGTTTTCAAAACTTAAAATTAATCTTTTGAATTATATGAACTTCTGTTGTAGGGTTCATGAAGAGCTGGTGAAAAACACCATGCGAAGAACTATCAGCGATTAACACAGCTCCAGGGTAATCTAATCCAATCTACAGTTTTTGTGCACACCTTAGGAAATGACGCATTTTGGTCAACAGATATCAGTCAAAATTACAATGCCCCATGTTCCAAAGTGGAACTGTATCTCATAAGTTAAATCCTTCGTGAAAGATTCCTTAGACAATGCCACAATCATAATTCAACTTTAGGTTGGGTGTGGACATCGAAGTAGCCAGTAGCAAAAGTTCCAGGGGTGGCCCACTCCCCGTATATTTAAACCAGAAAAACAGCTCACTCACATCAAACAACCACGATATGCGGCCGACTTTAATTATACAAGACAACAGCAAGACATACAATGTACATTCAAGACATCCTCGCGTCAAGTTTACGATACCTGCGATCATTTTTCGAGTTCCTGTTGGTTGAGTACAGGTTAAATTTGTAGGCTTCTGGGTCGGGTTGTTCAAAGGTGGGTTAAGATAACCCAGGGTTAGTGCGAAATTTGAATTCAGATATGAAAGCTTAAAAAGCAAATTCAGTTTCATTATTTTTGTCTACAGTTTGATGATTGAATACTCTTAAAAGAATGGAGAAAACTATTAAAGAAAATGATTTTGATTAAAAGAAAAAGAAACCCGGGTTAATGTCTAACCCCGGGTTAGCACTAATCGGCCTTCGAACAACTGGGCCCTGGCTTTTGTGGGCCCCTTTCCCCCAAAACTTTCCTCGTAAGACACCGTGTACAACGGGAGAGATTGAAAATATGGCCGACAGCAAATTTAACATTTTTCTATCCGTATAAGGCGTCACGAAACGAGCGCGATCTATACTGATCGCCGATTGGGCACAAAAAATACAATGCCACAAAATTTGTGCTCAATCAGAAAGACGGATTTGAATGTGTTCTGGAACTAGTCCGTTAAAGGTAGGTACCCAGGGGCTCTTTCGCTCGCCTTACAAACTTTCGCTAGTCCCAATCTTCGTCCTATCCCGACTATTCTCGAAACATTAGTTAGACATATTCACTCACACAATCTAAATATGCGGTAAATGACCATCTCGCACACCAACATTTTTCGCCAAATGAGATCAAGGTTTATTCACGTACAGAAGATTATAAAACTTTTAAATTTTTGTCACCAGTCTTTTGTCGCTGTTTCTTTGGTGTTTCGTTTCTTACATAATAAGCTATCAAAGTTTTAATCATTCTAAAGCTGTTCATTCAGATCCTCACAATTAAACTGGGTTAATGTAAGTTATACGTAAAGGTGGTAGTTTCAAAATTAAGAAGCAGTGGTGCTGCCTCGGTGGGGGGAAGTTGTGATGTTATGAGTGCTCGTTCAGTGTAGTAATCGTGTGTGCTATTTGTTTTTCGACAAACGAATAAAGAGGGTTATCCGTAGTTTCTAAAGAAACTGTGGTGCTTCGTCGGTGTGGAAGTAGTACACAAAAATTTGGTTTCATCAACGGAGTTGATAGCCGTGTAAATTGACCACCGTACAGGGATTCTAAACGATGACGTTTCGGCTCGCGGCCGCAAGAGTCTGGAACAAAAATTAATCTTCCAAATCGGCACCCATAATCCTCACGGTACAGTCAACTCCCGCCTTGCGGACACCTCGCTATTACGGACAGCAGCTAAATCCCCGGCGAAAGTTACAGACGTTTGACTGAAATAAACTCCCGCTATTACGGACTCTCCCTATTACGGACTTACGGACACTTTATTCGGTCCCAATGTCACAATTTTATTGTTTTCTCTCTCGTTATAGCGGACACCGAGCAACATTTTGGAATATTTGCGTACATATAAAGTCTATTTTTTCTGCTTTTTGGGATTGTTTTTGTCGTTTTTGGTCGATTTCCGCTTCTTCTGTCCAACAATCAAAATTCCTTCATCGTTTTCTCATAGGGCTCTCTTTGCAGCCTCGCTGCCATGAATCAGTTCGTCCAGTCTGTCCAAATCTGATTTCCTTCCGCTGTCAATCTGAATGCGATCGAAACAACCACTTTGAAAAGTTTCAAGGACGTTCTGGACAGTGTCCAAAACATTTCTGATTTTTTTATTCATAGAGGGGAGTTTAAGGTTGCTAATGAATTTAGTCTCCTTGGCGACAAAGTGGGGGAACTTGCAATTCAAGGGAGAAGTACACAAAGCCGATTGTAACGATATTTTAAGGCAATGTGATCGCTGATGCAATCAATAGCTGATGTTCAGTTTTTTCCTAGAAAATAATATTTTTTAGAAATGTAGATTACTGTACTTCATTGTACATTGCTGCCCCATACGATGATTGTTGCCTTTACGTGCTTAGACGAACTACTGTACACGAAGCGTACGTAACTCCTGTTCTGTTAAGTTCTGTTCTGTTTGTAAATAAAGTTCTGACTCTCTTTACGTGCGACAACGGGTCTGAAAAAGGTACTGGAGTTAGTGAAAATGAACACACATGTGACCCCCTTCTGTAAATAAGGTTTAAAATAAAAATTTTCTAGCACCCCGCTATTACGGACTCTCGCTATTACGGACACCAAAACGCGGTCCCGAGGGTGTCCGCTATAGCGGGAGTTGACTGTATTAACGAACGCTTTTCATTTAACTAATGTATTCTGACTTACTTTCCACGTTGCCATTTTACCACCAATAGCGTAGCTCTTACTCCACTATAAAAACTACACACAACCCATGATTCCTCGATACGTTCTCATGAAGGGCTAATGCTCGAAACGCCAGCTTTTAGAATCCCTGTACGGTGGTCAATTTATCCTATCAACTTTGTTGCCGATAATACCAAATTATTTGTTTTTCAGTTTGGCTTAAATATAGGCGGGATCTTGGGACTCAGTGGTGCACTTTTGACGGAAGAGACCTCATAGCCTATGACCTTACCCTCCTGGAATGCCAACTGAGTTGTAAGGAGAGAGGACCAAGCTGCCATGCGGTTGAGTACTGGGAGGAATATAACTACGCATGCTTCGAGTGCACAGATCTCAGCAAGATAACAGAATACACCGATACTGATGATCTGGCCTATCCCGTGTATGTGTGGTTCAGAGCTAATAAGCTGTAAATTAAAAAAAAGTTAAAGTTATGGGGAGTCATTTCAGATTGGAGTAAATATAAGCCGCATTTTAGAACTCAGTGGTGCACTGTTGAAGGAAGAGACATCATAGATTATAACCTAAGCCGCCTAGAATGCCAAGTGAGGTGTGAGGAGAAGGGAACAAACTGCACCGCAGTTGAATACTGGGAAGAGGGTAACCACGCATGCTTCGAGTGCACAGACCGCAACATGATAACACAATACACCAATACTACTAATCCGGACTATCCTGTGTATGTGTGGGCCAGGTAGAGGTAAGAAAAACCTTATTTATTAAACAATTTTGAGTAAATATGCCTGTAGAGACATAATTGTCAAGACAGGCCCAGGTCTAACATTTTAACCCAATTCTTAATGAAAGTGTATTCTGTTGAGGTCAGAAGAGAAATGGAAAAAACCATCTCTACTAATTCATGGAGGTACATTTTCACGAGATGTGATTTTCGTCTTTTTCTGCAGGTTAAAATTAACCTCCGGTATCTTTTAACATAAGTTAACACTATTTTTACTGTTTTATTACTCTTACTTCCGTGAACATTGGAGGGAGGTTTCTGCTGGCTGGGTCACGCTCCTGCTTCGATTCGCCAAAATAACCCAGCTAACTAGTCTAAAAATCGAACCTACAACCTCCGTAACACCGGTTGAGTTACGGAGGTTGTAGGTTCGTTTCCTGCCTGGGATTCTGATTTCTTTTCAGTTGTCCTTTCGCCCGTTGCCAAGCGACTAGCATATCAAATTACAAGTTACTTTGTAAGCCTTTACTGTGATACATTCCCGCAGTAATTGACGCTCGCTGTTTGCGGTATCCCTGCCTGTCTGGCGAAGTTAAATAAATACTGAATGTAAAGCTGTTTAAAGCGTGACATCCTGCAGGCCATCAATATTTATTATTTGTATGCTGGCGTTCGTAATTTCATTTTGCAGAGAATCGTGTCGGCCTATCACATTGGGTTACAAGGTTTCGTTTGAAAGTGAAAGGGCTCGTTAGGTTGAAACCTGGGTCTTTTTTGAGGATAGAATTATATACAGCTGATATAGAGTTCAATAACTATGGAATCAAAAAGACGAAAACTACACTATTTACAATTAGTAAAGTAGTTTACAGAAAAACTGTAAAAATGTAAATATAAAATAATTGCACTAACAAAATGCTTGCTGAAAAGAATTTCTAAAGTTTCTGTTTAAAATCACATGTGGAGCAAGCAGATCTAATGTCTACGGGAAGACTGTTTCAAAGCCGAGGCGCTGCCGCCATGAAGGATCGATCCCCTATCCCCCATGCGGTAACTTTTGTAAAACGCTTTGGGGTGCTCAGAAGAATTTCCTCGTTATTTCAAAAAATCATAAATCGTAAATCGTAAAAATCATAAATCGTAAATCATAACGGGATGGCGGTAAGACGGAAATTAAATCAATTAGATATTTAGGAGCTGAGCCCTGGAGTACTTTAAAGGTGATCAAAAGGATTTTAAACTCGACACGTAGTCGGATAGGCAACCAGTGAAGTTGCTGAAGGAGCGGCGTCATATGACAGTGTTTAGGTGCGCAGAAGGTCAATCGCGCACTGGCGTTCATGACACGTTGGAGTTTTTGCATATGATGGTCAGGAACTCCATAGAGGAGACTGTTGCAGTAGTCTAACCTTCTGGTTATAAATGCGCCTAGGGGTTCTATTGTTCAATCCGAGATGGTGGCTATGTCTATTGTTTTAGGGTTAGCAAGACGGTAGAACGCTATTGTTCTAGGTTAGGGTTAGCAAGACGGTGGAACGTTATTGTTCTAGGGTTAGCGAGACGATGGAACGCTACAGTTCTAGGGTTAGCGGACCTGCCCGCTAAGGCATGGTTGTTAGGGTTAGCGAGACGGCGGAACGCTATTGTTAGCGAGACAGTGGAACGCTATTGTTGTAGGGTTAGACGGCTTGATCCTTACCCGATCCTTGCTCCTGATGTCTTAACAAGGTCGAATAAAGTCGCACTGTTGTTTTAATAAGGTCGAGAAAAGTCGTAGTAGAATTTCCATTGTTATGCTGCACCTCTATAGCACACGCGAAGATACTAAGATATGGGCGAAAATAATTTCCGCGCATGCGAAGAAGTGCAGCAGGATGGAGGTTTTCGTCGCTGAGGGGAGGTGGATGGGACAAAAAAGGGGGCTCTGTAGCAACCTCTCGGGGCATGAACGCATAACAGGGCAATTACAAGTGTGGAGGTCGAATAAATACTCTGCCCAATACCCATGGGTATTACGATGGTCTTTAGAGAAAAAGCGTGCTAGTTTATGTATCGCGCGTGGCCATTTCGGCGCAATCATATCAATGTAAATAGCCCTGGTGTTTTAACATGGTCGAATAAAGTCGCCCTCGTGTTTAGCATGGTCGAATAAAGTCACCCTCATGTTTTGACAAGGTCGAGAAAAGTCGCCCTCCGCTAATATAAGACCTTTCACGAACTCTTATACCTACAAGGGGGAGGCATTGCGGGAGGGGGTGTTCTTTGTAGACACAGGTCTTGCTAAGTTCACGCCACTCGTCTCTGCCTCATTTTTATCACGTGAACTCTCGCAGAGGAAAAATTATTTAATCAGTTCGACACCTCGAAGTCGTCATTACAGAGACAAAATGGAGAGGCAAGAGCTCAAACGAATCATGACTGAAAAAGTGCAAGCATTGGATGCCATTGATACTAACATTGCGCGACAACAGAAAAATGGCGAATGGCGAATTGCCCAGGAATTAGCGGCGAAACGATTTCAAGTCGAAACCTCCATCGTGCAAGTCGTCAGACGATGGATTCAAGAAGGGAAAGTACCGATCTCTCAGTCTACGCAAACTGAAGTAGAGACAAGTCGATATTACGAACCGTTGTACGAAGCCATGTCGAGAACGGGATATGTGGAAGATGCGTACGAGCGAATTGTTGTACTTACTAGTACTGTTATGTGAGGATTTGTTGCGTGGAGAAAGAAGAGATGTACTACACCGGTTCGCGCGAGGAAGTTATTGGTTGGACACCGGACCATTTCAACGGGAACTGTTATAAAGTGCGTCGTCGATTTCAAGACGGTTATGCTTAGGTAATAAAAAAGATGACTCCGTTAAAAAGAAAAAAGAAAAAACGTGGAAGGTGTCAGGGATCGAACCGACGACCCCTGGACTCACAAGCTCGATCACCATGCGATGAATGCGCTTAGTAACGGTTACTAGGGACGCGCTGGACGCACGTGCGATAATAAAACAGACAGAATTGAAACAGTAAAAATCGTGTATAATCTAAGGTTACAATCAAATAATCCAAGTAAAATAAGAAACTATCCAGGGAATATAAACAACGAAGGCCGCAAATCATAACATTATTTTCTAATTCGAAATCAAAGTCCGACCGGCAAAATCACGAGCAAAAGTGTCAGGTAAATGGGAGAAGGGTTCTTCCGTAAAAGTTTGAAATTCAAACGGTAATTGTTCAGGTACAGTCTCCTTACGCTTGCGAGCCGCTTCTTGGCGTAGCTGATCGAGTTCAGCGCGACGGCGACATTGTTGGCTATTACGTTTCCTGGCAAGCAAGGCGGTGACAAGGGAACCAGAAGATATGTGTGAGGAATCAGCGTGCGAGGGACCTTGTGGTGTAACTAGAACGGGAGGCGAAGGACCATGTGATGTAGGTATAACGGAAGGTGAAGGTTCGGCGAGCGGACTTGTGAAGGTCTGTGTAAATGGAACTGATTGCAAAGGATTGGGAGGTGAAGGGATGCTGGCAAACAACTCTTCAAAGGTGGTTTAGACTGGCGAGTGGGATTGCTGTCTGGCGAGACGCCTCCGTGCTGCTTTCATTTTTCCACTAACGCTGTGTTGCTGCTCTGAGCTGCTCTTTAGCTCAGAGTTGCTCTGTGTTGCTCTGAGCTGCTCTTTAATAGCTCAGAGTTACTCTGAGTTAGCTGCAAAGGAGCTCTCAAACTACTCCAAGTGGCTCTGAGTAAAATCATTTAATTGGTCGATGTGTCGACCGAACAACTCTATTGACTCACGGCAATGTTGCTCATTGATTGCCCAAAACTGCTCGCAACATTATAGAGACGTCGGTTGAGAATGATTCCAACAAATTGAAAAGTAATTGATTCCCCTAGCAAGTCATCTTGGGTAACCCGCCGTGTAAAACGTAAGACCAATAAAAAGTCACCATCATCAGTTCTCAACATAAGAATCATCTTTATTAAGTACAATATCAGTTCGTATAACTTGCACTGAATTTGTAAAGAAATCCCTATCGAAACCACAAAGCGGCTCTAAATCAGGAAAATCTACCGACCCTCCACATTGATCTTTCATCTCCCACTACTCATATCCATGTGCGAGTCAAACCAGAAACCCAGATTTTTTGCCGAGTGTACCGGGATTACACCAACGTCGCCAACCCCAATACTACGAACAGACACTTTTGATAGCTGCTTGCTCGTTCCGATCACCAGAAACTCAGTCTTATCATCGTTTAACATCAACTTATCATGAATCATCCATGAACGAACATCCGCGATGCAGTTCTCCATAGCATCCAGCGCCTCAGCTTCACACGTACCCTCTAATGGGCGAAATGACAAGTATCATTGAGTATCATCTGCGTACGAGTGTGCAGACAGCAGGTGAGATTAATTATACTGAAAAGTTTGCTAGCATAGATAGTAAAAAGTAAGGGACCAAGGCATTAACCCTGAGGC